>CM062808.1:453198902-454398902 GCA_031772625.1 Pinus tabuliformis | reverse complement strand
ATTAAAATCATTGTTCTACACCAACTTAGCCTTCTTAACATTCCATGGGAGACTTTCATTGCTCATGAGATGTTCAAAGGCCCACAAATCTTCTCACAAGTGCATCATGAAGAAGGTGGACCTTCTAGCCATGGAGAAACAAGGGAAAAAGCCAAGGAAACCAAAACTTCTAAGGTGCCAGTGTATTTAACATATTAGAGAGGCGCAAGGAGACTTTTTGCAGCTGCTAGGCAAGTGTTTGCTTTGCAAGGTGTGGAAGGGGCCTTGACTTCATCATCAATTCACATGAAAATGTTTGCTCCACAAGGTTTGGAAGGGGCTTTGCCTTCATCATCAACAAAATAGGTATAGGTTGAGCAGTTGAGCAAAGGCAAAGAAAAAGTGCAGGAGGAAGATCTTGGTGATGAGGAGGAAAGAGATTTTGATCTCATTGAGCATGAGGGGCCACAACAACACTTTACTCATCACGGAGTTGAAATCATTGACTTGGAAGCTCAGGATGAAGAAAATATCAAGGACATCATCATTCAAGAGAGGGAAGCTCAAATACAATCTTTGGTGGACAATTTGGAGAGAGCCAAGTTCATCATCAAATATCTAGAACAGGAGAACAAACACTTCTAAAACTAAAGAAGCAAAGTGACAAAGAGGCTCATGTCACTTTGACTCCCATTGAGCAAGAAATTGAATAAGATCGGGAAACTTGGCTTGAGAGGGTCAACATGCATCTTGAAAGATTAATTGAGAAGGCCAACAGGGACAAGAACATGCTCCGGCACATGGCATATCACTACATGACCCGTAACAAAATCTGTAACATGAGGATTAGAAAATTGAAGGCAAGGCTAAGGAGAGATTTGGAGGGAAAAAAGAAGAAATATAGATTGATAATGTTGGTTGAAGCCTCCCTAGTCCATCAAAGCAGTTGATGGTGGTGTCCCATGCCAAATTTGGGCAAATTTTGAAGAGTTTTTGCATTTTTGCAATTTTGAAATTTTTAACACAGGAAATTTGCCCAGACGCGCTGCGCTTTTTCCTGGAGCATCAGATGGAGAAAAGGTTTGAATTTTTGGATTCAACATGATGGATTCATACACCCTAGAAAGTTTCATAATTTTTGGAGTAGATCTGGTCCACCAAAATGTCCCAAAACTACTAAAAAATGACCTCTCTGCCTCTTTTTGGGCACAAAGAAGCAGTCTTGGGAGATTCAATCTTTTAGGGGGGAAATGACCTAAAAATTCATAAATTCTAAGTGTTATAGAAACTAGACTTGAATACCTTTCCAATGAGCTATCATGGGCTCAATTTGGCTAAGGGGAAGGCCTCCAAGAGCATGTGGAAATCGGCATTTCACTTTTGACTAGTTTGCCCAGAAAATCAAAATTTCGCCTATTTTGACTGTAAATTTGTTTTCTCTCTCCTCATGGATTATTTCACTGATGTAATTGATTAAATGGCATGTAAATTTAATGTTAAAAGAGTTTTATAGGGTATATTCATTAGTTAGAGGTGGTTTTGAGGTAAATGAATCAGTTTCCCCTTTTTTAGAGGCAAGTTGTTTCACTGCCTATATTCCAGTTCTCTGTTTGGAAATGGTTGAAACAACCCCTCTTCTCATGGCTTCGACCCTTGAAGGTTAGGATGAGTAGGTTATATTTCTATAGTATGTGTTTTCTTGGTCATTTGGTGAGGTTGGACTCACTTGGATGCTCTGAGCTTGATTGTACACCATTGTAAGCAGTTTGGCAAGGAAATTAATATGAATTGCAGCTATTTTAATGGGATCCATGTGGTATGGTGTTTTAGCATAGTTTCTTCTTTTTTTATCAGTTGTTTACATATTTTATGGATTCCATTATCTATTTCACTACTTCTAATTGAATGATATCAAGATAGATAGGTAGAATCCATTGTTTGCAGTGCTCTACCTTGGGAAATCATTCAATATTCTATGTTTTCTGCTGTTTGAGAAGGATCCATGATTACTACATGCCCTCCTCATCTTATCACCGGTCGTAGACACCTCACATCACTTAATTTCAAGTGCTAAAGCCTATACCTACCTTGCCCCATAGAACACCCTGCATTCTGACCTAATTTCCCAGACCTAAATTTCCCAGCTCCATCTGATCCAACAAAACCAACAAAATCAATCAAAACCTTTCAAGCTACTATACCTAGCCTAAAATATTTACCTAATCCAGTCATCTTAACTGAGATTCATAAGGAGAGAGCCCTCTCCCGACGTAGTAGGGCTAGCTACTAGGTTAAGCGTGGTTTGTGGTTACCCTAGAATTGCCTTCCTTCAGCCTGAGGTCAATCTAAGCGATAACACCATCAACCATGGTTATTATTTTTCCTTTATTAACTTTTGTTACATGGAATTTTCACCAGGGATGTTACAGAGCCATACCCCTTGGGGGACACTGTCCTCGGTTTTCAACCATACCTATACCTCAGCAAAACCGTTGAAAAGAAAAAATACTTCCCATGGAGCTTTATAACATAGATCTGTTGAGCAGTATAAATGCAAGATTTACACAAACATTTAGATTTTCAATTCGGTTCAATAAACTTAGAGGTGTAGCACAACAAATGTCATAATATGACCTCAAGGATCTGTGGAATAAAAATCGAGCTCTTGAAAACAATTTAAAGGCATCATTCAGAAAAAGGAACAAGATTCTTCAAAGCAAAGTAAACACACTATGAATCTACTTTTGGTTCCTCTTCTGGGTTGAGTGGCTCCTACAACAAGTCGACCTCATTTGTCACGGGGACAAGAGAATGTATATTCCACTCAAACTAAGAAACCATTTAGGAAATAACGAATACAATTCAGTTTTCAAAACCTCTTAAAGGATTACCTGCTAAGTTGTGAAAATGGAAAGCATGAAATAAAACTAGGAAACTTAAAGCTACTTCATTCCAACTAATCTGAGAAAACCATTGAATGCTTTAAAAGGAATCTAGACTATATATACACTGCTTCTCTGGATATAATTCAGTACTCAACTGTAAGGAAAGTGTCCAATAGGAGCCAATAAGATAAACACATTTCTTGTTACTTTCAAGCTCACCCTGATCTTATAAAATCACTATTGAAAATGGATTTCACTCACTAACTCTTGTATTAATTCATGTTTATCTCAACATTCCATCCTCTAAAATTAACTGGTAGTGATTGTCTAGGTCTTGAACCCCTCATAGTTTATAACCATACATCTAAACTTTACTAGTAATTTACCAAGGATATACACTCCTAATGGAGTCTTACATTCATATATCCATTTAAATGAAATTTGAAAACATTCCATCTACATTATTTATTTTTGAATTATTACTATTATCTTTAAACAGTCTAAGACCTAACAAAACCCATGGTCATATATATCTATAGTTTCCATGGTTCATATACTCATTAACTATTTGATTCCATATCACTTACTATGTCTTTGATGTATGAATATAATATTTCCACCAATCCATGTAAGTGTGTGACAAAAACGATGAGGTGGTTAGAAGATAGTTTCAATTTCATGGAAACATTTTTTTAAAGGATCCAACACCCATGGATCATTCAATATTTACACCATTTATTCTAATTCCAATATAAGCCATATTCTACATGCTATTTCCTCACTTCTTATTCCTCACCATTACCCAGAACAGAGATCTTTGTGCTTCCCAAAGCCTCTATCTTATATCAACCCCATTAACCCTATGTTGTCATCAATGTTATGATCTTGGGATGATAGTAACTTAAATCTTCACATGGCCTTCCTCAAAGAGACAACGTAGTTCTTGCTTCCAGAGATGTTTTTTTTCTACTTCCATTTCCACAAAAATATTTGATCACGAATCCCTAGCTACCATAGTTCCATAATTTTCATCCAAATTGATATATCCTTGCCAACTAGAAGGTGTAACAATACCTGATAGAAACATGAAAATGTGGTGGGAATCATTTGCAAATATGGGAATGAAGGGAATAAACAAGAATTTACTACAATTTACTTTGTCGACATTGATCTTATTTCTCAATATTCAATGTTTATCAAGTCGATATTCAATGGAACGCCATTTCCTTAAATGATAGTTCCAATCTAGATTGCAATGGGTGACATCCTGTAGGAATTTGGGAAGTAATCTTGCTCTCCATTCCCACCAAATTACTCAGAAATTGCACCATATTTAGTGGTATTTTTGACAATTTCTCCTTTCAAAATGTCTCCATAGATAAAAATCACAATGACTCTACTCACATTAACTCCCTTATTTTGGAGAATTCAATAATCCTCTTCACCTTTGTCTTGTGGCCAATTCCACTGCAAATCTCTTTTTATCATGCACACCATCTCATACATCAAGCTACTGACTATCAATGAGCATGGAAGCCTAGAAATATGGTTTATCTCCTCATATGTCTTGGATTCATCTCATTGGTGAGTCTAAAATGGTTGGTGAATGGTATACTAACTAGTTATGCATCTAAATTTTAAATCTTTGTAATGTATTCTTTGTGTACTCACTTACATTCTAAACCTTTCCAACACCTTTTATATGTACCCACAATGCTAATTATGTCGTAAGGTGTTTCCCTTTGAGAAAAACTCCCCTATCTACCATTTTGTACTAGTCTACACCATTGGATGAAATGCTAAGCGATTTAAATTTTTTAGGCCGTCAAATTAATAATTAATAGTTGAAAGAAAATGCATAATCAGTTGAATTATTTCTCGAACTGTCCAAAAGTGAACAACATAGCATCTTATTATAATGGATTATGGACAAACACACTTTATAAATTCTAGCATGGTATATATATGATAACTCAAGAAGTATACCTTGACGGAATCTATGGCCAAGAAAGAATGGAGACTTAACACAGGGGCTTTATGGTTTCTCTTGCAGGGATTATTTTATTTATTCATCATTCATTATAGACTAGAGTTTTTTGTGGTAAGTTTTCCATTCAAGGTTTGGTGACTGTATTATTTTATCAATTTTAATTCCTAGAAAAAACTAAAGTTGCTTAGTTCTAATTTTGCTTGCAGGTGACGAAGGTTGGAGGTGAGCCGCAACCCAAAACTAATGAAAATTTCCTTAAAGTTCCCATTCGTCAATAGCTTTTAAGTGTACATCGTCGAGGTCACTGTAGGGTATGGACTAGTAGATAAGAAGGGAGTCATTTAAAGTGAAATGCGATTTTTAAAGCTAAAATCACCTTATTGTTCCATATCCATTCATTTCACACTTAACCATTTTTCTGAGCCCTCAACTTCATGCATTATGCAATGGAGGCATGTCTGAGTTATCTGCTTCTTCTAATGGATTCTAGTCTCAACGTGGGCCTTTCCATATTGGTATTTGCAACAACCTTGAATTGCTCCATTCAAGCATCGTTGTTCTTGTAAATGGGTTTGCGGCTCTTAACCATAGCTATATCTCCCAAGGGCTAACAATGAGGAAAATTTAATGTTCACACTATAATTCATAAATAAAATAATTTAATAATTATGTTAAATAAAGTATTCCAATGTAAATTATTTATATTTTATAGAAAATAATCTTTGCTACAACCTATATCAAGCTCAAGTTGGCGCCCAAACTGACTAGAGATCTCTCTTGAAATCAACCACTTCTCATAAAAGGAACAATCCTTATACTCTTCCTACTAAGATCTAGCATATGATTGAAATGGTGTGCATCCAATCTATATATGTTTTTGTCCTCAAGGAAATCAATTCTGCAATATCTGCGAATGCTATAACTTACCGTGAGCTAAATCATATTTTGAATGGGTGAAAGGACAAGCGCTTCATTTAAGTGTATCCCTTCTTCATGCTACAAGTGATGTGAGTGCTTTAATACCTCTTTCCAACAATGGAATTTAAACTTACAAATATGGAAATACCCCCTTGCTGTAGAATCTATCACCATACTAATATCACTAGTACCTTATATCCATTTGACATCTGATAAGGGCTTCAAAATTAACCTCACTAAATATAGATTTGTTGAAGCTCATAATCATTCCTTTAATTGCTAGCAAGTCTTTAGAAACATGCCAAAAATTGTCTCGGTTAGGGTCCTATAATGTATAGGATCGCGAGGTGATTCAATATTTTCCCATTTATTTCAGTATGTAAATAATATTGCATTTGAAAATGATTTCCCATATATATATATATATATATATATATATATCTATATATATATATATATATATATAATGAAAAGAGGGTATAAAAAAAGGATAACAAAAGAAAAAGAAACACAAAAATAGAATATAAAAAAATGATAAAATAACCCCACAGAAAAGGAAAAATGTGAAAGTGATGCTAGTTGAAATGCCATTGATAGTACAATATTTTTAGAAAAATAAATTCATAAGCTTGTTTGCATCTTGTTCAAAATTGCACAATACTTCCTGTTGTTTGAAACATAATGCTTAATCATGTTCAAGAAAATTTCAATTTATGTCAATTAGGTTAGAATGAATAACTTATCCAAACAATGTAATCTTGGCTAGGATTAGGTTAGGTAAGTTAGATGAAGAAATTAATCTAACTGTGTGATATGGATTAATACAATTGTTATATTAGTTTTACATCTTAAATAGGTGTTTTAGTCCTTTAAATTGAAAAAATAAATAAGGGTTTGCACTCCTAAATGCACCCTAGTTTTTTTTAGTCAGGTTAGCTTGGGGAAAAGATTGAACTTATTATAAAAAATGCCAAAATGTGGTATGATTTGTCCAAGGTCTGGAAATTATTGTAAAATTATATGGCTGATGACACATTTTGTCATTTATTCTCAAATGGCGCACATCTTCCCACTCCCAACTGCATATTCTTATTCATCGGACGACTCCCGCACCTTTTTGGCCCCCCTGCCATGTCTCCCTTTATCAGTGAGGGGGGAAGGGTTTGAAAAAGTAGTTTCCCTGCCGCTACGTGTCCCTCTAACATTATTTCACACCCCCCTCACTTTCCACTTATGCTCATACCCCCCTTTGAAAACCACTCAACCCTTACGGCCATTCCCGCCAATAGTCTCACGCCCTTTTCCACCCATCACTCGGCTCCACATCGACCGACCGTTACAAAATTTTCGTTGCCACTTCCTCTGGCTACCACTTCTTTCCGTTGCAAAGTAATTACTCCCCTAAACAACCATTTAATCTAACATTCCCGCTCAATTGCAAATTTATATATCCCTGCACTCCCCCTCGATAATTTTCTTTCCTAATTCTCACATTCCCTCAACAATATTAATTTGAGCTTTGTTTTCCCTCATCCATAATCCATTGCTGACAAAGTAATAACCTGTAAGTTGTTTTTCCCAGGAAATCAGCATTCTCATCCTTTGCAATTCTCAACCCTCTTATCACAATGGTTCCCAAAACCAAAACTGGTGCTACTGTGATAAACCCTATGCTTTCTCCCTCTATGGATTTATACCACATTCCCTTAGCTGACATAGACTACATAATTTCTGAAACACAGTGTGAATTAGACCTCTTTGAATTGCAGCGTTGGTTTTGAGATAACCATGTAGAGCAATTAGATGAAATTAGGCTTTGGCAATCTAGCTTAACCCTATTCATTTTTCCTCAATCCTATTATTTCCCAAATTTTTTCCTGAAATGCCAAGCCTCTTACCTTCTAAGTAAAACAACCATTCTATCCCCTAATGGTGAAATCCTTTTAAGACACTACAATAAAAATAAATGCTAAGATTGCTGGTTTTAAATGACAAATTGATGACCTTGTCAGATTATAAGCTGAAACTATCAGAGAAGGCTAAAGGCACTGCGAAATTTGCATCCATACATGGAAATCTTACAAGTAAAGTGTTGATGGAAGCATTAGGACATGATATGGAGATTCAACATGAGGTGAAACACCTTTTCCTCACCAAACCTACCTTTGCTAAGTATACCGAGGTAGATGAGGTTTACAAGAAAATGTTAGAAGTTTCTATCCCATGCAAAGAAAGATGGGATTAGTTATTCGATTTAGTAGTGTAACAAGGTGCTTCATTTTACATCTCAGCATCAACAACGCAATAGGATTCCAAGGGCTAGATGTTCAGAATTTCCACAAAGACAGTGCCAACACTTTAAGCAGTTTCAATTTTCCTAAATTATTGTAATAGTTAGATTCTGTTTAGTAATTCCTTAAATTTATCTTGGTCAGTTATGACATGATTTTTTGTAAATATTTTTATAAATACCCCTCATTTCGAATGAGAAGGGGTTAGTAGTTGTTGATTATTATTGCTTTGTATTCATACAAAAAGTGATTGTAGTTTCTGGAACATCGGTGGACCTATTCAATAATAAAGGAAGCTATTCACAAGATTCTTGCGTTCAGTTGATTGGTGAAGTACATCTATTGTTCTTTGCTTATTTTTTTTGTCTATCATGCTTGTGTTTTCTTTATTCTTAATTGTTAAACATAAAGTATAAGTACATAAAATTTCTCTGTGCACTATGTACTCAGTGTTAACAATTCTTAACGTATCTCAGCTGGTATTAAGTAAAGGAATTCTTCACTGCTCTTTTTCTTAATTGAATCTTTTCTTTTCTTCTTTCGATCTCATTCAGATTAAAGAATCCAACAGGTGGGATACCTTGCCCTGTGAAAACTTCCCTTAAAGGCTATCTAGATTCATGATCAAACAAATGATTCCATAGCCCAATGGTGATTTGATCAATTTATCAACCAAACCCTCATTTAAAACAACCAAGTTTGTAAATTAATAACTAGCCTAAAATCCTTAATCAAAACAAAGTTAAATTTGATAGAGAGAGCCCTATCTGAAGCTGGTAGGGATAGATCCCAGCTTCCAAAGTGGTTGGTAGTTACCTCTGTGGTTTTCTTTTGCAACCTTGGAAATTACAAAATGATAACATAGTGGCGAACATACTGGGGAACTATGAACATTTCTTGATTAAAAAAGTATCCTCCCTAGTAAAAGAAACATTATTTCAAAATTTAAAGACTTATATTCATGAAATGAATGTTTCAAGGTCGTAGGTTTGTAAATATTTCTTTGCGTTTTTGGTTTGTAATCATATTAGTTTGGTCTAAATATTTTCTTTAGCTTTGGATTGAAATTATATTAGTTTTGTGTGATATAAGAGCTAGCTCCTAAATGAGCTTTTACTAGAGCACACCCAAATCCTAATCCTACTGAGTTTATAGATAACCCAGAAAGGTTAGTGAGAAAGATAATTTTTGTAGAAAGTTAAGGTAGTAACAACCCCTTACTTAGGGCTAATTCACTCCCTGAGAGATTTATCACTATACAGGACATTGAATTTGATATACCTTTTGAACATAGTTTTTTCAGGACAAAATCTGAAAGTTTTACAGATGAAACTATAATTGACCACTCTATCTTACAACCATATATTCCTGAAACTCAGTGTGCTGAACCTGGCCTTGATCAACAAACTCTCCTAAATTTTGAAATATTACAAGGCTTAGTATCAGTACTTGATCAAGATATTAGTGAATCTTATGTTCAACCATTAGTAGAACTCTCTACTTTGACTATTGTCGCCTCATCAATATCTTCTCAATTTGTTCCTCTTGAATCTACCAACCCTACTATTTCTGTAGTTTCCACCACCTCTCCCATCACTTCGCAAACAATCATCCAACCTATTCAAGGATTCCTACATCCACATCTCTTATAACTTCTTCTATTATACAACCTCCCAAACAAATAATGGGAGGTCGATATTCTCCTTTGGTTTTACCAGGTTAGTTAAATGTTATGCCCCAAGACATCAAAATAAAATTCCTCAATTTGATGCCACTGGTGCAATTACTGCCCAGCATCATGTAGATAGAATGAATTGTATTTTTTATGTGCAAGAAGTAGATGACATCGATGTTAAAATGAGACTTTTTTCCCAAAGTTTAGGTGGTGAGGTTAAAAAATGGTTTAAATATTTAACTATATGAAGTATAGCTGATCTTGATGCCTTTCATCAAACTTTTATAAACAGATGGGAAATTCAAAAAAATCCCCTTCAACTTTTGAATGAATACAAAAGAATGAAAAGAAAACCTAATGAAACTGTTGAGGAATACTGTGAGAGGTTTAACAAGGTCTACAATGAAATTCCCAATGCTATTAGACCTTCACCTGGTCTAGCCCTTATCGATTTCCCTGAAGGATTTTATGTGGATATGGAATATCAATTGAGAGAGAGAGATCCAACCACCTTAGAAGAAATGCAAGCCATTGACATCAAGGTTGAAGCTAATTTATTAGCCAAAAAGGAAAAACTTAAATTTGAACGAAGACTCACTATCATAGAAGAACCTTCTTCCTCTTCATTTGACCATAAAATTGACAATTTAGTCATAACAATGGAAAGAATGATGGAAACGGTGAGCATATCTGACAAAACTCCTCCAAGAGATAATCAACCTGGTCCACAAATCAGAAATCCAAACTTTAGAAGATATAAACCTCAAATTAAAAAGAGAGAACAAAGGGGTACAGACCAAGAAATCAGACCTCCTTTTCAAGAAAATTACACAGATGGTGAAGGAGAAATACTTGGAGACCATGATGAAGCCTAGATTAATTTGATGGGAATAAATGATAATGATTCTTTGTTTTTCACTCAAGAGGAACAAGACTATTTTCAATTTCCTGAGCATGAAGTAGATCTAGATGAATCAGAAGAATACAAGTTAGGTTTTGAAAATCCAATCATGGAAATCCATAAGAAGTACAACTTGAGAAATATAAAATCCAATAATAGTACTGCTAAAAAGCCCACTGAAATTTTAAATAGAAAAGTAACTGATATTTCTGCTAGAGAAAAGTCTGGAATTCCTTGAAAAAGAATGTAGAAACCCAGACACAAAAAATACCACCCATTGTTTCTAGAGTAACTCAAACTGATACTCCTACTACTAGCCAATAAAGGGATCCTTTTCAAAGGGATACATCTGAAAAACAATATTTAAACAAAACTCCAACATCATTTAATCTTGAACATGAATTGAAAAAATTGAAGGTATCCATACATCTAACAAAATTAATGAATAAGGATTCATATAGATCATAAGTACTAAAGTTTTTTAATGTAGGAGACGGTTCAGACACAGTTAATGTTTTAGTCTTTAGATGATCAACCAAAAATATTGTTTGGGCCTGAATTTGATGGGAAACCTCAACAAGGAGTTGTTCCTCCCTTCTACGTTAGCATAAACATACTTGTTAAAGTTTTACACAATGTAATGCTTGACTCAGGGGCTTCCCACAATTTTATGCCTAGAGTTATTATGGAGAGACTAGGGTTGGACATCACTAGGGCATACAAAGATTTGTATTCTTTTGACTCCAACGTAGTAAGATGCTTAGGTCTCATCAAAGACTTGTGTGTCAATCTAGCACAAATACCAACCAAGAGTGTGGTAATGGATATAGTGGTTGTTGGCATACCTCCCAAATACAACATGTTACTTTCTCGTTCATGGGGATAAAAACTGCAAGGAACTCTTCAATTGGATATGACCTATGCTACCATCCCACTTTTTGGTCAACCAAGAAGATTATATAGGGAACCCCTCATAAAATACATGGTCAACAGTCAGGATAAACCACACATTTATCCTCTGTATACAACACATTCAGATCTAGTTTCTTCCATCTTGTATAATGATGGAGACATAAATGAAAAAACAACAGGTTCACAAACTAATTTATGAAAAATTGAGGAATCTAATTTAGAGAATATGGAAGATAAAAAATTACATGAGCCCTTATGGAACTTAGATTTTGATGGAGCTGTCAGTAAAGAAGGTTCTGGAGCAAGTGTCTAGATTTTAAACTTCAACACCAATCATTCAGAGGGTCATTCATATAAACTTAATTTTCAGTGCACAAACAACATAGCTGAATATGAAGCCCTCCTCCGAAGCTTGCAACTTTTGAAGAAGTTAGGTGCTCAAATAATTTTCATTCGTGGAGATGTAGAATTAATAATAAAACAGATTAAAGGGGAATACTAAGCTAAACACCCCAAATTAAGGGCTTACAAAAATGATGTCCTTGATTTCCTACAGTGTTTTCCTGAGTATGACTTGTATGTGATCTCTAAAGGGAAGAATATCCTAGTTGATGGTCTAGCTACTTCGGCCAACACCTGCAAAATGGCTTATCATCCTAGACATCAATACACTATGGAGAAAAAAAATAAGCCAGTTGTTCCAGATAATATTAGATACTGGCATGTTTTTGGAAACAATAAATAGATTGAAAAGTTTCTTCAATTAAAAGAGGAATTTGAGTGTGCAAACATAGAAGTAGATAATAATGTAGAGAAAAATGTAGATAAGCTTGTAAATAAGAGTGAATTAGATCATGAACTAGATGAACTAGAAATATTGCAATTAAAAGACAATGTTTTTCTTAGAAGAATTGTTTGATTTCAATGATGTAGCCAAAAAACCAAAAATAGGACCCACTGGAGCTGCGGTTGAAGATTGTAATATAGGAAATGAGAAAGAACCAAGAATTGTAAAACTGTCCAAATATTTTCCTCCCGCTGAAAAGTAGAAATATATAGACTTGTTCAGATAATTTAGTGATGTGTTTGCATGGAGTTGTGTTAGGGAGGAGGAAGTTTTTGACATTCTCCTGACCTGTCATGACGGGCCTTGTGGAGGCCATTTTGCAGCAAAGAGGGCTACCTTCAAAATTCTGCAAGCACATTACAATTGGCCCTCTCTTCATCAATATGTGAAGAGATATATCAGCCAATGTGATCGGTGCCAAAGGATGGGGAAACCTACACCAAAGGATGAGATTCCCCTACAACCTCAAGTGACTTTTGAGCCATTTGAGAAGTGGGGCATGGACTTTGTGGGTCCTATCAACCCTCCTTCAAACCAGAAACAATACATCATTGTGTGCACTGATTATCTGACAAAATGGGCAGAGACAAAGGCAATCAAGGCAGCAACAGAAGAAAAAGTCGTTTATTTTTTAAGAGAGAACTTATTTTATAAGTTCAGGTATCCAAGAGAACTGGTTACAGATCAAGGATGTCATTTCACCTCCAATTTGATTGAAGACCTGCTCGCACATCATAAAATCAAGCACAGGAATTCCACCCCTTACCATCCACAAGCCAATGGGCAGGTGGAAGTCACTAACAGATCTTTGTAAGGGATTCTGACCAAGGTAGTGAGTAGCAACAGAAAATATTGGGCAGATAGACTGGTCGAGGCCACCTGGGCCTACAACATTACATGGAAGACCACCACTAGGTTCACACCCTATGAACTAGTCCATGAGAAGAAGGCTTTACTGTCAATAGAATTTGAATACAATACACTAAGGATGGTAGCACAGCTGGACCTAGATATCAGCCATGCATAAAAGGAAGTGCTACTCTAGCTTAATGGATTGGATGAATAGAGATTGCAAGCCCTTCTCCACACAAAAGTAATCCAGCTTCAGAGGAAGATATGGCATGACAAAAACATCAAGGAGAAGCAATTCCAAGAAGGAGATTGGGCGTTGTTGTATGACTCAATGTATAAATATTTCAAGGGCAAGCTGAGGACAAGATGTTCGGGACCCTACATAGTAGAAAAATGCAATGACAATGGTTCAGTTTTGATCAGGACCATTGATGAGGAATCCATCCCCATGCTTTTCAATGGGCATAGGTTGAAAATCTACAAGAAGCCCCTCTCAAAGAAATAATTTCTTGAAGATCTAAGTAAAACAGTGTTGGTAGTGGAGCAAGTCTCTGCCTTCACTCCACCCACTCAACAAAAATTTAAAAATAAAAAAAAAAAGGACTCCAGTGAAAACCTCTATGAGGCGCTTGAGTCCCATCATTAAGCTAAAAACCTCTTTGGAGGCAGCCCAGTGATGACTAAAACAAAAACAAAAAAGGGAAATCAAATAAGATCCCTGGGTTAAAGCCTCCATTAGAGGTGCCCAGGGTAGGCAAGTAGGGTGAAAACCTCTTGGAGGCACCTTGGTTGTCTTTAAAAAAAAAAACAGAGAAAAAAGAAAGGAGAAAATTGACTTTTTCAAATGCATTGCAGGTTACAGATGGACCACAGGAAACAAGGGCACATGCCACAAACCCTATTACACATCCTCTATACTCTTCTCCATCATTTCTGATTCTTTTTTCCACCCCCAGTGTCTTTTTCTGAAGACTGTGCATCCTACAGGAAGCCTTGTGTTTTCTATAGGAGGCTCCTATATAAATCACAGAGAGCTTGAAATGAAGCTAAAAAAATGATTGAAGAGCTGGAAATTTTCACAGAGAGCCTGTAGACCATCCTACAGCCATCCACCATCCTAACCCTCCATCCCACACCTGCACCACCTCATTTCCAATTATTTCTTTCCTTCCTGCAAATAAAACACAGAACCCTATTTTTCAAAAAAAAACCCAAGGAAATCAAAAAACAGCACCCCTACAACTCACCTACAGCCTACCAAATACTTCTCCATTGCCATCAGATTCTTCAAGTAGCCTCCTCACAGCCCCTTCATAAACCTCAGCTAAAACTTTTAGAGGGATAAGCAGCTATAGGAGCTCCTATAGGACTCCAGTAGCAGCTGATCCCCTTAAAATCAAACTCCAGCAGCAGAATAGGTGCAACCACAGGTATGCAAAAGATGTCTGAAGCAAGATCCAGCTAGAGAGCACCTATAAAAAGCAACTGAGCCACATATCAAGAAGCCATAAGCATATGGAAACAAGAATATAGGTATGCAACACCAGAGTCTGAGCATGCAGCAGCAACAAAGCTTAGCGGCACTGTAGCACGAACATTTCGACTTGCAGGTAAGTGTCTAAACCTGTTCCTCTAATTGCATCTGTATAATTCGAAACTGCATAAACAAATGGAATGGTTGAAGATTAAACCTGAAAGGTGGCCAGTTAACTAGCCACCCTCATCCAGTTCAACCGCGCTCATCTGGAGATCACATTGCGCGTGTGTCCAGTCAACTCACGAAAAATCCAAAAAGACAGGTAGTGGCGGATGTTGAACTCCAATGCAAATGATAGGAAGTGATTGTGGGCAGAAAGCATAAAGTCTCATGATGATATTGTAGTGGGGACCAACAGTCTAAATAATGGTAATGTACCCTTTCTTCCACCTCACCTCGGCACCGGAAACCTCTCCAATAAGCATAAGTACGCTCTCTCGAGCTTATTCACCACCTTTGTATCCATTTTTATCGTCATTTCCTCGACTGCAGTGAGCTCCATACTACCTCCAGAGCCTCGAAACCATCACTCTCGATCGTTTTCAGAAATCTTCCTCTTATTGGGTTCTACAGGAGCATTAACGGGTTCTACAGGAGCAGTAACAGTTCTACAGGAGTAGTAACAGTTCTACAGGAGAACCTCCAGCCATTTCTACAACAGGGCCAATGAGTAGTCTTGCAGAAGAAAAATTGGATTTTCATTCAAATTCGGGCTCGAAGAGGTAGGCTCAGTGCAAACCCACTTTGCATTTTCATATATATAAGGGGGGATGTGGTTGTAAGAAAGAATTGAGCTTGAAAAGGAAGAGGAATTGCATTCAAAAGTTCTACCTGCTTCTTAAGAAAAAAACACAGTTTTTATCTGTTCTCTGTTTCTAAAGTATTGTCTCCTTCTCCACCATGGTTTTCACATATATGAGGAGTGATGCACTTTTAGGAAGAATTAAGCCTGAAAGAAAGAGAAATTGCATTAAAAAGTCTGCCTGTTTCTTAAACAAAAACACAATTTTTCCTCTGTTTCCTGGTTTTTGAAAATTGATGTCTCCTTCTCCACTTCAGGCATTCCAAAGATTCTAAACATCATGACAGGGGGATTTATGCGGAAGGAACCTCTAAACTCAGCCAGGCTACATGAAAACCACAAGGTAGAAGCCCTTTTTACCAGAGCCAATTGGATGCCATTCTTTGAAACACTTCGTGGGTATGATGAAGAAGTAAAGCAGGAGTTTGCCCTATCCTTGATACCTCACTCAAAAACCCATTCCATTGTTAGTTTCAGGGGTCTCACCATGGAAATCACCCCAGAGTTCATCAGTAGGGTTACTAGTCTCCCACTTGGACTACCCTTAAGAAGGAAAAACTATTGGGTCAAGTTGCCAAGAAAACCTTCTTCCAGCCAAATGAGCATCCTATAGAGGACAAAAATGGCATCAGGATAACAAGCATACCTTACCCTTGGGATGACGTCAATTATCAGATTATCAAATACATCTCCTGTGAAGGAAGGTACAACATAGTTTATGGGTACCATTTTAGACTTTTACATGAGTTAAGATATGGCATGGATCTTCTTGCACCCCAAAAACTCAGTATTCCCTATTTTCTCATCCAATCCCTAATAGATTCCAGCAGTAAATTGAAGGCAATAGTTCCAGGCCAATTGGCTCACCATGGGCTAATTAAACTGTTGGTGGAAGAGGCCCTCCACACCTTCACAATACCCATAGCCTGGGAGATTTTTAGAAATATGACAAGGGAAGATGATATAAAATCCCTCACATATGACCTCAGTCCATCTGAAAGTGAGGGAAAAGAACAAAAAGGGAAAGATGAGGAGGAAACCAAAAAAAAAGGAAGAGAAACCACAAATAGAGAAAGAGGAACCTGAAATAGGGAAGGAAGAAACCCAAACAGAGAAAGAAAAACATGAAACAAAGGAGGAAGAGACCAAAGTAGAGAAGAAGAAGGAACATAGAACAAAAGAGAAAAAGACTAAAACAGAAAGGAAAAAGACTAAATATGAGAAGAACAAGGCTAAAGCAGAGAGGGTAGAAACTAAACAAGATGAGGAGGAAATTAAAACAGGGGTAGAAGAAACAAATCTAGCAGAGGCAGAGAAGACAAAAGAAGAGGAAAAAGGGGAAAAGAAGATAGAAGTGTCTCCTAAGACACTAGAAAGGGAAGCAACATTTGTTCTTGCTATCCTCAACACCCCAGTTAAATCCAAACAAAAGAGGAAAAGGCCACCATCCATGTATTTTAGGGCTCGAAAAAGCACCAAGATAAAAATAGAGAAGCCACAGCCACCCTCAAAAGAGCCTATCACCATTGAAGATTCTCATACTGCCAAAAAGGAGGAATCTCCATCCAAAACTCCCATTACATATGAAAGAGGAAGCCCTAGATCTTCCAGTTGGAAGGAAAGGATAAAACTATAGGACTCTAAAATCGTCCTTCAGGAGGCGCAAACTGCTCTACAGGAGACCTTGACAAAGCTACAGGAGACTAAGAAACTTGAGAACAAGGCAAAAGAGCAGACCCATAAGAAGGATGAGGCAGCAGAGATACCAGAACTTGACCCCCAGCCTAGTTTAGGCTCTTATTACAACCCTCTTAACAGAGGAAAAATTATTCCACAGAAATTTGCAGTCCCACTTTTCTTTGAACTGGAAAAAGAAAGGATAAGGAGCCATTGATGGATGCAAATCGCCAATTCCAAAGGGGTGGAAGACATTGGCCACATGGAAAACAAGTTGAGAGAAATGGGTAAGGAGTTGAGCACTGTAAGACATGAAGAAGCAAGCAGAAGATATCACTTGGAGGTAGAAAATTAAATGTTAAACAAATAGCTGCAAGAGAAGGACAACAATTGGCATGCATGGGCAGCTGGTCTATGGAGGCACTACAGTGCGGGAAACCAGCCAAATCATATCGAGTATACCTCAAAGACCAGTGGCTACAGTTTCAAATCAAGACTCTAGCATAGAGAGGCAGCATGCCCTTTCAGGATTATAGACAGTTCATGGATCTATGTGATCACAGTTCAGTAGAGGACAAGGCAAAGTTGGCAAAGTTTTATTTGCATAACATGGCCCTTACTAATATGAACCTATGGGACCCCAATGCTAGGCTAGGGGAATTGCAGCTGATGGCCAAGGAATCTTGGATGAGTCATGAGGAGAAAAGGGCCACAAAAATCAAGAAGTTGATGGCAAAAGAAAAAAAAATGAGCCCCTGATGATTAGAGCAAAGCCATCAGACCCTATGGCTCTCATTAGCACACACCAACAACTTACATCTGATCCTGAAAGTGCCCCTAAATATGTTAATGATCAAGCTCAGGCAATTTCACACTTTGAGGACATGGAGAGATTGCTGGGAGATGACTGCATTCATGCCTGTATAAGAAGGTGGAACACACTGCCATGCAGCCTACAGATCAAGGAGTATCACTCCCCAAACAGGATGAAGGAAGCATTAAGGAGAGTGCCACTGTACAAGAAGTCTATTCAAAGTTTGAAGGCCCATTGGATTGGCCTCAAGTTGAGTCCCACACTATTGCTAGGACTCCTAGAGGGTACAAAGGAGGAAGAAGAAAGACAACAGTGGGAGGAGGTGGACAGAAAGGTTGGATTCCATGATAGGGAAGAGGATCTCACATCAGAGGCATGGGATGTTAGGGAGGCCATCAAGGCCATCAAAGATGAAGAGATGGACTAGTTGCTCAGAGGATGAGCAACACATTCAGTAGGGGGTGATGATGAGCCCCATAAATGGGTAATTATATGGGCTCATTTGGCCTCCTAACTCAGCTTAATCCACCATTATCATTAGTTTATTGCATGTTTTTTATTATATTTATGCTAATAGAGTGAATTGGGTTAGTCATTATGCCATGAAGTCTAATGTGTGCTTTATGCAGATTTTTGGCCAATTTTGAGACAAAGTCAAAGGTTTAATGAGAATTTGGCAGCCAATATTTGAGGAAAACAAGGGAGAGGGTTTGTAGGATGGTGTCCCCCTCATTTATGATCCCCTACCTCGAATCCTCCCTCAGAAAGCTTGGAGCACAAGTAGCCACATCAATGCATCAAAGGGATAACCGAGCATGTGAAGAAGAACTATTGTCTATCTCTAGTCTTGGGAGCCAAGCCTCCTTGATTTTAGGAGAGCTATTGGAGGCTCCAGTTGTATAAATAGAAGGGCTTAGGTGATCAGTAGTTTAGTTGGATGTTAGTCAAATTTTCACACTTTTTTTGCAGTTCTTGCTCAGCTCATTTCGAGCTTACTTCGGTGAACAGTTTTATGTAATGTGACTATTATTTTGATAATGGAGATGAAATATTTTCTGAGGCAGCACTAACTTATTTTAAAGGGCTGAAGCTCTTGGGTTAGGGCCCAACCCAAGCTACCCTACACCGCTTTCTTTGTACTCATATGTTTTTGCTTTAATTCATGAATTAATTTCTGTTAGATAGATTCATTTTCCCTTGGTTAGAATAGGTTGCTTTTGGTGGTCTACATAGTTGTTTCCATTGTAGTTGCTGAAGTAGGTTAAATAGTGGTAAGAGAAGATACAAAAAGGCCATTAATAGAGCCTGATCTCCCTTTCTCCCTTGGGGACCATGAATTGAGGTCAAGATCTACTTGCTACCATAAAAACATAGTTTTGCTTTCCCCATGCAATTTCTAGTGTTTTAGTTGGATTCAGAGGTTAATGCTTTGATTCAGATCTAGTTTGTCATACTCATTTATGTTTTTACAATAAATCTCTTTACATACTTTCCTTTCCATATAGCATTATTTAGCATTTTATGTTCCTAGGTCAGAATTTAGGTTAACTTGAGACAATTCTATTTTTTTGTTGCAGCTAGCTCTTTTCTTGCTTAGTTTTAGTGTTTTGACTTGCAACTCTATTACAGTACATCTTTGATCATAATAAATCAATACATCAGCCTTCACCATCTCTTTTTCTACATGTTTCACAGTTCATTGACATCCCTTCACAAATCTACCCTAATTTCTGCATTTTCCTCATAAGCTTTCCTCTTGCCTCTTGAACAAATCCAACCATCATCTTCTTTCCTAATCACCCTTGATGAGCTTCAGACACCTTAACACATCCCTCTAGGCCTCATCTCCCTTTTCCCATGGTTTTTCCACCTTTGAACCCTCTAAAACAGCTCTCGGCATCCTCCTATGTATCCTCCTGTAAATCCTGCTATAGATCCCCTGCAGCCTCCTATAGAATTTCTTGAAAGTGACTTTTTGAAGTCTGATTGCAGAGAAAGTCTCCAGAAGGCTACTAGAGGCTTCTTAGGACCCCTCCACACCTTCCTACACCTTTGAAAACCCCAAGGTCATCTTCCATCACCACCTAATCGCTACCACATCCACAAACAGTTAAATTACATGCATAGAAACTTCACATAAAATACAAAAAATCCAAAAAAATATGTTTTTTTCTTATTTCCTTCTAGAAACAGCTTGAATAGGTGTAGTTTACTATGGCACTCTTCTTCTAGATTTTCACCTCTCTTCTTGCAAAAGTAGGGTTAATCAGTAAATTAGGGTTTGCTAGGTTTATTACACATTCCAATCTTCTTTCTCTTTCTGCAAGTAGGATAGCCTCTATAGAGTTAGCTTTCTTCAATCACAGTAAAAAACTTCTTCTGGAAACTCATAGAAGTTGGCTTGAGCTCTTAGTGATCTTGCGTCAGCTGACCAAGTGACAACCTGCAGTAAGAACTAGTACTTGTGCATACAGCATCGTCGCTTCCAAGTTTGTTACGAACTACCAGGTTGATAAAAGTAAAGTAGGAAGCCCCAGAAGTTGCAGCATTGTTGCTGTAATACTGGTGCTCAACAAAAGGAGTAGAAACGCTTCAAGCAGTGATGATCCAAGTGGATATTGGTGGCCACCAGCCAATTCCACTTGGACCACCACTATTGTTTCTTCCAGTTTTTTAGTTTCCTTAATTGTAGCACAATTTACTATTTTTAGCATTATTTCAGGTCCTAAACTTCCAGAGCCATATTGTGGCCCTAAACGACTTTTTTTTGGCAATCTACCACCAACAATGTTTTGATAAAATTGTCTTTTCTGTCATAGTCCTCAGAGAGATCTTTCCAATGGGGTATCATGCGCGCCAAACAGAGATAATATGACCAAGTCACGACCCTGGGAAGTTGGATGTCCAACTAACCCCAATGGGGCCCATAAACTCTTGGTTTTACATCTCCTTAGGTTAGGGTTTTGGTTGTTTAGGTTTGCTCTTATTGTTCGATAATAAAATCCCTTGAGCCTCATTGTAATGCAGTTCAGACGCATGTAGACACCACATCTCTTCTCAGGCATAAAATAACATTGCCAAGCTAGTCTCATTTCCATATTATTTGTAAACATATTTCATTATTTGATATTAATCAAAGGAAGTGTTATTTTTGTTGCGCCTCTATATTTATGGTTATATCTGTAATTTGTTGTGTTCTTGTTTAAATTTGGATCAAGTGAATAGCATCCCCTCATGCAGTCCATGATTATTTCCTACATATTTATAGAGGACTACAAAGTTCATGGGAGGTGTGCAACCTCAAGGGGATTGTTTGGTATCTTGATGAGTTCGAGTTATTGCAGTAGCATATGATGAGTTCATTTGAGCCTGATGCACATTCAAGTCCACAATATCTACATGTTTTTTGGAGGTATATTGAGCTCAAGGGGAGCTATGCATGCTATGAGTTTTAAATGAGTTATTTGAAATTTCTCTCATAGTTGGTTGAAAAGATGTGCAGTCATGCATAGAATGTGATCATTGCTTCATCCATGTATAGAAATGAATTGAGACATAGACTTGTCATGTATGGGTTGTTGTATGCAGTTTATTATAGCCATGTATATACCATTGTTTCATCATTTCACTTTGGTATTAGGTCCAGCCAATAGTATGTTGAGTCATGTTGACGATAGGCATGTTTTCGAGGAATCCTATGGAGTCTTTTTGCATCCACATGTATGGGCTAATGATGATGTATCATGTTTTTTATTCATTGGTCCATATGCGATAATGATAGCAACAATGTAATTCATTGAAAATCCATGTATAATGCTCATGAAGCCATGTACTTTTATTTTATGTGTCTTTGGGTCATTTAATCATGAGTCATGAGGTCATGATAGTCATATGCGATTCATGAACGGGGTCTTATGTTGTTTCTATAGCCATGTAATTTTAATGTATATTTCATTAGTCATGGTCATCTGGAAACTTGGCCCACCTCATGCTTCTTTCCTATAGAAAGGAAGAAAATGTTGCAGTGAAAGCAGTCACTACAACTTGGAGATGGCATGTATTCATGGGAGAATTATTTTCTCTTGTTACTTCAGCCATACACCATTGGCATTTTGATCCACTTGGAGGTGTCATGATGTGCCTCATGTTATGTTTTGACTGTTGGGGTTTTTGGCCTCATGTTATGAGTAGAGAGTTTGGTAATGCATTCAGAGATGGTTTGTGGCTATTGATGTTGTTGATATCTAGTTGTGGTGGAGATTATGTGTGGTTGCCTCATGTGGATGTTGCTACATATTATATGATGTTTCTAATTGATGTGGACACTATTTTTTGGAGTAGAGAGCATGTTTGTGGTATTTTTAATTATTGATGAGAATTCCTTGTTGTTAGAGGTCGTATTGCAGATTTGAATCGAGTTGAGAAGAAAGTATTTGGATCCAATATGAAAATAGATGAAACTAGGTCCGCATAGAGTATAGGAGCAGTGACTTCATGGATGTGGAGCTGTGATTGTGAAGTTTCTATGAAAGGAATTGTTTCTCAATCCAATGGTAGTTGGATAGTCCAATCAGAATTGGGTCAGGATCGATTGATCATGGTGTCTTTGAGCAAATGGTAGTCCATAGATCCATGTGAGAATGTAGTCTTCTAAGCTAATCAGTAGAATCGAGTCTCTGAGATGATGGGAGTCAGCTGATTGTATATGAGGACGAGTCTCCTAGCTGATCGAAGTCATCAATCTATGTAAAAAGACTATATTTTCTTAATATAAGATTCAGAGTATTGCAGCAGTAGAAAGGGTTGTTTTTTACCTGGTGAATGGTTTTCCACTAGATATCTTGTGTCTCATGTGTTGATTCTTTCTTGTGTTCTTTTTCATGGTTATGTTGCTCATATGGTTTATTTGTTGCTTATGATTTATGTATAGATATGAAAATGTTTAATGGTTTGTTGCTACTTAGTGTGTATGATTCATTAAATTCAATAAAAGGAAAAATTTGGTAATAAGTCACACCACTGATTCACCCTCCCCCCTAGTAGTGCTCAAAGGTTTCCAATAGTTTTTGGGTTTTCTCCCTATGGAAGGGTTTTGCACTGGCCTAGAGCCTATTTCTAGTGTTCCTGTTTGCATTGTGATCTTAATTATTGGCATTGTCTTAATGATGAACACAAAATAATAATGATGATGACAAACTAACATTATATCACAATAATTGTTAATATAACAAGAGAAAACATTATAAAATAAACCCTAATTCTGTTTGCCCTAGTTTTTCTCAACATTTATCGTCTTGGAAGATTTGCAATGTAGAAATAAAAAAAATCCTTGAAATCGAATGAAACGAAAAACTAAATCACACACCTGGTAACCAAGCACTTCATGGGATAAAGTTGAGCAGTACCTAGATAAGTTTTTTTTGCGTATATGGCTCCAACCGCAATTAATCTTTCAAATCCAAATATGAAAATGGAAATACCAGCAAAACAAAGGAATGAGGAGAAGTTATATGCAATAAATAATTAATAAAATAGAAGAAACTTCTTATTAGTTCCTTATGCTCAATTAATAGAGTAAGATTTTCTCCTATTGCCCTACATGAAAAATGACAATTTATGATCTTTCACTCAAATAAAAACACAATTGTCAAAGAGACAAATACTACATGATTTTTTTCATAGAATTTTTTTTTTATTTCCTATAAAACTTTACGTAACTATCACTCAGCCAAGACATACAAGACAACTATGAAGAAAAAAAAAATTGTCTCACTTCAATCCTTGCCATTTTGAGCTCTTTGCTTAAGATAGTTATTCTACTTCTACATTCGAATTGAAACTAGTTGTCCTACACATATTCATGAGACCAATGAGGCTAACTTAGATTAAATTTGACCAAATATTAAAATTTATTTCTTGAATAAATAATAATTAAAAATACTTTTGTGCATGAATACCTGAATGAGCTCCTCTTGGTTTTGAGAATAAATTGTTGGAGTAGTTTAATATTGGAGCGAACCTCCCTCTGCTCTAGGAAGCAGAAACAAATTCAACATTGAATTTGTTGTTACTATGTTGGATTAGGGTGCTTTTCTCCAAGATTATCCAAATCCTCATTTATTCTCCACTAAACAGGGCCAACGATGTGAGATGGAAGCTCTCATGCCCCCACAAAACCCCCCCCCCCCCCCCCCTCCATCACTCTCAATTCCCCAGTACCCAATATATATATACTATATAGGAAATAGTTGAAAGAAATACATTAAGATACATAAAAAACAAATAGAAAGCATTCATCCATTCATTAATTCGTAAATCCAAAAAATATTTCATCTCAATAAATTTTATCATAAAAATATGTTTACATAATATGAAACATTGTCATGTACGTAAAGAGACATATAAGAATTATTCAATAACATATAACATTCACTCATTCATTCATTAATCATAGACACAAAATACTTCATCTCAAAAAATTTAACATCAAAAATATGTTTTCATAATATGGTATGTGATGTTTCTAATGATATAACTATTACAATCATTTCTCTTTATTTTTCTTTATTTTTGATGGTCTGGTTGTGTACTCATGACGTTGTCGAGGCTATCACAAGAGGGGTGGATCATCAGTTGTAACAAAAACGAAATGTTAATTTGATATTTTGTTTTGTTATTCATTAATAAAAATAGCATTAGAGTTTTCTTTACCTCATGCACTATTGGAAACTTTAATTTAAGAAAGGAAACAATTACCACAATACCAAAACATAAAAGTGTAATTTTGTAGATACTTCTCATAGAGAGTGTCGATACTAGCCAAGAAAACCAATATTTCCTCACATATTGTTTCAAGTGAAAGCACCCTAGGGATTTGGGTTAGAACCCCAATAGAGCAGAAGAAAACTAAATACTCATACAGCTCAGGCAAGATGCTTATATTATCAAACTATGTAAGAGTGACCGTACCCAAATTTCCTTCATTCGAGTAGGTCCCACAGGGTTCAGACCCTCTGCAACTCCCGATGTTTTTCAAACCTAAAAATAATTCAATACAAACATACATAACAGTATAGAAGTAAAGCATATTCATGAAATTGACTTTATATCATATAAACAAATGATTGATCATACATCAAAACGACATTCATATATGAATTAAGACATAATTTGATGCATAAACATAGTTAATTTCAGAAACAAGACAACATTTCTTTTATTGCAGTAAGCTATAAATAACATGGAGAGAATTCACCTGAGTCTTTCTCTGTCTCCAAGCAGAACCGTCCTCCAGATTCATCATATCCTAGCCTTCAACAATCTTCTTCCATCACCAACACCATGATATCTCAAACAAAAGGAAGGATATTTATAATCAAGGAAACAAGGGTTTCCTGAAGCTTGGGGAAGTGCATGAGGCACAAGGATTCATCAAACTCAGCCAGGGATAATCTTGGTATAATAACTTTATCTCTTCTCCTCCTTAAGGCCTTCCCATAGAGGTTTATTTATACCTCTCCCAATTAGTTTTTTAGTCGGGAAATAGTTGGGCTACAGGCAATAGGAAGTAATCAACAGGTAAAACCCGTGAACTCCACCCAAAATTAAGGAAAATTAATTTTTTTAAGTGTTTTAATACATATACATGGATTGGGTATTGACTGACTATTGGCTTATATGGGCCTGACCCAGGTTCGGAAGAATTATTTAGCCAAACAAATCTCGCAGCTACCAGCCCTTTTGGCAACAATCCGTGGAGCGCGGATTGAGGTCTCAGCCGAGGTAGCAGGGGAGGGTGCTGTAACCAGGTTTCCACACCCTTGGGATGTGTAGATGTGAGATGGAGGGTTCACGCACCATTTCGCAGCGTCGCGCTAGCCTGTTTCACACAGATCCAAACCCAGAACAATCTTTACTAGTTATTAGCGCGTTGTTTACAGATCTAATCTATGTGATGAAGTATTACTTAGAAAGGTATTTAAGCAAACATTTATTAGCTTTACTCAGTTCACATACTTAGATTAACCACAAATTCACATGTATTCAAAATGTAAGCATATGTGCATAGATCAAACATTGATATCAACCATACAAAAAGCTAGATCTGCAATACTTCAGATTAACACAGAATTATCAAACCAACTTATCTTTATTTACTTTCAATACATCCAGATATACCCTACAAACTCAGTTGCATGGGTCCGCACACACAGCTGTGGACTCTTCCAGGCCTCTGTGCACACAGCTGCAGAGCCTCTATCCACCACACTCTCGACTCGGACTTACAGACGCTTAAAGATCGTTCTCCTCAAAAGCCCATTACAGTAAGATCATATCCAAAACTTAGCTACCTCTACCCATAGAGCCTCGCTCTATTTATACTTTTCCATGGACCGTGATCCACGGGCGGGCCAACTCAACTTACATTTATTTACATTATTTTTGGGCAGACTACCCTTTGACTTTGACCTACTACAAATCGCGCTTCTCGTGGAATCTTTACCTTCGCCTTTCCCAAACTTGTAGGCTTCGCGCCCCATGACCATTATGCAGGGCTTCCACTACCCAATATTCCCCCAACACAATCATCGTGACTTGTCTTGAGTCACTCAGCTGGTGTTGCCCACTTTGCACAAAGATCGGTTAACAGCCTCTGTGCGTCACTGGTGCTAGCAGCAAATTCTTTCGTCATTCACTGCATTTGTTCCACATGTGTCACCGACACCTCGGTTTTTGTCTCTGTTGTCTCCATGGTGGCATAATCGGCCTGCATGTGGGATACCTTGTGCTCGATAATGGTTGAAATAGAAAATGCCTCATCCAACCAAGGCCGGAGACAGGCTTTAATCACTGCTTCCTTTTGTCTGGCGGCATCAGCTTTGATTTTCAGATCCTAAGCCTCTCGTATCTTAGCCAAGCACTGCATAATCGCAACGGTCTGTGTGGTTCCTCGAATCTGATCATAAGCTTGTTGAAGTTCTCGGGCCTTGGTTTCCAATCGACAAAGTGTTGGATCCTCCTGAAGGGATGTGAGCGTGATAATCGACTAAGTGAACAACTCAGTACATTCTTCCATTGAATGTGTAAGCATCACACGCCCCATAGTAATAATGTTCTTGCATTTCTCTAGGATCTCTGGTGGCGGTGTCGGTGGAACCTGTAGTTTTAAGTCCACAGTCTGCATATTGATTTCACACTGGATCCACGTGGCCTCCTCCTTTGCGTGTCAGAACCCCGTAGCAAATTTCTGGATTTGTGTCTCAATAGGTAATTCCACCGCAATCTCTAGTTCATGGGAACTTGAACAAGCTTCTGCTATGACCTTCTCCACCTGTTGCTTCTGTGTAACTGCTTCTTCTTGTTGGAGGTGCAGTTGTTCGATATTAGTTTTATGTTCATAGAGTACTTGTTCGGCACGGTCAGCCCTAGCGCGGAGCTCCATGGTGGCACTGTCCTGGAGCTGCTACAAACTTTCTCACAATAGATCGGCCACGTTTAATCCCATCCCTTTATGCCGTCCTAGCACAGCGCAGCCCTCCACATTTGTAGTGATTAGTGCTCCTGCCGAAATCGTGTTGGAATGAGCCATTTGTGCCTTCAACAATGGTTCAGCAACTATCATACTAGGAACCCCCTGCATAGCGCTGGTGCTCATTGCCGCAATCCTTGTTCCAAGTTCCTATAGCTGCGTATGGCACTCCCCCAACACAATCTATTGCTCGGACATGGCTTCGTCAACAACATCCTGAGCGATGTCCCGCATAGTGTTTTCTATATCATTTAGGTCCCCCTCAGTTAGGGTGGTCACTCTGTTGTCCGTCTTGGACGTCTTTACCTTTTCTCGTGGCTTCAACCTTTCTTGTTGTGTTGGCTACTTCAAAGGCGAAGTCATTCCAATTGTTGGTGGTGTGTCCACGGTCGTCTCAGTCGGTGGCTTCTGACTGATTTTGGTTGTTGTCAACATAGCCCCTCCTGGTGGTGTCTTGCCTGCTACCACCTACGCCGCTTCTCAAGTTGCTTGAACTTCCACAGCGAGCTGTTCATTCCATTTTTGTTGCATGGCACACTTAGCTTCCTCCTTTTGTCGGCGAATAGTGGCTTCATTGCGCTCTACTTCCTCTGGTCTGCGCCATGCCAGTGGCTAGGTACCCACAACCCCATCTACAATGTCATCAATGGCAATAAAGCGGAGTGAGGTGCATGCCTGTGCCGGGTCCTTGCGCGCCCTAATGTAAATACGATGCATGTCTGCTTCAAACTCAGAAATATGCTTCATGCTCTCATAGATCCCATCAGACAGCTGAGGTAGTGGATTAATCCATTGGTGCACATTCATTTCCATCAGTATCCAAAAGATATTGATATTTCAAATTTGTCCCACATCCCCTGTTGCCCAGAGGGAAGCATATCTAGCCACTTCCAGCCACTCCAATTCCAAGGTAGGAAATTGGCTATCTTCAGGTAAGTCAGTAGCAACTAGCATAATGGACAGCGGCAGCCACGCATAATGGAAAGTCTTGCCCTCCTCCTAAACCTCTTGAAAGTTGGTCAGAAACTCTTCATATAGAAACTGTGACCAATTGAACCGGACTCCAGCTGCACATGCGTCAGCGAGTGCAATGACTACCGTTGGAAACTCAGTGCCACGGCATTTCCTCATTACTTTTCTGGCCAGCAATTGAGTGGTAATGTAAACTGCGTTATCTGAAATGTTGTCAATAACGTACCCTCGCTGCCCCTTAGCTAGCTTATACTTATTTTTCAACTTCTCTATCATCACGACATCACCACTCTGATCAGCAATTTCGCAGGGGTCTCTCCCATCACAGGGAAGGTGTGAAACCCTATGAACCAGTTCAGCTATGATGCGAACAGGTTTGCCAACCCATAATATCTCCTCATGAACCAAACAGAGCAACTGCTTTATGACCAACATTGTGATAGGAGGCCAGTGGAAGTGAGGAATAGACAAGAGGCAAAGAAACTCGAATTTATCCACCTTTCGCAGCCACTCCTTTGGTTGTAGTGTTGTCACCGTTCCTTCGACACTCTGCTCCATCAATGCGTCAGTTTCTAGGTTGGGAAATTTTACGGTATTTGCAAGGTCCCAGTCTTTCAATTTCATTGTTGCGATTCGGCCAACCACCGAGCTTTCCACCAAGACTGCTTTTGGAAGAGTTGGGGTAATGAGTACAGTGTCGACTTCGTCCAGATTCGCAGGTACTTTCACCTTTCCCTTGCTTGGAGACACATACTTGGGTCGCTACACTGGTTGGATGGGATCCTCTTTAGGGTTTACATCTTCGACATATGTGGGAGAACCTTCCTCCTCCCCATCGCTATTAATTATGACAATTTCACCCTTTTCCTCCATTATAAACTTGCCAAAGTGCAGGTGTCACAGTGACCATCTTACTAGTTCTGGAACTTGAGGGTCCTTCCTGGTCTTCGGTGTCCAGGGTGATTTAGGGAGCTCGATTGCTTGCAGCGTGGCTTCCTGTGGGCTACCTGTCATAGGGTTTGTTGTTTTGAGGATTACTTCCCAGTAATGTTTTGACAATGTCTGAAACCACAAACTTGCTTTGAGTTGCTCGTCACTCATCTTGCGCTTGTCTCGGACCCAAGGCGGCTTTCTTGCAGGAGAGTAAATTGTGGGAGTGTGACCCTTACTGTGCTTATATAGGATTCTGAATTTGAATTCAACTATTTTCCCATGCGGCAGCTCATAAATGCGACTTTGGCGGTTATTCCTCTATCTTAATTGCTCGCCACCCGCTCCTTTATGTCTTAAATGGGCCATCATATCATGAACAGTACCAGTAACAATCGATTTCCATCTTTCCTTCGCGGCAGCAAATCCCCAAGGACACAAGTGCGGTTCTTGCATGTATGTTTTGGCCATGTTACGCAGCTCTATAGTAGCCTGTTTTATAGTCCCACGCCCTCTTCCAACTGCATTGGGCACTCGTACTGGGCCGCGTATGGATAGTCAGGTGGGCGAATCTCTCGCATAGGTCTTCCATTTCCCGGCTAGCCTAAGCTGCGAGCACCCATTGTGTTCCCTTGAGTCTACTATCAAATTGCGATGTGTGCATCCTTGTCCTCTTGGGTGCGGGCGCAACCATGCTAGTGGCGCCGCGGCTTGTAGCAGGGTAGGAGAGTTAGCCATGTCTGTTTTCTTCTCCATATAGGTGACTTCTAACTGCAGCTTATCAATTGCTTCATCTAACTTGACACTCTGTGCACAGATTCTGGCCTCTGATGCTTCTAACTTTCCAATTTGCATTTTACCATGCAAGATGGCTTCCCAGAGCTGCTGAATCCTTCCGTGATTGTTGTCCCTGGAAGGGTGGGCTGTATCTGTGTTGGGTTGCTTGGTCATAATGAGACTTCCTTGTTCGGCCGTGCGATCCTCCGATCCTGATTATCTTCTATATTCAAAGGTATCGCCACATTGGACCCCAGTTCGAAATGTCGGCCGTAAAATATTCGCTGCAAGGGGGGTCCAGGGGGGGGAGGCTGCAACCTTTGCGAGCCCCCCCCCGGCGGGGGGTTTCGGGGGCAGCGCCCCCGAAGCTAAAAACAGCTGTAAAATTGCCTTGTAAAAGTATAGTAATTTCTAGTCAATTTGGGCCGTTCATTAGGCAGATGATCTGATGGTAGAAATTATGTTTAGTTTAGGGTTTTTTGCCCTAGAAGGCAACCCCTCTCTTTGTATGAGGGCATTGTATTTGAGGCTGTGTGATAGATGTGTATTCTATAAGCGGGAAATAGAGGGGTGAGACTGTGAGAGAAAACAGAGGATATTACAGCGGATCTGTTGTAGGTTGTGTCTCTTCATTTTGCTGGATAATAGAAAGGAAGGACTGGCTGTTCGGGGTGGACGTAGCCCAAACTAGGTGAACCACGTATATCTATGTCTCTCTTGTTTTATGTGCTTTCTGTGTTTATATTTCTGCAATATTTTATGTGTTCCATTGCTCCATAATATATAATTTTCTAACAACTAGTATCAGAGCCGAAGGTCTATTTGGCTGATAAACTCGCAGGAAAGAAGGGTTCCTGGTTCGAGTGGGAGAAATGGCGGAAGATGGTAAGTTTGGGGTCGAGAAATTTAACGGCCAAAACTTCTCGCTGTGGAAGATGCAGATGGAAGATTATCTGTATCAGAAAGATCTATACCTACCATTGGGCGGAAAATCAAAGATGTCGACGGGCATGACAGGCGAAGAATGGAACCTTCTCGATAGAAAGGCACTCGGAACAATACGGTTGTGCCTTGCTGCGTCAGTCACCTTCAACATTTCGAAGGAAACCACGACAGAGGGTTTGATTCAGACGTTATCAAAACTATATGAAAAACCCTCGGCCTCAAACAAGGTATTTCTTATGAAACAGTTATTTAATATGAAGATGTCGAAAGGTGGATCTGTTGCAGACCATTTAAATGATTTTAATACAGTTACAAGTCAGTTAAGTTCTGTAGGGGTAAACTTTGATGATGAAGTTAGAGATCTGTTATTCTTGTGCTCATTACCGGAAAGTTGGAATGGTTTGGTAATGGCCATTAGTAACTCTGTTTCTGGATCTAGTACTTTAAAGTTTGATGATGTTGTCGGTGCTATCCTTAGCGAGGAAATGCGACGGAAAAGCTCCGATGAGACATCGGGAAATGCTTTGAGTGCAGAGTCTAGAGGAAGAAAAATGGAAAGAGGAAAGAGCTCAGGATATCGCAGTAAATCAAGGAAAGGCAGATCCAAGTCCAGATCGGGGATAGTGTGCTGGAAATGTGGAAAGAAAGGACACCTAAAGAAATACTATAGATCTCGGAAGGGAAAAGAAGGAGATGCACAGCAAGAAAACAATCATGAAGCAAATGTGACAGGTAGGTGTTACAAGATGCTCTGATTCTTTCTTTCGAAAATATTACTGATTCCTAGGTGGTAGATTCAGGGGCTTCATTCCATGCCACACCTGATAAGAAATACTTTCATGACTATGTTCAAGGAGATTTTGGACAAGTTCGTCTGGGTGATGATAAACCCTGTAAAATCATTGGAATGGGTAAGGTTCTTGTAAAACAGCAGAATGGAAACCAATGGCTATTAAAGGAGGTAAGGCATGTTCCAGATCTAAAGAAAAATCTGATTTCAACAGGGCAGTTAGGCGGTGAAGGTTGTGTGACAACTTTCACAGATAAAGCTTGGAAGGTCACCAAAGGAGCCTTGGTAATAGAAAAAGGTGAAAAGGTTGGTACATTGTATTTATGCAATGGTATTTCTAACTTTGTTAATGCTTTAACTTCCAAAGGAGCAGATGCAACATTATGGCATCATAGGCTCGGACACATGAGTGAAAAGGGGATGAAGATTCTTCACTCAAGGAATTTGTTGCTAGGTTTGAAGAATGTTGATTTGGACTTCTGTGAGAATTACATTTATGGAAAACAGAAGAGAGTCAAATTTCTCAGAGTTGGGAAAGAAAAGAAGAATGAAAAATTAGAGCTTGTGCGTACAGATGTATGGGGACCTGCTCAGGTATCATCTCTCGGTGGCTCTCGTTATTATGTTACTTTTATTGATGATGCAACTAGAAAAACTTGGATATATTGTATTAAGAATAAATCTGATGTATTTGATACTTTCAAGAAATGGAAAGCTTTGGTTGAGATTGAGACAGGAAAGAAATTGAAGTGTCTTAGATCAGAAAATGGAGGTGAATATTGCAGCAAAGAGTTTGATAGATACTGTTCAGAGCATGGAATTCGCAGAGAGAAGACAGTTCCAAGAACACCACAAGAAAATGGTGTGTCAGAAAGGATGAATAGAACAATCATGGAGCGTGCAAGGTGCATGAGATTGCATGCAGGATTGCCTTTATAGTTTTGGGCAGATGCTGTAAATACTGCTGTTTATCTAATAAACAGAGGGCCTTCAAGTTCCTTGGATGGTGGTGTTCTAGAGGAAGTATGGACAGGTAAAAAGGTAAACTACTCTATTTTAAAGCCTTTTGGTTGTGAGGCCATAAAGAAAATAGAACAAAGCTTGAGGCAAAGTCAAAGAAATGTACCTTTATTGGATATGGTGTTAATGATTTTGGTTATCGCTTATATGATTACGAAAATCACAAAATCATTAGGAGCAGAGATGTAATATTCAATGAAAAGGTCTTGTATAAGAATCAGTTGTAGGAAAAGAAACAGGAAAAAGAAAACAAGGAATATGCAGTTCTTGATGAAATCACTGAAAAAGTAAAGGTGCCTGAAAATAATAATAATCAACAACCACAACAACAGCAACCACCACAACAACAACAGGCACCCCAAACACCTGAAAGTGGTGTTGGAAGATCTACCAGGATAAGTAGACCCCTTGAACGATACTCTCCTTCATTATATTATCTATTGTTGACTGATTCCGGTGAACCCGAATGTTATGAAGAAGCAATGCAGGTTGAAAGCAAGAAGAAGTGGGAGGTAGCCATGGAAGAAGAGATGGACTCCTTAATGCATAACCAGACTTGGGATTTAGTCAAGTTTCCTGTAGGAAAAACTACCTTGAAGAATAAATGGGTTTACGGGCTGAAGGAAGAAGATGGAGGAAAACAGAGGTATAAAGCTAGACTTGTGGGGAAGGGGTTTGCACAGAAGAAAGGTATTGATTTTGATGAAATATTTTCTCCTGTTGTTAAAATGACTTCAATGAGAACTATTTTAAGTCTTGTAGCAGCTAAAGATTTGCATCTTGAGCAGTTAGATGTAAAGATAGCCTTTCTCCATGGGGATTTGGAGGAAGAGATATATATGCAGTAGCCACAAGGATATGAGGTGAAAGGGAAGGAGAAACTAGTGTGCAGGTTGAAGAAGAGCTTGTATGGCTTAAAATAGGCTCCAAGGCAGTGGTATCTAAAATTTGACAAGTTTATGTCTGAACAAGGTTATACTAGATGTCACTCTAATCATTGTGTTTATTTGAAAAATCAAAATGATGGCAGCTATATTATATTGTTATTGTATGTATATGACATGCTTGTTGCAGGATCTAACATGCAGGAAATAAATGTGCTCAAAATAAAATTGGCAAATTCATTTGCAATGAAGGATTTGGGAGCTGCAAAACAAATCCTTGGTATGAGAATAACTAGAGACAGGAAAAATCGTAAATTAACAATCTCTCATAATGAGTACATACAAAAGGTGTTGAAAAGATTTAACATGCATAATTCAAAACCAGTTAGTACACCTTTTGCTAGCCATTTCAAACTTAGCAAGGAAATGTGCCCAAAGACCCAAGAAGACATGGATTATATGTCTAAAGTTCCATATGCATCAACAGTTTGAAGCTTAATGTATGCAATGGTCTGCACAAGGCCCGCTATTTCACATGCAGTGGGAGTTGTAAGCAGGTACATGAACAATCCAGGAAAGGAACATTGGATGGCAGTGAAATGGATTCTCAGATAATTGAAAGGTACCACAAATCAAGCATTATGCTTTGGTGGTTCAAACATCTCCCTACAAGGATATGTTGATGCAGATATGGCAGGTGAAAGAGATAACAGGAGGAGCACCACAGGATATGTATTTACTGTTGGAGGAACAGTTGTCAGTTTGGTTTCAAAAATCCAAAGTGTTGTTGCACTTTCAACAACAGAAGCAGAGTATGTTGCTGCTTCCATATGCATCAGCAGTTTGAAGCTTAATGTATGCAATGGTCTGCACAAGGCCCGCTATTGCACATGCAGTGGGAGTTGTAAGCAGGTACATGAACAATCCAGGAAAGGAACATTGGATGGCTGTGAAATGGATTCTCAGATATTTGAAAGGTACCACAAATCAAGCATTATGCTTTGGTGGTTCAAACATCTCCCTACAAGGATATGTTGATGCAGATATGGCAGGTGAAAGAGATAACAGGAGGAGCACTATAGGATATGTATTTACTGTTGGAGGAACAGTTGTCAGTTTGGTTTCAAAAATCCAAAGTGTTGTTGCACTTTCAACAACAGAAGCAGAGTATGTTGCTGCTATAGAGGCTAGTAAAGAAATGATTTGGTTAAAAAGGTTTATGGGTGAATTGGGTAAGGAGCATGATATGGGCACGTTATACAGTGATAGCCAAAGTGTCATTCATCTTGCAAAGAACTCAGCATTTCATTCCAGGACTAAACACATACAGCTCAAGTACCATTTCATACGATCAATGTTGGAAGATGGAGAGTTGAAGCTGGAAAAGATACACACTAGCCAGAATCCTGCAGATATGCTAGTTCAAAAGTTGTAACCAGGGAGAAACTGAGAATATGCTCAGTGTCAATTGGTCTTCAAGGATGACGATGAAGATGAGAAATAGCCAGGTCCAAAGAGAAGTCATTTTCTAGCAAATGGAGCAGCGGCGGAGTTGCTACAATCAGTCTCCAAGTGGGAGATTGTCGGGTGTGGAGCCTAATTATCTTCTATATTCAAAGGTATCGCCACATTGGACCCCAGTTCGAAATAGGGGCGGCAACGCTGCCCGTAAAATATTCGTTGCAAGAGGGGTCCAAGGGGGCGGCTGTGACCTTTGGGAGCCCCCACCCCTGGCGGGGGGTTTCGGGGGCAGCGCCCCCGAAGCTAAAAACAACTGTAAAATTACCTTGTAAAAGTATAGTAATTTCTAGTCAATCTGGGCCGTTCATTAGGCAGATGATCTAACGGTAGAACTTATGTTTAGTTTAGGGTTTTTTGCCCTAGAAGGCAACCCCTCTCTTTGTATGAGGGCATTGTATTTGAGGTTGTGTGATAGATGTGTATTCTGTGAGTGGGAAATAGAGAGGTGAGACTGTGAGAGAAAACAGAGGATATTATAGCGGATCTGCTGTAGGTTGTGTCTCTTCATTTTGCTGGATAATAGAAAGGAAGGACTGACTATTCAGGGTGGACTTAGCCCAAACTGGGTGAACCACGTATATTTGTGTCTCTCTTGTTTTATGCGCTTTCTGTGTTTATACTTCTGCAATATTTTATGTGTTCCATTGCTCCATAATATATAAGTTTCTAACAAGATTCTGGCCTCTGATGCTTATAACTTGCCAATTTGCATTTTACCATGCAAGATGGCTTCCTAGAGCTGCTGAATCCTTCCGCGATTTTTGTCCCTGGAAGGGTGGGCTGTATCTGTGCTGCGTTGATTGGTCATAATGAGACTTCCTTGTTCGACCGTGTGATCCACCGATCCACACGGATCCGAGTGGGTTGATGGTTTCTTGATGAGCACCCGTACCCTTCTTCATTGAGGTATGCCCGTTCTATACCAACTTGGCTGCCACGCATGTCCTTCAGTCCATACCTAGAACTGCCTCCTCCATTTTAGCTTCCGCAGCCCCCCTCTAGGTGTGCGCAACACGTTTTCAGACCCACTATACTGCTCCCGTGCTATGCATAAAGTGCCAGGCTAGATGAGCTACCTTTATTCTATTGCGGAGCTTTCTTCTAGCCTTCATCGTTCCTTAGTGGTTACGCATTGCAATTACCGAGTCATCATATTGCAGTTCAATGTTGTAGCTTCCTGCAACCAGTTCTACCATCACTCAATCTCCTCATCGGAATCCACTATACAGGTGCTATCGTACTCCCATGCAACTCCTCGATCCTCTGCGGAATGCACCAGATCTTGGTCCTGTGTTGTTATCTGATAGATGCAATCTAGTTTGTCATCACTTTCCTCGTCGCGCACAGGTTCGTTGTAGCGTTCTGCTTCGGCTGGGTCCAGTGGAACTGTTACTCGCAGTGACTTCTTTTCGAACATCATTTTCTGCCTTTTTAAGCTAATGATCCCTTTCATGTTCGTTGCCCAATCAATCCTAAGCAGTGTAGGGTAAGGATTACTATCATCAACAATTGCTATGACTTCAAAATCGGTCTGTGTACTTACACCGTCGATATCCATGGTTACCCCTTGCAGTCGGCCCATTGGTAAGATCTTTTGTTGGTTAACCATTCGTAGCTGAATCGAGGACCATTGCAGTGCGAGCTTGCCCATGCATTACTAGGTTTGCTTAGGTAATACGTTCGCATCCGAGCCTAGGTCCAAGGTGACCTGATCCATTTCATATTCACTGATTTGCACTGCCAGTCTCATTTCCCATCCAGTGCGCAGAGCATGCCTTCCTATTTTCCGGACTACATGCGACTCACCTGATCTGGCGCACCTCATGATCAGCTCCTGTAGTCCTTGAACGACTTTACTATCTCGCAGTAGTTTCATGCATGTTTCGAGAAAGGTAGTAATCATGGAGGGGTCCACTCCTGGCCCCGTTTGATCCCTCCTACCTGGAGTAGAGGCTTCTGTGAAGCTCCTCTGAGCTTCTCTCGACATCTTCATCCCTGGTTCTGACTCAGAATCTGGTTCCTTTGAACGAGTGTCGTGCCTCTTTCCATTTTCTGCACACTCTTTTCACAGATTTCCTTCTGTAGGTGTGCTTCTCCTCAATACCATATTTATACTAGGGTCCTCTTTGCAAGGTTCTGCTCGCATCATCTGGACATTCTGGGTTGGCGGAGATTGTAGCACTCCCTTTTCACGCATTTGGGTAATTAGCGTTGGACAGTCCACCATCTCATGATCAAACTGTTCACTTTAGGGGCACAAGGTCCTCATCGGGTTAGTGCAGTCACGAGCGTAGTGTCCTAGCCGTCCACAATTATAGCAGATCAGCTATCCACGGCCCCGCCCGGGCCCCATTCCTCTTCCCCAGCGGCATCCTTGAAATCCTCCTCGCACTTCAGTCTGCATTTGATAAGCTAGGGTTATTTCCATCATTAAGTCATAACTTCAACATGTTTGCTCATCATGTCCTACACCCTGTAGTGCATTAACTAGGGTGGCCTTTTTTATGTTCTCATCTGTTATTCCTTGGGCATCCCATATAGACCGTATCACAAACCAGAACCACCCTAGTTCTTCATTTCCTGCACCCTTAAATGTGGGCAGCTTGATCGCACTCGCCATCTCGACTTTTGGTGGAGGTGGGATTGGGGGTGGGGTGGATGGGTTCGATGAAGGAAATGCGGGGGGTGGCATGGATGGAGGTGGTATCAGTGGGAATCGCTCTTTGATCAACTGGACCAAGCTCTCTTGTGAGAACCTCGCGAGCTCCTTCTCACTTTCCCAGGAAATAGAAGCTAAAGGACTGTTCTCTACTCCTCCCGTTCTGCGGTAGCCTCTTCTGCTCCGTGTTACTCCAGACATCAATAAATGTGCATAATCTGTTTTTCACAAAATAGCATCTTAATCCAGGTATTCAATGATTTAATATACCTACCCTGAGGTCCTTGAAGAAACCACCTTTCTGCTTCGCTATAGCTCACAGTTGTATCTATCGCGAACTGAGTAATAAATCCTCCTATCACCCGATTGAGCCAATGATCTACTGCGCATGAAATTTTATCGTCGGTGGCTTCTAGCCTGCGTACCAATTCTGGAGTCCACACAATAGGCTTGTCCAATCCGCACCTTCCCACACTGTCATCCAACCTTGCAATCCACTCGTATAGTTCTACCAGAAACGTTGCGAAGAATATTTCATGAATATCTGTATATATATATATAACGGTCCACCCAATCATCCTCTGTTATTCGCGGATTTCTATTTTCCTGCACTGAGAACTCGTGGACTTTTAGATCCCACCACTCTTCAATCTCTTTCTTTGTCGAGTTCCAATGTTCCAACATCAAACACCCCTTAGGCAGATCTCGGTCCCAGCAACGGAACCATTTGTTGGCTTATATGGGCCTGACCCAAGTTCGGAAGAATTATTTAGCCAAACAAATCTTGCAACTACCGGCCCTTTTGGCAACAGTCCATGAAGTGCGGACTAAGGCCTCACCCGAGGTTGCAGGGGAGGGTGTTGTAACCAGGTTTCCCCACCCTTGGGATGTCTATATGTGAGATGGAGGGTTCGTGCACCATTTCGCAATGTTGTGCTAGCCTGTTTTGCACAGATCCAAACCTGGAACAATCTTTACTAGTTCTTAGCGCGCTATTTATAGATCTGATCTATGTGGTGAAGTATTACTTAGAAAGGTCTTTAAGAAAAAAATTATTAACTTTACTCAGTTTTCATACTTAGATTAACCACAGATTCACATGTATTCAAAATGTAAGCATATGTGCATAGATCAAACAGTGATACCAACCATACAAAAAGCTAGATTTATGATACTTCAGATTAACACAAAATTATCAAACCAACATATCTTTATTTACTTTCAATACATCCAGATCTGCCCTGCGCACTCCGCTGCAGGGGTCCGCATACATAGTTGCGGACTCTTCCAGGCCTCTGTGCACATAGCTGCAGAGCCTGTATCCACCACACTCTCGACTCGGACCTACAGACGCTTACAGATCGTTCTCCTCAAAAACCCATTACAGTAAGATCATATCCAAAACTTAGCTACCTCTACCCATAGAGCCTCACTCTATTTATACTTTTCCATGGACCTATTAGAGTCGGTCCTTACAGCCCTCCGTCAGAGATCTTTTCACTTTTGCATATCATTTTTAGGTGTATCGCTTGTTCCACTTCGTTGCATTTCGCTAGGGGCATGCCATTGACTGACGAGGGGGTCTGGTTGTCTTGTGTTTCCTCATGCTTGTACCTGCAGGGTTAGTCCAAATTCCTAAAAAATTACCAAAGTTCATCGTCATAAATAATTGGTTTCGTTAAAGAAGAGTCTTTAGTCCTAGAGTCTAGGGTTTTCAGTCCTTTGCATATATGTAATAGAAGCCTGCGGGTCATGAGGTTGGTTTCAAAGATTTTCGTTTTATATTCTTTCTCAAAAAAGCATTTAAAGACATTTTTAGTCCAAAACTCTGTTTTGGAACTAAAAATTGTCAAACTTCATTTTTGTAATAATTGTATTTGTTTCATCACAAGAAGATCCAGAGCAAGCCTCTGATCTTTTCCGAAGCCAAATGCCGGATTCCTGCAAAAACAACAAAGTGTCATCAGTTCTCAGAAGTATAATAAAATCCAAAGAACAAAATGACAAAGTGCCAAACATTGAAAGATATTTAAAATCAAATGTAATTTTATGAGATATTTTTGCAACCTATATACAGCGTGGAGGCAAGTCATTTCCACCAAATTTCAAAGCAGAGGTCAAAGGTGCATTACAAGGACGAAATCGTGGTTTTCAAAACTGTGGAGCAGAGCTAGAAATGTGCGCTACGCACTGAGCTGAGCGCTACGCATTGGGCTCGCGCGGCCAGTGTTAAATAACACAGGCGCTACGCACACAGAGGTGCGCTACGCATTGGGTAGGCGCGCTACCCATACAGTGAAAACACTAAATAATTTTGTCTTTGCGTCCGATTTCGAGTCAAAATGCCACGATCAGCTTGCAAATAGGAATCTGAGGGTGTTTATGTTTTCAATGTTCCTGAAAGAGAAGAACTTGACCGTCCAACAGCACGATTGATAAAGGACTTCAGCCAGTGGTCGACTCACAATGCTGATAAGCGTATACTATTATTTACCAATAATGATGATCCTTTTGGAAATATTGATCGTGGTGCCAAAGCAGACATGAGGAGGACAACAGTTCAGCGAGCCAAAGATGCACAAGAGTTAAGTATATCAATTGAGCTTCTCCCTTTGAATAGGCCAGGCGAAAAATTCAATGTTGCCATTTTCTATGCTGATATGCTTGAATTGGAGAAGGAAGAAATATCTCAATTTATTCCTGTAGCAGTTGAAAAAGTTTGAAAATATGAAAAACCAATTAAGGAAAGGGATGTACAAGAAGTGTACTGTTCGAAAGATTGTTTTAATGGCAGCAGATGGGATGTCTATTGGATTGTATACATATGCTTTAGTTCGGCCTGCAATACAAGGATCGGTCACTTGGTTTGATTCTGTGATCAACATTCCTTTGAAGTCAGAAAATAAAGGAAAGTCAGCGCGCAGAGTATAAATATTCTTCCTCGAAAATGCAAAGCCAACAAGGATATCGACACAGACCCCTTTTTGTTATGGCTTGGAAAGGAGTTTCTCAAGGATTTCAAATTAGCACTATTGTTTTTACGGGAACAGCCAGGACAACTAAAATACATTGAGTGGTTATCCTTTCAGAGCACGTTAAAGACAGCGATTCTTACGCTATTGTTGTTGCACATATAGGATCTGGGTGTTAACTACAAGCAGTGAAACGGACATTTGACCTTTTCGATGAATTTCGAATTGATCATTTCCGAGGACTTTCTGGCTATTGGGTCGTTCCTGCAGAAATATGGACTTGCAAATAAATTTAAATTGAACATTGAGTGCAACCATGCAAACCTCTCTGAGTACAGTTGTCATCATGAGCTGGAATTGGCAGAATTTTAGTTTAAAGGCTATTTTTATTAAAATCGGTTTTATTCAAATGGCAAATGTAACTTGGCAATGAAAGGTGAAAAGTAAAAGACCGAATGCCACGAAGACATCAACCACAACAGAAAAATAGGAACCGATCTCCTACTAATGACTTCAGTTAATAATCCAAATGGATCTGCGCTCCAATATTTGTCTCTTAATTGGCCATCAGAGGAATTCAAGGGAAACGATGCTCTGTTTTTAGAAAAAATGGATGACTCTTTCTATTCTTGCAATTATAGTTGAAACAGCTCATTATTTTTCATCGACCTGTAGGGGAAAGGTTTTTAGTCTATTTATTGTATGTAAAAATATTTGGTGTTGGAGAGAGTTCTGAGAGCTGGTGGAGGAGAAATACAGAGTCTCATTGCACAGTTTTGACAGGGATTTTAATAAAAAATGCAGCTCTGACCCCTGAGATTCTTGTGGTATGAAATTTAACATTTGTCTCATCCTTTGTTTCATATGTAGCCTGTTGTGTTTCCATTTCATTTCATAATCGTTTCTAAATGAATACTTTTAAGTGAGAAAGGCAGAATTCAAATTATTTGCTCTGTCTTGAGGAAGTGTTCATATTAAATGTTTTCTTCTATTTGACAAGGATTCATCTTCTATGCCCTTGTCAACCTCTCAAACAGTTCACCCACTCCACATTATTTCAAACTTGATGTTTAATTTCTTGCCTATCTTGCCTCAAGAGATAATCTGTATTTTTGATTAATTTCTCTATTCAAGCTGTTCGTTGTCCCATGCAGCCCAGAAAACCCAAACATTTATTTAAAACCTCATTCCATATCTCTTTACTAGCCTAAGATCAGCATTCACTATTGGTCATCTCAGCCCCTTTGAAAACCTTTTGCTGAGATAGACCCGGAGAGAGCCCTCTCACGTCCTCGTAGGGCTAGCTACGAGGCTGAGCGTGGTTTGATGTGGCCTCGAGTTTTGCCTTTCTCAGCCTGAGGCAAATTTGAGCGCTAACAGGACCGTGATCCATGGGTGGGCCAACTCAACTTACATTTATTTTACATTATTTTTGGGCAGACTACCCTTTGACTTTGACCTACTATAAATCGTGCTTCTCACGGAATCTTTATCTTCGCCTTTCCCAAACTTGCAGGATTCATGCCCCATGACCATTGCATGGGGCTTTCGCTACCCAACACTAACCCGCGTGTACATGCTTCTAGCTCAGGGAAAAGTAGTGTATAGGGAATAAAACATTGTTTTTTATATATTTGGACCAAATCTGGAAGGAGGTGTTTCCCTAGGCCATAAACAAAGCATCACATATACCAAGAGTGGTAAATGGTGCTATAATAGATGCCCCCTAATATATGAGGTCAGAAGGGGTACATGATGACCGAAATGTATTAAATGTATGGAAAGAATCATGCCGAGACAAAGAAGGACTTCACTAGAATTCAACCTGCCAAGCCATCAAAAGAGATCAGAAAGAAATTGTTGTTTGAGGCGGGCATACCCATGCTCAGAGAAAAAAAAGCATGTCCGCATATTAAGTACAAGTAGATCCAATATGTATACTAGTATAAAGGAACTGAAAGTACATAATGGATCATCTGATCGTGATCGAAAGCGTACATGTCTGAATATCACATATAAGAAGACGATCAATGATGCTGAAGGATGAAGTTGATCACTAATGTCAAAAAATGATCCCAATAGTACCAAATTGACATGATGGAATAAAATAATACTACATTGCAACTTGGATGTCAGTATATAAGATGTCGATGTGAAAAAATGCAACATATAAGGTGGATGGTGTCAACTAGCAGCAACAAGAGCAACTGACAAGTGAACTAAAACATTCTGATGAAACCTGAGGTCTTCACCGACCACCTTGGCACATTTATAAACAATGGGAATGAATGATCTGAGGTCCACCATGTGAGAAATCATTTGATTACCAGTCAATGATGTATACCATTAACAAATGCGAGACTACTCACCGATAATGATAATGAGAGCCAAGGTACCCAGTACAATATAACAAGTGCTAATGAATGAGTTGAAGTCAAACACTTGAAAGAATGTATCAATCAAGATACAATGATGGTTTCCCACTGTCGATAGCGAAGGAATCTGCCACTGATGACTGCAAACCCCAAGGTACTACCAAATGGACTCTAGATATTTTTCCCAGAGAAAATGAGTTGTATTCGATAGGAAAGGATCTACTAGAAGGAAGGCATTAAGGCATCCTTCATCAATCTAGCACGAGTGTAACCCATAGGCCAATAATATGGAAGGAATCAAATGAAAAAGATATAGTAACCCAGCCGAAGCACGTTTCCGACGTACACAAGATGTAGCTAGCGCATGATAGAAAACCCTCTGAACCAACCAATAATGAAAGCTAACATAGAGGCAAGGAATCCACCAATAGGTCAAATGGAAACCAAAGCACTGCATGAATCCCAATGTGTGATAATGAAAGCTAATTTCAAACACAAGGGAAACTACTCAGTCAAAGACCCATGATACTCAGCAATGTTGAGCACAAGGTGACCTATGAATAATGAAAATAGGGCCAGGGTATGGCTCTAGATCTACCCTCAGAGCAAATTTTCATAATCGATAAGGACAAGACACGCTAGCAAGAAGTCAATGGAGACCTTCTCAAACCAGCACGAGCAAAGGACCAATATAACTAATGTGATGACAAATATGACACTGACAACCAAGGATGGCTGACTGAAAAATATGTCAAGAGACATTGTAGAGAGGCCAACTCAGGTTTACCTCCCTTGAGAAGAAGCACGACTCAATGATGACTATATGGTAGCATATGATAACTCTGTATAAGTTTGTCATGTAAGAGGCATAAGCAAACTCTCCATATGATTGGAAGAGGTGACCAATCAAAGGAGTACTGACTCAATAATAAGGTTAATGTCCTCCTAAGTCAAACTAAATCTCACCCCAATGGAGGAGAGACTTTCTTTTGAGTGATTTGTTCAAGGGAAACACAACTGGCTCTAGCTGCCAACAAAATATGGAAATGTCGTCCAGTTCTCGCTCTTTTTGGAATACATAATTTTTTTGTCTTTTTCTTTAAGCTGGAAAAAGAATAAAAGAATTCTATAGTACATTGGAAAGAATGAGTGTTAGAGAAACAGATTTTCTAGTTCCTGGGAGGGGAACATTCCTATGCTCAATGCAGGGAGGTGAAACTGGTCAAGGACACTCAAAGGGATGCTCTTTCCACAGGTAAAAGGATGCGTCAAGTTGCAGAAGCTAAGTGATTGCATGGTTGACTTTGCAGAAGACATGGCCAAATAAGTGTCTTAAACACGAGTCCAAGTGAAGCTGGCTCAAGGCCAAAAGGTGCAAATAGTCAAAAGGAAATGCAGTTGTACAACTCAACACAAAGGAGCCTCTAGGGTATAAGGAAAGAAATTAGCGCAGAAGAAAGGAGAATTTCTTCAACGCATCAGTCATGGCCAGACTAAAGAGGACTCCTGAGCCTACTCAGTATAGTATCATGGGCAACCAATATCAGCGAGGTTCTAATTAAGATGCCCATGTAAAGGATGGCTCTACCATCGCATCATGATTTCAAAATGGGCGAGTGAAAATCATTTGCTAACCAAGATACGATGGGGTCGAACCTACGGCTAATTATCGTTGAATAGAGGCTAGTATGCAAGATGTAGTGGAAAATGGTTTTCCCTAACCTAAATGCTAACGAGAAAACGATACCTACCATGACAGGTTAGTGGTCATCAGACCGAAACAACATCTCGAAGAAGTCTCCAAAATTTCCTGTAAAAACAACCCACTCTTGACAATCCAAGCCCACAGGTCAAAAAATCCATGAGACAAAAATCAATTTTTGAAAAAATATTTTGCAATTTCAAAGTTATATAATGACTTTTGGACTCATAGTTTTTTCATTTCTATTTGGAGCAAAGAGTTGTGGAGAAAAACTAAGCAAGCTTTCCTTTGAACAATTGGACCGTTCAAATCACCCCAAAGTCTCCAGGTAATCCTCAAATTCTATTTGTAATGCTTTATGATAGTTTTAAGAAGATTTTTAAAAGTTTTGACCATGGGAAACTATGCCCAAAAATTCAACTCTGCATACACGTGGGTTAGATGTGAGTAACCAGTGTATACAACGGCCCTACATGTGACTGTGTGTAAAGGGAACCCACATGTACACGATTTAAAGTTTTAACATATAAATTAACGATTCAAACTTCAGTTTTTTGCAGGATGACTATCACTTGGAGGGAAATAAAGCATACCACTATGGATAATGAGGTAATGAATGACCAAAATGCATTAGATGCTCTGAGAGGCTGTGGCTTACTCATATTCTTCAAAATTCCATATGAGAGCCAATGTGCACTTGATAGAACTTTTGATCCACTACTGGAGCGCAGAGGACGACGCTTTCATGATCGACCAGATGCATCTATGGATTGAGGTAGAATATATCTATTTCATTATCGGTCTCTCCCGAAGAGGGGAGGTCATGCATTTGACAGGCAGGACGAGAGGTAGTCTTTCGGTGGAAGACTATGTCCATATATATTGTCCTAGACATCCAGAGAAGTTGGAAGTCAAATTCCAATCAAACATGTGGAAAGTCTATCCTTGAGGATTTTTCTATTTACCATTGCAAGGGTATATGGGTCAGCTTCCCTTCATCAGGCGTCATGAGTATCTATGAGCCTGGTAGTGGAATGTCTTACCACAGTTTTTGACTGGTGCACACCTCTTCTGACTAACACGAAGAGTTAATTGACCTCTATACAGAAGGGTCAAACGAAGAATTTTGGATATGGAACCATCTTATGTTCATTATTCTTCGAGAAGGTACTTGGGCTAAGTCCCAAAGTATCAGTTTCCATCAGCAGCCCTAGAGATCCACGAATGGGTAGATGGGTGGACCTGATGAAGCTCCTTGGGGGCGGTGACTTGCCCAGAATGACCTTTGATGATAAGTTTTTCCACTTGGTAAAATCAATAGATCATCGACGTCGATGACTACCCATATGTTGGCATGGATTTCCGAGGAGATCCAAACTTAGTGTTACCACCAAATGCAGCATGGGGAGACATAGGTAACAATTTTTAAGTTTTTGTGAGTTTTTTAAAAAAAATTGGATTTTTTAATATGAAATAAACTTGGAAAAAATATTTTGATGAGAGAAAATATAATGACCATGTTCCAGATGTGGGTCCAGTGTGACCTGATGAATTTTTGAGGCACAGGCATCATGGAAGAGGGGCCGAAGAGGCAACAGCTGAGACAGTGAGACGTTCAGAGAAGCATGGTGTGGTAGGGGTGCCACGAGACTGGTTCTGGATACTTTGGCATGTAGCCAACGTTGTGGTTAACTTTTTAGCTGGCTCGATAGATAGATCTATGTATGATTAGACATGATTATGGGCATAAGCCAAAATTTTAAGGGCATCCTGTCCCAATTTTGTATATTATTTTTTGAACACTCCATCTATATACAGGCGATTTTATGATATATATACAAATTTGATTTTTTTATGTTATTTAATTTGATGAATGATTAATGTGCCAATCTAATGCTTGATTAGCAATAGAGTCTACTAATGAATTCTCAGATCGTGGAATGTGAACATATGTGATATAAATAAATGATCGTTTCAACACTCTCACTCTAAAAAATTGGATATAAATAAGGATCGCTAACCCGATAATTGTTATTTAATTGCGACACCACCAATTGTGAGTCTAGATAAACTACCAACGAATCAATCCCATAATATATTGCTTCAGATAGTAAATAAAGAAGGGAAGTATATTCGACAATGTTGTTCAAAGCAGGGCCAATACATACTCCCCTCGACACCGTCAACTGGCCAGATGGATAATAAATCACCCAAGCTGCGGAAGCAAGATTCCGAGTGTGCCTACTTGCACCATTAGCGAATCTGAAATATATCGAATCGTCCATCAATACCTGCCAAAGCAAATAAAAAAATACCGATATCACAAAAATGCAAGACAGATATGTACAAAGATACAATATATACAAACAAGAAATTGCTTGTCCGAAGCCTAAGCAAAATACTTCTTAAGGTAGAGCCCATTTTTGGGCTCCGCCAACTTGTTCCCTTCAAAATCAATTAATTCATAAGCCCCTTTCTCCAAACATTCTTGACTATAAAGGGACCATACCACATAGATTTGAACTTGCCTGCCCCCAGGGCGTGTTTGTCTTGGTCATAGACTAAGACATGGTTGCCTTCAAAAAAAACCCAAAGACGAATAGCTTTATCATGTTGAGTTTTAATCCTCTTCTTATGGGCTTCGTTTATTATGGCTGCATCTCGACGTTGTTCATCAAGATGTTCCAAATGAATGAGGCATTCTTCGAGACTAGATGTCTCCGGAAGAAGTTCTACAGCTAGCTTAAGGGATGGAATTTCACATTCGATAGGGAAGATAGACTCCAACCCATAAACTAATTGAAAAAGAGTAAAACCATTAGCAATCTTAACTGAGGTTTGATATGCCCAAAGCACCAAGTACAACATGACGTGCCAATTGGATCGAGTTTTATCAATTTTCCTTTGCAAGATGGTCTTAAGGGACTTATTCATGGCTTCAAGCTGCCCATTGGCCTGAGGATAATATAGAGATGAATGATCCTGCTGGAAGCCCAACTTGAGAGCTAATTCGGTCATCAGTTGATTTTGGAAGTGACTGCCATGGTCAGTGACAATCTCTCTTGGGATACCAAATCATGAAATAACCTAGTTGAAGAGAAACAAGGTTGATGTCTCACTATCATTTTTGAAAGTAGGCATGGCCTCAGCCCACTTGGTAAAGTAATCTACGGCCACAATGATGTGCTTGTGATTCCCTACCAAGGGTGAATTACAAGTAGGAAAATCAATTCCCCACTTTGTAAATGGACCGACAGTGATAACAAGAAAAAGTGGAGTTGGATGCGCGTGCATTTTCGAGTATAAACTTGACAAGGATGGTAATGCTTGACCACTTCAATACAGTCTTTGAAAATTGAAGCCCAAAAGTAGCCTGCTCACAAAATTTTATGGGTTGTTGCAAGCCCTGATAAATGACCGCCACAAGCTCCACTATGGCAATCATTAAGTACTGACTCAGACTCTTCCAAATTTAAGAAATGCCTAAGGATTGAGTCAACCCCTCTGCGATATAAAGTATCACCAATAATAACATAGTTTTTGGTAAGTTGAAGTAACTTTTGATGCTCATCTTTGGAGAAAGAAGGTGGAAACTTTGAAGTCTGGAGATATATAATTATATCTCTGTACTAGGGATCCTATGAAGAAATGAGGAATAAATGTTCGTTGGGAAAATTTTCATCATAAACAATAGCTTCCTCATAAGGCAGCTCCAAAATCAATTCCGCAAAAACTAATGACTTCTTATATTTAGCTGACAAGGATCCGATATCGAACTCTTGCAAAATAACAATCCATCGATTATACTTTCCCCCAATCACTCGCCTACTAAGGAAAAACTGAAAAGGATTGACAGTCACTAAGACGAATGTTTTGCGAAGCAGAATGTAATGACGAAGCCACTGGACAACATGGATAGCCACCAAGCCCAATTTCTCGATGGGAGAATAGCGTAGCTTAGGTCCTACTAAGCCTCGACTTAAGTAGTAGATTACATGCTCACTGAGAGCATCATCTTCCTAAACCAGAACCATACCGATGGTTGATTCTGCCACAGCGAGATACAAAATGAAATATATACCATAATTTGGTGGACTTAATAATGGAGCAGAGGTTAATGTTTTTTTCAAAGAATCAAAAGATCATTGCGTGAAATCGTCCGATAAAAATGGAACTCCTTTCTTAAGCAAACACATAAATCCTTTGGTAATCTCGGTGTAATTTACTATAAATCTCCTCAAGAAATTTGCCTTTCCTTGGAGACTTTGAAGTTGACGAATGGAAGACAGGGGAGGCAACTGAATTATTGCCTCAACCTTGAAAGGATCAACTCAAATCCCTTCAGTCAATACAATGAATCCTAATAGCCGACCGGATGTGACCGCAAAAACACACTTATTCGGATTCAACCAGATTTTATAAAAATGACATCTCTCAAAGACTAATCGAAGGTGGCTGGAATGATCAATTCTCTTGCGAGAATGAGCAGCTAAGTCATCCAAGTATGCTTCGATAACATGTTTGATGTTGTGGAAAGCATAAGACATGGCCCGTTGAAAAGTAGCTCCAGCATTTTTAAGGCCAAAAGGCATCTTCTTAAATGCAAACGTTACCCAAGGACAAATAAATGTTGTCTTGTGTTGATCCTCTGGACAGATAGTAATTTGATTGTAGCCAGAGAATCCATCCATGAATGAAAAAAATTCATTACCCGAACATTCATCAACAATTTGATCAATAAAAGGCGTGGGGTAATTGTCTTTTGGACAAGCTTTATTTAAATCCCTAAATTCGATACATACTCGGATCGTTCCTTGCTTCTTATCTACCGAGACTGGGTTGGAAACCCACTTAGTTAGAGGAATGGGGTATATGAAACCCACCTTAAGCAGCTTTTCAATTTCAGCTTTAATAGTTGCCACTTTTTTAGGATTGACCGGTCGAATTTTTTGACGAATAGGTTTGGAATTTTCGTATGTCTTGATATCATGCTGGACTATAGATGGATCAATTCCAGGCATTTCCTCATAAGACCAAGAGAACACATCTCGAAATTCTTTGAAGAGATTGGTGTAGATTTGAATTTCTTCAAGGGAACAATCAGCTTTGATGAAGACATTTTCGATTACATTAGGATTCCTAGAGATGGTCACAGGTACAGTTCATGAGATAACCAACATGTTACCTTCGGCAAAAAATTGTGTTGGAGCCAAACTGTTTGAAATTGTATAAACATCACGAGTAGATAGATTAGACAAACTATATTCAACTTCACACAATGGAGGGAGAAAATATGAATGATGATATAAATCCTCCCAAGGTCGATCCGCACCCATCATTGCTTCTTCAGATGGTAAGGTTGTATCCAAGCAATCCATAGCTAAAGTAGAATTGAGGATCCAAGCCGAAGCCACATCACCATCTAACTCTTCTTGTGAAAAAGGAGTGGGATGGTTGTCTACAGAGTTAATGATAGATTGATAAGTGAGTTCCGCTGCAGACATGGGAAATGCCATTCCACCTACCTGCCCTCCATATAATGTGGTGGTAGATGAAGGTAAGGGCCAAGGGTCTAAAAAATAATGAGTTCGAAAGAACTCTTTTTGAGAAGGTCCCTTACAGGATGAAATCACATTAATTATAGTTGTAGGAGCAGGTAGGTCAAATATACCCATTAAAGAAGAGTACATCCCAACTCCTAAATTCTCAATAGGTTGACAGGGATTGTCCACCAATGGAATAGTAGAATCTGAAGTTGTATGAGAGTCACTTGGAGAATAATCTAACTGATCAACTCTAACAATCCTCCCCTAATGAGGAAAATAAAGGATGCAGAATAATGGTGAAACTATGGCATCCATCTCATAAATCTAATTCCTGCCTAAGAGGAGGTTATAATCCAAGTTCACATCGACGATTTCTACCTCAATATTCACTACCTTTCCCCCAACACACATAGGAAAGGCTAGGATAATCCCATGCAGCCTATGAGAATGTTTATCAAATTTCGTCAAAAGATTCAGTGAAGGAACAGCTAAAGGTGATCCAATGGCCTTCCAACATGACATAGACATCACACATGTGGAAGCTCCCTCATCTATAACAGTCTGAAAAATATTGGTCTTTTGGTATGTGGACTTTATCTAGAAAGTCATATGGTGAGGAAGTCTCTTTTTGACATTCAACATATCAAAAGTTAGCACTAAAGAATTCTTTGCATCTATTGCATCAATTGTTGAAATCAAAGCACTTCTCTGAGTGGGGCATGACTGGAGTACCTCCAATGCTAACATAGCACAAGGACATTGAGCCAGATCTTCTACAATCGAGTAGTTCTGGGCTGCCCTAGAATTAGCGTTAATAGTCGAGCGCTTTGCGGAGCCTTCTGGTATCTGAGGTATAGACTGAATAGAGGGTTGCTCAATATGAAGTGGTTTTGTGGCTTCGGGAATAGATTTAGCCTTATATGTTTCTGATTCACCATAATCGTGTGCTTGCGTAGCAACATCGATATGAGAGCTCATCATATAAACATTTGACGAATTTTCCCCTTCCTAGTTGTCCCCAGTGGAGGTACCAACATTAGAATTCGTGCCAGCAAGTAATTGCTACCCTTGGGGAAAAGGGTTAGTCATAACACCTTGGGAGCTAGAGGACCCTTCCTGTACTAATAAGCACTGAGCGTCTTGCATCTGAGTGAGATGATCTCCATTGCGTGACTTCCATGGAAATTTTACCTTTTTCTTGGACTCTTTCCTACCTTCTCCGGCATCATTGTTGGGTTTGTTTGCATTGCCTTTCCCTTGCTAGTTCTTCTTCTTACCTCATCCCTTCCTCTTCTCATCGAATTGTTGACTTCTTTTGGGGTTAGTGGTCTGGACGGCATTTATAGAGGTAGGTTGGGAAGTTGTAGGTACAGATGGTGTTGTCTGGGTAGAAGAAGCAATTTGTAGAGACAATTGATGTAATTGATTCAATACGTTCACCGCTTTAATATCAATCGATCCAACTATACCATTGACATGGGGAACTAGTTTTGGTTTGGCTAAATCGACCTTAGATCTAGGAGTATTAGGTAGAATTTTCTGAAGAACCCCAGATTAAGAATATATCAATTCCAATTGTTGGGCTTTGAAAATGGCCTGCTCCTCCATATAAACACCGAAGAGAGACACATCCTTTAAGATCTCAGGTTGTAATGATTTTAGAAACCATTCGAGAAGGAACTCTGGTGGGATTTTAGCTTTGATAAGCCTTCTCCTCCTCCTCCATTCCTGGATGTGATCCGAAATGTGAGTTGCGGTGTCTTTTTGAAAGTTAGCTAGAAGTTCAGTTCCGGCTTCATATCGGACAAGCAACTGAAAATGGTTCAAAAAGACATTATCCAAATCACATAAAGAAGTATAGGTGCCCCCCGACAACTCTATATACCATTTGGCCACATTTCCAGTTAGGGTGCACTGAAATAACCTCAACCTGATTGAATCATCTATTAGGGAGTTGGATGAGCACCATAAGTGAAATGTGGTTACATGGTCTCCCGATCTTCACCACTCTTCCCTTCAAATTTTTGGATATCCGAGGGAAGTTTAGCTGGGACTAGAGGCCAAGCTGGATTGTACTGAATCGGATCATTTGTTAATTTAGTTAAGTCTAGAAAGTTCAGTGTGGCCAGAAAAGGGAGTCGTGGTGGACCTTGGGAATTCCATCTAGTGTGGGTGGGATTCCCAAAGTTCTGACAAGAATGACCTGGATTTTGAAAAAAACCAGGTTACTCGAAGTAACTCATAGATCCTATTGAACCAAAAGGTGCTCCTTATGGTCCAGCAAAATTCAGAGTTTGACCAACTCCTACCGAAAATCCTCTGTAACCAGTGAAGTTACCCCATAAAATGTGTTAAAAGGAGTTGATAGCCCCTAATAAGGATTCCATGCGTTAGAAAAGGGTGTAAAATTCTGAAACAAATTAACTGAATAATATGGAAAATTCCCTTGTTGGACGAAAAATTGATTCCCAACTCCTATCCCACTAACCGCAAGGTTTGTCCAACTCTTGAATGGGTTATTACCTTGACTTGTAAAAGAAAAAGGCATTGATCCTACTATTAGATTGGAGTGTGGTATATGACCACTTCCAAATGGGAAACCCTGAAAAGTAGTTGATCCACTCATCATGGATGTAAAGGCGATCGATGGTATGTTCAAAGGAACTGAAGGAATCCTGTGAAATAGAATTCCATAAGGGATAAATCCAAAACCAAATTTAGTAGCCTGAGAACTTCCACTCATTGACGGAATGGAAGTAGACCCAAATATAGTCGTACTGGGAGTAATAGAAGGGATGGAAATATTTCCTCCTCCATATACAGATATGGGAGTCTGCATGTTCTCAACACTCATTGTAGATGCCATGCTTCCAACAGTGGTCATCGAAGGAATAGGTGGATGTAAACGTGGGCTCGAAGGCCTATGAGTCGAGGTTCCGACATACAATAGAATGTTTGGATGATTAAGAGGAAGAGGAGAATTCGGAGCCACAACTGACTCTGAAAGCTCTTCAACTTCGATATTATCTTCCGACTGAAAAAGTACTCGAGAAAGAACTGGTGTGTTCCTCTTTAACTCTCTACTGGTGCCACGTCTATCTTTTGAATTAATGACCCCAAGCGGAGGATCAATCTCCGATGCGCCTGCTGCCACTAGTTGAAAACCACTGGAAGAATCACTCCTACGCCTTCTAGGGGAAGGCTCAGGACTCGTAGGTGATAGCCCATGAAGTCTCCTAGATCGTTGAGATGGTGGATCAGCCGCTTTGAATTATTTAAAAGATCTACTTAAAGTCTCAAAAAATTATAAAGCTAGGCCGACTAGGAGCAAAGAACACTCACTAAAAAGTCCCTAAAGATATCAGCAATCAAGCAACTCTCGAGTATTTACACTCCAGGTCATTAGGACTGGACACCAAAATACAAGAAACTTAATAACAAGGGCCTTCCAAAAATAGACTAGGGTAATTATGCCCCAGGCCTCCTAGCGAAGGTACCAGAGGCAGTGACGCTGACCTCCAGACAACATCCTTTGCTAGTGCAAGCACCCAGGCTTCGCAAGGGTACCCTCTAGAAGTATTTTTGAACGTGATACAACATCAGCCTTAGGTGCCACAGGATTCTCATCTGCAGCCGCCTGTTTGATCCCTAGGATAGCCAACTATGGTCACCAACTCATATCAGAAGCCGAGCAGAACAGCCATGAGGCAAGATCCAACAAGTAAGAGAGGGGGTATCTCTCATCCTTATCTTCACTCTCCCTTGTACTTTACTCCCAATTACAGAGCTTTCCTAGTCTCCCTAATGCTATTAGATTTTTCTCATTAATCAAACTTCTATGTTTTGTAATTTTGAGTGGCCTTGGAGAGTTAACTCTCCTCTCGCCTAATCCAAGGCCCTAATAAACCTAAATGTGTTGGTGTATTCTGATAACAACATAAAATTTCTAGTTTATTTTAATTAATCAGTTGATTTTAATGGTTGTTCTTTAAGTCAAGGGTAAAGATAGGATTGAAACCAATGATGTGTGTATGGTGCAATAGAAATCAATGAAAAAATAACTACATGAATGCAATCATTTTTTCTTCGATGAAAAGAGATCTCTATACGGGTTCTACGAAACTTCTACAAATCAAAGTACTTTTTCTCTTTTTTTTCTTGAAACACACTTCACACACCCAAGAACTAAAATACTATGAATTCTTTAACAATGCAAACTACCCTAATGCAAGATATAATGGAGATGCAAGATCCTAAATAACACTCAAAAAGCAAAAGAAATTATTTATAACTAGCAATGAGCCAACTTAAGTACTAAAGAGGATACAAATTTTGAACACAAAATTCTCTCCAAACAAGAAGGACAAATTGTAAAAGATCGCAATTCACTTTCACCAACAAAAAGAAACCATAAACCAAACTTGACAAAACAAAACAAAAACAAAGATTTTTGAGATCTTTTCTTTTTTAAAGAAGCAACCAAAACAATTTGTTGAAATCACCAAAATGCTACTAAAACTCAAAAGATCGAAAAAAGACACAAGGAGTCTTTGCAAGCTACAAACTAGAAAATGAACAAAAACTTGAGCAAAAAGACTTCAACTTGTACAAAACGATCCAAATAGAAGCAAACAGTTTGACAAACTGACCAAGAAGCCAGGAAAGAAATAGTTCTGAATTCATCAAAAACACTTTCAAAAAGTAAGAAGAGCTATGAGGCCCAAAAACAAAGGAGAGAAAAGCAAGTAGATTTGAAATACAGGCTTGACACTGAAATTGAAAAACAATCTTGTGTTCCAGAGAACCAGAACAATCAAGAACTTCAGAACGAAGCCTTGTGTGCCAAAACACAAATTATAAAATCGCTAAAGAAGAAAACCTAGGCCAAATCTATTCAATGAGGAAGAGACTTCGAAACAGTAAGCTTACAGAATAATTAAATTCTTCAGGCAGCAATTGACCACACAGAGACTAAATGGACCAGGCAACAAATCTATCTGGGCTGAAATATTTGAAAAAACAATGCAAAAATTTGCATATGCGACTATGTTCAAACACATAAGCATGCGCACGCACTTTTGACACAGGAAACTCGTGTATACACGATTTCACTTTACATAAACAAGCGTGTATATGCTACTGTAAACAAATTAAAGAGTGTATACAAAGATTTGCAAGAAAAAATAAAAAACAAAGTCTAATCCAAAAGATCAGACTTGAGGCCTGGGACTCTGGTAGACCAAATAAGATTGTAGCCACAAGAAAACCAAATACTTAGGCCTGATTGAGATTGAACAACCCAAACCAGGAGTAACAACATTGTTATCCCCAGCGAATTCACCAATTCTATTTCGGGTGAAAGCACCCTAGGGCTTTGGGTTAGAACCCAAATAGAGCAGAAGAAAACTACAACAAGAAATACTCATATAGCTCAGGAAAGATGCTTATATTATCAAACTACCTAAGAGTGATTGTAACCAGATTTCCTTCGTTCGAGTAGGTCCTACAGGGTTCAAACCCTCTACAACTCTTGATGTTCTTCAAACCTGAAAATCATTCAATTCAAACATACATAGTAGTATAGAAGTAAAGCATATTCACGAAATTGAATTTATATCATATCAACAAATGATTGATCATACATCCAAACAACATTCATATATGAATTAAAACATAATTTGATGCATAAACATAGTTAATTTCAGAAACAAGATAGCATTTCTTTTATTGCAGTAAGATATAAATAACATGGAGAGAATTCACCTTAGTCTTTCTCTGGCTCCAAGTGGAACCGTCCTCTAGATTCATCCTATCCCAACCTTCAACAATATTCTTCCATCACCAACACCATGATATCTCAAGGAAAAGGAAGGATATCTATAATCAAGGAAATAAGGGTTTGCTGAAGCTTGGGGAAGTGCATGAGGCACAGGGATTCATCAGACTCAATCATGGGTAATCTTAATATAATAACTCTATCTCTTCTCCTCCTTAAGGACTTCCCATAGAGGTCTATTTATACCTCTCCCAATTAGTTTTTTAGTTGGGAAACAGTTGGACCACGGGCGATAGGAGGTAATAAACAGGTAAAACCCTTGAACTCCGCCCAAAATTAAGGAAATTTAATTTTTTTAAGTGTTTTAATACATATACGCGGGTTGGGTATTGACTAACCCACGTGTACACGCTCTTAGCTTAGGGAAAAGTAGCGTACAAGGAATAAAACACTGTTTTTTAAATATTTGGACCAAGTCTAGAAGGAGGGGTTGCCCTAGGCCATAAGCAAAGCATAACATATACAAAGAGTGGTAAATGATGCTATAACACATATTCACCAATAGTGTGTATAGAATCTATGCAGGAGTATGTTTGGAATTCATATATGCCCCAAACACTACTAGTGAAGACGACATACAATATTGGCTCTCTTGATCAATATTGACACTTTTTTTTAGAAGTATCTATAGACTTGTACTTTTCCATTTTGATATTGTGGTAATTATTTTTTAAAGTTTTGAAGATCAATTCTAGGTTTTGTTAATTTCTGTCATTTTTTTTAACATGAATCACTAATGGATTTTGGAGATGCTACAATGGTTGATTGTTATATTTGCTGAGAAGAGGACAACAAAGGAAATATGGAGATTATAAATGGAAAATATGAAACAAAATTGTTCTACTATGGATAATATAATATAGCCAATATGAATACATGAATGAGCTCCTCTTGTTTTTGAGAATAAATTGTTGGAGTATTTTAATCTTGGTTGAGAAAACCTCCCTCCACTTGACGAAGTAGCAGTGAAGTCAACATTAACTTTATTGTTGCTTTGTTGGATTGAGGTTGTTTTTCTAAAAGGTTATCAAAATCTTGATTTATTCTTCACTAAACAGGGCCAACCATGTGAAGGTGTAAGCTCTCATGACCCCCCCACCCCCACATCACTCTCAATTCCCCATAAAAAACAAATATAAAACATTCATTCATTCATTTATTTGTAAATGCATAAAATATTTCATTTCAATAAATTTTATCATAAAAATTATGTTAACATAATGTTGGAAATGCAGCAAGAAAGTCTCAATTTTGATTTTTCCTTAATAAAATTGAGGGAATTCGAAATTCCACATCAAAAAACAACTTGGAGGAGTTAACTAAGGTGACATGTCTCTTGTCACTCAGTTAAGAACACTCAATTCGAGTTAATGAGTTGAATTTCAGTTTACTTGAGTTGATTCCTAAAAAATAGGAATCTAGCTCAAATAATTTGAGTTAGGTGCATGCAGTCCAAGAACAACTCAAGGAAGTAGGGGCTCAAGAAGAGGCAGAAATTGACGAAGTCTGAATCATAGGCCTTCGATGAGCAGTGAGATAGTTTGAGGACTTACAGGGTAAGCTCAGTTGAGTAAAGAAATTTTAATCCATCTATATTCTTCTGATCAATGCAAGAGGCATTGAGGTTTTTAGCAAATTTCTTTCCCCAAATAAAAATACTTGTTGCATGTGTGTGATTTCTTATTGCATGTCTTAAATTTGTGTTCTAGATCATGAAATAATATCCACAAAATAGTACAGTAGGTTTGTGTCTTCTTATTTTAGTTAAAACTTCATGAGAAGTTGCAAATATACCGCATAATTTATAGATGATATCAAAGTTAGATTTACGATAAAGAAGAAATTCGAAGTTGTTTCTCAAATTCTTGAATTTGGAGATCATTGTTGCAATTTTTCTTCCTAACTGAAAAGATGACTTTCAATGGACTAAGGCTAGAGTATGCCTTAGAAGGAACCTCTAATTTTTTTCACGGAAGGACCACATGGAAAAAATATTGGATGACAATATTTTTCTAGAATACATCAAGTCAGATGTTGCACAACCACCTACATTTGATGCCCAAAACCGTGCTCAGCGGAAGAAAGATGTAGCCAAATAAAGGAGAATCTTGTTGGAAGGTGTACGGGATCATACTGTCTTGAATCTTCATGGAAAGGAAACTTCATTCGTAATGTGGAAATAATTGTCAGAATTGTTCGAGAATAATAGCAACCATAGGAAGTTGGATCTCAAGGACAAATTTCAAAGTATCAAGATGCAAAAGAATGACACAATTACGTAGTATATGAGAAAGTTCACACAATGTCATGATGAAGTTGGCAGAGTCGGGGTCAATGTCCCTAAAGAATATTTAGTGAGCCTATCCCTTATAGGCCTTCCCAAGAGCTAGCATAGCTACCAAGATTTAGTGAACAGGATGGAGAAAATACCAAATTGGGAACGTGTGTGGTCTGATTTTGTATGAGAGGGAAATAAGGTGGAATACCAGAGATGGGACTTCATCCAAGGGTGAGGATGAGGAGAATTGTTCCTTGGCTGGAAAGGAAAAGAAAGGGAAAGGGAAGAAATCTTAATCCAAGATAGAATCTAGTCAAGAGGGAAAGAAGAAATACTTTTCCAAAATGAAGTGCTTTCACTGTCATGACTTTGGGCACTATGCCACAAAGTGTCCACACAAAAATGAAAGAAAGAAGTATCATGTAGTAGAAACATCAAGGTGCGCACAATAGTTTGTAGTGGTCCGGAGTTCAGCATCTGATGGTTGGAAGTCAATTACTGGATTGGACGTACTCTGTGCATACATGGAAGGTAGAAGTCGCTTTCTCAAGAAAAAAGGGAAAACAATGAACATTTTTTATTTTATGCACAAAGTCAATGATTTTTTGCGAGCGAATGAAAATGACAGTTGGTGGCAACTGATTGATGGGACACTTTGTCGTTTAGTGGAGGCAGTATACGGGAGTGGTAATGGTTTTCATTGCACTGCCTTTGGGAGGTTAGTGGTTTTGGCGGAGGGTCATGTGATGCCATAGATCGAGTGACACGTAGCACTGACGAAAATTCAAAACTGCTCATATCGCGTGGTTAATGTTCGGCCCAAAGGTCTATGCGATATGGGCGAGAGCCGTTGGATGTGGAAGTTGATCGGACAGTAGTCAGTGGCGAAAGGTGTTAGGGAGTTAATGGTGGGGACCCAACGGTTTATTTATCATAACTAAATGACATTAATTGTATCGGGGTGACATGATTGGCGAAGAGGCTATTAATTAGTCCAAATGATTAATTAATCCTTTTTTAATGCATCGGGGGTTTGGCTCTTAATTAACCACAGTTTGATTAATTAATCCAAATTAATTACATTTATTTATGGTTTATTTTTCAAACCTTCGAGATGGGGATATTTATTTTGTGGTTTTTGTTAATAATATATATGGGAAAGGGTAATTTCTTTGGGAGTTAAATAATAATAAAATTAAAAGTTAATATGATTTATGGAAAAATAAAATGCGCTAAGTAAATGTCTCCGAAAATACATTCATCATCAGACATTATAACTTAGGCAAAAATGTGTTTGGGGGGTTTTTATAAAGAACCTTTATTTTTCCTAAGTAAAATAGTGTTTTTACTTAGGAAAAGCATTTGAAAGGGATGAGTGATTTATGGAATGAGTGAATTTTGATGAAGGGAATTTAGCACTTAGGCCTTGCAAGTCATTGGGCCGAGGGTCCAATCCCTCCAAAAGTCAGAGAAATGCTCTGAGCCCCTTTAACTTTCAGGTTGTCGGTGTCTTTAGTATTTTATGGGAAAATAGTAAAATTTAGGGGAAAATGAGTGAGAAGGTTAATTAGTTTTACTTTTGTCTCTGATGTAAATGTCTTCATTGTCATCTATTTCTTTGCCAAATTAATGTAATGATGAAAGAAAATGATTTGAGCTTTTAACTTAACCGTTCATCATACATAATTATGCAACCATTCATCTACTTACCCTACCTACTTATCCTACCATTTTTACTTCTTTTTATTAGGGTGCACTTGAACTGGCAAACCCTTATCAAACTTTTCTTTTCTTTTACAATGGAAATCTATCTAAGTCTATCCTTATTACATCCAAGGGCTCAGATTAAATAGTTGAGCTCCTTTTATTCACTCTATCTAATCTAATTATCTGCCAAGATTACACTGTTTGGTCAGATTTTATCCTCTATATCTATAAACATGAAATTCAAAACATGGAGTAACCAAGATTAAACTATTTGGTTACCATGGATTGTGGCATAAATGACAAGTTCCACACAATCTTTATTATACAAAAAGTAAAATAGTAGTGGCGTTTGGACTTGCACACTTTCATGGTCTTTTATTTATTTTCTTTGGGGTTCATTTTCTTTCATTTTTTGACCTTTTCTTTATTATTTTTTCCCTTTGATTTTATTTTAAGGCATACCCTCTTTACATTTTTAAATTTTTTTATTTTTTACAAATATAGAAAACATTTGCAGAAAGCAAAGGTATGTACATATTTCAGAGCTAAACCAAGTCAATCATGATATATGACACCTATTGGTATAGGAACATAATAGTGTGGACGGTGTTGATGTAAGTGAAGTGGGTGGTGGTGTGGATGGAGGTGGTATCAGTGGGAGGCGCTCCTTGATCAACCGGACTGCACTTCTTGGTGAGAACCTCGCGAGCTCCTCCTCGCTTTCCTGTGAAATAGAAATTAGAGGGTTTTTTTCTGCCCCTCCCGTTCCACAGTAAAATCTTCCGCTCCGCGTTACTCCAGACATCAATAAACGTGCATGATCTGTTTTTCACACAACAACATCTTAATCCAAGTATTCAATGATTTGATATACTTACCCCATGGTCCTTGGAGGAATCCCCTTTCTGCTTCAATATAACTCACAGTTGTGTTTATCGCGAACTCATTGATAAATCCTTCTATTACCCGATCCAGCCAATGATCTACTACGCGTTCAACTTTATCCTCGGTGGCTTCTAGCCTATGCACTAGTTCTGGAGTCCACACAATAGGCTGATCTAATTTGCACCTTCCCACGCTGTCAGCGAGCCTCGCGATCCACTCATAAAGCTCTACCGGAAAGGTCGCGAAGAAGACCTCGTGGATATCTGTGTATATATATCAGTCCAACCAATCTTCCTCTGATATCCACGGATTTCTATTTTCCTGAACCATGAACTCGTGGAGCTTCAGATCCAACCACTCTTCAAGCTCTTTCTTTGTAGGGTTCCAGATTTCCAACATTAGACACCCCTTAGGCAGATCCTAGTCCTAGCAACAAAACCATTTGTTGGCTTATATGGGCCTGACCCAGGTTTGGAAGAATTACTTAGCCAAACAAATCCCACAACTACCGGCCCTTTCGGCAACAACCCACAGAGCGCAGACTAAGGTCTCACCCGAAGTAGCAGGGGAGGGTGCTGGAACCAGGTTTCCGCACCCTTGGGAGGTCTTGATGTGGACTGGAGGTTTCACGCACTGTTCCATGGCTCCGCGTCGCTCTACTTTGTGCAGATTTAATTCTTGAATACTCATTGATACTTATTAACGCGTTATTTATAGATGCAACCTACTTTTTATGATCTTTAAGCCAACATTTAACAAAATTAACCAGTTCGCGCACTTAGAACAGATAGATTTATAACATGAGCATACGCGCATAGACCAAACAGTTGGACATAAACCATGCATTAACCAGATTCGCAATAGTTTAGATTTAACACAGAATCTCAGAATCAACTTATCTTTATTCAAGTTCTCCACCAATACATCCAGATCCACCCTGTGCACTCAGCTGCAGGGGTCCGCGCACACAACTGCGGACTCTTCCAGGCCTTTGCACACACAGCTGTAGAGCCTCTATCTACTACCCAATACCCTCGACTCAGAATTACATACGCTTCAAGATTGTTCTTCTCAAAAGCCCATTACATAACAGATCCAAGATTACATACCAAAAAGCCACCTCCTATCCATAGAGCTTCGCTCTATTTATACATTTCCATGGACTGCGATCCATGGGCGAGCCAAATCAACTTACATTTCTTTACATTATTTTTGGGTGGACTACCCTTTGACTCAACTCATTATAAATCGTGCTCCGTGCATCCCGCGGAGTCTTTACCCAAAATTTTGGGCTTCGTGCCTCATGACTGTTGCGCGGGGCTTCCGCTACCCAACACCACTGTTGTTTGTTTGTGTTGAGAGTATGCTTCAGAATGCTTTTATTTCCACCTCTGCATGGCTTGGTGATAAGGAATCTTCAATGATTTCAAGTATTGAGTTGTGATCCTAAAATGGTGTCCCTTTGCTTTCCCTCAATTGATAAGCTTGCATACTCAACCAAAAATATTTCCTTCAGCATGTTTCTCTTCTTCATCATCTCAACATGTCATGATAATGTACCTACATCTACAGTTCACTCATGACGAGATGACATCAGTATGAAAAACCCCTAGTCTAAGATAGTGCATATTAACTGAGTTGGAACCATGTAACAAGATGATAGAGGGGCTCAGTGACTACACAGTTGTGCAGTTCAACCAGTCATGGGTGAACCTTGAGCCTTGATACTATGCAAATCTAGAGGTCAGTATAAAAGGATGAGGGGATGGGCACTAGATCAACATATTGTGCAGTTTTGGGAGACAAAAAATGTGTGGCCATTGCATAATTTCGCAGCTCATGGACCCAAGGGATGACTTGAGGCTATATATTGTGCAATTCGTAGTTGAGTTCAGGCTGGGAATATGGATTGTGCAATTTTGAGAGCCAAATTCAAGGCTTGAGCACTGGAACTACACAGTGAAGCAGTCCTAGAAGGAAGGAATTATGTATTAGGGAAAAATTTAAGAAACCCACCAAAGATATATATATAATAAATGGGAAAATCCCCATGGTATATAGAAAAATGTATAGGCTATTTTTTCATTATTATAATATACGTATATAATTTTTTGGCAAATATTTCACTAAATTATAAAATTTTGTTAAATCCGGGAAAATTTTTCACTAGGTTATAAAGTATTGCAAATTCTTGGCTAATTTCGTAAAAAAATAGAAAACGTTGTAAAATATTGGTGATTCCTTGATAATTTATAAAAACTTATATAAGAATAAGAAATGTTGAAGTGCAACAAGAAAATCCTAATTTAATTTTCCCTTGATTTTAGGAGAAATTCGAATTTCAATTTCAGCAGAATAATTTGAGGTAGTTAACTAAGGTGACATGCCTCTTGTCACTCAGTTAAATCAATAAATTTGAGTTGGAGACACTTGATTTTAGTTCTTCATGATTGATTTCTAATTTGTAGCAATCTATTTTAGTTAATTTGAGTTATTTTCAGTGTAACTAGTTCTCACTGTTAGTAGAACTAGTGGAGGTTCAGTCAAGGGTGTGTAAATGTTTTTCGCACTAAGTGACAAAGGTGTGTAAATTTTTTCACACTGAGTAATCATCTAGTTAATTAATCAATCAACCTAAATTAATTCATGCGTATAGAATTCAAGTTACCCGATTGAGATTGGAGTTCAAGGGTAGTGTACTATCATTTGTAAACTAGTCAAAGTTGTATAGGTCATGCATGTAGTCAAAGAAGGACCTATAGGAATTACGTAGTCAAAATTGAGGAATTTCCTGGTTAATAGGTGCCTTATTCCCAAGATAACGTCACAAGGAAATAGGGGCTTTGAGGCTCAAAATTTTGGCTAATTATTGGCCAAGGCCAGTCAGTCAAGTAGAGGATAAGAGATATAGGTGCAGGTTGAGCTCAAGATTCAGCAGAGCATATTGTATTCAGCCAGATTCTTTGATTAATGAAATATAGATAGTAATGGGTTTATTTATTTTCTTTCCCCTAGATAAAATTTTGTGTATGTGTGTTAAATATTGATGCATGTTAATGATTTGTGTTCTCGATCATGAATTTCCTTTCGCATATGAGTGTAGTAGCTTCTAGTCTTGTGACTTAGTAAATTTCATGAGTAGTTTAGAATCTACACATTAATTTCTACATCGTATCAAAGATAGATTCATAGTAGAGAAGAGAATTTGAAGTTTTCATCGTAGGAGGTTCGAATTTGAAGATCAGTGTTACCAAGTGTTACAGGTTTCCTCTAGGACTGAGAAGACAACTTTCAATGGACTCAGGATTGAGTATGATTTGGAAGGAACCACAAACTTTGTGGCATGGAAGATCTGAATGGAGTCAATATTAGCTGATAAGGTGTTGCTAGAATACATCAAGGCAGATGTAGAAAAACCCTAGCATATGATGCCCATGATCTTGCTTAGTGGAATAAAGATGTGGATAAAGCAAGGAGGATCATATTGGAGGGAGTTCAGGATCATATTATCTTGAATATCCATGTAAAATATACTTCATTCATGATGTGGAAAACACTAACTGGTTTTTTTGAGAAAAATAGTGACCACAAGAAGTTGGTACTTAAGGACAAGCTTCGAATTATTAATATGAAAAAGAATGAAACAATTCCACAGTACCTTAGCAGTTTTACATAGTTTCATGATGAACTTGGTGTCAGTGTTATTATCCCTAAATAATATCTGGTAGCTCTAGCCCTCTTGGGCCTTCCCAAGAGCTTGAATAGTTATCAAGATTTAGTAAATGGTAGACATAAACTACCAATATGGGAGTGGTTATGGTCTAATCTAGTGCAAGAAGAAATAAGGCAGATAAACAGAGATGGGACCTCATCCAAAGAAGAGGAAGATGACTTTACATTAGTTAGCAAGAGAAAGAAGGAAAAGGAGAAAAATTCCCAAGACGAGGCTCATTCCATCCAAGAGGGAAAGAAAAAAGACTTGTACAAAATCAAGTTCTTTCATTGTCATGAATTCGAGCACTATGCCACAAAGTGTCCACATAAAAAGGCAAGAAAGAAGGAGCCTATAGTAGTAGCAACAGGTGAATATTTGGCTTCACAATTCAAGCTTGAATTCACTCTCATCGCATGCATGGAAAGCATAGTGGTGGGGAACATGTGGTACCTGGATAGCGGTGCCTCATTCCACATGATGGGGAACAAAGAATTTTTTAGTGACTTGGAGGAGAAATATCTCGAGATGGATATTGATTTTGGAGATGACATAAGGTATTATGCAACCAATATCGGTACTGTCACCTTTCAAAGGGATTCAATCTCCCCTCTCAGTCTCATGGATGTGATATTTGTACCGGGTCTGAAGAAAAATCTAGTTTTTGTAGTTGTGTTGGAGAATCATGGCTTTGATGTGATATTCACCAAAAGGAAGGCCTTCTTGAGACACATTGCCACAGGAAATGTGAAGAATATCGGGGTTCGAGTCAAGAATATGTGTGCACTTGAGGTATAATATGCATGCAAAACCTTGAGGATCAAGGAAAATACTAGATATTTGGTGGTTGAGAGCGAGCATGTTAGACCTCTCAACATGCAGGCTCATAAGAAGCCTCGATATGTTGTGGAGAAAACGCAAATGGAGAAGTAGATAGGAGGAAGAGTGGATACATCTACTCAAGAAAAGGCCTCCAATAGGGGTAGATTTCAATCCAAGTGGGGAGTGGAGCACATGCAACTATACCTCCAGGAGTGAGGTAGAGCGATGTAGATCCGTAGTCCAAGATTTGAAGAAATTTTGGCAAGGTCCATTGAGGCATTTTTCTCATGGATAATTACCTTGCTACGGGAGTGCATAGTATTCAGTAGTAGAAGAATTAGTTTTAGTTAGATAATGAGGAGTGCATAGAAGTGTTGACATAAAAGTAGGAGGCTCAGTAGCAAAGTCAGCAGTAGCAAAATTTTCCTCCTAGAGAGTTGCAGACACAGTTGATTCAATTTTTCTTTTGGATGCTTCTTAGTTACAGATGTTATAGTTGCAGAAAAAATAGTGAGAGGTGTTGCATGCAGTACATTACAAAGGTGCTAGATTAAGGTAGATGTGAATTGATTTCTTGCTGAGAGGGTGTGTTGAAAATGCAGCAAGAAATTCCTAGTTTAATTTTCCCTTGATTAAATTAGGAGAAATTTCAATTTCAATTTCAACAAAATACTTGGAGGTAGTTAACTGAGGTGACATGGATCTTGTCACTCATTTAACTCAGTCAATTTGAGTTGGAGACACTTGTTTTCAGTTCTACATGATTGATTTCTAATTTGTAGAAATCCATTTTCAATAAATTTGAGTTATTGTCGGTGTAACTAGTTCTCACTGTTAGTAGAACTAGTGGAGGTTCAATCAAGGGTGTGTAAATTTTTTCACACTGTGTAATCATCCATTTAATTAATCAATCAGCCTAAATTAACTCATGCATGTAGATAATTTGAGTTACCCAGTTGAGATTGGAGTTCAAGGGCGGTGTATTATTAGTTGTAATCTAGTCAAAGTTGTATAGGAAATTCATGCAATCAGAGAAGGACCTATAGGAATTATGAAATCCAAATTGAGGAATTTCCTAATTAATAGGGGTCTAATTCCCAAGGGAACAATGCAAGGAAATAGGGGCTTAGAGGCTCAAAAATTTGGTTAAGTATTGGCCAAGGTTAGTCAGTCAAGTAGAGGATAGAAGATATAGGTGCAGGTTGAGCTCAAGCTTGAGCATAAAATATTGTACTCATTCAGATTCTTTGATTAATGCAATACATATAGTAAGTTGTTTTGAGTAGTTGGTTTCCCTGAGATAAATATTTGTGTATGTGTGTTAAATCTTGATGCATGTTAATGATTTGTGTTCTCGATCATGAATTTTCTTCTGCAGATGAATAGAGTAGCTTCTAGTCTTGTGATTTAGTAAATTTCATGAGAATTTTAGAATCTACACATTAATTTATACATTAACTAATGTTTTTATCATGTTTTACACCAAAGTTCTTATCACATCCGAAGGAGAAACTAGTTGGAAAGGCACCCCCAAAGGCGTGTGAGGTTGAACTAAAGAAATTCTTTTAATCAAACTAGGCCTTGATGCATCTAGATAACTCAGTCATATTCTATGTAATCCATATTCTATAGGCTTCACATGAAAATAAGGTCTATGAATCGCTATATAAAAATCATGAATATTTACATCAAATTCTTTTGTTTTCTCATACATCTATTTTCTAAAAGGTATATACTTCTCCAATTCCTCGAGTTCAAATAAACCAAAAACTTTAAAATATGGTGCTTCCTCGTCATATGTAGGTTTTTCACCTACTTTTTGGATCATAACTATTGTAGTAGTTGTTTCACTTTATTCTACAGTTGGCAACTCTCATAATGTTGAATTGGTAAACAATTGTTTGGAATCGAGCAAAATGAAAAATTAAAATGAATGGAAAATATATATGCATTGAAGCTTGATTTCCTACACGATGAAAAAATAAATAAGGTAATATCACAAACTCATTATAAAGCTAGAGTTGGTGAGTTAAAAATATAACAAAAATATAAATAATAGTCTCTACATGTTCATTACTTGGATAAATATGTCACAAAACAATCATCATGAACGAAATTTTCACTTCAAGAATGGTAGTGAACTAAACAATCTATCATTCTCAACTAATAACATGTGATGTTTTTTTTATATTGGTATCAAAGTATAATTACATTAGATGAATGTCAGTCTCATGATAATAGGACTCCTATGATGAACGCATAGGACCCTAGTGCATAGACCATTTTTCTCTTCACTTAACTAAGTAGAGCTCATTTTCCTTTCTTAACAAACAATAAGTATTTTCAAAGAAAATATAAAATAAACATAGTAGATTCTAAAAGGCGAAGATTCTTTTGTGACACCACAAAGTGAAAGGAAAAAAAAAAAAACTTTCCTTAAATAATCAAATATATAAAGAAAATAATAATTATTATGGAAAACACATTGAATGCCTAGATAATAATTGAAGACATATATTAATCCTAATACCATATCATTCTCAAATGAACATGACAAAAAAACAAACAAAAGACATTTTTACTCAAACTTTAACTGAAACCCTTAAATCAATAAAATAAGATTAAACAAATCATTCCTTAACAAAAGGTTCAATTAAACATCAAATAAAAACTAGAAGCATTTAAGAGATCATAATTTTTAACCAAAATAAACCCAAAATTTCAAACTTGGAAAAATGATCCAAATGCAACAAACAAACAAACCATTAAGAGTGACCAAGATGTTAGAGCTACAAAAAAATAAAACTCATCTAATTGAAATGAACCCATTCTTTCTTAGTAAAAGCCTTGTTAAAGTACTTTTTATCCTTTAATACGAGGACACTACCTATGTGAAAAGACAAATCCTCACCTCATCAAATTCTCACTTCATTTTCTATCACAAACAAGAAAGGGATAAAGTAATAGTTAACTATCAAGACATCAATCTTAAAATAATTTGCAACAAGGAAATGTGGCTTCAATGTTACAATAAATAATACAAAGTATAGAACATGTTCTTATCTCAAATTCAATGTCAAATTGGCATATAGTATTCGTAATGTTGTTGTGATAAATAATTTAGAACCTACACCAAAAATAGAGGAACAACAAATTTAATCAAATAAAAGGAATCACATCATTTGTACTATTCCATTCAATTTTTCTTACACTACCTATGGAACGTGTATACAAAAATAAGTGCCCCTTGGACCTTCATATATATTGGACTAGATAAAATCTTGTGGTATATCAATTTCCTAGTTCTCAATTTGGTCCTCATTTCTTCATTCTAAACACAATCTTTTCCAAATGAATTATAATTTTGATCCTCCAAAATATCATGTTCCATATCAATTTCATTAAAGAAGTTTGTTATATTGTTTTCACCCCTTCTATCACAATCCAATCACCAAAGAGCTAGTGCTCTTTCATATGGAAAATTGTTAATGTCATACTTTGTTACATATAATCTTAAACATATATCCATATGTTTATCAAGCTTGTTCCTCAATTTTGACTTCAAAAATGATAGTGCACTAAACATCCTCTCATCCTCCACTGATCCCAAAATCATGGTTTGACACAAATCTGCTAATTTGAAATATTCTAATATATTTTCTTGTAAGTATTGGCTAGCACCTAAAATTGTCCATAATCTTGTTATCACACCATATTCTAGAGGATTCTCCAAAACATGAAATTGTTTCCATATTGTTTTAGCAAAGCATGTGGCTTGTTGAAACAATTTTGATGAATCCAAAATACCTTGAATATGCTCCCCATGTATTGGACCTTATGGCAAAAATGGTGCACCAAAGTTTTTAATTTAGCCACGAAATGATTTTAAAGTGTTTTGACACTATTTATTATTCCAATATTGAGGATACACTACAAACATGGCCTCCAGTAATTCATCTCAAGGAAATCATTCTCTTATCTATGATGCTAGTGATTGTGTAATTTCTGTCAAGTTGTGTCTTATTGAAATGACAACATTATTGAATACGTCACTTGACACGAAGAACTCTTTGGTGAATTGTCTTGTATTATCAATATAATGAAAGGGAACCATATATCCACACACTGCCATACATAATTTCCCATTTTCATCAAACTTCAATTATGTTCTAGTATTTTCTATATTAATGATTGTATTCCAATTTGATAATTGTGGACCTGTAAAAGACTCTGGCATCGTATACAAATTATCCAATGACATACATGCTAATTTTATTGCAATTGTCTACTCTACAATATACATTATGCGACTTTGATACATTTTCACAATAACATTCCTTTCTTCTAGCATAGGAAGAATTCCACTCAATGTTAATAATGTCTCTATGTCTACACTAAAGCAATGTCTACATAAGAGAAAATATTGAGCTTTGTCTACACTAAATTGATGTTTATACGTCACCCCTACCAATGATTTGTACTCACTACATAGTCTTTGAGTTGGTCCATTCAATGAGATCCATTTGGTATCAACATACTTTAATAGTTTATTTCCATTTGTAACACCATCTGCAATTTTTTGAAACTTTGAAAATCATTCCAGACTATGACAAAAGTATGCATAAGCTTCTTGTACAATATCTTCCACTTTTGAAATCAATGAGAACTTACTTACTATTTTAAATACAATACTCATCCTATGATCCATGCAATGAATACTTATCATATATGTTGAATTTGATAGTTGTATTCTAAAACAAATTCCATTTCTTTGTCCTTGCATTACTGATGCTCCATCTGCTCCAACAAATACCAATCTTTTTTCAATTATCAAATTATCCATACCACCAATTTTCTCCAAACTATTAATAAGAAGTTCATAAATATTTTCAGTTTTTAGAATTCTCCCTCATTTTAGGAATCCCAAGTAGATGTGAATGCCTAATATGGTAGTTGACCCTATAGATAGTCATGCAGATCCACGAAGTATTATCAATAGATGTAACCTCAGCTAGTGACATTGACAAAAACATAGCACTTGAAATCTTCTGTTTTAAATCATCTTTTTCTAATTAAGCCAGATATCTTACCCAGATCCAACCGCTTGTTATAAACCAATGTGAGGTTGGAAATCTGATACTTTAAGAAAATACAGGTATTTCATGTAATGTGGATAATATGTCATTAGATGACCTTTAGATAAGATGTGAAATACAGTGCTTAATTGTGTCATCTTAGATAACAAATTTCTTTCCATTGTCTTTCCAAATAGAGATTTGATGGTTCCTACACTTGCCTCAAGCTTCCCTTACTTATTAAATATTTCGTATATTCATATTCAAATTTGACATGTTGATATTCCTTAGAAGGTTTCTATCTAATAATACATTTCTCATTATCATTTACAATTTTCTTCCGATACACCTTTCTTGTATGCTTCTCTATTGCATATAATTTATTTTGAAATTTCACTTCCTTTCCATTTTTCCAACTACATTCATTACATATAACTTCGCGTGAACTCTCATTCTCATTTTTTGGAGGTAATTTTTCAATATATGTAAATCTTGAGACCCAATCTTCTTGGATGTTTCTCCCTATATCCCATTGGCCTTTTTTTCTTTTCCACAAATGTGTTTTATCCATTCCCAATTAAAAACCTTTAACATATTCATTGTGAATTTATAGTGAAAATGCATTTATATCAGTTTCATCCCTAGGGGAACCTATAGTCTCATCTTGTATTTGGATATTAGACACATTCTCACAAGTGTTGACATCTCCTTCAGTGATAGGTTGTTCAAATGACTTTGAAGCATGAAGAGAATGTGTATCTTTTGATTGAGTCCTTTGAGAGTATGATAATACATCATTTTGTTCTATTTTTTTCTTCACAAAATTAATATTTGAAATCACATTGAATATTCCACTATTGATTTAGAAACCAAAATAAAACCTAAGAGAAAAATAATATAAACTTAATATGATTCTTACCAAATATAAAATATCTATATCCATTTATATTTATTACATTTTTCATGAAATCAAATTATATGAAAAAACATACATCAAAAAATAAAATACATAAAAAAATAAGTTTTCATAAAAAAAAAAAAAAATCATTAAAATAATGGGTTGATGGCAGATGAATAAAGGAATGAAAAATCAATTACAAACAATAAAAACATGCTTTAAATTACATATGGTTTCTTTCACCCTTGTTAAATGAAATGGTTGGTCCCTAGGTGATAGTGGAGAGGAAACTACCATGCAGGCCACCCATCATCACCTAGGGAGCCTTACCTCTCTCATTTAGGTCAAATGAAAGGTCTTAAACCTAAGGGGTGAATCCAGAAGTCTCAAGAATTCATCCACAGTTTGTTAAAGGGAAAACATTCAAAATATTTCAATTTCAAATCATGAATAGATAAAATTAAAAGATTCTAACTTCAAATCATGAATATTATTGTTTAATACAAATTTATTTCATTTATAATTAGTTAAATCCTAGTAATATTGTTTAGTATAATTGTTTAAATATTAGTAATATTGTTTTTGGTGCTATTTTTAAAGTTTTTGTTTTTTGTTTTTCTCTAAAAATAATTTTTTGGTATTAATTTCTCTTTCTAAAATATATGAATGGAGAGAAGTTTAATTTTTAGTTATAAAGTGGTTGGTAATATTTGGAAATTTGATTGAATTTGAACTTTTGATCTATGGTCTCTCCATTGGAAATATGCTCTTGATAGATGGTTTAATTGATTAACTCTTAAGATGATTTATTGTTGATATCTAATTAAATTACCCTAATTAGTAGACAATGATAGGTTATATAATCAACCCTAAAACCTTACCACATCTAAGGTTACTTTATTTTCCCCTAAAAATGTGTGATGACTACACTCTCTTCTTCCTCGTGATGGAAAAGTAGTGACTCACTCTAACTATCATGCTAAATTTCAAATATATATTTAATCTAATGATGACTTGAGTAGGTAACATACACACACCCCTCCATCATATCACTAAATTTGTCCACACCAATTTTGAGATATCCCATTCATAATAAAAAAATTCCTTCATCCTCAATGTGAGACAAGTGCTAATAATGGAGGTTACATTAAATAAAGGGTTAATGATCAAGTTGGGATGGAATAAATAAATCAAGGGAAATATTTAATTTGAGATTTATTTTATTTTATTTTCCTTTTATTTAAAGCTATATATATATATATATATATATATATATATATTTACATTATGGACAAAACAAGAAGTACAAACACTATGTTATTTGGTGACTTCCACAAGGAAAACTAGTCACCCTTTAGCACTAAGTTTTTCCAGAGTATCATTTAGACATTCAAAATAATAATAAAAAGAGCAAGGTCATAAAACATATCTAGACAAACAATTATAGGCATGTAGCTATGGTCATTTCCTGATAAACATATTAGAAAGGAAAAATATATCCAAACCAAACTATTCATGTGGATGGGGGTGAAATTGTTCTAATGTCATGATCTATTCAACATGTTCCCCATGTTCAAAATGCATTGTTTGTAGGCCAAGAGGTTGACCTTCCTCCCTCATGATGATAGGATTGTTTGGAGTGTCCCCATATTTCCCTCCTTGATGCTTCCATGTATCCTCATTTCTGATCGGTGCTACTGATAAGATAATCCTATAACTCCTTTGCACATTGCATCAAATCTCCCTTCAAAGATCCTCAAAGTGTGTAGGATATCTTCATGAATAGTCTTTTATTTTTCTTTTCTAATGCCTAGGTTACTATGGCCTTGGTCATCTAATACATTTCAATAATTCTATAAATTTGGTACCTCATGTTCTAGACTGGATTAGGTTTGATTTACAATCATAAATATCATCCAAAAGAGTGTTACAATTTTCCATGACCTTTTCTTTACATCTACAATTAGTTGTTGTGATTTCAAGGCCCACGTGTGATATCAATGCTCTATAACCTATGCTCTATATTTTCTCTAGTAAGGTGAGGTTGATGGGAATATGAGGAAGCTCATCTTTTCCATATTTTTTTATGCCTTTTATTTTCCCCCTTGTTCATACCCATTCCTCTAACCATTGTGCTCCAAATACACCATGTTGTTAATTGATAATTTTCCTATCCCATGTTAATATATAGACCTAGAGGAGTATCACCAAGTATTATGACTTCTAAGGCCCTCCATTGTAGAGGATTTCCTTGTCCCTACACTATTTTGAAACCCAAGACAAGACCAAGGATCCTTTAATCTCCTTGAGAGAGGATCATCCACTATAGAGCTTCCCGGTCCCTATCCCATAAAATTATACACATGGTGATGATAGCTCCACAAATAGAAGAAAAACACTAAAGTCCATAATAATAAATACATATACTTTGTAGTTTTTCTTTCTTTATCTTCTCCATCTCCCTTTTTTAAATTCCCTTAAGCTTTAGTGGTTGTCATTATTTTACTTTCTTTCACTCTCTTTAGGTGTTTTCAATATTCCCCCAACCCCACCCCACCAGCTCCCTTCACTTTTCTTTATTTTTATTTTTTGAATATCCCCATCATGATAATAACAAATTTATCTTATTTTATTTCAACAAACCATTACCTTGTAATATTTTTTTCAATTTTTTTTTCTTAATCTCTTTATAATTTATAGTTAATATTATTTTTCCTTATTTGAAGATATATATATATATATATATATATAGACATATACATATACATATTTTAATATTTTTTGAATCCTTTAATTAGTTTATAATTATTGGTCTTTGTTGGCTTCTTCATCTTTTATGGCTCAAATGTCTCTAATGTCTACATTATTCTTTATATGATTCAAATATATTTTCCATTCCTTCGAACCCATTTTCTTCTTTCATGGTTAACTCCTTTCCATTACCTTTATATTCTCTTTTCATTGCTAAACCCACTTCTTATTTTATTGCTTTATTTTTTCTTGATGATGGGTGGAGTGTCCACTCGAAATATTGGATATTTCAAATATTGACACAAAGTTTATTCCAAAAAAAATCTCAACAATGGTTGAAAATGTTGATGATGAAGTGGCCTATGATAGAAAACCTTCTGAAAAGGATAAAGATGATAGGATTATTGTCAAGAACTTGATTAAGGGATAATGTGATTTCCCACGAGACATCAACTACTCAAGTAACATAAAGAATGTTAAAGGAAACTATCCAAGTATGAAAATTAAGCATGCTAATACATATGCCTTGAAATTATTGGAGTAAGGATTCCTTTAGGCATACTTTATATATTCATTGATTTTTTATAATTGAATGAATGTATGATAATGATACCTAGGTGGGATATCATGAAGGAAGAAGCTTTTCGTATGGAAAGATTGTTATAATCATTTTGATTCAACCATGAATTAGTATCTCATGATTGATTCACTTGATAATGAGTGAATGGGTAACATAATAATGTTATGAACTTGTATAACACATTAAATTGAATGCCAGCAAAGATAATGTGTGACACCATATTGTTGATGGATATGGAAGAATATAATACTACACAAGTGTCCACTTATCTCCCTATTTATATTCGTGTTGTAGACTATAACCTTCTTGCAAATAGTGAGGAGCACATATAGAGGAAAGGGTTCCTAAGGTAATATAGAGTAGATAAGGGAATTTCCTTGTAGTATTCCTAATATACATTTGGTATATGACTAGTTGAGGTGTTGGCTAGACCTTCCAACTGATGATGGTGGAATACATGATATACAAATGTAGTATTTTGAAATAAAGCGACAAGGATGGATTGAGTAGATGTGATCATGAGTATTGGAACATAAGTTTATTGGAATAAATATTTAGTTTCATCTTGTAATGTTAAGTATGTTAAGTAACACATATATATTGAATCATAGTTCCATTTCATTGAGTATTAATAACAACTAAAAATGATTGAACTATTAGTTTGTTAATATTATTATGAGAACACCTCATGGATGGTAGTAAATATTGAAAGAAATGATTATATGTATAGATACTCACTTTTATTTGGTTGATTGAAATTTTAATTTGTAGGTAGAAGGGTCTCAAATATGAAAAATGAGTGTAATGCTATAAGAAATATTAGGTGATATAACACACAACAGCCAAACACTATGAGAAGGAATATCATACTTATGAAATATGATATTCTTTATGAATTAGACTTGGAATTTATAAGTTGTATTATTATGAATATATCTATGGTAATTGTATGTGTATGATACATGATAGATGATGGTTATTGAAGATGGAAATCCTCGAATAAAGGCCATTGTTAGAACAAAGGAACCCTGTGATTTTCATAAGTTATATACTACTAGTGGATGTCTAGTAGTAAGTTAGTGCTTTCCTTACATGAGAAATCCATGACAAAATGGATCACCTAAGGGATGGTTTAATAGATAAGGGGACATCTAAGCCTAAAGGGTGAGTGTATCAAGGAGGAGGAAAATTATAAGTTCATGTGGGATGGTGGATAGAAAATTGAGGGTGAGTTAGAAAGGATAATGAAATGAATTCTTTCCTATGGAAGGCATTATATGGGATAGATTCATATCCATAGAGATAAGTATTAAATAAAAAATTCATACATATCCTTGAATATATGCTTACATCATGGAATTGAGAAATATTGTGCATAAGACAAGTGTTTCTTGATGATTTCTATAATATGTATGCTTACTTGATTACTAACGTAGACATAGACGTATGTTGGAATGTTGAAGTCTGGTGGTATACCAAGATAGTGAATAGGATGGAACTGCAAATACATTTGAAGATTGAGGAAAAGAAGTGTTGTTAATGAGAAGAGAACATTGATGATTATGTTATTCGAAAGGGGATATGATAGAATGTCCTAGTATTGAATCCCTTTGATTAATTATACTTAATTATGATTAAATGTTTGATTTTGTTTACCATGGATATTTTAATTACCATGCTTTATTTACACCATGAGGAAGAAATTGCATGGTACATTGAATAATGTAAGTATTATATTTCTTGAATTTAATAAAATAATAGAGGTACCTGAGATAGGAGCGCATAAAAAAGGGATTATGGTAGCAAGAGATGGGAAAGGTGAGAGGGTACTTGGGGATTCTACGTGTTGAATAATCCTTATTTTTCCATTTTTCAAAACTTTACTTTGTTTCCTTCATCACCATGTTCCTTATTAAATATCTATAAACCTTAACTACCAATTGTTGAATGGATGTGGTGGTTGTGGAGATGTACACCTTCCAAAATTACAAAGTCAAGGCGATAAGTGCCTTCATCATGGGAATTGTGAGAGGAGTGGTAAAACCTATATTTTCTCACATTTTCTTCGAAAAAAAATCATGTCCCCATAATAGGGGGGCAAATGAGGTCTCATGGGGTGTTGGGAACAAGGTGAATTTTTCATTAATTCATTTGTCATTATACCCCCCCCCCCCCAACACATGTGATTGATGGGGATGGAAAAACTCATGATCGGATGTAGGAAATCGACTGTAGAAATGCAATTATTCATGTAGTCTTAGAGGCATGTATGTGAATAGTTTTTGGGAAGAAGGAATGATTCATATTTGGTTATTATTAGACCAAGGGGGCTTCACTAGGGAAACAATACCATACCATGTGCATTCATACTGGGGAATATATATTGAGGAAAAGATGAAATAATATATTGAGCATGTAATAAGGGGTAAAGGGTCTTTATATTGGCAGATAAAAAAAATGGAGCTCAAAGTTAATGAAAAAATATAAAGTGGTATAAAAAATTTAATGAAAAAATGATACCTACAATATCTAGTGAAAGTAGGGGATTTTTAATTTGGGAAGATGTATTGGGTTCATATTGCTAGGGGGTTAAATAATGTAATTTTTAGAGGCATTTTCCAACATGTTTTCGAATTAAGGGTATTGTTTAGTATGTCATGAATGCATGTGATATATCATAGGTTCATTGAGTGAAGTCCCTGTGTATTGGACTAAGATAAGAAACATAGTCCAATATAATGCTCACCCAGATGACATAATTAATTTTAGTTCTAAGGTGAATGGTGGAGGCCATTTCACATTCACATGAATGTGTTGAAAAGTGTGCAACAAGAAATGCTAAATTTAGAATGTGCTAAAAATAGAACTCCTAAAAATAGCTATTCTAAAAATAGCAGTTTAGCCAATGAGCATTTTGGCCACCTTGGGTGAGAGGTGAAACTGCTAAAAATAGAATCTTCTAAAAATAGGATTCTTGGGTCCCTTCCTATTTTTAGCAATCCCTGGTCTAACTATAGGAATTAAAACGAATTTGGTCTTAACAGCAGTTTAAAATATTAATTAATTAACCTCCATGAGTTAATTAATTATGGAAATTAAACTTGAAGTCTTGGTGAGAACATGCAATTAGTTGTCCCACGGATTGAGGAATTTATCCTTGATTTTCTCCACTGATTGAGGAATCAAGTATGAGTTCTATAATGAGAGGATCAGTTGACTTAGTTTTACTTAGTCAAGTCCAGTTAGATTAATTTAACAAGTTGTTAAATTAATGAGATATAGTTTGTTAATGCTTGCATGCATGTGACAACTATTATTTCAGATAACTGAGCATTCCCTCGTGGATAATTGATGCATTTCAATTCAGACAGAGACCCAGTTGAGTTCAAATGAGGGACAATGTACTATCAAATGCTTGGATATTTCTAGTAAGTATTCCTTGCATGGAGAAGGATTTATTTCCAAGAGAAATACGTAATATAGGAGATTGGAGGACTTGTGGCCTATATATTGAGGCCTAGGTAGTCTATGATCTTCATCTTTTGATTGCAGAGAGTACAGGATAGCTCTTGAGTTGATTCTTTTTGTAAACAAAAGAAGATTTCCACTTGATTGATAATACAGATAGGGGTTTTATGCTGGTGCTTTCCCCAGTGATATATCTTGTGTTATGGTTGATTATTTCTCTTGATCAATTATATGTGTTTATGCTTGATGTTGCTCATGAAATTGATTATGCTTCCGCTTAATGTTTTGTAGAACTAGATCAAGTATTATGCTTTAGTACATTGCATATATCAGTTTGATCTACAGGTGAAATTTCTACATGGTATTGGACCACAAGTGATCAAGGAAGAATAGTATACAGGCAAGAGAAATTCGAAGTTTATTATTCGAGATATAGATCTCAAGTTCTTATCACATATATTTCATCGATAGCTTTCTATGGTTTGAGGCTTGAGTATTCCCTTGATGGTAGCTCAAACTACATAGCTTAGAAGGATCGCATGGAGGCAGTATTAGAAGATAACAGCCTTAAGGATTTCATTAATCAAGAATTCCCTAAGCCTATTGATGCTACTCAACTGGCAGAATGGAAGAAGTGTGTGGCTAGAGCTAGGAGAATCATCCTAGAGGGAGTTCAAGATCACATAATTTCGAGCCTCCATGGGAAGGAGACTCTGCATGCAATGTGGAAAACATTGAAAGATTTATATCAAAATAGCAGTGATCAGAGGAAGTTGGCACTGAAGGAAAAACTTCGCAAGATCAAGTGCGAGAAGGGTGACATTATCTCTATGTTCCTGAACAAGCTCACCACTTGAAAGGATGAGCTTGCAAGTGTAGGGGTCATGACTGTTGATGATGATATGGTGAGTCTAGCACTCCTTGGCCTTCCTAAGAGCTGGCATAGCTACCAGGACTCAGTGAATGGAAGGGATAAACTGCCAAATTGGGAACGAATATGGTCGGATTTGATGCAGGAGGAGATCAGACAAAGCACCAGGGATGGAGCTTCTTCAACAAAACATGATGATGAAGAGAACTTGGCATTAGCATCTAAAGCTAAGAAAGGGAAAGGGAAGGCATACCAATCCAAGTCTTCTCAAGGAGGGAAGAAGTTTGACAAGTCAAAGGTGATATGCCTTCATTGTCATGAGGTGGGCCATTATGCTACTAATTGCCCAAAGAAGAAGTCCAAGAAAGGTTCCTCCAAGGAATCTGATGGTGATGCACTAGCTTCAGAGTTTGAGATGGATTTCTCACTTATTGCATGCATGGTTTCATCCATCATGGGATGTGTTTGGTACTTGGATAGTGGAGCCTCTTTCCACATGTCAGGTGATAAGAATATTTTCAGCACTTTGGAGGAGAAGGAACTCCAGATATGGATTGAGATGGACGATGACGGAAAGTACCATGCCTTAGGTGAAGGTACGGTTGTGTTTCAGAGGGAGCATGGTTCTCCCCTCACTCTTTCTAATGTTATGTATGTATCAGGGATGAAAAAGAATCTTGTGTCTACTTCTATGCTTGAGGATAAGGGCTATGATGTAGTCTTTAGTTTGGGAAAGGTTTTCCTAAGGCATATCGGCATTGGACAAACCAAATAGATAGGGATTCGAATTAAGAATCTCTATAAGTTATAGGTAGAAGATTTTGTTGCATTGAGTTCCAAAGTAGAGGTGGTGCATGGCCAAGATATTGGCTCATTATGGCATAGGAGTCTAGGCCACTTGCATCATGGGGCCTTGAAGATCATGCAGCAAATTCCTACTGGATTACCCAAGTGCAAGCTGGAGCAAACGAGCACATGCAAAGGTTGCACTTTGGGTAAGTATGTAAAAGCTTCCTTTCATGATCAAGATAGTAGAGTAGGAGCGATTCTGGAGCGAGTTCATTCAGATGTATGCGGGCCCTTCTCTATAGCCTCTATGGCAAAGCATAGGTACTATGTTATTTTTGTTGATGATTTTTCTCGTAGATGTTGGATCTACTTCATGCAAGAGAAGGATCAAACCTTCTTGAAGTTTTGTGAGTTCAAAGCTTTGGTAGAGAAAGAATTAGGGATGAAAATAAAGGCCTTGCAGACTAATAACGGTGGAGAGTATGTTTCCCAACAGTTTAAGGACTTCTATGCTTCAGAAGGAATTAAACTGGAACTCACGGCACCTCATAACCCACAATAGAATGGGGTGGCCGAACAGAAGAACAGGTCTATTATGGGAGCAGCTCGAGCAATGTTGCATGACCAAGGCCTACCACTTCACCTATGCGCTGAGGCATGCAATACAGCAGTATATCTTTAGAACATAAGTCCTCATCGCATGTTGGGGATGAAGACACCTATAGAGGCTTTTTTGGGGAAGCGACCAGATGTGAGTCACTTCCACATCTTTGGATCACCAGTCTTCTGTCATGTGACCAAAGATGCTTGGAAGAAGCTAGACCCAACAGCTGAGTTGGGAATACTTGTGCGGTACACGAATACACCTCACAACTATCATGTGTTTTGGCCTGCCAGTCAGAGGACCGTAGTGCGCAGGGATCTAAGATGAGCTGCGAGCCATGCGAGTGTCACTTAAGAGGGAGCTCAAGTTGCATGGTGATGATGAGGAAATATTAGTTCCTAAGGAGGAGGAGCCTCCTGATGATGTGGATCAGCCACATGCAGAGATTCCAATAGTGGAGATCACCACTGCTGGAGAGTCTTCCAGAGATGGGCAGAAATGCATATGGGAAGCTGACAGATTGATGCAGGATGCGAGAGAGAATGTAGGGCAGCCATCCTCTCAGTGCAAATAGAGGAGATCTCATGATAGATACAATGGCTGCATGGCCCTGGTTGGGGAGTGTGTAGTGACCGAGCCTTCTTCTTTTGAGGAGGCAGTGTAGTAGCCAGTTTGGGTGGATGCAATGGTAGAGGAGTATGATTTTATCATGCGGAATAGTGTGTGGGATGTTGTCCCTAGACTGGGGGACAAATTAGTGGTTGCTTCCTGATGGCTTTACAAGGTAAAGCATACAGCTAATGGTAGTATTGAGAAACACAAGGCAAGGTTTGTTGCACGTGGTTTCTCATAGGTGGAGGGGATTGACTATGATGAGACCTTTTCTCCTGTTGCAAGGTACTCATCGATCAGATCGATTTTGACACTATCAACATAGATGGGTTGGAAGATCCATCAGATGGATGTGAAGACAACTTTCCTCAATGGGGAGATTGAGGAAGAGGTATACATAGAGCAGCCTGAGGGATTTGAGACCTTCGATTGTGAGTCGCATGTGTACGGGCTCAAGTGAGCATTGTATGGGCTAAAGCAAGCACCTCGTGCTTGGTATACCAGGATCGACATCTATTTCACTAGGTTGGGCTTCACCAAGAGTGAAGCGGATGCGAACCTCTACCACATCATGGTAGAAGGTAAGCTATTGATTATTGTACTTTATGTAGATGATCTGATTTTGACAAATGATGATCAGTTGATCAAGTCATGCAAGGAGGACCTTGCAAGAGAGTTTGAGATGAAGGACATGGGCCTCATGCACTACTTTCTAGGCATGGAGGTGTGGCAAAGAGATGGGGAAGTATTTGTGTCTCAAGGTAAGTATGCCAATGAGATACTCAGGCACTTCCACATGGAGATGTGCAAGCCCATGGAGATTCCTCTAGTAGGGAAATGGAGGAAGGAAGATGCTACTTCAGGTGAGGTAGTAGCTGCTACTGTTTATCGGCATCTTGTGGGTTCACTTATGTATCTAGTGAACACACGACCAAATTTGTGCTTTGCAGTGAACCAACTAAGTCAAGCTATGATTCAGCCAACCAAGCTATTTTGGAAGGCGGCAAAGCATGTGCTGAGATATCTCAGAGGCACTACACAATATGGATTATGGTACAGGTGGATAGAGGGAGTGAAGCTCCAAGGCTTCACGGATGCAGATTGGGCAGGTAGTCCATTAGACAGGAATATCACTTCTGGAGGAATCTTCAACCTTGGGTCAGCTGCGGTTTCTTGGTATAGTAGGAAACAGAGATCAGCTACACTTAGCTCAGCAGAGGCTGAATACATGGCTGCTAGTCAGGGTGCACGTGAGACCATCTAGATGTGGAAGATTCTAGTGGGATTATTTAGTCAGATGATGGATCCCACCGTGATATATTGTGATAATCAGAGTTGCATTAAACTCTCTGAGAATCCAGTGTTTCATGACAGGTCCAAGCATATAGATATCCGCTATCATCATCTACGGGATTGTGTGGTCAAGAGGATCATGATGTTGCTATAGATTTTGACTGAGGAATAGGATGCAAATATTTTGACAAAGGCATTGGCAAAGGGCAAGTTTGAGTTCCATAGATACAGGATCGAGGTTGCTGATAATCCCTTTCTTGTTGAGAAGGAGTTTTGAAAAGTGTGCAACAAGAAATGCTAAATTTAGAATGTGCTAAAAATAGAACTCCTAAAAATAGCACTTCTAAAAATAGCAGTTTTGCCAATGAGCAATTTGGCCACCTTGGGTCAGAGGTGAAACTACTAAAAATAGAATCTTGTAAAAATAGCATTTCTGGGTACCTTCCTATTTTTAGCAGTACCTGGTCTAACTATAGGAAGTAAAAACTAATTTGGTCTTAGCAGCAGTTTAAAATATTAATTAATTAATCTCCATGAGTTAATTAATTATGGAAAATTAAACTTGAAGTCTTTGTGAGAACATGCCATTAGTTGTCCCACTGATTAAGGAATTTATCCTTGATTTTCTCCACGGGTTGAGGAATCAAGTATGAGTTCTATAATGAGGGGATCAGTTGACTTAGTTTTACTTAGTCAAGTCCAGTTAGATTAATTTAACAAGTTGTTAAATTAATGAGATACAGTTTGTTAATGCTTGCATGCATGTGACAACTATTATTTCAAATAACTAAGTTTTACCTCATGGATAACTGATGCATGTCAGTTCAGACAGAGACCCAATTTAGTTCAAATGAGGGACAGTGTACTATCAGATGCTTGGATATTTCTAGTAAGTATTCCTTGCATGGAGAAGGATTTATTTCCAAGAGAAATACGTAATATAGGAGACTAGAGGACTTGTGGCCTATATATTGAGGCCTAGGTAGTTTATGATCTTCATCTTTTGATTGCAGAGAGTACAGGATAGCTCTTGAGCTGATTCTTTTTGTATACAGAAGAGGATTTCCACTTGATTGATAATATAGATAGGGGTTTTATGTTGTTGCTTTCCTCAGTGATATATCTTGTGTTATGGTTGATTATTTCTCTTCATCAGTTATATGTGTTTATGCTTGATGTTGCTCATGAAATCAATTATGCTTCCACTTAATGTTTTGTAGAACTAGATCAAGTATTATGCTTTAGTACATTGCATATATCAGTTTGATCTATAGGTGAAATTTCTACAGAATGGTGTGTGACCATTATGAACTCGGGAAAAGAACATTGAAGAGATATGCATGGGGCTAGAGACAATAAAGAAGGAAAATCAAATAGAAGAGAAGTAGGTTATAAGAGAGAAAGAAATAGAGGGAGAGGTAAATTCATTCTCTCTTGGCTGATGCTAGCATCCATGAAATTAGTTTTAGAGGTATTGACTCCTACTAGGAGGGTGATCAATGAATAATAGGGACCATTTTGAATTCATGTGATGAGAACTACATAAATGTGTATAGATTATGAAAATATATAAGGAAGAGATTCAAATGGTTAGAAGCTAATTTCTTGGAAAATAAGTGAATTCTAGATAGGTGGAACATAGATATATTCACAAATTGGGTTGGAAAGGGATCCAGGAAAGATATCAAGCTATGTGATGGAGAATCCATGGATAGAAGTTAAGGAGGAAAGCATAGTGTGGGTTGAACGACCAAGCAAGGAAGCCTTTAAAACTTGAAAAAGATCAAGAACTAATAAAATGTTGTTGGAGTTAATGGATAGTATGTTGACCCGCTATGCACACATAGAGGGAGAGCTCAAATACTTTTGAGGGAATATTTAGTATATAGGAAAATTATCCTTCTTGTGCTACGTAATGAGATAAATATGTCACCAAAATAGTTGTGTTGTTCCAAGAAAAAAAATAGTGGTGAGAAAATTACATAGGTAATTTTTGTCCTATGATAGAATTATTTCCATTAAAATGTTCTAATTTTCCTTAGTGGTATCATATCCTCAACTGGGGTGGCATATTATAAAAATAATAAGTGCAATAGAGTGTATGGTTGGGTTGAACATATCTCTACCTAAGTTAATGTTGGCCTTCAACTTTCAAATAGATAAGTTTTTCCTTTAGTGTCTTTATACATTTGATTAATACAATGCACTTTGTTGGAGTATTTTACTATTTGAATGTTGAATATTGCTACAAGTTTACTATTTCTCCATAATGGGAAACCAATGTAATTCTTGTAAATAAAATTTTTATGATGCTACAACATTTTTATTAAGTATCATTATCTCTACTTATTTTTGGATGTGAGTGTGCAAGTAAACATACATAGTGTTATAGCTTGCGATGAACATGCTATGTGAATGGATATTATGATTATAGGATAACATTAGGGAATAACAAACTGTGGATGGAATATATGCTTTATTTTCTAGTGTTATGCGCGAAACTATCGGTATATATTTTGCTTCATCTACTTAATTATACTCATTTACCTTGTAATATTTTTTTATTAAAATACAAACTCACTTGTTATGCACCAAACTAGAGGTAAAACAAATATAGACCGTTTCCAATAACAAAATTTATTAAAATTAATTACAAAATTTTAGATATAAAATATAATTGTGTAAAGGAAAATTCCAAAAGACACAGTTATTCTATACCCCAGGGTTTTGAAAACTGGGCTATCCATGAAGATTTTGCCTTCTCGGAGTGCTTCTTGAGAATTTTAGATAAAAATCCATATGTACAATGCCTCAAATTCTTATTGACAGTGATCACGTTGCTCTTTTTTTTTACAAGTATGTTTTCATCTTTGGGATATGAGGATCAACTCTTTAATTAGAAACTTAACTGCAATACTTGGCACTAACAGCGAATTTGTGCACACATGATCAAATCAATGTATAGGTACATGTTTGTATGGGTTTAAATTTGATTTTAATGTGGTAGAGAGAGTATATAAGACTTTTTTAGGGGAGAAAGACAATATTGTAGCTCTAAGATTTTTAGCTCCAAGAGAAACCTCTTTTAAAGTGAAATTTTTTACTAAAACGTCTGCACACAACAGATTTAATCCCTCTAGAGACCTAATAGATTTACAATTAATATATATATAAGCACACACACTGCTTGTACTTTTTCATTATTTAAATTATAATTTTGAATGTAAAAAAATGGGTTCAATGTTTTCAAAAATGACTTGAGAACTTGCGCTATGTAAACTACATAGCTTAAAATTGCAATTCTAACACATCTTTGTTTGATTTCAAACAAAATTGACCAAAAAATATTCTTAAAAAAAGGCCACAATGAGACTACTTAAAATGTTTTAGCCATAAAACTTATTTTTTTCAATTGCTTTATATAATGTATATATAGTTTTTTTAAAGCATGTATAATATATACACATTTAAATACTTTTCTTGAATTTTTTATATATGGAACATATTGTCCACATTAAAATGATTTTTGTATTTTTAATATATTTTTGAATACATTTCAATATTAATTAACCCTCCATATTAAAATATTTTATTTATGAGTCACATTGAATATCTTATTATTAATTATATATTTTTAAATGTTTCATTTTAATATGATATTAAGAATTAAATAAATTACATATTTCCTTGAACATTTTTTACTTTTAATTATGTCTCTTACAACATTAAAATATTTTATTATGATCAACATTAAAATAATTAGTCATTTATGCTCTCTCCATATATATTATATGCATGAAGTTGAGATTGAAATAAATTATTAGACATGCATATTTAAAAACATTATTTGAGTCATGTACTGAAATACAGTTCAAAAAGTTCTTTAAGTCAGATACTAAAATATTTTTAGAAATTATAAGAATTATACAATTTGTTGTACTCAAAAGTATAACATTTTTTAATTACTTTTAGTTACTTTATTTCTCTATAAATTTGGTATAATATTATGATAGTTCATATAGACAATGAAATAATTTATTTATGGTTGAGAGTAAGAGTATAAAATGTATATTATTTTTTTATATAGCCCACATTTTTTATTTACACTGAAAATTTTGACTAAAAATTTTGCACACAACAAATTTAATCCCTCTAGAAACCATATATATATATATATATATATATATATATATATATATATATATATATATATATATATATATATAATTACAAATCTATTAGGTTTCCAGAGGGATTAAATATGTTTTGTGCAAATATTTTAGTCATTTTTTTCATTATAAATTACACCACCTATAATTTTACATTGTTTAAATTATATTTTTTAATATATAAAATGGACTCAATGTCTTCAAAATTTATAGTGAAAAAAAAATGACTAAAAATTTTTCACAAAACATATTTAATCCCTCTAGAAACCTAATCGATTTATAATTAAAATACACACACACCACGTGTAATTTTTTAATGTCTTGAATTTTTTTTAATCTCTTCAAAATGTTAAATCTCTCTCCTCTTCATGGCTACCATATAAGTGAATAGAATGTCAATGAGCATTGATGTCTATGGGCACCCAGTATATAAAAATTGTGATGTATCTATGCATGTAAAATCACTCAAAATATATCCTCCATCTTCATCTTCCTGATGAAATTTATTTGAAGTAAATAGTTTCAAATTTATTATTCATTTTCTTAAATTCTCGTTTTAATATAACCTTTTTCATCTCAAACTTGAAAACTTGGATGGCGGTCCTTGTTTTGATAATACATCAATTTTAAATATAGTTGGTTGTTTTTTTAATAACATGTCTTTAGGCATCCATTCAACTGTGTTCTAGATGATTTTTTCAAACAACCAACACCTTACTATTCCAAGAATAACAACAACTACTTTATCAATTCCTGGTAGATAAATAATCGATAAAATTTAAACAATTTTAGCGAAATTTATTTTTTAATAGGGTGTCTTCCAACAAACGGTCTTCTAGTAGAGTTTTTCAAACTATCAACACCTTAGTATTCAAATAGCAACAACTAGTTTATCATTTCTTCCTAGAAATGTAATTTGCATAGAGTGTACATTGAAGATAAAGTGTAAGTAACAAAATGAACGATGGAATTTAGGTTGCATTTATTTTGGAACATAAGGGATTACCTTTCTAGAATGGAGATTTTTAAATTTTTCATAAATGTTAACTTAGAGATGGGTGAAAGCTGAAAATAAAGAACCAAACATCAATTATTTTAACGGAATTGAATATTCAAAAAATCTATTATCTAAATAATATTTGAAAATGAAGAGCATCTATCATAAAATTAATAATTATATATACCGAAAATCCATTATCGAAATGAAAAGAGGAGGTTTTGAGGTTTTGTAATGGGAAGAGATAATCAATGATACGTATTTTATTACGAAAACAAAAAATGTGATGGTTCCCAAAAATGTAAAAAACAAATAATAGGAAAAGGGTGAGCATGCAAGAGGAAATGCAATGTACAAAAAATACATAGACTTACATGTACTACTGTACATTGATTCTTGACTTCTTAGTTCAAATTTCACTACTCTGCAAACAAACTTGTACCATTGTGCTCAATCTTGACTTCTTAATTCCAATTCGACAACTTTGCGAACAAACCTCGTGCATTAGATATGATTATGACTAAACATAAGCAAACTTGGAAGATGGAAAAAACATGATTCAATATTCTAATAAGCATGAAAATAAGAATCTTAAATTTTTAAATAAAGATGAATTATTATTTTTGTAACCATTTGTTCCAAAAAAATGAGGGTCATTTTCTCTAAATTAATCCCAAAACCATGAAATACGGGCGAATTAAAGAAAGAAACTTATTTACACCGAACGGGGAGGGCGAAATAACTATCATAAATACCTATTCTTGTAAATTAGGGTGAATGGGAGGTTGTATCTCCTAATTTCAAGGGATAAATTTACTTTTTTTACCCTCTCTTAAAATAAGGTGGGCTAACCTCCATACCTAATTTTTTTTATAAAATAAATTTGAGGCGATTTGTAACAATGTATTATGATACAAAACATTCACCCAATAAAAATTTAAAACCCCTTAATTTCACCCAAGGGTGAAAATTCACCCATATATTTTTCCATGTCGCGCATTGTACAGTGTCAAGAGGCAAGGTCATAGCTAGAGGAATCACATTGTGCAATGTGCAGTTCAGGGTGGTCGAGTGAAGCTATATTGTTTGGTCGGGAAGCTTTTCATAAATTTGCTAAGTGTGGGATCACTGAGTCTGATGTGAATATTAATAAGACTTCAATTGTGATCACACACTTATAATAATTGACAACACAACAACAGATATCATCTAGGACACATGAACAATGCATTTCCCTTAGTGTGACAATTTACGACAAGTTTTTGAACATGTTTTTCAATGATAATCACATCATAATTCATTTGTGGATGTGTTTCGAACCAGCAAGTGTTGTTCATTGTCAAGACAAGATGAAGAACCAGATCATGGCAACAAGTTGAATAGAGAGACCGGTCATTCAAACAGCTGGAAAGAAATTGCTACTTTTGACCAAATGAAATGGCTACAATGGACTAGACCTCAGCTACAACCAGACAGTTGTAGTTGAGGTCTAGTCCATTGTAGTTGTTTTATTTGGTCAAAAGTAGCCGTTTCTTTCTAGCCGTTTGAATGACCGATCTCTCTATTTAACTTGTTGCCATGATCTGGTTCTTCATCTTGTCCTGATGATGAACCACACTTTCTAGTTCGAAACGCATCGACAAATGAATTCTAATGTGATTATCATCAAAAAACATGTTAAAAAACTTGATATGGATCACATAAGCCTTAATTCAATAACTTACAACAAGTGTGACACTAAAGATACACTTTTTGACAACCATAATAGAACTTGTGTGATTGTGCTTGAAACTTTGTAAATGAGTGCAACAGATGTTTACATGGTTTGAACAACTCATTTACATAAATATGACCTCTTTAAACCACTAGAATAGGCTTATGCACATTGTGCGACAGTTATCATGTGAAAATACAACATTTTATATATATTGCAAAAGGAACCGAAACACCTCAAGAAAACACATGGAATGAGTTTCAATGTGTGCGAAGACAATGTACAAGACTAAGGAAGGCTCTAAAATTGAATGTAGGGAAAAATTGAGGAGGGTGTTGTAGCAGCGACAACAATTGGTGACACACTGGTAGAACCACTAGTATATAATGACTAATTAATTACTAAAAAAGCAACTAAAATTTGCATATGAATGACCATTTTGCAGTCAGTGATCAATAATAGGTAATTTACAGTATTTTATAATGCAACCAACTTTTAGTCATTTTTAGCTTAGTCATTAATTGGCTTCCTCAATTTTACCATCTATTAGTATATTTAGTCATTAATTTGGTCATTAATTTTTCGTTGGTATAGTCATTAATTATTGCAACTAAAGACCAAATATACAATATATTACTATATGAATCCTTGAGAAACCCAATTAATGACCAAAATGTTGGTCATGTTATAAGATATTGTAAATTAGCTACTAATAGTCATATATATGCAAATTTTAGTCATCATTTGAAACCAATTAATGACCAAAGAAATATGACTAAATTTTAGCCGTGTTATACGATACTGTAAAGTAGCTACTAATAGTCGTATATGTGTAAAATTTAGTCATCATTTTAATCAAAAATTTATAATTTGCAGTAGGCATTTATCTTTTTTTGGTATTTTCATATTCATTATATAAACGACTGATTTAGTAGTTTTTATTCATTAATTTAATTTCATTCATAATCATTAATAACGACACATTTATTCATATATTCATTTTATTCGTGTTCATAATTAATTAATATAAACTACTAATTTAGTATTGATTTTATGTGTTTATTATTAATCAACATAAATTAATTAGTATGATTTAGCGACTAAATTTAAAAAAAAATGTCATACAATGTGCATGTTTATCTAATATGATAACGCAAAGTTACATATGTTAATTACAAGACTAAATAATATCAAGTTAAAATAAAAATAATTTCAGCCATATAAATTTTATTATACAAAATATCAAGTATTACAATATTAGTTTCCAACTTAATATCAGTTGGACTACAATTTACACATGAAATATTGTTTTATAATTTCAAAACATTGTCACTGTGTTGCCAAATCATCGCAAGTGAATTCACCAACTCTGAAGGCTTGACCATTAGTCTCTATGAGTGTGTATTATGAAAGATATTGGCCCTAAGGGTATCACTAGACAGATTCTGTTCTCTCTCTCATTTTGCATTTGTCATTCCAGTGTTATTGTTCTCCTCTTTCTTCAATTGCTACTTCTTACCATCAATATTGAGTTCCTCTCCTGAAAATGAAAGAAGATACAATGCAGAGTATAAGACATGAAAGGCGATGAATACTTGAATATAAAATAAAGTAGACTATAAAATATTTATATGACATCTACCTCAACATTCAATAGTGGCCACTATGTGGCTAGATGACCTATATAAACAAAGCAACTAAAACATCACCATAGAAAATAACACCTTAGGATTTTAATATTCAACCTTCAACAAAACCTTTGGCACAATCATACCAACTAAGTTACATGTTAAAAATATCAGACATTAGATAACTTGTGAAAACAATTGGAAAAAAAAAAAAAAGGATTAGTGTAAAAAATATCCTTATTTCTTGTTCTAAAAGAGTCATGTTCCTTAAATTTGGATATTCTTTTTCCCACAGTAAAAATTCCTCACTATTATGACCTATGTTTTTAGGATCATGAGATTGATCCAACATCATATTGGATCGTGGAGACAAAATGATTCAACTTTCCAAGATGATACCTCACTTGGTTGAATGAAGGTGCTAGCTATGATTAGTGTCAAAACCTTAGGGAAGCATAACACTAAAGCATAAGAAAATATATCACCACTTGTCCACTAAAAGAAAAAATTTCAATCCCACAATGGCCTCTCGGAGTACATTTCGTTGGATGGATATCACACTCTGAGAGATGATTGTCTAATACAATGAGAAGTGTACCACTAGTACAAAATGACTAATTAGTTACTAAAAAAACAACTAAAATTTGCATAAAAACAACCAATTTTCAGTCGGTGACCAATAGTAGCTAATTTACAGTATCTTATAATGCAACCAAATTTTAGTCATTTTTAGCTTAGTCATTAATTGGTTTCCTCAATTTTACCATCTAGTAGTATATTTAGTCATTAATTTGGTCATTAATTTTTCATTGGTTTAGTCATTAATTGTCACAATTAATGACCAAATATACAACAAAACATATTACTATATGAATCCTCGAGAAAACAAATTAATGACCAAAGAAATATGACCAAAATGTTAGTCATGTTATAAGATACTGTAAATTAGCTACTAATAGTCATATATATACAAATTTTCGTCATCATTTGAAACCAATTAATGACCAAAGAAATATGACTAGATTTTAATCGTGTTATAAGATACTGTAAATTAGCTACTAATAGTCGTATATATGCAAAATTAAGTCATCATTTTAATAAAAAAAATTATCATTTGTAGTAGTCATTTATCATTTTTTGGTATTTTTATATTCATTATATAAATGACTAATTTAATAGTTTCTATTCATTTCATTTAATTTCATTCATAACCATTATAAACGACTAATTTAGTCATATATTCATTTTATTTGTATTCATCATTAATTAATATAATCTACTAATATAGCAGTTTCAGATTGATTTTATGTGTTCATTATTAATCAACATAAATTAATTAGTATGATTTTGCGACTAAATTTTAAAAAAATGCCATACAATGTGCATGTTTATCTAATATGATAATGCAAAGTTACATATGTTAATTACAAGACTAAATAATATCAAGTGCAAATAAAAATAATTTCAACCATATAAATTTTATTATATAAAATATCAAGTATTACAATATGAGTTTCTAACTTAATATTGGTTGGACTACAATTTACACATGAAATATTTTTTCATCATTTCAAAACATTATCACTGTGTTGCCAAAGCATTGAAAGTGAATTCATCAACTCTAAAGGCTTGACCATTAATCTCTATGAGTGTGTATTATGCTAAGATATTGGCCCTAAGGGTATCACTAGACAGATTCTCTTCTCTCTCTCATTTTGCATTTGTTGCTCCAGTGTTATTGTTCTCCTCTTTCTTTAATTGCTACTTCTTACCATCAATATTGAGTTCCTCTGCTGAAAATTAAAGAAGATACAGTGCAAAGTATAAGACATGAAAGATGATGAATACTTGAAAATAAAATAAAGTGCAGTATAAAATATTTATATGACATATACCTCAACATTTGATAGTGGCCACTATGCGGCTAGATGACCTGTATAAAAAAAGCAAATAAAACCTCACCATAGAAAAGAACACCTTAGGAAATTAGTATTCAACCTTCAACAAAACCTTAGGCACAATCATACCAAGTAAGTTACATGTTAAAAATATCAAGTGATAGATAACTTGTGAAAACAAATGGAAAAAAAATATCAATGTAAAAAATATCCTTATTGCTTGTTCTAAAAGAGTCATGTTCCTTAAATTTGGATATTCTTTTGCCCACAGTGAAAGTTCTTCATTATTATGACCTGTGTTTTTAGGATCATGAGATTGATCCAATATCATATTGGATTGTGGAGACAAAATGATTCAACTGTCCAAGATGATACCTCACTTGGTTGAATGAAGGTGCTAGCTGTGAGTAATGTCAAAACCTTAGGGAAGCATAACACTAAGGCCTAAGAAAATATATCACCACTTGTCCACTGAAAGAAAAAATTTCAATCCCACAATGGCCTCTAGGGATACATTTCGTTGGATGAATATCACACTCTGAGAGATGATTGTCTAATACAATGAGAAGTGTACGTCATATATATTGTCACAATGACCCTCACAGTCAAACCCTATAGTTGTGTCCTATAATATTAATCATATTATACTATTTAATTATATATTATGACTATCAGATAATTATTAGTTTGAATAATTAGTCTAAAATTGCATTTTTAGTATTTATGTACACATTAAAATATTCAGAAAAAATAAATAAATAAATAAAATTGAAAATTAAAAAATTAAATAAATAAATAATGTACTTTTTGTGACTAGTTAATTTCGAGTGAATCTAAATACATAAGAAATTATGGTGCCTTGATGTTTCTCTAGTGGTTATCAACTCATTGTACCAATTTCTCCCATGTCCTCTACTGCTTTTGGTGAATTCCTCTTTGATGATGTCCAATGCCAATGTAATTCACATTTATCCTTGATGTTTTTCTTAGCCAAAGGGAAGCTCCACAAGTAACAACCAAAAAGTAGCCTCAAATATATTATTGGGGGCCAAAATTTAGTAATTTTATGACAAACCAAGAAACACTGCATGTTAATCATATTCCCTTTATTATTGATTAATAATTTCTTTGCATGATCATGTAATACTAAAGTGTCAAGTAGGGACATTTAAAGTCAGTCATCCATCAATATCACCTTTGAGAGTGCTTACTAGTTAATACTTCCTATTACACACAAAGTAAGTCACCAACTTCAAGGATAGCAATATAAACACAATTGAAAGAAATGTCAGGAAGTTAAATGCGACTAATCTTGAGTCAAAAAATACCAATCCCTTCACATTAGCAAGTCATTCTTAGGCACTAAAATAGAAAATCCTTCCATTGCATCATTTTCACCTTTTCTTTGATTTCTTTAATTGAAAACATAACTTTTATAAGAAAAAAAAATCATTGAAAAAGGTCTCAAAATCCTAACAAATTCTCGAGTGATTGTCATATCAATTAAACAAAAAGGAAATCATTCGATATGCTTTTAACTTACGGAATGTATTGAAGAATATGAATCTTTCTCATCCCTTGCTCCTAATTAAATTGTAATCCATGGGTTCCAATCAAGTAATCAATTTCCCTCCAAGATATTTAAGAGACCACTTTGGAGAAGTAATTCTAGAAGCATTGGGATAGTAGAAATGGAATTAACTAGGATGAAATTGAAGCACTTTAGTGGGTGCTCCAAAATATTTGAACGCAACTGAAAATGATATTATACTCTCTCCACACATTTTAAAACAAAAACCATTCAACTGCATCTCATTTATTTTCCACCTTTCTGTAATATGTAATTCTTTGATCAAGAGTAGAGCATTCATAAATATTTTCATGAAAGAGGACTCTTCATAATCCTAATAAGTTGGGTTCTAACAAATAAACAATTTCATGTAGTGAATAAATCTTACATGGTAGATTTCAGTGATTAAATTAACAACTTTATCCTTAATCTGATTACAACAAAAATAAATTCAATCCTAACTACTTGGGATTTAACAAATCAAGAATTCCATGTAGTAAACTAAACTTACATGATAGATCCCAATTATTTGCAATGACAACTTTATTCCTGATCTTATTACAACATAGATAAATTCAAGAGTACATACATATTTCCTTATCTGAGACAATCTTTGAACACATTCCAAGATTTCATAGAAATATAATGATATGATTTAGTTGTAGGACATGAGAAAGCTATCTACATCTAGCACCTGTCACTGGACAATAGTGTTATTGAGACACCATCTCATGGCATTAGAATCATGTAGATAGATAGTGTTATAGAGATACCTTGCAACACATATTCAACACTACCTTCAAGCTTCAAATTCATCAATTGATTTACTTTAGTAGAAAATTCTAGTGGGATTTCATTAAATACAACCCGACAAAATCCATTTATGATAGTTGTCGTTGCCTTCTTTGGATCTATCCCCCTCTGGAAATAGAATAACTGATATTCCCCAATTTTTGAGGTACTTTCTTCATGTTCAACATGGGTTATTGGGTTCTTCACGTGGAAAAGGTTGCAAATATTAGATGTATAATGGAAACAAGCATGCAATTCAAGGTTTCTCCTAAAGTCTCTTGGGTGAATTATAAAACACCATCTACTTAAAACATGATATATGGTAGTAATAAAAACCTACCCAAGATCCCACTTAAGAATTAGAAATGTTGGAAATAAGAGATGTCTTAAACAATATCAACTATTTAATTGCATAATCACACTAAAATAGACAAATCTTTAAAATGTTCAAAAGTGTGAAAAAATGAAGTTGGAATATTATAGTTATGTCAAGGTATATATAGCTATGTAAAATGTAACTTCTATATAAAACACGTAAATGTAACTCCTATAGCTACATGAAATATAACTTCTATATAAAAAAAATGGAGTTGGAATATTATAATTACGTCATGGTAGATGTAGCTACATGAACTGTAACTTCTATATAACATTCTAAATATCATTTTCCAGTCATTTAAGAGACTAACATTTTTTATCTTCGGTTAATAACTTAATACTCCACCAAAAATAGCATTTAATTGGTTCTTCACCAACCAAGGGGAAATTTTAAAACAATGTGAAAATTCTTACTCATTCCTCTGCCATATTTCTGATATTTTATTTGTGTGCGGATTTAAGCTAGTGTAGCGTAACTTCTACATATTTGACAATTTAAATGTAAAAATTTACCTAGATTGAAGTTATACAATTAACATGTGCACAATAAGATACAATATGCATGAGTTATAAGTAATATGATGTTTACATGTTATATCAAGACAAAAAATTTCTCATCTCATTAACTCTTATCTTATAGTTGGTGATGGATATAGCCTTTAAAATTATGAGCCATCCTTGTCATATCTTATATTTAATGATGGATATAGATTTTAAAAGCATCAACCTTGTTTGTTATTTTATGTACGGTCAATTTAAATGGAAGTGCTCATAATTTTATTCAATATTATCTTGTACAACTGGAAATAAAATGATGTGGAGGTGGTGTTTCTAGTGATTTTCAAACTTGTTTTAGTTACCTAAATTAAGCCTATTTAAAATAAACAGGGGTGGTGTTTCTAGTGATTTTCAAAATTGTTTTAATTACCTAAATTTAGCCTATTTAAATTAAATAGTTGCACTAACCATCTTATCTTCAAGTCAGTAACTTTTCTTGAGGGCATCTTCATGACATCCACCATCTCTGAAAATTATGAAATATTAGTAGTATCTTGCACTAAATAGACAACGTTGGCATAGAATACTTTATTGTGTTTTTTACTTTGTGTCACAAATTTATTGATATTTTATGATTTTTGGTTTTGATTCCCATGCTAAGATTGGATTCATCATGCCTGCTAGGATTTTTAGTTGTGCATGCATCATGTTGCTCACTTCTAATTGTATAAAAAACGAAGAGTATTCACAATGACATGTAGTGACATGTGGGTGTCTATTTTACTCAATGATATGCTTGATTTTTTAACCCATTCCAATCCTACCACAATGAAATTAAGAGAGACAAGGACACAAGAAGGACTATGAATAAATTAAATTAGAGAATTTAGAATGCAACTCAATTGTACATGAATGTAACGATAAGTATTTTATGTTGTCTTCTCACCGATGAGCATCGAATAACACTGTGAAAATTTCCTTGCATTATAAGAATTTGGCTGCACCTGCACTAATCCTCTGTAGTAGTTCCTTGACTTGCCTATAGATATAATTTTAGAAACAATCCTGCTCCTTATTCCCTATATGAATCATCTTTCCCCCCTATTGATAGTTATTTTTCAAGGCAACATAATAGAACTCTCCAATTGCATCATCGCCTTTCAAATTAACAATGCTTGAGTATTTCCAAGTGATTGTTGAACTAGTCTCTACTCAGGTCCACGAAATCCTTGATTTGTCTCCATCGCACAAACCTCTTTTTGTAATAAAATCATAAATCCCATGTCTGCATTCCTCCTCCCCGTAATACCAATTATTTATAGTGGAATACTTTATCATTGCTCCCTTGATGCAATAGATATCCACTATTATGGCATGGAGATTATTGGTGTCATAAAATGGTACAGTGCATCCTTCAATATATGTCACAAAACTCCTCTCATCTACAACAATAAGAGTCCTCTCAAGCTGCCTAGTATCCATCTCATTCATCCTGAAATAAGTGGATATTTCCATGGGTGACAAAGTGTGCTTGGGGATTTAATAGAAGGAACTATTACTATAAAAAAAATACAATGCAACATAATAGTTATTAGTAGGAGGAACAACCATTCCAAACTACTTCTTAACTAGATAAAGATACTCTTGAATTACCTCTTATAATGAACAAAAGATAACGTCAACTGACGATAGAGTCTACCTATGCATGGTAGCAATGAAAACACTTTCAAAAACAACATCTACAACAACGTTGGTCAATCTCTTCTCCTAGTCAAGTTCATGCCCAGCTTTTGAAAAGTATCAAGAAGTTCAGGGTCCACCTCATCCGAGCTCCTCTTCTGCTTCTACTCTCTATGTTTAGGTTCAAAATAATAGCAAAGGTCTTGGAAATTGATGTGTGGGTAAAATTTATCAAACCATTTTGGTTCTTCCATTTTTAATCATTGTCTATAAGCATTGAATCTAAATTGCAAAAGCCATTCAGGTTCCTTCTTATTAGTTAAAATTAACCTAAGCTTTAGAGAGTTGTAAGGTTTAATGGATCTAAGTATATTCTACTTAAAATATAGTAACATCGTTTAAAATTGTAGGCATTGAGATCAGAATCTAAGGATGAAATAGAAAATATTTTATGTTCATGATTACAAGAAATTTTAATTTCATGTAATAAAGTTTGAGGAAGGTCTAGCATTTGCATCCTACCATAAAATTTTCTTGCATCACTCGATTCCTTTGAATTTTGGCTTGGTAGAGTCCATTGCACAAACAATCAACCACTGAAAAAAGGTGAAAAGAAAAAATAAAATTTCATGCATTAGAAAAGTTAGGGAGGAGCAAACCGATATGTACAATAAGGACATTCAAAATGCTTACTTGTCCACTGTATTATGATGAATTAACATTATCACAATCATTAAACCCTTTGTACAATAAGGACATGAAAAATGACTACTTGTGCATTGTCTTTTGATGAATTGTTGGCCGCAATCAAGATCTGCATTATCATACATTAAACCCTCAACTCTAGGTAAAATTTATGCTTTGATCATTTAAACCCTCAAAATTATTTACCCATAGAAACAAAAATCATCTTTAGTAAAAAAGGATGAACTCTCCAGAGTCCAAATTCATACCCATGTACAAATTACCAAAATATCCATGTCCAATGACCTTGCCCTTTCTCCATCTGATCGTTGATGCTCTCCTAAGGTGTTTCCCATGCAAAATCCATCTGGGGTTCGAATCCCATGAAATACATAGATCACATTGATGATCTTCCTTCTTCTGGAATTTCCATGCAGAGAGAAAAATACAGTGCTACAATGTGATGTTGTAATCTGTGAATATTTTAACTGGAAATGAAAAAGAAAAGAATATTTATAATGGAAAAAATAAAAGAAATATTTATAATATAAAATAAAATATATAAATTGCAATTGGGTTAAATGATTTATTTTTAATTTGAATTTGTTATTTTTTCCTAAGGCGCTAAATTTAAAAGAAAAAGAAGAAGTTAAAAATGATATTGGGATGAGTGTAAACATTTAAATATGACCTCAATTAATAATAAAAAGTTAAATTAATAAAAATAATAAATTCAATTTGTTATATTTTTATTTTGTTATTAACTTGTGAATAGGCTTTGTTGCAATACCATGGGCCAATACCATGGCTTATCAATACTACAAGTTGTAAAACCATAACTTATTTCACAACCAAAATATTTTATAACAATATGACAAGATTCTTCATAGTGGATATTCACCCCCACATTAGGGTAGATATTATTAACCTCTAAAAAATAGTATTTGTTACAATACCATGTGTTGATACCATGGATTATCTATACCACATGCCCAAAAAACATAAATTATTTCACAATCAAAATATTTTATAACAATATGACAAGATTGTTAACCATGGATATTCACCCTCACTTTACCACGGATATTAACTTGTAAATTGGCTTTGTTACAATACCATGGCTTATCAATACCACATGAAAAAAAACCATAACTTATTTTATACTAAAATCATTTTATTATAATTTATTCTTACCTTTTTTTAATTGAATCTAAAAGGGAAAATGTTACAATATGAGATATATCTAAACCCTCTATCCTCACAACTACTAAAAATATTCCCATAGAAATTCAATTAAGGTTTTAATAAAATTAATCTAACATGGATCTATGTTCCGGCATAGATCCATCTTAGCTAAGGATACAAGGGATGAGAGAAAGAAAATTGACTAATTATAATAGATTAAATATAATGCATGATTTTTTAAACTTTTTAATTATTTTATATTCTTTGACATGATTGATCCAAAATATCGGTTTAATATTTTACAACCAATTGATTTTTTTTAATTTAGATAATTTCTTAAACACAATAAAATGTGATCAAATTTAAGAGAGAGTTTGGGAAGGGACAGAGAGAGGGAGGAAGATAGTGAAAAAGTTGGAGCACAGAGAGAGGGAGAGAAAGAGAGAGTGATGGGGAGAAGAGAGTGAGGTGGGAGAGAGGGAGTGAGAGGAAGGAAGAGAGAGGGGAGAGAGAGAGAGATAGAGTTGGAGTGGGAGAGAGAGGGAGGAAATAAAAAATACATAGAGAGATAGAGGTGGAGAGAGAGAGGAGTGAGAAGGGAGACATGGAGAGAGAGTGAGGGAGAGAGGAGAGGAGGGAAGAGAAAGAAGGGAAGAGGATAGAGATAGGGAGAGAAGGGGAAGGGAGAGAGATTGAGAAGGACAGGGAGGGGGGATATAGTGATAGAGTTGGATGAAAGAGATAGAGATAGAGAGAGGGAGAGTGATTTGGGGGGTAGAGATAGAGGGAGGTGGGAGATAAGGGATAGAGAGGAAGGAAGATAGAGATGAGGAGAGAGAGATGGAATTGGAGGGGGTAGGAGAGGGAGGGAACAAGAAAAACATAGAGGGAGAAAGGTGGAGAGAGAGAGGGGGTGATAAGGGATTCATGGAGAGAGAGAGTGTGTATGTTTGGGGGGTGATATAGATAGAGGTAATAACAAATAGACACAATTACAAATACAGATATTATCGTAGTATATATTATATTATATAGTATTATATAACCAACAGAGTGACTGGGGATGAGTCACGACATTGTGTTGGGGGCCTGTTGGGACAGATTCCCCTGGGGTTAAATTTTGTAAAGTTTTGTTAGTATTGTAAAGTCTCCACATTTTTAAGAGTAGAGCGCGCAGGTCGATAGGACTCAAAGGGGCTTTAGGAAGGTCAAATCCCCTTAATTTGTTAAGAGTTAAGTTGTTTTGTGACCCGCCCATGGTTCATGGACCATCGTATTGTAATAGAGAATGATATACAAAAGATTCATAAGAGATATCTATCGATGAATGATCTAAGTAAGAGATAGAAATATGTTTTCTATATTCAGCTAAAGGGGAAGGCTCGTGCAGGTGTGTGCACAGAGACCTTGGTAACTCTGCAACTGAGTGTGTGGGTCCCTACAGTTGTGTGAATAGGGTTGGAAGAGTTTGTAATTGAATATCTAAGCATAATAAAGGTTTTTTTGAAGAGTTATTTGCATATCTGTGTACTATTGTGTATCTATGAATTTACTATATTATTGATCTGTTTTATGAAATTTATCATGAAAAGTACTTAAAAGATGCACGAAAGGAGTAGATCTGTTTATTTTCATGATGTTATGAATGTTTAACGCAATTAGAAAAGGGTTTGAATCTCTTAGTTGTTAGTTACTGTAATTTTTGGGTTTCAAGGGTTAGAGTTCATGAAGGTCGGGATAAAGCCCTAACAGTAACAGAAACACATCACATATTGCTTTGGATGCAGAAATCTAGTTCTAGCATCACCCAATACTGCCTTGGGTAAGACTGCAGCTTGGGCTACACGGGTTGTTGCCGAAAGGGCCAGCAATGTAAGGTTTTGTTAGTTAACGTAGCTAATTCTGATCCTAGGCCCAAGCCCCCTCAATCCAACATAGCTTCATCAATATCATAATAATTACAATTTAAATTAATTGAATAATGTGATCAAAAGCAGAGCCATTATATTTACCATTAAATTTTGTTTTCAACAAGGGTTTTACTACCTTTAATAGAGTGGTGGTAGGTGGAAGTCCAGTGAAGCAACTCCAAATAGAAAATTTAGAAGGAGCCATTGCAAAGAGATAAAAAAATTATAACACAAAAACTTTAAAAAGAAAAAAATGATGATCGCCAAAAATGACCTCATCAACATTTAGGGAGACCATCCGATCAGAGTCCCAAATTAGGCTCTTTTTTGTTTGGTATGGTGGTTCTAACTAGTTCTATTGGGTCTAGTTACCCCCCTCACTCTTCCTACTGACTTGGGATGTCTCTAATTACTTATCAATAGAAAAAGAAATATCATATTTACTCTCTTGTTGTTATCTTGCAAGAAACAAACCCTTAAGTTGAAATAAGGGCTTGGCCAAGCAGCAAATGCAATTTCTCCTATGTAAGGTGGCTTTATGAAATGAACTAAATTGATTTAAATGAAAATATACACTAGGATGAAAGCAATAAAATAAAACTAATATATCATATCTTGATTAGGACAAGATATATATCTTTCCCAAATCAAGAGAAAAGTGATTAAAATAATGGGGATTTAACATGTTCTTAATGATGAATAACATATTGTAGAAAAAGTTCTAATAGCTGATATTTTAGATGCAATAGTACATGCTTTGTTTAGGGATTTAAAACAATGAAGGATAAGTCATTGAAATGAAAAAATATTTCATACAATTCAATGATACTTAAATTGATTTAATATGGAAAATTTCTAAGTAAATAGCTACTTAGAAATTTGATTAAAGCACATGAGAAAAATGGAAATCAATAACAAATCTATAAGACCAATAGAACATAATCATTCTCATATCCAATAGAAGTGTAAAATATGACATAATTGGTACAAATTTACCATTAAATTAATGAAATTTTCATTAAAAAATAAAATTATTTGCATACAAATTGATAACCTTGTTTTTCCTGCTCAATTTTACAATAGATCTTTAAAAATCCTTCCAAAATGATCAGTTCTACTAGCAAAAAGAAGAGCTACAAAATTGAAAATTTTGCCTCTCTAACAAATGTTGAATTTTGAAAGTAAAACCCCCAATGCACTCAGATCTAAGTATTCCCCTTAACCTACAGCTAAAATTGTCTTTACAAAAGTGCTCTGAGTATCAAAATTCCCATTACTCATTCTCCAAACCCATATTTAATATTTACAAAAACAATCCTGAAAAATGGAGAGTTGTTGAAAGAATGGTTGAAATTTTGGTTTGATGGGGCTTAACCCAAGTTCAGAGTGTGCTACACACAAACAAAACCCTCAACTACTGGCTCTTTCGGCAACAACCTGCAAGTAGATCACAGTCTCACCCGAAGTAGTTATGGGAGCCTGGAGAACCAAGGTTCTACAACCGAAGGGATATCCATGCAATGGCGTTGTGTATTTACTTCTACTCTATATTGATCATATAACTTCACGTTCATAAGAACTTCATAGAGATGATTAATTTAATAGAATCACATTAACCCCATGAATTATAACTAGTAACAGTATATCTTACAGTTCTTTGCATAATTCAATGAAAAGCATACATGACGATACTAACAGCAAAGGCTAAACACAAAAAGATATTCAATTCTTCGCCAAAAATTCTTCTTTATTAATATAAATCTGCATTACATGTATGTCTTCAAAATGCGCACCCAATTGCAGGTGGTCTGCGCACTCAGCTGCAGACTATTCCAGGCCTCCATGCACTCAGTTGCGAAGCCTTCCCCAAAACTACAGGCGTGAATACGGAGGTTCAATTCACTTATGATATCATTGATTGATTAATTTATTTCCTTTCACTAAGGTATTACACATCCTTAAATATATTTCATCTTTACAAAAACCATGGTCCACATACCATGGATCCATAAAACAAGGACTAATACCTAATACCCATTACAAAATAAGGGCTTTATCTGACCTGAAATGGAGCAGATTAGTAATGTTGTGCTAATTCCTCATTCAAAATAAAACCCAATATGCTTATCATTTTCTTATCGAGTGCTTAAGGATTCAGCATTTTTTCTTAATTAACTGATTCCCATGAGAGTTTCTTATGTAAATGTTATAAACAATTTAACATAAAACATATGTTGAATAGCAGCAAATTAACAGCAAAGAACATCAAAATACAACACACAACACAGAGATTTGATGAGGAGTTCACCCCTCCTGGGCTACGTCTCCTTGATCCAACTTCCAATGCTTGGGCCTCTCTATTATGCTCAAAATTACAACAAAAGTGTGTTTATAATGCTCAAATTCCTCTGAAACTTGTCTCAATGAGTTCTGAATAGCCAAAATTACTAGAATTCACTCTTTTTTTTGCACCTAATTTGGATAAGAACTGAATAAGTTATGACCTCTCCCATTTCTCCCACAATTTTCTCAACAAATTCCCCTTTTTTGGCTACTAACCATCAAATTCGGCTTGAAATCCACCAAAATTGCCACATTTCGGCCATCGAAGCCATACTTCCCAGGGGATTCGAAAATCGAAATCGCAATCGGTGTTGGTGGAGAGATGGACAGAATAACTCCTTTCAAAAACTGTGATCATCAATCTGTGATGGCAGACTTAACGATTTATGCACCACAGTTCATAACAATTTCACATCTGGTATACATCGGCTTGTCGCAATCGGCACGGGACCAGGGGATTCCTTAGCAACTTGTTGTTTACCGCTGTGAAGTGTAAACTACGATAAATTGTCAAAATCGAGCATTCCATACATTGCAACCTGTTCTCTTTTCGCATCCTGTTCCATCGGTGTTTTGCTATCGGCACAGGCAGGGTGATTCTTAACAAGACTTCCTGCTACGATGCAATTTTGCGATGTGATTCATGCAATATCGCATCTCAGTGGGAACAGAGGCCAATTTTTAACAGAAAACTTATGTCGATGTGATTCGATGGTATGATTTTTGGTACCAGTGACAGAGTGACACTTGGCGCCTCCCGATTGGCTGAAGAGACTTGAACTTGCTCACTGTGCACTTATTTTGCCTATTTAGCAAACTAATAAGAACTCATTTCTCGGAGAATCTGAACTCTGTTTTCAATGAAACGAGTTGCATTGGATTCATATCACCAAGACTATCCAACCATATAGTTTCCATTCCATTATATGAACTTTTATTTTTTAGCATAAACTTGAGCACCTAATCACTCCTCCCCACTGGAAGCTTTTTTACCACAAAATATTATATTCAGTTATTAAATATATGAGGGTATTGTTCCCTCACCTTTCCCTCTTCAATCCATTTGGTATTGGATGGATTTGTACCTTTGAGACCCACTTGAAGACAATCAACATTTCCCCTCTTTGATGACCTCATTCTTCTGTCAAGTGTGGTGTCTTACTAAATCTCATCAAGAAATTCTAGAGAAAATATTCAATTGATGGAATCTGTACACTTTCTCCTTGATCTTCAATCAAAGGAGACTCATACAATCTCAAATTTTCAACATTAACAGCAGAATAAATTTGCATATATGAAGGCAAATCAAACTTGAAAGCATTATTACCAATCTTTTCCATAATTTTAAATGGACCATAATGGATTGGTTTCATATTTTTACCTTCACCTTGAAGCCTTTCCTTGCTAATGTAAATCCAAACTTCATCACCTACTTGAAACTGATGATCCACACGATGCTTATCATGCCTTGAATCTTTTCTCGTTGTTCTTGAACTGTTTGGTGAATCAACTGAATTTTCTCAATGAATTTCTTTGCTCTGTCTATGTCGCTATGTCCATCTATAGCTACATATTTCTCAAAGATGAAATCCAAAGGTGATTTACACAAATAGCCAAGACATGCCTCAAAAGGCGAAGTTAGAGTAGAAGAGTGTTTTTCTCGATTGTAATCATGTTGAGTATAATGCAACTCTTCATCCCACAACTTAAGATGTCTGCTGCAATAACATCTTAGCAAATGAATAACTCTCATGTTAATCACTTTAGTTTGACCATATGTTTGCAGATGGAAGGTTGTACTTTTCTTCAACTTGGTGTCCATCAAGTTCCATAAATTTGACAAAAAATTCCCAACAAATCGGGAATCGTGATCACTTACAATAGAAGTAGGTAATCCAAAATGAACCCATACATTTTGAAATAAAATTTGAGTTTTTTGTTCAATTGTAATTTATTTTTTACAAGGCATTAATATGCACATCTTGTTGAACCTATCCACAACTACGTACAAATAATCATGACCTTTTCTTGATAAATGAATACCTCCTACAAAATCCATAGAAACACTCTCCCATGGACGTGAAGGCACTGGAAGTGGTGTGTATAATCCTAGTTTCCTATTACTAGGCTTACTGACTGCACACAATGAACAACCTTTGATAAAATGTGACACATTTTTAAGCATACGAGGCCAATAAAAATACCTCTGAAGATTTGCCATTGTTTTACTTACACCAAAATGTCCAAAAATAAGAGAAATGTGTGCTTCCCTTGTGACATTTACTCTCTCTCCCTGTGGAACACAAAGTTTTCCCAAATGATACAACAGATTATCATGTACATGGTAGTCTAATTCCTCAACTTGGTGGCCTTGACTCAAGTTTGAATATACCTCTTGAAAGTTAGCATCATGTGCGTATTGTTCAACATAACTTTCAGGAAAAATAGAATGATCCTTGAGTAAAATGGCTACATTAAAAACCGGTCTAGAAATCATATTAGCAACTTTGTTGTAAATACATTTCTTGTAACCGATTACCAAGTGGAATTTCTGTAAGAATCCCATCCAACGAAAGCACCTTGATTGCTGCAATTTTGTTTGAGATTGAAGATATTGCAAAGGTTGATGATCTGTGTGAATAATGGTTTCTTTTCCCATTAAGTAAGGCTTCCATTTCTTCAAACTTTACACCAATGCGTAAATCTCTTTATCATATGTAGGATAGTTAATAACAACACCATTAAAAATCTCATAATGAAATGAAATGGGCTTACCATGATGTAAAAGAACTGTACCCATGGCGTAGTCACTTGCATCTATTTGTATTTCAAATGGTTGTTTCAAATCCGGCAATGCTAAAACTAGGGCTGAATTGATCTTTTGTTTTAAATCGTCGAATGTCTTTTGTTGTTTGCTGCCCCACTAGAAGACAACCTTCACACCGATCAAAGCATGTAGTGGAGTTGCTATGGAAGATAAATTGGCAATGAACTTCCTCCGATATTGTGCTTCTCCCAGAAAACTCCTTACTTTTGTGACTGCTTTGGGTATTGGCCAATTCACAATGACCAAAACTTTAGAGGGGTCAATCTTCAGCTCACCTCCTCCAACTATGTGGCCCAAATACACTAAGGAAGTTTTCCCAAATTCACATTTAGACCTCTTCATAAATAATTGTTCTTTTTTCAAGACATCAAACACTTTCTTGACATGCTTGACATGCTCTTCTCGTGATTTGTTGAATATCAAAATATCATCTAAATAGACAATTACAAACTCATCAAGAAAGGATCTTAAAACCTCATTCATAACTCTCATGAATGTAGTTGGAGCATTGCAAAGACCAAAAAATATAACCGGCCACTCAAACAATCCCTATTTGGTTTTAAAATCAGTGTTCCAAATATCCTCTTTAGTTATTCTAACTTGATGATATCCACTTCTCAAGTCTAATTTAGTGAAATATTTTGCATTCCTCAATTGATCTAGCAAATCATCTATTCTGGGTAGTGGGTATCGATTCTTTATGGTAATTTTATTCAAATCTCGATAATCTACACACATGCGCCAGGTTCCATATTTCTATTGATTTGGGGTAGCATCAGATGTGCTATAGCCATGAAATTTCTTTGGGGAGATTGGGGCACATGAGATCTTCAATATCGAGAAAGGGTTTGGGCAGATTCTAAACAGATCAGGAGATATTAAAATAATTAATATTTTTAATGGAGTCCCTAAGTCTAAACTTAAGGAAAATAAATATTAATGTATATTAATATGAATCTGTGTTAGAGTGGTCCAAAAGACATGGATCAAGCCAGATCTAATCTTAGCCGTTGATTAGGGACTTAATCTTGGTCATTGATATATCAACAGGAAAAGTATAAGAGGAGGCTTGAGGGTCACTTGGAGAACACACCAGAGTGATCAGTCATTCTATTCTCTAGAGCGGGGTTTTCTAAGAGAGACAGAATCAATGATCGGGAGAGTAGCTGAGGGGAATTGAGTATAGAGAGACAAAGAGGAAGATATAGTGTTGGGATAGCAACAGAGCAGCCAGAGAGAGAGATGCAGGAGCATCCAATTCTCACACAGGGCCATGTAGAAGCAGCTAAGTGTTGTGCAAAGCACTAGAGGGGCCAGCCTAGTTGACGCAGAGGCTCAAAGAGCTGACGCAGAGCCTCCTAGGGCTGACACAGGCCAAGATTGGCTAACGCAGTGCCAGCCTTGGACTAGGAGAGGCTGACGCAATCCAGATTGGGCAGAGGTTGGGGTTTCTAGGGAAGATTGGTGTTGAGTAGTTGCTGAAAGGATTATCTAGGGTTTCAACCAGTAGATTTGTCAGAAATCGAGAGATATTACTACTAAGGAAATTCTCTATTGGGTAGGCCAGTTACAGCACCCAGATTGTACTATTGCTTAATGAGAAAACCTCAGATAGCTGCACTGGTTTTCCCACATTGGGTTTTTCCAGGGACATTAGTCCAAAAATAATGGTGTCGTGTGGTGTGTTTGTTCTTGTTTCTTTTAGTTGTTGATTTGTAATATGTTGAGCATGTATTGGTGTTTATTTTCAGTATTTACTTTGTAAATAACTTGTTAAGGAAAAATAACAAGTAGGTAGGAATAAATCAGAAAAAGTGCATGAAGGGTTTCTAACTAAGTAAATGTAGAAACTTCAACATGGTATTAGAGGGTGGTTACAGATCACAGGAGGACTAAAATACATTAGCCGAGCAGAACAATAGCAGCAGAAATAGTTGTCTCGCAATGACATAAGTTGTTTCTAGCAACGGAGAAGCCAAGGAGTGTGACGCAAAGCTAGTCAAGGCCACATAGAGGAAGCCGAGAGTTGCGCAGAGCCCTAGAAAGGCTAGTGTTGTTGACGCAAAGGGCCAGAGGGTTGACGCAGGGCATCCCGAGGCTGACGCAAACCCATCCAAGGTGACGTAGGGCTAGTGTGAGGCAGAGAGGGGCTGACGCAGTTCACAGAGAGGCAGTTGTTGGGGTCTAGAAGGCTGCATGAATATTGCAGAGTGGATCTGGTGAGGTACTGTAGTCATAACAGTACCTGACAGAGCAGGGCCATAGGAGTTGTTACCGAGGGTTTCTAGCCGTGGAACTCAGATCATAAGTGCAACTGCATAAGTCGATCAAAGTAGGGGACATCTCGACAAGTGGCAGAAGGATTTCTAGGAGGGAAATCAGGACTCATAAGGAGTCCAAAAGATAACTTCCAGACGGGAAGTAAAGACTCATAGGAGTCGAATAGAGAACTTCCAAGAGGGAAGTAGAGGAGCATCATGGCACTACATGGGGTAAGAGACCAAGATAGACTGGACGGAGCATCGAACTTTGCAGTCTAGAAGGCCATAATATTATCAGTGCTTGACAGGAATCGTGTCAAGAACTTCGCCTTGAAGGTAATAGTTGTCCCAGTTGACCCCAATGATAATGACAGGTACCAAGAGGCGATGGTTAGGGCCAAGCGCATTATCTTAGATGGGTCAAGGATCATATGGTACCACATATAGCCGAGAAGGAAACGGCATTTGAGATGTGGTAGGCTCTCAAGAAGATGTACCAACATACTTATGTGCAAAGAATAATGTTGCTCGAGAACTAGATGAGGTCGTATCATATGAAGAAGGGTCAATCGATTGACACCTTCCTCGGAGGACTGAAAGAGATCTGAGACCATTTGACTGCTATAGGAGCGACATCGGATCAGGAGCTTATGGTGAGGACAACCTTGAATGTTGTCTCAGAAGATTGGGAAGTATTTGTCTAGAGTATTCTGGGCAGAAGGACTCTCCCACCTTAGGACGAGATGTTGGTATTTATTCACCAGGAAGAGATCAGATGATAGTTGAAGATAAGTAGCAGCAGCAACGTTATGTACCTAGGGGGGATAATATGGGGTACCAAGGGAGGTACCCAAGGTAATAATGTAATAATGGGATGGGCCATAGTAATAAATAAGATGGTTAACCCATGTCATGTAAGGGACCACAAGTAGTTAATAATAATGTAATGGGCCCATGGTATTAGTTGATGGTATGAGGAGACCATGGTAATGATGCATGGTATTGTATGTATGAGGCCTATATAGAGGCTAGAGACTCCACATGGAGAGATATGAAGATGAAGAGAAGTATTATTTTATGAACAGGCATATGGCTTGTGGAGTGTTCTCCTTCCTTAAGGAGTGAATGTATGGTGTTGCCCTACCATAAGGGTTTTGATAATAAAGAGAATCATTTCTATCTATTTCAATCTTCTTGTTCTTGGGTTATTTCTGTTCTCGTATATTTTTGGATCAAAGCTACAACAAGTGGTATCAGAGCTCTTTCTTGGGCAAACCGTGGAGAAATTTTTTTTTCATTTTTGCAGGGTTTCTCGGGTGGCGAATTTGCAGATCAGCTATGTACCTTTTGGTGCAAGATATGTAGAATATAATTGCAGATTTTTATTCCTTGTGAAAAAATAGCCGATTTCAAAAAAAAAATCGGTTGAATCGGAGTCCGGATGAAGGAGATATCGCTGATCTAAAAATCAGTGGGATTGCAAAGAATTTTTAGGGCCAGCGAATTTGCGGCGCAGATCTGGACGTCCTGGTGCCAGATTTGTAAGATCTAATTGTAGATCTGTAATCCTTGTGACAAAACACCTGATTTCAAAAAAACAATCAGGCGAATCGGAGTCCGGATGAGGAAGATATCGCTGATTTAAAATCAGCTCTTTTTTCAGAAATTTTGGGTGACGGCGGGAAAGTTGCAGCGCATATTTGGAATTCTAGTGCCTAGATCAAAATTTCTATCACATGGGCAGATGCAGAATGATGGTTCCATTTCTAAAAATAGGTGATAATAAGGATTCTGAGTAATATTGACGAAACTGTGACAATTTCAATTTTTCGCCAATATTTTTGTGATGGCGGGCCTAGATCGCTTTGAACAGGAAGAATCTTTTTTGCATCGTCTCATTAGGCTCCGACAGACTGGTGCAATGGAGGAATATATTACCGCTTTTGAAGCCTTAGCCTTCCGCACTAGGGGTCTCACAGATGCATTCTTCAAGGAATGTTTTATCAACGGTCTTAAAGAAGCCATCAAAGCTCAAGTTCTACTTCACCACCCTCCCACATGGAAGGAGGCTTGCCAGTTAGCTCGTCAGGTCACACAGCCTAGCAAAGTTTTTGTAGAAAAGAAGGAAACCAAGGGACCTAAAGGGTTATCTTCTTCTGGTATATCTTTATTGCAGGTTCATGGATTGATTCAGAAGGAGAAAATCGTTGTGTTTATAAATCCTAGTTGCAAGAAAAATCTTATAAGTATTAATTTGGCAAAAAGATTGCAAGTTCCAGCAAAACACATTGAAACTGCATGAGGATGTTCAAGGTATAAGGATTTGAAGATTTCTATGGATAAATATGTGTTGCATGGTGATTTTTATGCTTCAGAGATGGATAACATGGATGTGGTTTTGGGATACCCTTGGATGGAATCCGTGGGTACTATCAATATTAATGTGCAGAAGAAATTCCTAAAGCTATGGTATAAAAAGAAGAAAATTACATTACAGGATATTTCCATCCATAAACAGGTAGAGCACATGGAGGCTGAAGCAGAAGATGTTCAAGGGACTGACATATCAGATGATGAGCCTTTGATGATCGACAATCAAACACAAACAGAGGATGCAGAAGAAAAGGTTACAGGTGATGATACATCAGAGAAGGGCTCAGTGGTTGAAGTCATATTGACAAAGAAGACACCACAACAGGCACCACAGCAGGGTGAAGTCAAGCAAAAGTCATCGTGGGTTAAAACTTCAACATATCATCACCCACATCACCTAGCGAGACAACCATCAAGATGGAACCCAAGTCGTCACATGATGGATCGCGAGGAGAGAAGATCCACCCACTACACATCAACACAGAAGCGCTGCCACGGTCAACTTCCATCTCAAACGAGCGAGGCACCAGCGAGATCGAGGGTTCACCTTTCTCTTGGATGGCTAGATGCACGTGCATGGTATCAGTGGACTACTCTTTTGAGTAGATCTTATTATTTATGTTCTTCCCATGTTTCGGGGACGAAACATGTTTAGGGGGGTGGAATGTTATGTACCTAGGGGGGATAATATGGGGTACCAAGGGAGGTACCCAAGGTAATAATGTACTAATGGGATGGGCCATAGTAATAAATAAGGTGGTTAACCCATGTCATGTAAGGGACCACAAGTAGTTAATAATAATGTAATGGGCCCATGGTATTAGCTGATGGTATGAGGAAACCATGGTAATGATGCATGGTATTGTATGTATGAGGCCTATATAGAGGCTAGAGACTCCACATGGAGAGATATGAAGATGAAGAGAAATATTATTGTATGAACAGGCATATGACTTGTGGAGTGTTCTCCTTCCTTAAGGAGTGAATGTATGGTGTTGCCCTACCATAAGGGTTTTGATAATAAAGAGAATCATTTCTATCTATTTCAATCTTCTTGTTCTTGGGTTATTTCTGTTCTCATATATTTTTGGATCAGAGCTACAACAAGCAAAGGGGTCAAGGTCAAGCAGGAGGAGGAGGATGTGGCCCTAGCATCTAAGGGAAAATAGGGAAAAGCGGAAGAAGAAATATCTCTCCAAGATCAAGTGCTTCCACTGTGGGGAGCTAGGTCATTATGCGACCTGGTGTCCAAGGAAGAAGAGTAAGGGAGAGTCTTCTGAGCCTAAGGCAGCGCCAGCACGGGTAGAGAAGGAAGTTTTGACAAATGATGATTGTGCCATGAGTGCACACATGCCACTTAAGAGGAAGTGGGGAGACATCAAGTTGTAGTCAGATGGACTACAGGTGATGAGGGTAAGGATTCTTGAGGTACCCAGCCTCTTGGATTAGACATTGTTACAGGAGCCTCGATGAGGAGTAGCGGGACTAGCTGAGTGGGTAAAGACAAATGTGAATAGAGCGGCAGAGGGAGCTACAGTGTAGGAGTCCTTAGACAGCGCAAGGCTAGTAGGCTGCAGTAGTGCGAGAGGCACATGAGTGTTGCACCAGTGCAGGATGGCGCAAAGAGGTGTGCAACGATGTGAGATGAAGGGAGTTGTTGCAATAGCGTAGAGGTTAGAGAGGAAGCACTTTTCAATGTCAAAGGGAGCTTCAACATTAGTGGGTGTCTCTAGCCCAATAAGGAGGTCAGTTGGGAGATAATTTACTTACTTCTCAGTAGCTTAGTTGCAGTGCAGCAATGGGCATCACAATGCAACATGATGAGAGGAGGTGCAGTGCAGATGCAGTACTGGGAGAAAGGACCAGCAATAGCACATATGCAGAGGGATTCATCGTACAGATGCAACAGTGGAAGTGGTATAACCATGGGTAGCAGTACAAGATGCAGCAATGCAGAGGATGTTGGTCAGGAAGGCCTAGCATTAGCACAAGTACCGATGTTGAATGATCAGAGTAATACTCAGTGAGGAGTATTGCTAGAGCACAGTACTCGCTAAGAGGGAATGTTGATTTGGGGTAGCATCACATGTGCTCTAGCCATGAAATTTCTTTGGAGAGCTTGGGGCACATGAGATCTTCAATACCAAGAAAGGGTTTGGGCAGATTCTAAACAGATCAGGAGATATTAAAATAATTAATATTTTTAATGGAGTCCCTAAGTCTAAACTTAGGGAAAATAAAATATTAAAGTGTATTAATATGAATCTGTGTTAGAGTGGTCCAAAAGACATGGAACAAGCTAGATCTAATCTTAGCCATTGATTAGGGACTTAATCTCAGTCGTTGATATGTCAACAAGAAAAGTATAAGAGGAGGCTTGAGGGTCACTTGGAGAACACACCAGAGTGATCAGTCATTCTATTCTCTAGAGCGGGGTTTGCTAAGAGAGATAGAATTAGTGATCAAGAGAGAAGTTGAGGGGCATTGAGTATAGAGAGACAGAGAGGCAGAGATAGTGTCGAGATAGCAGCCAGAGAGAGAGACGCAGGAGTAGCCAGTGCTCACGCAGGGCCACGCAGAAGCAGTTAAGTGTTGTGCATAGCACTTGAGGGGCCAGCATAGCTGACGCAGGGCCTCCTGGGGCTAATGCAGGCCAAGATAGGCTGATGCAGTGCCAGCCCTGGGCTAGGAGAGGCTGACACAGTCCAAATTGGGTAGATGTTGGGGTTTCTGGGGCAAATTGGTGCTTAGTAGTTGCCAAAAGGAGTATCCGAGGTTTTAGCCAGTAGATTTGTCAGAAACTGAGAGGTATTACTGCTAAGGAAATTCTCTGTTGGGTAGGCCAATTACAGCACCGATATTGTACTCTAATATTGCTTAATAAGAAAACCCTCAGATAGCTGCACTAATTTTCCCACGTTGGGTTTTTCCAGGGACATTAGTCCAAAAATAATGGTGTCATGTGGTGTGTTTGTTCTTGTTTCTTTTAGTTGCTGATCTGTAATATGTTGAGCATGCACTGGTGTTTATTTTTAGCATTTATTTTGTAAATAACTTTTTAAGGAAAAATAACAAGTAGGTAGGAATAAATCAGAAAAAGTGCATGAAGGATTTCTAACTAAGTACACTTAGAAGCTTCAACAATTTCCTGGGTACCAAAACAATTGGTGAACCACATGGTGAATTAGAGGAATGAATTACACCTTTATCTAACAAATCTTGGACTTGTTTCTTAATTTCTAAACTTTCCAGAATTGACATTCGATACATACCGATATTTGGGAGTGGACAATCTTGCTATAGTTTAATTTCATGTTGAATTCCCCTTTTTGGTGGTAATCCTTTTGGTTCTTGAAAAAAATATCCATATTGATTGACCACATCAATCAATTTGTCTTTTAGCTTCACATCACATTCTGTAAAGGATTCACGCTCTGTCTCATTCTTCATCTTGATCATAAGGAGCGCAAGATTCTTGTTGGAATTGACCAGTCGCTTTATTTTCCCTGCGCTTGCTAAATATAAATTAATGATTTCTACTATGGGATCTCACAATATACTCCACTACATCTTTGAACAAATGATATTTGTTATCAAATCTATGGAAAACGGCTTTCCATTCATACAGATACAGGCTTCCCAACACAATTCCAGAAATATCTAGCGGCACTACATCTAATTTGACTTCATCAACGAAATTGGAAATAATAGAAAACCTAAAAATTCATTTCCTTGTGACCTGAAGATTTACATCCTTGGTTATCCAACCCAACAGATACGGTGAGGCATGGTTTCCAGATTCAACTTCTTGACCAAGTCTATAGAAATTAAATTTTCCTAGGATCCACTGTCAAACAATGTATCAATCTTGGTGTGTTTGGAAATAATTCTGATATGGAACAGCTCAATTCTACTTTCTTCATTTGAAGCATTGTTGGAGTTAATTTTTGTGCTGGTGCTTGCCACGGATTCCTCTTTGCTTGTTTTTGCCACAACTTTTCCTTTAGTGACTATGGCTGCAATCTTTGTTTCATCACCTGAGTCGGAATCCAAGTCTTGTTGTACAGCAAGGTTTGTCTTATGTTCCCCTTTAATGTTAAATTTCTTCAGTCTTAATTCAGGAAGAAGCTTCCAGCAATACGCTTAATCATGGCCCTCTTTGGAACAATTATTGCACATGGTTTCTCCCCTTCTTTCTTAATAGAAACATTTTTCTTCTGCTTTCCTTTAGATTTCATTCCTTTTTCACCACTCTGGAATGGCTTCTTCTTACCTTCTTCTTGTACATTTTTCCCTCTTGCTTCGAGGTGTGTAGCTTGAACACAGACCTCATCAAGATTTGTGGGATTAAACATAAGAATGGTGTGTCGAAGATAGCTATGCAAACCTCCTATGTATTTTAGCAAAGTATCATGTGACTACAAGTCTACTCCTAGCATAAGACCTCTTCTCCTGAACTCCTGAGTATTATTTCACATTTTGACCTTTTAATGTCTAAAATTTTTCCAATTCATGAAAGCTTTTTCCATATGAGCTAAAGGGTAGAATTTTCTTTTTATAGCAGCAATGAAATCGGACCAAGTAATAGAGATCTTACCATGTTTTTTGATCTCGTCATGATTCCTTTCTTCCCACCAAATGAGTGTTGCACATCCATTCTCAATGAAGGCAACTGAATTTTGAAATCATCCTCTTAAAGGTTCTAAATTATACAATACACCTCCAACTAACAAATCCAATTATCAAGCTTCGCTGCATTCACCTCACCATTAAACATGGGCAACTCGAATTTAACATCTAGTTTAACTAGAGGTGATTTTCCAGCTCCTTTTCAAGAATGATGATTAGTATGAGTAATGGTTGTATTAGTGGAAGAGTGTGAAGTTATTGGTGAAGAAGAAGATGAAGAAGATGGTGGAGAAGGTGGAGGTTTGTCTCCATTCCCATTATCTCCTCTTGAAGAGCCTTCTCCTTTGGGATGTTTGGAACTTTCTCCTTGTAACCTGCTATTCATCTCTTCATAGAGGACCTTCACCATCTTTGTCATTTCAAAGAAAGGCTTTCTAAATGTCTTCTCGTCTTTTGTCATGGTCGTAGGTTCTCCTTCATGAGACATGATCTCTAGAGTCTCAACTGCAACTTGACACTGAACTAGTGTTGGGGATTGTGGCAACCTTACTCTTCTTCCCCTTGACCTAACTTTAGGGCTTCCAACGAACTTTCCTTCAGCTCTTTTGAGTTTAAACCTTTTTAGCATGACACAAAACTAGAAAACAATACTCCTTATTTGCACAAGCAATCTAGTAAGCAAAAAACAAGTGCTTTGATACCAACTTGATCTGAAATGGAGTAGATTAGTAATGTTGTGCTAATTTCCCATTCATAATAAAACCCAAGATGCTTATCATTTGCTTATCAAGTGCTTAAGGATTCACCATTTTTTCTTAACTAACTAGTTCCCATGAGAGTTTCTTACGTAAATGTTATAAACAATTTAACATAAAACATATGCTGAACAGCAGCAAAATAATAGCAAAGAACATCAAAATACAACACATAACATAGATATTTGATGAGGATTTCACCCCTCCTAGGCTATGTCTCCTTGGTCCAGCTTCCAATGCTTGGGCCTCTCTATTATGCTCAAAATTACAACAAAAGTGTGTGTACAATGCTCAAATGCTTTTGAAACGTGTCTCAATGAGTTCAGAATAGCCAAAACTGCCAGAGTTCACTCTTATTTTGCACCTAATTTGGATAAGAACTCAAGAATTTGTGATCTCTCCCAATTTCCCACAATTTTCTCAACAAATTCCCCTTTTCCAGCCATTAACCATCAAACTCGGCCTAAAATCCACCAAAATTTCCACATTTCAGCCACAGGAGCCATACTTCCAGGCGAGTTTAGAAATCGTAATCACAATCGGCATTGGTAGAGAGATGGACGGAATAACTCCTTTCAAAAACTATAATCTCTGATCTACGATGGCATACTTAACTATTTATGCACCACGGTTCATAACAATTTCACGTCTGGTATATATCGGCTTGTCACAATCGACGTTGAACTGGGGGATTCCTTAACAACTTGTCATTTTCCGCTGCGAACTGCGATGAATTTTCAGACCCAAACATTCCATACATTGCAACCTGTTCTCTTTTCACATCTGGTTCCATCAGCGTTTTTCTTTCAGCACGGGCAGGGTGATTCTTAACAAGACTTCCTGTTGTGATGTGATTCATGCAATAACGCATATCACATCTCGGCGGGACTGGGAGCTATTTTTTTTTTTTTAAATATGCCAATGTGATGCAATGGGCCAATTTGCAGGACCAGCAACAGAGTGACACTTGGCACCTCCTGATTGGCTGAAGAGACTTGAACTTACTGATTGTGCACTTATTTTGCATGTTTAGCAAACTGATCAGAACTCATGTTTGGGAGCATATGAACTTCATTTTCGACGAAATGAGTTGCGTTGGATTCAGATCATCGATATTTATCCAACCATATAGTTTCAATTCCATTCTATCAACTTTTATTTTTGAGCATAAACTTCACCGAATCATTGTCCCATCCCCAAAGCCCTAAAAGTTTGTGCGACGAATATATCTTCGCCAACACCGCGAGTTTCGCTCCTTCTTTCATGGGGTCTTTTACCCAAAACTTGGACCAAGTTGTGCCATGCCCAACGCCTCCCAATACTCACCCATGACTCATCCTGAGTCACTCAGATTCGGCGCCCTTGATCTTTGTTGCAATCCTGTTTTACACTCCATTGTATTACTGGAGTGTTTCTGCAATCAATTTTTATTTCTTTCATGCCTCCTTTAGCAAAGCTTGTGTAGTAGGGCTTGCAGTCTTTTGCAGTCTCTCTACTTCCCTTCTCTTCAATTCCTTCAGCGTCTCATCCACTGCCTGTGAAAGTTCCAAGGCTTCCTCCTACCACAACTGAGTCCTCTCCTCCAAGATCTATGCTTTCCTTCAAAGATCATCTATTTTTGTCTGAAGGTTCTTTGCTTCAGAAATGTTGGCAAGCCTCTGCAAGACTGGCAAGTTCTTCACAGCTTCCAGGATCTCATTGTGTCGCTTCTTCTTGGCCTGCAATTTCTCCTCAATCTTCAGAACATTTGGATCGTCCTGCAGTGAGGTCGAAATCTGCATCGTATCATGGAGCAGTTTTCCACAATCTGCCACCATATCAGATATGCCTTTCAATGTTGTGTTGAGGTCCCTTTGTCTCTACTCCTGAACCTATGGTGGCATACTTGGTTGTAGCCCTAGTTGCAGCTCCGATATCTACATTTTTGTTGACATGACGGATGTACACAATTCCAACAAAGGGAACTAACCCGATTGTAAGCCCCAATTAGACCTACTTTCGTTTCGATTGGCTAGCTCCGACGGGTTTTAAGGGACCCCGTAAACCACTTGAACATGTCGAAAGATTGCTTCCGGGAGGAAGACTTCAATTAACTCAATAGATGAAACAACTAACCTCTATTTATTAAATCCTATCTATACTACTTCTAACTACTCTATTCTATCCTACAAGAGCATGATACAGAGGTTTAAACATCATATATATGTTCAGCAGGAGTGTGATAAAGAAGGTTAAACATCATGCATAGATTCAAGTCCAAGAGAATCAATCACTGAATTCACAGCTAGACAAGACTGTATTAAGGCTAAATTGCAATCCAATCACTCATATAGGAATCCACATTGATGTTTAATTTAGTTCCAAATTAGATACCATTCACAAGTTAACCATGAAACTGAATCACATTCAATTTAACAAGACTAATAGTGAATTGTAAGTCATCAATATACATAATCACATTTACATTCATGCCAATAACAACACTCTGATCCAAAACAATACAACGAGTTTGAGACTAAAGGCTCCTTCTTCCCTCAAAAACAGTCCTCCTCATTCACAATAAAGCAACACTGTTCTTCTCAAAAATCAAAAGCCCTTTCTCCTCTTCAGAGGTAATACTTATGTGGCCCTTGAACGACCCTTTGCCTTCCATGCTCTTTCCATTCCCTCTTGTCATTACATAGACCAGTATGTACAGATGTGATATGTTGATGAAACTGTCGACCAGCCGAGGTCACCCTGCCTCTTCATCTTCCCACTGTTTTAGATATGCCCATCGAGTACACAGTGATAGGATCATTAGTGTGACTGTTGGCACGTAGAAGGCATAACAGCCGGGTCGATTCCTTTCCTGAGGAGGAGAACAGATGCTGGTGAAAAGGGCGACTGTATGTTGCCTTCCCACAATGGAGACCGGGACAGCTTTGCTTGCGGACTATACAGGCAACACGTGGGGTTGCGGCCAGATTCTTTAAACACAGCGCTTCTGCATACATGGCCCTTCGAATCCCCTCCTGCATCCTTTGCTTCTCACCTCCAAGGATAGCCATCATTAGCTTGATGATTGTGAACAATAGAACAAAAATTGCATCAATCAAACGTAACGCTGCCTTCATTCATTTTATAAAACTACGGAGCAAGTATGAAAAATATTTATGCCTGATACACAGTCAATCACACGGTTTCCCACTCAACCCATAGGCTCGACACAGTTTTCGAAGGCTTCCTTTCATTGCAATCGGGTATCGGCCCTCTCTCAGGTCACAGGACCCATGACTTCCACCGCCTCGATGTGCAATTGCACTATCGGGACTCCACAAGCCTGCTTTTTTTCATTGAAAACCTGATCCTTTGTAGTTTCGCAAAATTTGGAAAATATACTAAAACACAGGAAATCCTGCCCCAATCGCCCAGGTCGAACCTCAAATGATATATATCAACGCTTATAAATATCGTAGGGTTCGGCATATCACATATCGCAATATGCATAAGCCTGGGGCTCCGCTAATATGCGATACGGCCCTGGACCCGAAAACATATATATATATATATATACGTTAATATTGTTGGCGGGTACGTAATATAGGCTAGCCTTTGAAAACTGAGATTTCAATGTTTTTTGAGAACAAAGGAATATGTGGGGAAAACCATGTCCAGCCATAACGCTGGACTTGAAATGTTATACGCTCGAGTTCATAGAAATCTGTGGTTCTGCCACATCGCCACGCACACTGTGTATAAGGCCCATGCTCCGCCGATATGCGATATGCGATGGGGCCCTAGACCCGACCATGTATACAATGTTGTTAATGATGTCGTCGAGTCTGGAGGCTAGTGGTGCGCCATATATATTCATAAACCTTGGACTCAAGCCGATTGCAATATGCGACGGGCTTTCGGACCCGACATATATATATATATTGTGGTTTATAATGTCATCGGGTCCGGCCCTTATGGCATGTGTTATGCGCCCAGATTGAGTGCGATAAGCAAAAGAGGGAAGGTTTAATGTGTTTTGCGAAGGGTTTCCTTTATAAAGGGATTATAACGTGACAATGATGCGATGAAGGGTTTTTGCGAATTAAACCAACAAACGATTATGATGGGGGTAGGGGTGATGGTTTGTGCGGGCACCAATGTGCCATGCATGTTTGTGAGGACCGAAAGATCTTGATTAAGGGAGAGGATAAAGGGACAGTCTGTGTCATGAATGATCCATGCAGCAGAGGTATATTTAATGGCTGAGCCATCAGGCCTTGAAAATTTGACTCGGCAAGAAATTGACATCCATGTGATAAAACAAGTCATTCCAAAAGATGAAAAATCAAACTTCTAGGGGAACCATTGGAAATTTGTTGTAAGAACATGTTTCAATAGGGTGGTAGTTGTGGCCACAACAAGTTCGTATTCAAATTTCAACTTAGCCATAATATTCTTGGAGTCCCTGACCATGAGGGAGAGCTTCGCGACCTTTTGTATTGTTGCTTCATCCTCATGGACCTGCACGTCTGAAACTGTGATGCAAGTCTCAGCCTTCCTACCTATCCTTGGCCAATTGCTTTAGTTCCTTCTACATCAATGCTTTTTCTGACTCCACCTTTTCTTTTAACATTGACATACATTGCTCTAATTTCTGCAATTTTTTGGTGATACCTTGGTGAAATTGATGCAGCACCTGGAGGGGTAGTGCAGCGGCATTCATCTGGACACTGCGCCATGCTTTGGCTTGCTCTTTGTCTATTTCTGATTCAAACTTCAGTGCCCCAAATGGAACGTGTAACATCATAACTCCGTAGGTTGTTTCCAGTCTTCGTTATAGCTACAATGGTTGGGTTACCTGCTGTGGTTGCCTCACTACCTGAGGCAATGCCTTCATCTCTACGATGCCCTATTGTACCTCAACCAAGATCATTTTGCAACGATCATTAATCTTGTCTCAGGTTTCCATGTTGATCTCCTCGATCTTTTTTTTTGTCTCGTTGATGTCCCCATCAGTGGGGATGAGCGACACTACTTCCTTACTCTTATCCGCCTTCTACTTCTTTCTTGGCCACAATTTCACCACAAAGGGTGAATCTTCTAATACCTCTGCATCGTTGAGGTGTTCTTCGTGTTCCTGTCCTCACTTTGTTTCTTATGTCTCTTCATCGACATCTTTTCTACTCTTACCTGCACCATGCAAAGTACCCTTCTTTGTTCCAACTGCTCCAGTTGTTCCACTAAGTGGAGTCACCCATTCCTCTAGTCAATCTTGCACTACTACGAGGAGATCATCTTCTTTTACCCAGTATGGCAATGGATGCCATGTCTCTATTGGGTCCTTCATCGCTTTCACATACACCCTGTGAAATTCTACCTTGAACTCCGTAATATGATAGTATTGTTTGTACAAGCTCGATAACAGTCTGGGATACTGATTCACCAACATATTCAAATCCATTTCCATGACTACAAATAAGATCTTGTTCTTTTCTATGCAAGTCAACTCCTTTGTAAACCATAGCGAAGCATACCTTGCTAATTCGCATACATCTACCTTAACAGTTGAAAATTGAGAATCTTCTAGCTCCTTCCATGCAATAAGTACAATAAGAATTAGAGGTCGTGCATAGTGGAAGGTATTTCCTTCTTCCTGTGCTTCCCTGTAATCCAACAAAAACTCTTTGAATAGATAGGTAGCCAAGTTGAACTAGACCCCTGCACTGCACTACTCCGTTAATGACACTATTGCTGCAGGTATCTCATTAGCCCTGCACTTCCTCATGATCTTCCCCACTAATATATGTGTGACAAAGTGCACGCCCTAATCCTCGATAGAGTTTATCTCATAACCGGGGGATTTCTTCACTAATCCAAACTTTTCTTTGTTCCAACTGCTCCAACCATTCCACTAGGTGGAGTCATCCATTCCTCTGGTCAATCTTGCACTACTGCGAGGAGACCATCTTCTTTTACCTAGTATAGAAATGGATGCCATGTCTCTGTTGCATCCTTCCTCGCTTTCACATACGCCCTGTGAAATTCTACCTTGAACTCCGCATTATGATAGTATTGTTTGTAAAAGCTCGATAATAGTCTGGGATACTTATTCACCACCATATGCAGATACATTTCCATGACTACAAATAAGATCTTATTCTCTCCTACGTGAGTCAGCTCCTTTGTAAACCATAGTGAAGCATACCTTGCTAATCCGCATACATCTACCTCAACAGTCAAAAATTGAGAATCTTATGGCTCCTTCCATGCAACAAGTACAATAAGAATTAGAGGCCATGCATAGTGGAAGGTATTTCCTTCTTCCTATGCTTCCCTGTAATCCATCGAAAACTCTTTGCATAGATAGGCAGCCAAGTTGAACTAGACCCCTGCACTGCACTGCTCTATTAAAGACACTACTGCTACAGGTACCTCATTGGCCCTGCACTTTCTCATGATCTTCCCCACTAATATATCTGTGGCAAAGCACACAACATAATCCTCGATAGATTTTATCTCATAACAGAGGGATTTCTTCACTAATCCAAACTTTTCTTTTATAACCTGGGTCATCTCCTTGTCTTTTTTTTACCCATGAATTCATCTACGAGGTCCTTTTCTTGATATGGCAGCGTTGTTATTCTTCTGATGAGCATATCATCAATTGGGATCCTTGTCCCTAGCCAAATGCAATCATCATGTACCAGTGCGAGGAGCTTCTACACATAGATTGTACTGAACGGGCTTTAGCCAAAGTGTGGCACATTTAGCATGCTCAAAATCCCTGCTCTTTGCACTCCCGCAACCCATTGTTGTGGTTCCAATATTTTAACTCCATTGTCTGGGTAGTATACTTTCTTTAGGTACCTACTGGGCTCAAATTGAGGGTATTTTCTTCTATCATTGAAATCACACTCTTCCATTTTGAGCTGGGGGATCTTCCCCAACACTTCTCCTTCAAAAGGCACCTCCTCTAGTAAAAGTGGTATATAGGTAGCAAATTTCCCTTCCTTTGGCTCCCTAACCAGCTTTGCACCCATATTTCTCGGTGGCATGTGTGTTGGGAGCACAAAGGGAATCTCCACATCCTCTATCTCCTTCCGTTGAAATTTGGCTTCTTCCTCACTATTGTGGACCTACTGAGGTTCCCCCTACTACATCGGTTTCTTTCCTTTCTACATGGGATTTTTTCCTTTATCCTCTGTGTTCTTTTCCTGTACCTCCTTCTGCATCTTCTTCCATGGTGATGTTCTTAATTCTGTTGCAGAGACCTCAACTGGTCTCTTCTCCTTCATCTTCTACGGTTGTGATTGTGATTCTTCATGCACTTGTGGTTGTGCTTGCAGTTGAACAACCACATTTCTTGGCAACCTTAAGTGTGTCGAGGACAAGTTTACATTCACTTATGCAGTCTTTCCTTCTTGTGACTCCATGATACCAACTAGCCCTTTATTTGTAAATATCCTAACCAATTCTTCCAGCTCCTCTCAAACATGCAATAGCTCTTCTTCACTTAAGCATAGTTTCTGATCTCTCTATGAAGAAAAGTGTAAAATGTGGCACGGGATTTGGTTTTATAATAATTTTGAATTCCCATGCTCATGATTGGCTTAGATTTGGCTCATTTAATGTAGGTATGGGCTAGAAATAGACAGTTGTGCTTCATAAATTATTTTCTCCTATGCCTCTCAACGGTAATTTCCTTTTAACGTTTCCCTTTTTCCTTCCAACAGTCATATTTCTGGCTAACTTCGTCATATTTCCCCTTTAGCAGAGTCACCTCTTCCTTGTCACAACTCCTTTGAACTTCGTCATACTCCTAAGTATCACATAGCAATCTTCCTTTGGTGAAGTCCCTTCCTGCAGAGTTTCTTATAGTCTCATGCCCACTTTCAACAAGAGGTGGCACTAAGATTTCCTATCCTTTATTTTTCAGTTCGAAGCTCTAGAGACATAGTCATCCCTATATATCTTCTATCTACTACCATTCACTCGTCCTGGCATCATCCGACCATTCAACTTCACGTGCTGAATAGAACCACCATCTGAAATGTTATTTATGATATATGACCCCAACCAATGTGTCTTGAATTTTCCTGGGAACTTCGCGAACTTACTATGATATAATAATACAATATCCCCTTCGCAAAATATCTTCTTATTGATATGCCTGTCATGCCAAGATTTCTCCCTTGCTTTCTACACTTGCTAATGGAATCCTGTTATGAATATGTCTTCTTCTAAAGCTAGTATTTGTGACATTCTTTCGTTCATCATGTTAGGGTTTTCCATATTTGTGATAGTTTCAATTCTCAGACTCAACACAATGTATTCCATTAGCATAACTTCTTCTTATCCATATATCAACCTGAAAGGTGTCTGCCCAGTCAATTTCTTGCATGTCATTCTGTATGTCCACAACACCGTTGGGATCCTCAAATCCCAGTCATCTTTGTTTACGTTGCACACCTTGTTCGATGCATTCTCAAGAATATTATTGAAAGCTTCCACTGTCCTATTCACTTAAGGATAATAGGGATTTCTCTTTTGATGATAAACTTGAAATTCCGCAGTTAATTCTTCATTTGTATTATTTAAAAAAAGTGTCCCTTGGTCATTAAGATCTTCGAACAGCCAAATATGGACAATATATATTTGAAAATGAACTTCGTTGTGGTTTTTGTGTTGCAATCCCTTACCGGTTTTGCCTTGGCCTGCCTTGTCAAATAATTAGTCACATTGATGATATATCTTGCACCAGTCCTTTCCCCCGTGGACTGATAGGTCCAACAAAGTAAATTGCCCCAAAATCCTGCAAAGTCACCTATGGTAACTACTGGCATTTCATTTCTTATGGATGGCTTTCATGTCCTTCTACATACATCACATGCTAGACAAAAGTCTTTTGTTTCCTTATGTATTGTAGGCCACCATAACCCGACTCTCCAAATCTTCTGCGCAGTTTCTTTTCTTGGATAATTCCCACCTGCAACTCCTCCATGAGCTTCTGTCAGAATGCTCTGTCTTTCATTTTCAGGGACATATCTGCGCAATACTTCATCCAATCCCATTTTATACAAGTGTCCCACAATCAGCAAGAAATCAGTGGTTCGAACAACCAATTCCTTCTTTTTCTTTGTAGTGTACTCCATGGGCGCCATTCCTGTGGACAAAAACTGAATAATATCTGCGAAGTGATCATTTTCGACTTTAATTGCGAGAATTTGTGCATCAGGAAAGTTATCTTCAATGTTCATAGGTTCTTCTCCTATCTTAATTATGGCGAGGGGGATGGGGTGTGAGGGGGGTGGATGGATGGGGAATCCCAAAGACGCCCTGACTCTTCTCATCTCCTGACTTTGACGCACCTTTAGAATGGATGGGGGAATATATCAGGGTTGTAGGGTTACTTCTTTCTTCTTCTATCTCATATCCTAATAGAGGGATATAGTCAATCTCAATAAAATTCTTTGGATCTGTTTTATATCATTTTCCATTTTGCGTATCTCCTGGTTCCGACTTATTTCTTCTTTACCCAAACGTTAATCGGACTGGATCCGTAGAATCCCCTTTTTACACAATAACATCTTAATCCAGAGCTTCATGGAATTTAAGAACTTACCTTGTGGTCCTTTGAAGAATCTTAGTTTAGCTTCACTAAAGGACATGATTTCGTTGATCATGAAATCAGTGATAAATCCTCCCAAAATTCTATCGATCCAAAAATCAAAAACCCTTGAGATACTGTTATCAATTCTCTTGATCCGTTGTTCCAAATCAGGGTTCCACTCCTTAGTTTCATCACCTTTGAAACAGGCCTTATGCTTAGTTAACTTAGATATCCACTCAAGCAATTCAATGTGGAACGAACCAAAGAAACTCTCGTATTGATCTTCGAAGATATATCTGGGGAACCAAGCTTCAGTTGATAAATGCATGTTTTTGTTCTCTTTCTCTGCAAATTCTTTTTCTTCTTGTTCGACCCACTCCTAGAGTTCTTTCTTCAATAGACGCCAAATCATATCCCTTTAAGAAGGTCCAGACAATAGAACCATTTTTTTTTCGAGGGGGATTAACTGAGGTTCAAAGTGTGTTGTGCACCAACAAAACCATCAACTACTAGCCCTTTCAGCAATGGCCTTCAAGTAGATCCCAGTTTTACCCGAAGCAGTTATGGGAGGCTACAAAAACAGACTTTTGCAACCGAAGGGATATCCACACAGTGGCGTCATGTATTTACTTCTACTCTATATTGATCATATAAATTTGCATGCATAAGAAATTTGTGCAGATGATTAATTTAAAAAAAAATCACATTAACCCCATGAATTCTAACTAATAACTATATATCTTACAGTTCTTTGCATAATTCAGTGAAAAGCATACGTGACGATACTAATAGCAAAGACTGAACACTTAAAGATATACAATTCTTCGCCAAAACTTCTTCCTTATTAATATAAATCTTCAGTACATATATGCCTTCGACCTGTGCACCTAGTTGCAAGTGGTCTGTGCACTTAGCTGCAGACTCTTCTAGGCCTCCACGCACTCAGCTGCAAAGCCTTCCCCAAAACTACAGACCAAAGACGTGAATACTTCAATTCAATTATGATATCATTAATTGATTAATTAATTACCTTTTGCTAAGGTATTACACATCCTTAAATACATTTCATATTTACAAAAAACATGATCCACATACCATGGATCCACAAAACAAGGACTAATACCCAATACCCGTTACAAAATAAGGGCTTTATCCCATCCCCAAAGCCCTAAAATTTTGTGTGATGAATATATCTTGGTTGGCTCTGTGTAGTCCGCTCCTTCTTTTGCGAGGTATTTTACCTAAAACTTGGACCAAGTTGAGCCATGCCCAACATGAAATCTCTAATTTTAGTTGGGAAGAATCCCTTTCTCTTCTTTGTTTGTGCAATATTATTGCTTCCAAATCTCTTTGCCTCATCCTCATTAACAAATCTCCTACAATAACTAATCAAAATTAAAAGTGTACATGAAAACCACAATATCAAAATTCGGAAAACAAACTCTCAAACAAAAATTTAATTAAATAAATAAAACAAAAATAAATTTATGCTTCCCATTGATTTATATCAAAGCTTCTCTATCCCAAGATGTAGTCTTTGAATGAATTTGCAACAGCAAGACTTTTAGCCAATGAAATTCCAAAACATAAAACTCAGAAAATGGTTTCTTGTTGCAAATTTGGAGCTCCAACTTATGCTAAATTTTAGGCATATTAAATGACCATATTTGTTTGATTTAATATCTTCAAATTTATCTCCATGATTTGAACTTTCCAAAGAGTCATTTTGGACCTCATTTGGTTGATTCAAACTCAAGATAGAACCTTCTAAAGTCTGTGTGAAAATTGTCAAAACGCTGAAACATTTATTATTGGGAAAAAAATCTGGGCAACTTATTAAAATTTTGTTTTGATATATATATATATATTAAATTAATATATATAAGAATAAAAATTAAAATATATATATATATATATATATATATATATATATATATATATAATGTGAAGAGATTTAAATAAGGATGAGTTATATTTACACTAGGTGAATGCATGTGGAAAGAGGTGAAGGAGAGTGAGGGGACACGTGGAGAGTAGACCCCTATCCACCTTAATTAAAAGAAAGCTGGATACATTTATTTTAACAAAATCCGACTCCTTTTAGTATAAAGGCACTTAATTCACTTCCACCCACGGCTTTTGACTCCTCTTATGTCATTTCGGGGATGAGATTATGGTTGAACATCTGAGGTGGCCTGAAGTGAAAAATATGTTTTTGTTATTATATATATATATAGAAGTTCACAATTACGGTTACAATGGTTTTGTAGATTAGTTAAATAAAAATTGAATAATGAATAAACAATAAAAGATTAATATTTACAAATTAATTATAATTAATTTAATTAATGAAATAATTATATTTATATAATTAAATTAAGTTAATTTAGAAAATAAATAAAATATAATTTTTGTAGGTTTTAATCTCGTACAGAAATTACCTACATACGAATTCTAAAATACAAAAAATAAACAATGCGAAAGCATAACACATATACATAGATATTTTACCCTAGATCCCAAAATCGGGACTACCAGCTTTATTTTTCATTATTTTCATTTCAATGTTACAATACATATTTGTACATGTCGAAGCATCCAATACCATGGACCGAAAACCATTGCATCCAAAACCATGGACCGAAAAACATCGCGTCTAAAAACATGTGCGAAAATCATGCACAAAACCATAGGTGGATCCGCCCAACCTAACATAGGGTCCAAAACCAAAATTTTCCGAGGCACTGCCCCAGACCCCATAAAGTGGGGTTACAGGTGATCCTAAAACCCCTTGTGACCTCCCCCCTTCTAACCCCCAGTTAACTACGGGGGCTAGTCATGGAAAAAATATAACACAACCCAACATTCTCCCACTTCTTGTTTTCTTTCCACAGGGGGCCACAAGAGAGATTAGTCATTTATCCAGCCTTGCAATGCCCATTGTTTCTCTACACCAAGAGAACTTCTCAAAGCTCTTAGATTTTTTCAATGCATCTACGGTATTCTTCAAAGTGTCTTCCTTTACTAGCAACACCTTTTTGTCTTCTATCATATCCCTCACAAAGTGATACTAAATATCAATGTGCTTTGTCTTTGAATGATATGTAGGGTTCTTTGCAAAGAAAATTGCACTTTGGTTGTCACAGTCTATCCTTATAGCTTCTTGTACTAACCCCATACTTGAACACAATCTCTGCAACCAACCTACTTCCTTGCTTGCATGAGTGGCTGCCATGTATTTTGCCTCTGTAGTTGATAGTGCCACTACATATTGTTTCTTACTCATCTAACTGACTGCACCTCCAAATAGGTTAAACACATACCCACTTGTAAATCTTCTCTGATCCAGATCTCCAGCCCAATCTGCATCAACAAAGCCACGAATATCTAACACTCTGTCCAATTGTGGTCTTCCTTGGTAGCACAAACCATAATCACTAGTGCCATGAAAATACCTGAAAACCCGCTTCACTGCTCTCCAATGCTCCTTTCTTGGTTTTGACATAAACTTGCTCAATACTCCCACTACATGTGCAATGTCTAGTCTAGTATAGACCATTTCATACATCAGGCTACCGACAGCACTTGCATTTGGAACACGGGACATGTCCTCTTCCTTTTCTTGTGTCTTGGGACACTGTTCAGCAGATAACCTCACACCTACAGGAATAGGAACCTTCATCGGTTTACTATCCCGCATATTAAACCTCTGCAATATTGTCTCGACATACTTCCTCTGGATTAACCAGAGCTTCCTCTCTGCCCGATCTTTTTTAATTTCCATGCCCAAAATATAGTTTTAAACACTAAGATCTTTCATGTCAAATTTGGAGGACAATTGGGTCTTCAAATCCTAGATAACTTCTTTGTCATTTCCAACCAGCAACATATCATCCACATACAAGACCAGATAAATAGCAAGGTCACCAATTAATTTAAAATACACACAGTGATCTGCTTTGCTTCTGGTGAAGCCAAGTCCCCGTATAAATGTATCAAATTTCTGATACCACATCCTTGGTGACTGTTTTAACCCATACAGAGACTTCTTTAACTTGCATACTAGTTCTTTCTTACCCTTTACCGCAAAGCCTTCAGGTTGCTTCATGTAGATCTCCTCTTTCAGATCCCCATGAAGAAATAATGTCTTCACATCCATCTGTTCTAACTCAAAATCAAAAGCAGCAGCAACAGATAAAAGTAATCTAATAGAAGTTACCTTCGCAACGGGAGAAAAAATATCACCAAAATCAATTCCCGGCACCTAGGAATAACATTTTACTACCAACCGAGCTTTGTATTTCTCCACTTTTCCTTCTACGTTGTCTTCTTTTTGAACACCCATTTGCTACCAATGGGTTTCCTTCCATCCGACAACTCCACCAGATCCCAAGCCTCATTTTTGTGCAAAGATGCCATTTCGTCAACCATGGCCTCTTTCTAGAATTTTCCATCCTCTGAATCCACTACTTCCTTCACAGTTCCGAGATCATCATCAGTAACAGACAAGGCATAATTTGAACAGAAAGCAGATGGACTATACATTTCTAGTTGTCTTCTTTCTCGAACTGATATTCTCATAGCCAGAGTTTGTGGCTCTTCATCTTCTGATTTCTCCTCTGTTGTAGAGTCTTATTCTTCCTCCTTTAGCTCAAACTCTATCTTCTCAGGTTCCTTTGGTTGAACTTCATGTTTAATAACATCTTTCACCTCTATGAACACCACATCTCGGATATACACAACCTTCCTTGTTATTGAGTTCCAAATCTTATAACCCTTTAAATCATCTGTATACCCAATAAAGATGCATTTTTCAGATTTACTATCCAAATTGGTTCGTTTCTCCTTTGGAACATGTACATATGCATCACATCCAAATACCCTCAGATGTGAAAAAGAGGGTTTCTTACCAGTCCATATCTCTTGTGGAGTCATATCCTCCAACGCTGATGAAGGTGACCTGTTGACTAGGTAACATGCAGTATCCACCGCCTCTGTTCAGAATTCATGTCCTAACCTAGCACCACTGAGCATGCTTCTTGCCCTTTCCATCAACGTCTTGTTCATTCTTTCAAATTCCTTGATGCAAAACTCTCCACCATTATCTGTCCTCAGCACCTTTATCTTCTTCTCTGTGTGATTTTCCACGAGAGCCTTAAATTCTTTAAACCTATCAAAGACTTCAGATTTCTTATTAAGGAAATATATCCATGTATTCCTTGAAAAGTCATCTATAAATGATACATAGTACACGGACTTACCCAATGATGGAACCTTCACAGGTCCAAACATATCACTGTGCACAAGCTCTAATATCTGTTTCGCCCTCTTACCACCAGAGGGGAAACTCACCCGATTCTACTTCCCATATACACAATTTTCACAGAAATCAAAATCCAGAGAGATATTACTCATACCTTCTACCATACCTTTACCATGAAGTATTCGAAGGCCCTTCTCTCCAATATGTCCAAACCTTGGATGCCACAACATAGTCTTCTTTCTAGAGACCACTATATTTTCTGCTCCACTTTCAGGAACCACAGAATTGTTGCACCCATCAATAACAGTGCTACCTTGCAGCTTGTACAGAGTTCCAATCCGAACTCCCCGCATCAATACCAGTGCTCCCCGAACCATTTTGCAAGTATCCTTCTCGAACACTATTTTTACACCTGCATCATCCAACTTGCTTACAGAAATCAGATTTCTGATCAATGCAGGAATATGCAGAACACTCAGAAGTGTTCTAACCCTTCCACCTTGTAGCTTCAACTTTACTTTTCCACGACCAATGATTTTAGCCTTCCTTTCATCCCCCAAGAAGACATCACCACCATCATATTTCTCATACTCGCAGAACCACTCTCTAGGGGAGTGAAGTGAAAGGATGCACCTGAGTCAATCAACCATGCCTCATGATCTACATGTGTACTTGAAAAAGACAAGTACACATCCCCACCTTCATCTGAGGTGGTTTTCGCCTCTACAGAAAGAGAATCATTAGATCCCTTTCCTTTATCAGGAGCTTTAGATTTACAGTCCCTTTTGAAGTTCCCTTCCTTTTCGCATTTCCAGCACACCACCTTTACAGGTTGTTCTGGAGATCCAGATCTCCCACTCGATGACTTACTTTTGTTTCTATTTTGGGATCGTCCTCGTACAGATAAGGTGTCACCATTCTGGCTCTCCATATTTTTCCATCTCATCTCCTCTGTCAGCAAGGCTGAGACTATTTCATCAAACTGCAAGGCAGTTGCATTGCTACCTATTGCAATAACTAGACTATCCCACAAATCTGGTAGAGAACACAACAAACTGATGCACTTATCTTCATTTGAAATTTTAATATCAACAGATGCTAACTGACTTACCATAGTATTAAATGCGTTCAGATGCTCTATCACCGAGTCTGCATCTTTCATCCTCAGGTTATACAGCTTTTTGCGCAGGAACAGTTTATTCACCAGAGACTTATATTGGTACAAAGTCCCTAACTTGTCCCACAAAAGCTTCGTCGTAGCTTCCCCTAATACATTCAGAAATACTGAATCTGAGACACACAATTGTATTTTTCTCTTTGCCTTCCGATCCAACTTCTTCCATTCTTCATCGGACACTCCCGTTGGTTTAGTACCCGGATCTACCGTGATTCACTGATCTTTATCCTCCATCTTGAGTTTCCACAACTCAAAACTTTAACCATTAAATTTCTCGATTTCTATCTTTCCACTGCTCACCATATTCTTTCACCAATAGAATCGAGCTCACAAATCTCCCATTGAACAGGGTCTACCACAGGCCTGAGAGAAACCCCTCAGCAACAAAAGCGTCCCCTTGAAACCAAAACAGCTCTGATACCAAATGTAGGTTTTAACCCTATACAGAAATTACCTGCATACGAATTCTAAAACACAGAAAATAAACAATGTGAGAGCATAACACATAAAACACATATACACAAAGATTTCCTCCTGGATCCCAAAACCCGGACTACCAGCTTGATTTTTCATTATTTTCCTTTCAATGTTACAATACATATTTATACATGTCGAAGCATCTAATACCATGGACCGAAAACCATCACGTCCAAAACCATGGACCGAAAACCATCGCGTCCAAAAACATGTACAAAAATCATGCACAAAACCATAGGTGGGTCTGCCCAACCTAACATAGGGTCCAAAACCAAAAATTTTCGGGGTGCTACCCCAGACCCCATAAATTGGGGTTACAGATGCTCTTCAAACCCCCTGTGACCTCCCCCCCTCTAACCCCCGGTTAACTATGTGGGCTAATCATGGAAAGAATATAACACAACCCAACAATTTTGTTGTAGAGGCTACAACCACGCTTCAAATATTTTCCTATGTTTCGTTTTGGAGCTTCCCTCCTAAATCACAGTAGTTAATTTCACACTAACCCAGGTACTTGTGCTTTGATTGAGCTTCATCTTTTACATTTTGGTTTGTGTTTTTCTACTTGCTTTACTCTCTAACCCACAAATCGATCTCTTGACTTGGTTTCAGCCCGGTTCCAGGCTTGCCTTAGTGAACTGTGCAATCCTTGAGGGCAACCAGCCTTGCTCTCGAGAATTGCGTAGTCCAAGCTAACAGTGAGCCTTCAACTCCATAATTGCGCAGAACCAATTGACAGCTTTCCTTTAGCTGGGAAACTATGCAAAGCATGATAGGTAGCCCAGAGCCACTCAGCCCAGAAATTGTGCAGAAGCTTCTCCCTCATAAGCCTACTTAGTGCATGAGCCAATGAGTTGCCCAGTCCTTCCTGGAACTACGCAATCTCTCTAGGAAATGCATAGAAGCTTTTCCAAAAAAAAAGTTAAAAAGTGAAAAAGTATCCCTAGAAAATAAGGACCTAATTTTAGCAGCCCAGAGGAGACACTTGAGTTATTTTTGGAAACTGTTGCCAAGTGTCGCTTTTTCCTTGATAATTTGCCTTTGCGTCATAAACCCTAAATCAACCAAATCTATTTAATTCGATCTAGGAGCTCTGGAATTCTTGAGGAGATCAAGGAACCTCCGGTGCGATGGTCATTTCCTTTCTACGTAAGTCTTGCTTTTCTAGTCTATTGCCGCTTTTTCTGTCGCTTTTGTTTGTTTAGCTTGTGAGAGTGTTGTTTTACTCGTTTTGTTGAATGACCACTAGCGTTTCAACTTGTTTTAGCTTGTAGAAGTGTTGTTTTAATTTTTTCATTGTCTTTCCCAACTGTTGCATTCATTGCCCAATTTTTGCACTACTGGTCGTCGTTGCGGCGAATCTCTACACATGCTTTGTTTTACTTCAGTTTGATTGATTCCTGTACTCGTTTCACTCCCATGCATTATCATTCACTTAGATCTGCACTCAGCATCATTCAATCCTTTAGATATTTTCGATTTCTCACTTCCCTTGCGCAGATCTGGGCTTCCTTGGCTCGAATCTCGTATTCCCGAGCATGCACTACACATTCCTAGAGATCAAAGCCTTTGCCCTGGCTTCTGGAATTGTGTAGACGTTACCTAGGCCTATCTCCAATTGTGCGCTATGCAGTTCCAGGAGCCAGCCCAAGACTTGGCCACTGAGACTATGCAATGTGCAGTCTCTCCTCGCCTGTGCCTAGACTGAACTATGCATTGCGCAATTCCAGTCAGCAAGACCTCCCCACTGACTGGTGGGATTACGCAATCCACAGTTCTTGCTGGTAGTCAGTCACCTCTAAGAGCCAAGATTGTGAAATCCTTCCCAGCAGTTTCCCAGTTTGTTGTTGGAAGATAATTCTTCCATGTATAATTTAGAATTAGTTGCAGATTTGTAGGTGGATGTTGAGAGAATATATCTACCTCCCTATTTATATTTGGAATCGGTTGGATCTCACAAGCACCATAAATATGTGTTGTATCTGTGTACTTATGTAATATAATAAAAGCGTTCCTTTGTGTGTGTACCTCTGCTTTTAACATGGTATTAGAGCCTGTTTGGGCTTGACTTCCTTAAGGAAGAGCCCAGAAAGATGTGAGAGCAGTAATAGTTGATTCCTGTAAATATGTAGGTGTTTGAGATCAGATTTGTTTTTCAATAAGTTTTTTTTTCTTTGAATTTTATTGTAATACCCACCCGAGATCCCTGTAGTGATATTTGTTTGATTCAGTTTGGAGTATGTTGTTGTGAATATATAGCTGTGGGGATCCAATTATTCGAGCAGGGAATCTCAGTAATTTGAAAAATGGAGAAGTCTCACATCAGTTTAATTCTTAGTTCTCCATCAACTAACGGAGATAATTCATTTTATTTCTCTAGCAACCACAGCGTTGGACTTGGAAGGTGAAAATTATTCTTCGTTGCAAACGAGTATGATCTGATGTCGTTGAAGTGAGTCATCTCCTCCTTCATCGATCTATGAAGTGACAATAGTGCAAGAGAAATTGTATCTCTTTGGTGGAAACCACAATGGATGCTACCTAAATGATATTCAGGTGCTCAATTTGAAATCTTTGACATGGTCCAAAGTGGATACAAAGATGACATCTAACTCTTCTCAAGAAATTTTATCTCCGTGTGTTGTTCATTGCCTGATTCAATGGGGCAACAAGACTCTAGTTGTTCTTGCACATACGAAGGATCTTTTTGACGTTGTGAAAGTTTGATCCTTTGTCACATAATCCTTTACATGGTGTGTACTAATGTCATATGGAAAAGCTCTGATTGCACGCAGATGTGAATTTGTCACTCTCGTAGGGTTCAGTTTAATTATGTTTGGTGGTGAGGACTCAATGAGGAGTCCTATGAATGATCTAAATATACTCGACTTGGAAACGATGACTTGGGATGTTGTAAACGTTGTGGGTATGACTCCATCACCACGGTCTAATCACACTGCTACAGTACACACAAATCAGTATCTTTTAATTTTTGGTGGTGATTCTCATTCCACATGTTCAAATGATCTTCATGTCCTTGACTTGCAGAGTATGGAATGGTCACGGCCAAAAATGCAAGTCACTTTTCCCACCCCTCGAGCTGGGCATGCATGTGTCACAATTGTAGTCTCTACATAACAAGGGATATGTTTTGCCTCATGCGAAGATTGTCAATTCAAATCCGGAAAGGACCATAAATTCTGATGAAACCCATTAACACAGAAACTAAGCGGAAGTCATGGCCCGCTAAAGATCTGGGCTATTTGTTTTAATTAATCTTCACCAACAACCTAGTTTTGAAGAGATTTGTTCGCATTGTGCAAGGTGGAATATAGGGGATTAATTATGGAATGTAATTGGTTTTTTTGTCTTCTTTGTTAAGCATTTTATTTGTAAGTTATATTTAATGTAGAACCAATTAATGAAAAAAAATTCATAATTGAAATTAGTGATTCTTGGCACTCGGAAACCTTTGAACACGTCACTAGTTAGATTGTGTTTATACAGTTATGGTTTGTTTTTCTTGGCACTCGGAAACCCTTGAACAATAGCTACAGGTTACATAATGAGATCCATGTGTGCGAAGAAGGTCAATTTGTTAGATCAACTTTTGAACGCATTTAGTATTCATACCATTTTCCTAACAACTGATGGATAGTTGAAAGCAAAATATCTGACAAATGGTGATTGATCCATAGGATGGTTCATTACTTTTCATATCTTATCATGGATGCCTCAATGAGTCGATTTATCAACATTGTTGATCTTGCAAAGTTCATCTTTGATGGTCAGAAGCAGGTGTACTTTAAATGAGTCAAAAGGTAAGCTCAAACATGTGGAGAAAGAAAGAGCGAAGTCCAGAAGATTGCAAAGTGGGTAGAGTTACTGATGAAGACCATTCAGATAGAGATTATTTTTATTGTTATAATATGTGTTGTAATTCTGCATGTAAGAATTAAGGGAGAGTGTTGGAAGATAATTATTCCATGTAGAATTTAGAATTAGTTGCAAATTTGTAGGTGGATGTTGAGATAATATCTCAACCTCCCTATTTATATTTGGAATTGGTTGGAACTCAAAAGAACCATAAATATGTGTTGTATCGACGTGATATATGTAATATAATAAAATTGTTCCTTTGTGTGTGTACCTATGCTTTTAACATTTGTTGCTTGGTCTATTCTTGAAGTACTTTTGGTTTCAAGCTAACATTTACATGCCATGAGTGTCCTCTATGTCTCCAGGTACAGCAGTTGTTGAGAAACTCTCCAGCGGTTATAGGTAACATGGATTCAAAGAGAGTTGTATCAAAGGATTTTTTCGAGAGTAGCACTAGGGAAGCATGTTATGAAACCAGCTCACAAAAAGATAGAAAAGAAAGATCAATGCCTTAGAAATCAGCCTCTTCGACGGGGCAACTTTCTTTACATTACACAAATGAACAATTATTGGATTATACAAATGAAAAGACATCCTTTGTATATATAGGATTCTAAGGGGTCATAATATAATCAGAGTCGACATAACAATAATAATGTAAGGGCACAATAATAACAATAGTGGGCTTCTATGGGGCACAATAATAACAATATGGGGGCTACATGGGCACAACAATATAATAAGGGGGTTGCACTAATAACAAAAATGGGTTACACTAGTAGCATAGGGACCTATTGATGGTGCTAGACCCACAAACATGTTAAGGGGATCTCCCTAGTAAGAAGTCCCAATTAGACCTCAGACTATTTGGTGTAGGAGTCCCAGCAGTGGGTCGTATGGTAATGTCTTGACCTTGATTTCGCACAGAGACAAGTAAGATAACTCTGTCAATAGCAAGGGTGTGACTGCTGCAGTGGGTCAAGGAAGGTGCATGAGAGGTTCTAACACAGGTGGGTTGAGATGACCCTTGGCAGCCTGTAACAGTACTCAGCTGGGGAGGGAACACACGAGCGAAAATGCATCACAAGTTGGAAAGCAAGTCAGCTAGAAATCCAAAGTGATGGTTAAACCAACAACACATTTGTAGCAATATTCATATAATTTCATACAAAATAGTTCATACACAACTACGTAAGTTAAACAACATACATTGCTACAGCAACCGGAACAGTCCAACTATAATAACAACATATGCATGAAAATGTGTTGGCTCTTATTATATAAAGAAGTGTAAGTTCCAGTCATACAATAAACCCATGTAAACTCGCTAGCCCCAATAGTGGAATGTTACAGCTACATCCGCTTGCTCCTCCGAAGATATGTACTAGCTCCGTGCACTGGAGAAGTCAAGGAATGTTACAATATTGTCCAAGCTCTCTCCAAGATAGTCTTATCGGAAGCTTGGTTGACCAAAAGCCTAGACAATGAGTTATGAGGTTCTATTTATAGCAAAGGGTGGGGTGACCCTTGACATTCCCCTTTGTGACATTTCATCTACCCTCATGACTCTTCATTTACTCTATGACTATTACATCCAACTATTGACACTTGAACTTCCACTTGACATGGTGTTACTTATAATGCACATGTGCTCATGTGAGACGAAATGGCTTGAGCAAGCCATGCAAGACATCACTGACACTTAGTCCATTGAGGTGAGACCAACTCTTTGACACACTTGTGATGGTGAAGGTGGTGAGTTGATGCCAAGCTTGGCCATCCGTGATGGTGTGCATGCACCCCATGGTGACATCTTGTTGAAGCAAACTCATTCCTTCGTTGCAACTAGCGCATTGGTTCGGCTCCTTCATCCAACCCGTCTGCTAACATGCGCATGGTCTTCTTGGGTGCGGTTGAACCGACAACACACTAATTCATAGTGTTTGTGTTGATCTTCAAGTGTGTGTTGTTGGTCATGCACGTCAACTTGCTGAAGTACATGTTTAGATCCAGATGGACTTGCTTCTTGTGTTTGCCTTGGTGAGTGTGTTGAATGGGATGGATCGCATGTGTTGCACAATGACATGCATGCTGCTAAATCCTTTGCATGCAATAAACAACATTTCTCACCATTTCTACTCCGTGCCAGCTGCTAGGATAAATCTATAACTTGTACGGGCGCAGGTTCATCCGTTAGTGTTCATGTGCCTGTTGCACTCATTCATCTGTCCGTGCAGCTTCATGTTCTTCTTTGAGTTGTTGCTTCAGCACATGCAACTCCTTCTTTGTTCCATTCTCTGTCTTGGCACGATCTTCATGTTACGTCGTCACCTCTAGCCTAAGTATCCAAAGTTGCTTTCATCATCAGTGGATCTGCTTGATCTTGCAACTTTGTTCCGCCTCTGTGTTATCAACAACCTTCCTCTCGCATTCATTGCATTCACTACATTCGCTACACTACCTTCAATTATTGTTCATGGTGTTGCTCGTTGTGATATCTTGATGTTCTTATCTACGAAAAACTTGATATCTTTGTGAGTAGGCAAGCTCATATACATTTGATCAATTGCATCTCCATGTGTGCTCTAAATGGTGTCTTCGACGCGGCCCCCTTGGAAACCATTGTACCTACACTTCTGAGAGGTCGATGAACACCTGCAATACTTGGAGACATGGAAACACTCATGGCAAGCAATCTCTTAGTCAAAAACCAAAATGAACTTGAGAATTGACTTGCAACGTACCTATGTGATTGATCATGAAGGTTATGCAATTTCGGTCGGGAGGTCGAGATACTGACTGCCAAGACTACACAATGCATAGTTTGTACTACTGGGAGACTGACTAACTGCTAGAACTGTGCAATGCATAGTCCAGTCTGGTTGTTGACTGCTGGAATTGCGCAATCTCAGCTGGCAATAGTTGCAGGCTCAGTGACTGCATTACACAATTTTCTTGTCCATCAATCACTATCCCTCAAGATTGCACAAAGTTGGGGAATAGCTGCTAGGAAGAAATGTGCATTTTTTGAGAGGAAGGTAGAGCCTTCCCTCTTAGGATGGCGCAATGTTGTCTGGTGAGGCAGAGTCCAGGCCAAGGTTGGCCAAACTTGCCGATGGACAACTAAACGTGAATGTGAATGTGAATGCATGGTGATACCGAGTGTAAGCATAATTGAATGGTAATGCATGAAAATGGTGAATGACAGATTCAGAAAACGAAACAGCATGCATGTGGGTGAGGCAAGTCGTTGAATTGGCGACCGTTCATGAAAAACAATTTCATGCATGCGACAGTAGTGAGATAGCAACTAAAACTGAAACAGTTCTAGGACAAGTTAATATACATGTAAACAACGACAAGAATTCAAAGAAAACAAGCAAACAGTACTCATACAATCGAAAATACAAAAAGAGACAGAAATACAACACAAGTCATGGAAAGCAGGCTTACCCCAAAACAGCTGAGTTGAATGTGCCGAAAACTCCTAGATGTGATGTGGGATGTCAGGCCTGCAAGGTTGATGTGATGAATGAGCTCTATAGCATCTGGTTGATGAGTTTTGATAACATCGAGGTTGTGACGCGCATGCCACAAATCTAGGGAAAGCGACACTTGGTGGGAGGTTTCTGAAATGATCCTTGCATGTAACATCCAACTGCCAAAAATAGATCCTTGAAACAAGGGATGCCTTTGCATGCTACCTCGGGAGAAGCAGCACATGCATGCAAGTCAGTTTTGCTCGGTCCCGGATGGAACCGATCAACTCAGCTGCACATGCAAGAGGTTGTTTGACTGGTTTAAGAAAATGTGCATTTATGGCTGGGAGTTGGGCTAGCTACCCAAGAAATTTGTGTAATTTCTGGGTAGAGCAGCTGACGGTTGCCCATATTTGCGCAAATTCTGGGCTAAGTAGCCCTACTAGGGAAAATTGCATCAATTTTCACTATGAGTGTTGATTGCCAAAATTGTGCAATTCTGAAGCCAAACAATGCCAGTCAGGATTGTGCAGTTTCTGGAGGGAAGGTTGGTTGCCCTCCAAGAATTGCGCAATTTCTTGGGGGAGCTGCTCAGCCTGCAACTGGACCAAGTCTAGGTGATCAGCATGTGAGGGGAATGTATCGAGATGTGATCGAAAAGCTATGTTTGTGTGAGCAAAACACTGAAGCTTGTGAACTTGACGAAGCAAGGCAAGATGTTGTGAAAAGTTGGTAGGGAGGCTCTAAAACAAAGCTAAGGAAAAATTTTGGAGGGTGGTTGTAGCTGCTACAACACTTGGCGACACACTGGTAGAACTCCAGCTCTCTGAATGGACCTTGTTCATGAAAAGAAAGTCTAACACCTCCAGAAGTATTGTTCAGTTCTAAGCTCATCTTGGTTTCACACTAGCTTGATTGTAAGATGTCGCATCCGCCAAGCTCTTGGTCGATTAACACACATTCCAAGCCAAGGAAACACATTTGTTTCGATTGGGGTTGAGGGATATATAGGTGCACAAGAAGTATATTCATCAGAGTCTTAGTTTCATCTCTAGTGTTGCTCTGCTGCCAGCAGGCCTGGATAGTACCCCGAAGGAGTCACATAGGAACAAAAGCATGGTTCCACTACCAGCGAACTTGGTTAGTACCCAGGAAGAGTTACTTGCATCACCTTCCTATGAAAGAAGCCTTTCTCTTCTTTCGCCTTATTCATTTTCATTTTTTCAAACTTTTTTCACTTTTTTTTTCATTTTCGCAACTGTGCATAGCACTTATTCATTTCAGAGGCGGAAGAGGGATCCTGAAATATTGAGATAAAAATAGGTTGCTCCAGCAGAGAATTAGTTTATTGTATCTCTGGCATGCTTGTTAAGGTTTTCCCCCTCATCTTATTCTGCTTAACTGAGCTAACAAGGGTTAACCCAAAAACAACCAACTAGATAAGGTGACACTAGTTAGCGTGCAAGCGTTGTGTTTTCACCAAGGTTCATTTTGAACGGTACGTATTTTCCTTTGACATATCTTGGACTAAAAGTAAAAAGCTCTTCATATAGAGCCAAGATGACAGATAACCAAGTAGTGATATTTGTACAAGCCCTCTTGTACTTCACCCAGCTCGTTTCAAGAGTCATACATGGTTTCATGCAAAACTAACCTACGAACAAAACAAGCAAACTGTATGAACAAAACAAGCAAACTAACAAACAACAAAGCAAATCAAAGAAGAAGTGAACGAAAGAAAATCATGTAAACAAACAAGCATGAAAGAAAATTACCGAAATCAAACACTACTCCTACTCCTACACTAACGGTGCATGGCCTTGATCACGTGAAGTGATATTTCCAAAGTAGCCACTGACGCATTGGTTGACCCATGTTGGTGAAGGCTTGGTCCGCAAGAAACCCAGTTGTGCGAACCAGCAAGAAAGAAATTTATAACAATGAAGACAACCACACTTTGTGTTTCAAAATGCCCACAAGACACAAGTGAGTACAAGTGCATGAGGAACAGTTTGTGGACTCATCATAGTGTTGTGTGACACTGCGTCCAACTTTGAAGCATAAGCACACCCTTGAATTTGACATGCGAGAAAACAAAAGAAGCAATGATAACTTGCATCGTGCACGAGTGCTTGCAATGTAAGATTCCTACAATGCATGAGTGATGGGATCGTGTAGTTCGAGTGGAGGAAGTATGATCCGTGTGTGAGATTGATCTTCAATGCATACAAATGAGTGATGAGGAGCCTGAGGTGATTGAACAATTTCATGATCGAAACTGAGATTGACCCCAAGAGAGCAAGGACTTGACATAACCATCAACTTGGGCTGAAGTGCCTCGACAGTCTTGCGTGCTTCAACTTCATCATCAGATAGATCATCATAGACCGGTGGCTTCGAAAGATCAACTATGATAGAGTCATGATCGTGATCAAATATGAAAAAAAATGGATCATGACCGCACGATCAGAAAAATCAATGATTTCATCGACATCCTCATGATCAGATGAATCAAACAGAGGGGTATATGAAAAGCGAACAAACTCATCCTCTGTGTTTCTGGAAAATACGGATGAAGGATCAAGTGGATTTTCAATGAATAACTTATCCTCTCCATTGTTGAATTATGGACCAACAACCGACGAGTTCTGCGAGTGATCAACAATGGGTGCATCCATGGATGAAGACACACATGTGAAATCATGGATGGAAGGTTCACCAAAGATGTTAGGAAATAATGGAGGAGGCTCGAACAGAAGGGGGTCCTCCTTCAGTCAGTGCTAATTCTCAAGCTCCCACTCATACTCTTCATGAATGACAATGCATGTTGGTTGTGCAACACCAAATTCGTCAATGGGTTGTTCCTCATTCACAACAGGTGAAGAATCTAGAATGGACAAACACGAGACAATATCATCTAGAAGAACACCCAAGTGCAAAGACGGAGGTCGTACAACAGAATGCATATGAGAACTCAAAGGAATCACAACCAAATCTGCGCAAAAATTGAGTGCAGTGATGTTGGGAGGATGTGAAATCTAAACAATTGTGTGAGGATGATCCTCAACATCACTCGACAGTGGTGGAGCTATTGAATTAAGGGAAGGCGAATAGTCAGTTGAGACAGTGACTGCATCCACATGAGGTTGTGCAGCTCCATCAGTGAAGAATGTTGAGTGAGGCTTGATCTCAAGCTTCTTCTTGGGATGGGTATATTTCTTAAGGCAATACTTGAACTGGTCCCAAAGATAGGAAAATTTCATCTGGCTCCTCAAAGCTTGAAACTGCAAGTCACAGCAGAACTGCTAAAAATTAATAACTGATTCATGTGGATCCTTCCGTTGCTGTAACAATTTCCGGTCAAGATGGTCCGCATCAAAATGATAGAAAGTGTCTAAAATAAGATCACAGAAGTGCTCAAGTGAGTGCATGATGTTAGCCGATAGGCTGAACTGCCAACGACATGGAGATTCGTGAAGTGTGTGTGCAAGAAGCAAGTTGGCTTGTTCGTCAGAACACCCATCTTTCTCATGAAGCATGGAAATAAATTCATGCAAGTACTCAGGCTAGGCCACTTTGCCTTCACCATCATATGTGTAAGTGGACAAGAGATCAAAAAACTCCCCCGTGATGGAGACATATTCATGATTGAAAAAACATCACGGGGGCAGAATCGTGCAAGAATCCATGAAAGGTATGCAAAGGTTCAAAACTGGATGAGAGGAAACAGCTTTTCATCACGCCCTCCTAGCGCCCTCTTGCATTGCAACCGGTGCATTTGTTCGGCTCCTTCATCCAACTCATCTGCTAACATGTGCATGGTCTTCTTGGGTGCAGCTGAACCGCCAACACATTGATGCATAGTGTCTGTGTTGATCTTCAAGTGTGTGCCGATGGTCATGCACATCAACTTGCCGAAGTACATGTTCAGTGCCAGTTGGACTTGCTTCTTGTCTTTGCCTTGGTGAGTGTGTTGAATGGGTTGGATCACATCCGTGCACACAATGAAATGCATGTTGTTGAATCCCTTGCATGTGATTAGCAGCACTGCTCACCATTTTTTCCCCGTGCTAGCTGTTGGGATAGATCTATAACTTGTACGGACGTAGTTTCATCCATGAGTGCATGTTGTGCTCGTTGTTGTTCCTGTTCCTGTTGCAACTCATTCATTTTTCCGTGCAGCTTCATGTTCTTCCTTGAGTTGCTGCTTCAGCACATGCAACTCCTTCTTTGTTCCATTCTCTGTCTTCGCGCGATCTTCATGTCACACCATCACCTCATATCCAGAATCTCCAAAGTTTCTTTCACCATCAGTAGATCTGCTTGATCTTGCAACTTTGTTACTCCTTTGTGTTGACAACAACCTTCCACTCGCATTCATTTCATTCATTATGTTCACTGCATTCGCTATGCTACCTTCAGCGGTTGTTCATGGTGCTCCTCGTTGTGATATCTTGATGTTCTTGTCTACAAACAACTTGATATCTTCATGAGTACGCAAGCTCATAGAAATTTGATCGACTGCATCTCCAGGTGTGCTCTGAACGGTGTCTTCGACTCTACCCTCTTGGAAACCATTGTACCTGCACTACTAAGAGGCCAATGAACACCTACAATACCTGAATACATGGCAACACTCATGGCAAGCAATCTGTCAGTCAAAAACCAAAATGAAGTTGAGAAATGACTTGCAACATACCTGTGTGGCTGATCATGAAGGTTCTGCAATTTCAGTCGGGAGGTTAGGAGACTAACTGCCAAGACTACACAATGGACAGTCTAGGCTACTGGGAGACTGCCTGACTGCTGGAACTGTGCAATGCACAATCTAGTCTGGCTACTGGCTGCTGGAATTGTGCAATGCACAATCTCAGCTGGAAATGGTTGCAAGCTCAATGACTGCATTACACAATTTTCTTGTCCATCAGTCACTACCCTCAAGAGTGTGAAAAGTAGGCCTGGGGAACAACTGCTAGGAAGAAATGCGCATTTCTGGAGAGGAAGGTAGAGCCTTCCCTCTTAGGATGGCACAATGTTGTCTAGTAAGGCAGAGTCTAGGACAAGATTGGCCAAAATCATTGACGGACAACTGAACACGAATGTGAATGTGAATGCATGGTGATACTGATTGTAAGCATAAGTGAATGATCATGCATGAAAACAGTGAATGACAGATTCAGAAAACAGAACAACATGCATGTTGGTGAGTCAAGTCGCTGAATTGACGACCGTTCAAAAAAAAAGTTTCATGTATGCGACAGCAGTGAGATAGGAACTAAAACTAAAACAGTGCTAGGTCAAGCTAATATATATGTAAATAACAACAAACGTTCAAAGAAAACAAGCAAACAATACTCATACAAGTGAAAACACAAAAAGTGACAGAAATGCAACAAAAGTCATGGAAAGCAAGCTTACCCCAAAACATTTGAGTTGAATGTGCCGACATCTTCTAGATGTGATGTGGGATGTAAAAGCTGCAAGTTTGATGTGAGGAATGAGCTCTACAGCATCCGGTTGATGAGTTTTGATAACATCGAGGTTGTGACGCGCATGCCACAAATCTATGGAAAGCGACACTTGGTGGGAGGTTTTTGAAATGATGCTTGCATGTAACCTCCAACTGCCAAAAATAGATCCCTGAAACAAGGGATGCCTTTGCATGCTACCTTGGAAGAAGTAGCCCATGCATGCAAGTCAGTTTTTCTCGGTTCCGGAGGGAACCAGTCAACTCAGCTACACATGCAAGAGGTTGTTTGACTGCTTGAAGGAAATGCGCATTTCTGGCTAGTAGCTGGATCCATCAGACATGTCATTGGGAAGAGGAGGGCCCTTGGAGGCACCCATTACAGCTACTCCAGCTCAATGAAATGGTCAATATAGCCATAGCATGGAAAGCTTCTCTGCAGGCAGCAACACCGTAGGAAGCAACAAAAACAACAATAAGCAGAAAATCGACGCATGACAAGGGTAAGAGGAAGATTGTCGAAAGCCAACAGGTTGAGCAAAGCCACAAGTTCAAAGAAGATCATATCATTGAGAAAGCAGCTTTGGCAGCAGAGGAAAAGGGGAAACAACACGTAAAGAGGGTAAAGCAAAGGAAGAAAGAAAAGCAAAGGCTAGAGGAAGCAAAAAGGAAGTTGTAGGAAACAAAGAAGAAGTTGAAGGAAGAGTAGTAGCTAAGAAGGAGAGAGGGAAGAGAAGCAAAAACAGGAAGAATAATAAAGGTTGGGTGCTATGACAGAGCAAACAGTGCCTATACAGGTTGAAGAATTGGAACAGCCCACAGCGAAGGAAGAGGGTGAGAAAATGCAGGATCGGGAGCTTGCTCGGCAGCTTGAGCAATTGATTGAAGTAACGGACATGGAGTTTGGGTAGGAGCCATAGGACCAAGACACTGATCTCATTTTGAGAGCACCCGAGGTCACCTCTCAGTCTCCTTGTTGATAATCTGGTGATGGATGTGTATAATCTATCATTCAAAGAGTTGCAAAGGAAGATTTTACAGACGCGGAGAAATCATTTTTCGAATGATCATGTGTCACCTGCATTTGTGAAGGAAAGGGTGATAGTGTTAGATGTCAGAAAGCATCCAGTTGTCATGGTCGATGCCACCTTGTCTTATGCAGGAGCCACAGGCTCAAATGTCAAGTTCCTGTGAGTAGAGAATGAATAGATGGAAAATAACTTGCAAGCGCCAGGCAGAAGGTAGAAAAATCCGCAGGTTCCGCAATGGTAGAGATGAGCAAAGCGATACTTGCTGAAGTATCAACGCTTGAGGCCACCATGCAGAAACTCTATGACGGATTTGTCGTTGTGCATAAGGCGCTTGTCCACCTAGATGGCTTTCAGAAACGAAGCAGAAGGGTTTTCCAAACTCTCAAGGACATACATGCCACCATCACCCATGTGCAAGAATGGACAATGAGGTACAAAGGATCCCTGCTTCACTTTCCAAAGATGATGAAGTCGCATGCAGAGCTAGAAAAAGAAAGTATCCAAATGTTGATCCAAAACTATGAGCAGCGTGCCCCATTCGTCAGCAGCATACAAGCTTCATATGCACAGTTGTATAAGAGTTCGGATTTCATGGTAAGAATGCATAGGATCTCATCAATCAGTTCCCTCACCAAAGATAAGCACAAGAACCAAGTCCAGCTAGAGATCGACAAGTACATGGAGAAGCTAAGGCGAGAAGCCACCAATGATGACTTGGAGATGAGCACACAAAACATGCAGAAGTACAATAGTGGTCTTATCATGGTCAATACATTGTTGCACATGCTTCAGGATGAGATGGACAAAGGTTCCAAGACCATATAACCAAAATCTATGGAGGCAAGAGTCTGCTATCAGAAAGACATGATCAAGCAGTTTGGGGACATCATCACACAGTACCAATCTTGGTATCAGTACGTGACTGAGAAACATCGTGGAAGTTGCTAAGTTGGTCTTTCCCCAAACTTCCGAGTCATAGTTTTTTGTCTTGTTAGGTTATCTGTAGCCTATTTTTTCTCACATGGGTACATGTGGAAAATGTATATTATTTGTAAATATGTTGTAAGTGAAATTCCAAGTGTCATTAATGGAATGTGAACAGTCACTATGTAATGTAATGAGTTATTTATAAAGAAGTTGAAGATTCATGAGGGTAGTCAATGAGTCACAAAGGGGAATTCCAAGGGTCACCCCACCCTTTGTTATAAATAGAACCTCATAACTCATAGAACAGGCTTTTGGGAGCCAAGCTTTTGGCTAGGCTTAGACTTAAAAAAGGCTTGGGAGTATTGTGACGATCCTTGGCTTCTCCACAATGTAGAGAGAGTATACTTATTTAGAGGAGAAAGTGTTCTTGACTGTAATGTTCCACTATTGGGGCTAGTGGTTTTCAATGGTGTATGTATGGATGGAACTTTCACTTATAATAATAATAACAGAGCCAGCATGATTTCATGCATATGTTGTTATTGTAGTTGGCTTATTATGGTTGTTTTAGAAATATATGTTGTTTAAATTACACATTTTCTTATGAACTACTTTGTATGCAATTGTATGAATCTTGTTGAATGCATGTTGTTGGATTAACCAATCACTTTGGTTTGTGGACTATTATGCATTTCATCTTGTGATGTCATTCCGCTCGTGTGTCCCTTTCAGTCTATGTACTATTACAGTCTTCTAAGGGGAGCACTTTATTTTCCCCTCTGTGTCTTAGAACCCCCATGCATCTCACTTGACCCATTGCAAGGTCACACACTTGCTTCTGACCAAATTCATCATACTTATCTTTGTGCACTACCATGGTCAAGGAATTACACTACCACCCACTGTTGGGACTCCTACTCCAAAAGGTATGAGGTCTAGTTAAGACTTATTACCAGGGAGATCCCCTGAATGTTGGTGGGTTTAGTACCATCAACATTTTTACATATCTAAGCCTAAGTGGTGGAAATCAATCAAAATTTGAACAAGAGTCATTTTCAAACTGTAAGTCCAAATTCAGAGAAATTTGAGTCCTTGGGAAGCTAGTGAAAAATCGCACACAATGAAGTGATCAAATTTAAAAAGTGAGAAAATTGAAAATCCCACAAAATTAACAAATTCAAGGCATAAAAGAGGTCATTTGACCAAAATTTACATGGAGGGTCCCCATTATTATTATGAAGATAATATTGTAAAAATAGGGGTTGTTATTTTGCCACAACAGACTCCAACCTAAAAAAACACTTCCAATATACTTTAAAACTTTACCAAGATGTCACCAAGATAACTTCTAGATCTAATCCAAAGTCCACTTGAAGATGTATACAAAAACTTGCTCAAGGATGCTTCCAAGACTGCTTCAAGAATTGCTTCAATAATGCTCCAATTTTGCTCTAGGTTTTTCACCAAATCATTCAAATATCTTGATCCAAAGTCTACTAGAGTGTTTGCAAGTCTACTATAGAAAAGTCTTCAAGTTTGCTTCAATAAGTGTCTTGAAGTATGCTACAAAAAATTCTTCAAGTCTATTCAAGGAGTGTCTTCAAGTATGCAATAGAAAATTCTTCAATTCAAATCAAGGAGTGCCTTCAATTCTACTATAGAAAAATCTCCAAGTTTATTATAGAAAATTCTTCAAGTTTGCTCAACAAGTGTCTTCAAGAAAAGTCTTCAAGTCTGCTACAGAAAATATACCAAGAATGTGCACAAAATGTCTCCAAACTAAGGTCAACGTGTGCACCAGGTTTGTCCAAAAAAATGCCTTTAACAATGTGTTCAAAGCTTCTTTAAAATCTCACCAAGGTTTGTCAAAATGAGGCCAAAATACAGACCCTTAAACAATCCAAAAAAGGTCGAGTTATGGGCTTCAATCCTGATTATTTTCACATAGTTGGGGTCAAGGTTACAAGTCTGAAATATTAGAGTTGAGGTCTGCAATTTAGGCCAAATTGTAGATCCTATTACAGATCAATTTATGGATTCCTTCACAGGCCAAATTTAGTTCTTTTCTTAGGCCGAGATTTGTTTAAATAAGCCTAAACTTTTGTGAAAAGAAGAGAGGACAAGATATTGCTAAAAGATGGACGAGTTATGCTCTAATGATAGTCAGCGTTATGCTCCAATGTATGATCAAAGAATCACCAAAAGACCATAACCCAAGAATCACAATAACCAAAAACCAAATCCCAAATGCTTCTACATTTTGCAACAAGTTTCATGAGATATGAACCTTTTATCTTCTTTTTCATAGGTCTGAGTACTTCTTCTCTTGTCTTCACTGAGTCTCTAACTAAAATTGTGGAGGCATGGCTCTTATTTATACTCATTCAATCATACATTGAACTGACAAGTCTGTTTGGGAGAGGGTTGACTTGTTCTTAAGTAGTCCAACTTGACAAAGGTCAAAGAAAGTGGTTTTTAACTTGAAATTTTAATTTCTCCTCAAGGGAGACGAGTTAGGAGGCATGTAAATACTTGTTGGAAAGGGCTTAAAGTCCTCTTTAATTTTAAGCAATTTTATTCTTCAAATGGAAATCTCTTTGACATCAATAAGAATTTCCAATAGTGTGACCTTCTTAAAATGTCTTTGCATTGACTACCTCTTCAATTGCTTCATAGAAATAAACTTTTGTAGATACTTTCACATATTTTGTAGTCATTATCTTCCATGGTAACAAACCTCTATAACATAAAATTTCCAAAGATGTTAGACACCTAATCCATTAGGGTTAGTATGAAGGAATATGAACCTTCTTGATGTGATTCTTTATGTGATTTTCACCAAAAAAGATTTCTCAGAAACTAGATATGGATCACATAAGCCTAAATTCGATCAATGTGAACCATGATCACCAGAAGTTGTATTTATATGTACATTTTTTAATGAAATGAAATACATAATTACCTACCTGTGTCTATTTTTTTGTGTGTGCTAACCATGATATCAATTCCTTTTAAAGCAAAAATTTCTATAGCAATAACAAAGTATTTAACTCTAAAATCCAACAAATATGTTTCCATAAAAGTGACTATATACCTCTTGATTCTTCACTCACAAGTTTTTTATCATACCAAGGAAACCATAGAACCCGTGATAGAGGTAATCACCGCTTGGTTGTTGAAATTTTGATTTGTGGATTGCATGCTAAAAATAATAAACAAGTGAAAGAAACATCTAGGGGGTGAATTAAAATGACTAGCAACAAAAGGAACATCTAATGAATAGATTTAAACACTCAATATAACATATGAGCCAACTAGCAATGAAATAAAACATCCAGTGGAAGGCTTTAAACTATTGATTGGAAGAGAAGAATCCCAAGGTGGATTTATATACCCAACAATTGCCAAAAAGTCCCAGGATCATATTCCAACACCCAAAATCTACAACAACAACAACAAAAAACCCTAGGGATGTATCCATATACACAACAACAAAAAAAATGTCTATTGTGAATTCATAATCTTGAAAAATTGGAAAAAAACATCTAGGGGTGTGTTTATATTCCTAATTGCTTGGAAAAATATATAGGATTCCTTTGGACTCTCAACTGCTTGGAAAAATGTTAGGGAAAAATTTTAGACTCACATCCACTTGGAAAAATGTCTAAGGACATGTACATTCACCTAGGTGGCAAGAAAAAATCCCAAAACTCTAGAAAAATGTATGATAATGAATTTGGATGGATTTACAAGAGAGAAAATCCCCAACGGTGTAGAAAAACAATTTAACGGCCCTTTTTCTTTATAATGACTCATGGATGAAAAACATTTATTTTCCATCTCTAAAATTGACCAAGGGTAGAGACAAACGAGTTCTTAGAATAGGAACTCACCATTAAACCATTGTTATATGAAGTAAAAACCTCCTACACATAAAAATACTTAATGCAAAGCTCATGAAATTCTCTAACATAATGTATAGAGTGGTCATTATTATATATCGAATAACTTTAATGAACCATAAATGTGAGTTGAATCTATAAATAAATCAACAAAAAGAAGAAAACAATGTTCAAGGAGACATGATTTAACTTGGAAATCCAAATGGGAAAATTAGCTTCGAATGGGGGCTTAGTATTTCATTCTAACAACTTCTAATTACAATGCAGTGCATGCTCTTTATGCATCTTTATCTTCTTGGCCAAAAGAAATAATGTAAACTTTTGAAACAGGAACTCTGGCCAAAAAACCTCGAAAAAACATGAAAACAGTGCTAAAAACGAAAAGTGTGTATATTGGAATGACGGTTTTTTTTAGGGTCAATTTTGAACATGTTTTAAAAATGGCAGTGAAAATGAATTTTTTGTGCAAAAATTGTGCAAAATACGCCCTAAAAATGAAAAGTGTTGATACTGGAATAATGGTTTTTTTTTAGGGTCAATTTTCAACATTCTTAAAAAAATGCCACTAAAAGCGAATTTTTATGTGCAAAAACCACCCTCAGAATGAAAAGTGTTGATGCTGGAAAAACATTTTTTTTTTCTATGGTAAATTTTCAACAATTTGAAATAATGGTGTAAAAGATTTTATCATGACTGAAAAATATTAAAATTTCAAAAAAAAAAATTAAAAAATAAAGTTAAAACAATGAAAAAAAAACAAACAAACAAAAAAGTTAAAAAAAAAAAACGGAAATAAAAATATATATTATTAACAAAACATAAAAAATATATATATATATATAAAGACACAAAAAAATATATATATGTTAAAAAAAAACAAAATTAACTTACAAAAGATAAGAATTAGAAAAATAAAAAATATATATAAATAATTAAATAATAGGAAAAAAATTACATTTTTTTTGTTTGTTTGTTTATTTTTTTTTCTTTTTATCTTGTAAACCAAAAAAAAAAAATTAAAAACTATTAAATTAAGTATAAAAAATTAAAAAAATTACAAACACAAAACAAAACAAAAAACAAAAAATTAAAAACTACTAAAATTAAGATTAAAAACAAAAAAAAACAAAAATATATTGAAATTAAGAAAAACAAACAAACAACAACCACCACCAAAAAACATTAAAAAAATTTTAAAATATACAAAAATTATATATATATATATATATATATATATATATATATATAATAATAAAAAATAAAAATAAAACAACGAAATATAATTTTGATTTAAAAAAAATACATTTAAAATACTTCCCCCAAAAAAAACTTTTAAAATTATTTTTTTAAATAAGTTTAACATGGTTTAAAAAAAAATTAAAAACAAAGAAAAACATTTTTAAAAAATTAAAAATAAATATTTTGTGTTTAAAAAAATTATAGGCATTTTTTTTATAAAATATTCATTTCATTTTTTTTAAACATAAATTTTTATTTAAAAAAAAAAGGAGTCAGTCCAATCGCCCAATCGTTGTCCGGCCTCCTGTGGGGGCGCGACCCTAGGCAGCACGGCTTCTTACAGACGCGTCTCCCAGGGCCATGCCCCCACAAGCGGCCGAGCGACAATTGCACTAACCAGTTTTTTTTTTAACAAAAAATTATATTTAAAAAAAAGGATTATTTTATAAAAAAAAATATTAAAAAATCACTGTAATTTTTTTAAACAAAAAAATATTTATTTTTTAAAATTTTAATGTTTAAAACATAAAATTTATATTTAAAAAATAAAATAAAATAAATGTTTCTTTTTAAAAAAATGTTCATTTTTTTTAATAAAAAATATTTATTAAAAAAAAATGTATGTGGGTTTTAAAAAAAAAAATATATATATATATATATATATATATATATATAATATTTTTAATTTTTTTATAAAAATATATATGGTTTTATAAAAAATTTAAATGTTTTTTTTTAAATCAAAAATAGATTTTTTTTAAATGTTTTTTTTTCTTTTTTAATATATATATATATATATATATATATATATATATATATATATATATTTCTTTTTTTTAAATGTTTTTTTTTTACTTACTTAATTTTATATTTTTTTCCCAAATTTTTTTATGGTTTACCAGATAATTTTTTTTTTTACATTTTTTTATGTTTTTTTTGTCTCTTATATATATATATATATATATATATATATATAATGTCAAAAAAAGTTGACATAAAATATTTTAAAGCATAAAAAATGTAACATTTTAAAAAAATATCCACACTTAATATATTAAAAAATTTAAAGCGTCAAAAATTGTTAAATTTAGAAAATAATTATTTACATCTCATACATTAAAAAATTTAAAGTCAAAAAATAGGTATTTTAAAAAAAGGTATGATGGAAAGAAAATCTATTGGATGGGGGTAAGCACCCACAGGTCTGAGCACACGCGTGAGGAGCAATGACTGACATAGTGAGCTACTGTGCGCAACAACATCGCCATGGACCCAGGAGGGGGCCCCGATCATGACCCTCCCCTTCTACCTGACCTATCCGCATTTCGGAAATTGGTAGCGACATGCAATAAACGGCCAGCAAATGAAAACCAGTAGAAGTTTGTCAAAAGAATGGAAACCGTCCACACAGTAGCTTTGCCGACTAAATAACCCTACAGATCGGCTCTAAACCTAGCAGAACGAGGGCTTATTGGACAGTTCATCAGGCTATGGCCCTCACCTAAAGTTGTAGATGCCTGGGTGCAAAGGAACTGGCGATCTCTTGTCAAGGAAGGAATCAATAGCCATTTTTTCGGCAAAGGCTTCTTTGTCTTCATATTTGAATCTATAAAGGACAGGAATCTCATATTCAGAAATGGCCCATTTTTCATGGCCCTCATGGTTTGTACCTAAACCCATGGACTCCAGACTTTGATCTGACTCAGGATGTGCCCTTGGCTGTCCCCGTTTAGGTGTGCTTACCTCATTTACCTCTGCACTGCTGGAACCCAAATCCTTAGAAACCATAGGCAATAAACCTGGCAAATACATCGATCAAGTAGAAAGGAGGGATTAGTACTCTTGTGCGAGAATTTGTGTAAAAGTTGACCTGGAGAAAGGCCTCCCTGAAGGTATAAAGCTCACGGTGGCTAATTGGTCTCATATTCAAGTGTTAGATTATGAGCAACTCCCATTTAATTTTTGGCATTGCCATGGCTATGGGCACTTTGCCAGGCATTGTAAAAAGAAATCAGAGGAAGGAGTTGAGAACTTGAAAGGGGAACAATGGACTCAGGTCCAGAAATCAGCATCAGCTAAGCGGAACAGTAGAACCAAAGGGAAAGGAATGTCCATGGGTAGCGGTGCTCCACCCATAGTACAAGGGGAGGGGAGCACAGTCCCTCCAAGAGCAGATATATCCACCAATCCCCTTGAAATACTCAGTACACCAGAAAAACTCCTAGACCCAGCAGATGAAGAGGTCGAATAGCAGGCCATTACTATGGAAGAAGATAAAAGATAGGATGAAACAAGCCCTCTCCAAACCGAAACCCCAAGAGGTGTCCCTAGCCCCCCATCCTATGCAGAGATGAAAAGGAAGAAGACTCCAGATATTCCTGGATCCTCGGAAGATGAGACAACCGAGAGGCTTTCGAAAATAGTTGGGGGGAAATCTCACAGACAGGAAAGAGAAGACAAGGCAGAGAGACAAAAAATGCAAGGCATCCAGCCCACAATTGAGATGTCCATCGACATAAATACTAGAACCAGGCCTCCCAAGGGAGGCACTACCCCCCCCCCCCCCCCCCGCTAGTAAATAATGCGACTAGTCTCTTGGAACTGCAGAAGTCTAGGGAATCCCTTAAAAGCTGAAGCAGTGAAGAACCTTCTGAAAGAATAATTTCCTGAGATCCTCCTGCTCCAAAAGACTAAAATAGAAGGGGATTCCCTTCTTGATCTCAGCAAAGTAAAATGGAAAACAAAAGCCGAAAAATCAGTAAGTGCAAGGGGTACAAGCAGTGGGATTGCCACCATCTGGGAGGAAAACAAATTTCAACTTGAGAGCTCCTTCAAAACGTAGCATTGGATTTAAACTGAACTCCGGCACCTTGCTAGTAAGATTACCTTTGCACTCTTTAATCTTTACGTCCATGTCCTCTATGCAGAAAAGAAATATTGCTGGCAAACCCTGTCCGATTTCCTTAACGCTTATTCCCCCAAGAATATAATTCTAGCAGGAGACTACAATCTAATCTTTGACCCAAAGGAAAAAAGAGGAGGAATCGGCGGGAGGGACCACTTCCTTCCCTTTGTGGAAGATTTGATTCAGCAATGGGATTTATTGGACTTTAAGCCAAAAACAGGGCTCTATACTTGGTCAAACAACAGAGCTGGGGCGGAGCACATATCAGCCCAGTTGGAAATATTTATACTTCAGAGCACCTTCCTCTCCAAAAATAAGATCATCTCCACCAAAATTCTACTAAGGTTGACTTCAGATCATAAACCCATTCTTTTGTTTTTTTAAGAAGAAAATTGGGGCCCATCCCCTTCCGGTTCATCCCTCTCTGGTCAAACAGGGAAGGGTTTATGGACATAGTCAAGAAGGCATGGTCCACCCCTGTTGTTGGATTGCCCAGCTATGCATGGGAACAAAAGCTAAAGGCCACCAAAATAGCCTTGAAAGAATGGATAAAAAATCCCTTAGACTCCCCCACTACGCATAGAACGCAGAACATCAAGAAGCTGCTCAATTTGCAAATGGACATGGTGCTGCAAGACATCACCTGCTCAGAAATTCAGAATGAGCAAGAACTCCAACTCAGCACTCTTCGCCCATTCAGAGAGGAGAAAGAATCCTTGAAGCTCAAATTGCGTAATCTCTGGCTTGTGTCTGGAGAAAAAAATTCAGCCTTCTTCCACAAGAAAATCCAAACTCGACTTTCTAGAAACCACATTACTGAAATCAACTCACCGAATGGGGTTGTCCTCAAAGGCACAACTCTGTTAAAAGAGGTTGCAACCTCTCATTTCCAGCAGCTATACAAAGAAGAAGGTGTGGATGATGATGAGGAATCACAAGGCTTCCTCACTCACGTTCCAAGACTTGTTAACAAGGAGGATAACTCAAGACTCCTAAAGCCTTTCACTGAAGATGAAATCAACAATGTCATCTAGAAGATGGAACCAGACAAAGCTCCAGGACCCGATGGGTTCTCCATTCATTTCTATAGAATCTGCTGGGACATCATCAAGACTTATTTGTTTCGAATGATCAAAGGCTTCCTCCAAAAAGCCAAAGTCAAGAAATTCAGAATGAGCAAGAAAGGCATGGTCCACCCATGTTCTTGGATCGCCCAGCTATGTGTGGGAACAAAAGCTAAAGGCCACCAAAACAGCCTTGAAAGAATGGATAAAAAATACCTCAGACTCCCCCACTATGCATAGAAAGCAGAACATCAAGCAGCTGCTCGATTTTCAAATGGACATGGAGTTGCAAGACATCACCTGCTCAAAAAATCAGAATGAGCAAGAACTCCAACTTAGCACTCTTCGCTCATTCAGAGAGGAGAAAGAATCCTTGAAGCTCAAATCGTGTAATCTCTAGCTTGTGTCTGGAGACAAAAATTCAGCCTTCTTCCACAAGAAAATCTGAACTCGGCTTTCTAGAAACCACATCACTGAAATCAACTCACCGAATGGGGTTGTCCTCAAAGGCACAACTCTGTTAAAAGAGGCTGCAACCTCTCACTTCCAACAGCTATACAAAGAAGAAGGTGTGGATGATGATGAGGAATCACAAGACTTCCTCACTCACGTTCCAAGATTGGTTAACGAGGAGGATAACTCAAGACTCCTGAAGCCCTTCACTGAAGACGAAATTAGCAATGTCATCTGGAAGATGGAACCAGACAAAGCTCCAGGACCCGATGGGTTCTCCATTCATTTCTATAGAATCTGTTGGGACATCATCAAGGCTGATTTGTTTCGAATGATCAAAGGCTTCCTCCAAAAAGCCAAAGTGGGAGGAAGCACAAACTCCACTTTCCTAGCGCTAATCCCAAAAGAAGCGAACCCGGTGGTGTTTGATCGCTTTAGGCCAATCTCGCTATGTAATGCGTCCTACAAAATTCTCACCAAGTTACTTGCAAATAGAATAAAGTCATTGCTGGAAAAACTCATCTCTCCCAACCAAGGTGGGTTTGTTAAAGGCAGGCATATCCTAGACAATGTGATTTTGGTGCAGAAAATCATTCATTACAGCGACCAATGCGAAGAGCAAGGCATGTTCATTAAGTTGGACATGGCAAACACCTTTGACTGAGTAAGGCATTCTTTCCTCCTCCAAGTTCTTTTCGCTTTTGGTTTAAGTTTTGCTTTTATAAAATTGATTAAAGCATGTATTTGAGAGCCTTGGATAGCTCCTTTAGTAAATGGCAAGCCAGCTAACTACTTCAAAGCATCGAGGGGCTTAAGGAAAGGCTACCCACTGTCCCCCTTCCTACACATTTTGATGGCAGATTCCCTAAGCTAAAAGCTAAAAGTAAAGAAGTTAAATGGGACACTTCCAGGCATCAGGGAAATAAAAGGAACAATACCAATAAACCAAGCCTTCTTCGCCTATGACTCTCTCATTATGGGAGGTGCCTCCATTAAAATAGCAAGGGCTTTCAACGATGTTATCCAAAGATTCTGCAAAGTTTCTGGAGCTCTGATCAATAGGAGGAAAATCATTGTGTATGGCTGGGCAGTAGATCAACAAACTATTCTTCAAATTTCTCAAGCCCTGTGATTCACAAGCTACGCCTCTTAGGACAAACTCAGGTACTAGGCCTATCGTTAACATTGGGAACCAGCAAGGCCTCTCACTGGATGGAAATTATTAGCAAAATCAAGGCAAAAATGACTGTGTGGGGCAAGCTTATCCTTGTAAAATTTGTTCTCTCCTCCCTCCCAATCTATCAGGCTTCTTTTCTTTTAGCTCCAAAAAATGATCACCGAACAGCTATCTAAGCTCATTCGAAATTTCTTGTGGCGAGGAGGAAAGGGGAATAAAAAAAAATTACCTAGTATGCTGGGACATTATGAAAAGGCCTCTATCAAAAGGTGGTCTTCAGGTAAGAGACCCCGAATTGGACAATCTAGCTTTGGGAGGAAAGATTCTCTGGAAAATCTTCTCAAATCAATGACATCCTATAAGTCAAGTTCTAATTAAAAAGTATTTGCATGGGCTCTCTATAAATAATATGGATGAAGGAGCTTCCTGCAAAGGAACCACTCTATAGAATGTAGCTGAGGCTAGGAGTTCTTTAAAGACCACCTCTATAGAATCCCTGGAAACAGAAGAAAAAAAATTGGGATGTGGGAAGACAAGATCATTGGCCTTCAACCCCTAAAATTTGCCCCTGAAATTGAAAATTTGTGTGACTAGATTATTCAGAATGGAATCCACAAGCTCACAAGTGGGGTTGGGGGAAGACTGAAGCTTACTCATCATCACAAGCCTCTGCATCTCTCCAAGATCATCATCCACAAACCCACTCTCCTTCACTTTGGCAGCATGTATGGGCCCCTTTTGGCCTCCCAAAGATTAACTTCTTTTGTTGGATTCTCATGCACAAAAGGGTCATCATGGGAGATAACTTAGTGAAACGTGGAATTATAGGACCTCATAGATGCCCTCTCTGCTGCTCAACTCAGGAAACGATTGAACATTTTTTCATTGATTGCCCCTTCACTCAAGAAGTATGGTTGCAAGAAATGCTCGAGCTCAATGCTCAAACACCAGTGCAGCTCTCAGTGGTTAGTCTATTCACCTCCTGGAAAGAGCGCTCCCCTCATGCGTTGAAGAGCAAAACAATGTGGGCCAAAATCTGGTATGCAATCCCAAAATACATCTGTTGGGAAGTGTGGTTAGCTAGGAATGAAGCCATCTTCAATAACATATTACAATCTCCCAATGTAGTGGTTGTCAAAGCCAAAGCACTGTTGTTGGAAACTTATGAGAATCGGCCTCATAAGCTAGACAATGCGCTCCTCCCTGAAGAGATCAGCTGGCTTGGTGAGTCCCTAAGGCGTGCTAGCAATAAAAAGAACCCCTCTTTGCCTTGCCCCAATCCAGAGTGGCGGCTTCAGATCTCTGAATTGGAATTTCAAAAGTGATGGAAAAATCAGGGCAAAGTTACGATATTCTTCGATGGAGCCTCCAAAGGAAACCTAGGGATATTAGGAGCAGGGGGTGTAATCTACTTCCCGGATGGGCACAAAAGAGACAGCTTCAGTTGGGGCCTAGGACAGAGCACTAATAACCAAGAAGAGATTCTAGGACTGCTCAAAGCATGCCAGCTTGCCCAGGGGAATAGAGGAATAAACCTTCAAGTCTTCGGGGATTCGGAAACCCTGATAAAAATCCTAAACACCGGTGATCATCTCAATAACTCAGCGCTCAACAAGACCCTTGAGAGACTAAAGAAAGTGTTGCAGAACTTTGTTATCCGTTCATTCTACCACATTCTCCGAAGTCTAAACAAGGAAGTTGATACAAGGGCAAACATGGGATGCCACTTAGCCCAAGGAGCCCTGTCAAAGAATGATGAAGCACCAGAATGGCATCCTATTCCTTAACATAGAAGTCTGAGTTGTGCAAGAACAGGCATTGGTGGCAATGATTCCTTGTTTCTCCCTTCATATGCAAATCTTTAGCCTCCATGATTGGGGAAATCTGGCGCAGGCATCACTCAATCGACCTACACCTGAACGCTGATGAACGCACTGCCTTGACACATCTCTACTCCAGCATCATAGACAGAACCTCACAGCGTGCTTGTCACTCTCAACGCAACCTATACTCACGCATTCAACACATAAGCAACATGATAAAGAAGCGGCTCAACAATTTTTCCATAAACAAAGGATTCAGAGCATTGCAGGATCAGTTTATGGGCTCAATCAAGCCTCGTCTTATCCTTTCAAAGAGAACTAGAAGTGTAATATAATTTGTCTCTTTTTTTATGCTTCTCCGCGTTGACCAAGGAACTCTTTGTAATTACACCAGAATCTAGTGTTTAAGCTGATTTTTCTTTGAATGGTCAATGGATCCAGTGTAATTCTATTGATGTTGGGCCGCCTGAAATCAATTTGCTGATGCACTATGTAATAGTGGTTGTTAGGCTCCGGCCCAACCTTTTTCTCAAAATAAAAATCAACACATTATTCCTGAAGAGTCCTAAAGAAACATAATGTTCCCTCAACCTTTAGACCCCTCAACACCATTAGAAGCTAGCTAAAGTCGGTTAAATACCAAGTGAACCATATGGATTTGAAAGGTGTTTAAGTCATCTCGTGTTTGTGTGGGACCTCATACATTAGTGAAACGGGTAGGTCTATTAACCAAAGGATTAAGGAACATGCTGCTAATATCAAACATGGGAGGACCAAATCTTATGCTTTAGCGAAAGATGCAGTGAAGACCAAGTATCATATGTGCATTGAGGAGGCTAAGGTCGTCGCAAAAATCTCTCATTTTCATCACCGCAAGTTTAGGGAAGCCATTGAAATTGAGCGATCCTCTAATAATATTAATAAGGATGACGGCTGGAAAATTAGTAGCTGTTGGATTCTCGCCCTCTCTTCTTAGTCTTTCTCCTCTCTATCTACGATTTTGCTTCCTTTTATTGTTTTCTAATAGAGAGGATTACCCCCCTTTTATTGCTTTTATTAGTTTTAGTAGTATTATGTATTCATGATTAGTGATTATTATTACTTTTTTTTTTTGAGATAAACACCCTCTTTTTATTCTTAAGAGATTTCTAGTGTATTTTTATTTATTTTTATTTTTTACATAGTTTATTTATTTACGCTTTTTATTTTATATATATATTAACACCCTCTCTTTTATGTTTTTATTTTGATTAATTTTTATTGTATTATTTTTATCTTGATTTATCCCTTTTATTATTTATTTATTTTTATTTTCATTTAGTTTATTTATTTATTTTATGTATTTTTATTTAATTGTTTATGTTAGGTAGGACAATAATTTAAATAATTGAATAATATTTAATTAAACAAACTAAATTATTATTTAAACAAGTCAAATTAATTCCCCCTTAGTCAAAGATAGCCATTTAGTTAATTTATTATATGTAAATATATAAAGTATTATACTATATAATTTTCCCTCCCTAGTCAAATTTAGTCGTTCCTCTAGCCGTTAGGTTGACTTTTCCCCTTATTTAACCTACCGCTGAGATATGCGTCTTCATCTTGTCCTGAAGATGAACCACACTGGCTAGTTCGAAACACGTCGACCAAATATTCTCAATGTGATTTTTTCCGAAAAAAATCATTAACAACCATTCTTGTTAAAGAAAGAAAAAAAAAGGCATGACGCAAAATCACCACTTTTTTAAATCAGCGTGCAAATCACTAACATTCTAAAATGTAATGTACATAAAAAAATTGAAGTGTCAAAAACTATGCTCTAAAAAAATATGTGTGTTCTGCATTGCCCCTTTTCAAAATCGGGTCACTTTTTTGCTATCTCTAGGAAACGGGTAACAGTATCAGTTCTTATTTCAAAGTTTAAATTGTTAAGACCTAAAAGAATATTCTTTGAGAGCCAAATTAATGTAGCAATAGGGGATGTTAGGGCATAGGGGGAAGGCCAACAATCATGACCCTTCATTTCCTCTTTACCCTCCTTTCTTATTTTTTTCTTATTACATTTAATTTTCTATTTCCCTCTCACATTCTCATTTTTGTCTTATTGAAATTTACATAAGCATTGTTTTACAGTGCTTACAAACCTTTATTATTTTCTTAATCAACCTTTTGATACTTAGTCATATTCCAATTCATTAGTTTGGATCCATTTCAAATTATACCATTCATTGAGAGGCATTTTAGTCTTCAAAAGCTTAAGGAAACCAAACTAGATCGATGTGCCCTATATTTACTTCTATAGAACAGTGGCTTTGACTTTCGCTCCTAGCAATGGCTCTAGATTTAGCTCTAGCTCTAACTCATGATGACTCTAACTATTGGGTATGCTCCCGAGATATAGCTCTATCTCTGGTTCTAGCTCATAGCTCTTACTCTAGATCTTGGAAATAGCTCTATCTCTTGGAAACAACTATGAATCTAACTATAGATATTGGATATATTATTTTACTACGCTTACGCTCTAGTTCTAGCTCACCTCCTATTATTCAAAATTATGCTCACTAAATCTCAGCTCTCAAAACTTTCCATATCTAAACTTTATATTAAAGATTCATTTCCATCCCCCTTTTTTTCTTAGAGACAGATAATCTTGGAAATTTTGAATCCATGTTGGATTTTGGGTTTCATGTTTAGGATGACCCAACATGCTATCATCACATAAAAACTAAGTGTGGTTATCTTATTTTTTTAAGATAAATTTCTTCTTGACATGGAAATAGTTCTATATAACCATGTCCATCAAGTGACAATCTTGCATACCTGTACATGCTAGTTGTAGGAGTCTTCGTTAATTGAAATCAAATTCATTTGTTGGAAATTCATTATTCAAGTAGCTTACAATGAAAGATAAGCTAGTGCATGCTTGAGATCCTTCTTTGATCTCTCTCGATTCCATCAAGCAACTACTTTCTTCACTGTTTCTTATAAACCTAATGTTTCCATCTCATATTAGTCCCACAAAAGGAAGTGTGACTTGCCTTCTCTTGCTAGGAACTAATACTTATAAGCATGGAAACAACTCTTTGGTGTCTGCACATGCTTGCAAGTGCTCATGGAGTTCTCCAAAACTCTCCTATGGTCATTTTCCTCCATGCAACAATCTCTATCACTACTCAAAATTTGGGTTCTTCAAATGAAATATCATAAACAAGAACTTGATTGTGGTAGAATTTGGCATTGCCTTGTTTTTCATCTTATTGGTGTCACTAGCCTCTTCTACTACTCTCTGATCCAGATTTAAAAAGAATGCAACAAATTACAAAAATAACCATAAATGCAGAGATGCAGTAAAACACTTCATTTCATTAATATCAATTACTGAAATATGCTTACAAACAAAATGGAAATAATACTAGCTCGGGCGATGGTAACTTATCTTTGAGCACAGATGCGGCAGCTACATGCCTCTAAACTGAGTTACAATGAGGCTCAAGGGCCTTTTATTATTGAACAATAAGAGAAAAACCTAAACAACCAAAACCCTAACTTGAGGAGATGTAACACCAAGAGTTTATTGGCCCCGTTGGGGTTAGTTGGGCATCCAACTTCCCAAGGTCATAACTTGGTCATATTATCTTTGTTTGGCGTGTACGATACCTCATTGGAAATATCTATCTGAGGACTACAGCGAACAATGTGATTCGTATTAGCAATCACTGAGCAATTTTGCCAAAAAAAACGTCGTTTAGGGCCTCAAAACGGCTCTGGAAGTTCAGGACCTAAAAAAACTGCCAAAAATAGTGAATTGTGCTACAATTAAGAAAACTGAAAAACTAAAAGAAATAGTGGTGAGGATCCAAGTGGAATAGGTGGGTGGCCACCAATATCCACCTGGATCAGTCCTCCCCCATTAGGAAGCAGTGGTCCCCATTGCGTTGAGTTCCTCCATGAGATGAGGAAACTTCTACTGAACTTGGTCCCTAGTGAGCCATTTGCCTTGGTGAAGGAGTTAGCTTGCTTTGACAACTCGCTATAGTTGTATCCTCTGTTTCCTAGTGTTCTTGATCTATGTGTCAATGATCTAATCAATTGTGGCATGTTCCATGCAGTCTGGGTTGAGCTCTGTTTGTGTGAGTTGTTTTGAAATGTCAGATGTGTCCAACAATGGTGGATAGTATGGTCGAAGGCGATCTACATTGAACATTGGTTGCAAGCCAAGGAATGGGGGAATATTGTGCTCCAAAGCATTGTTTCCCACGGCCTTGGTAAGGACCATATCGGAGTGGTCTGAACATCTGATCGGCTCTTGTAAGGCGTTATTTCTGTAAATGCAACCAGACTTTCTCGCCCACCTGAAACTTATGTGGCACCCGATGTTGATCATGTCGCTGCTTTTACTTGGAATTTTCCACAATGGACCGACAATATATCTCCCCATTGGGTAGAGGTGCTCCGGGAGTTAGATCGAACAAATGCTTGACCTGACAGTGAAACGGTACCCCTATGGGTGAGGAGAAGATGTCCCTGTATTCTTTTGTGACTGTATCCACCTGCTTTTGCTACGTGGAGGAACCCTTCCTGGGGGCCATGGATGTGGCTACGATCTTCCCCTTACTTTGAGAGCGAACTAGAAAGAAAATAAATTTCCTAGTTTGGGAGATGATCTTACTGCATTTCTTAGTAGAGATCAAAGAGGTGGCGGTAGGTGGGGCTACCTCCAGTATCCTGTATAACGTATTACCCAAAGAAATAATCACAGAGTGAGGTCTAGACTCATATACAGCATGTCGCTTCCACAAGTATGGTTGTCCTAATAATACATCACAAACTTCGAGAGGAGCAACATCACACAATACCTCATCTCTGAAGGGCTTGATGTTGTAGGGAAGGTAGCATTGTTGGCTGACTCAGAGATCTCGTCCTTGGTGAAGCCACCTGATGTTGTACAGCTACGGGTGTGGTATGGTCAGTAGGCCTGGCCGCTTCATGACCTCTACTAAAATGAGATTCTTTTAGATGCCACTGTCGACAATGAATTGCAGCGGCGAACCATTCACCCACATTTGTGAGTGGAAAAGACGCTCCCCCTCCTCTAGATCTTCAGGCTCATTCTTCTGGATCTTAGCGGTGGAAACAATGGCGTTTGGTTCCGCATCAATAATTTGCTTCCCTTTGTCATTCCCCTTGTTGAGTTCTGACTCAGGGCCGAAACATGCATCTTATTCTTAAGCCTTCAACTCGGCCACCAGCGACTTCTTGGTCCAAAACTCACTTGTGTTGTGAGTGGGGCTCTTATGGAACTCACACCACTTTCCTGTGTCCTTTGAATTCATGGTGGTGTTCTTTTCTTGCAGCTTTGACAGGTTGTCTTGGTTCACCCTGCCTTGGATTTGTCCTTTATTCTTTGGATTCGCAAATCGAAAGTCTCTCTTCTTTTGTTTGAACTTCTGCTCGATCTTGACAGCGTATCGGTATGTCATGCCAAGCGAGGAGATGTCTAGGAACTCCATCTCATCCTGGATGTACCTGTGTAGGCGACCGCGGTATTTGAGTACCAAATGCCACTCATAATCCTTGATACCCAACTTTGTGCGAAGGGTATGAAAAATATTGGTAAACTCTGGCACGTCTTGGTCCCTTCCTTGCCGCAGCGTGGTCCACTTCATGTATTTATCCTCATAGCTTCTGATAGGGTAGTACTGCTCCTTGATGGCATCCTGGAACGAATTCCAAGTGGGTGCAGCTGAAAACAGTGAGGTCGCATTGTCATCCTTCTGCTCGTAGTAGGTTTCTCACCAATCCTTGACATGGGGGGCGCTTTGAGAAGTGCAAAAGTGATCTTTTCTCAGCTAGAATATTCATGAATAGAAAAATATCCTTCTAGTAGATTTAACTATTTATCTACGGCATTCGCATCTATCTGACCCTCAAATATGGGAATGTCAAATTTAACTTGTACCTTAACATGTGTGGCACTTCCATAGTAGATGTTGGAGGTAGATGCATCACCCCTGGGTAGCTACAGAAGGATCTGGGAAAAGTTGTCCATCACTGCGTTCCTTTGTCGCTCGAGGGCTTCTTCGAGCAAGATTTTGATAGGATATCCTACCCCCTCATCTTTATTTTCATCCGCCATGGGAGGCCATTGGGATTTGCGAGGATGATCTGGCAAAGGTTCGGCCAGTTTAAGCCCTAACTCCTTATATCCCAACCTCGTTGGGGACATGCAAAGAAAAACACAGAAAGAGCAGACCCCTCTGATACCACTGATCCAGATTTAAACAAGAACATAAAAAATTACAAATATAATCATAAATGTAGAGATGAAACAGAAATAACACTTCATTTCATTAATATCAAATATTGAAATATGCTTACAAACAGAATGGAAATAAGACTAGCTCGGGCGATGGTAGCTTATCTCTGAGAAGAGATGTGGTGGATACATGCCTTTGAACTGAGCTACAATGAGGCTCAAGGGCATTTTTATTATTGAACAATAAGAGAAAACCCTAAACAACCAAAACCCTAACCTGAGGAGATGTAACACCAAGAGTTCATGGGCCCCGTTGGGTTAGTTGGGAAGCCAACTTCCCAGGGTAGTAACTTGGTCATATTATCTTTGTTTGACGCATATGATACCTCGTTGGAAATATCTCTCTAAGAACTACAGAGTACGACACAATTTCCTTTAAAATACTTTGGCAATTTTTCCCAAAAAAAAAAACGTCGTTTAGGCCCTCAAAATGACTCCGGAAGTTCAGGACTCGAAAAACTGCCAAAAATAGTAAATTGTGCTACAATTAAGAAAACTGACAAACTGAAAGAAGCAATGGTGAGGGCCCAATTGGAATAGTCGGGTGGCCACCAATATCCATCTGGATTAGAGACAAATTCTACCCCTTGGACTAGAGATGCAAGAACCTCTCCATCTTCCACAATCTTCCTTTGGTTGTGTGTTTCTAGGATGAAGCTCTAGATGAAGTTTCCAACACTTTTCTTCCCAATATCCAATCAACTTGCAATGGTGGAAATTTTTCTTAGCACTATGGTATGGAATTTTCAATATAGTCCTCCTCCCTTTGAACCTTTGAGTTTGATATTGGAAATTGAAGTCTTCCTATCGTTCTTACTTCAAGATCTCTCTGTCTTATGAAATATGGCTTGCTTCTCATAGTAAGATATCACCTAATGGATTTTTTTTTATATAGAAAAAGCATGAAATTTCATCCCAATAGCTCACAATTATAATGAATCTCTTTTTTCAGTGGTGACAAACAAGGGATGTCTCATTTTATGGAGACTTCTTGGCCTTCTTCTTGCCTAATTGATATTCTTGTTACTTCTTTTGAGTGTGCCATGTGCAGTTTGATTCTATGATCTCTTATCATCACTACCCTCTTTCTATATTCCATGGGAAGGTTGAGATGGTAGTGGGATACCACTTTCATCTATTTTTTCTCTTCCTTATAATGAGTACAATTTGAAAATGTCTTTGCCATTCACAGAAATGGTCTTCATGGTCATGGGATTTTTCATTTTGTCATTAAATCCTAGGCCTTCATTCTTGGTCATATGTTCAACTACAATGGAGATTAGGATTCCTGGTATTCTCTTGACTATTCCTTATCCTTAATAGTCCATATACATTAATAGTTTGGAACCAATTCATTGTATATTTTTTGAATTCACCAAAACACTCTCAAGATGAGTCCAAGGAAGGGGATACTACCAAAGTGGTATTCGTCATGTTGATATCATCTACAATGGTAATAGAAGGTGGCCTTGTTTTCTAGTTCTCTTGGAAAGATAATTAGAGTATTTTCATCACCTTCTACTTATTTTCCAACTCTTTTTATAGTTGATCCATCATTTGCATGATCCTATCTTCTTACCAACTATCCAATTGAATGACGTTATCTCACAATTGTACAAGTTGAACTTTATGCTTGTCCTAATCTTCCATAATAGTGGTGAGGGAGTGTTGGTGGCCTCCAAAAAATTTCTTGTGCAACGGAAACAGTTTGGTAGAGGTATCAAGGTGCCTTTGCATCTCTACCATCCTCTTGTTGAAAATTTGAACCTACTACTTCAAGTGTTAATTTTCTTCTTGAAGCTAAGCATTTTTGGATCTTAAGTCTTCCAACTTTTATTTACTTTCATTACCCATGCTAAAGTATGTGATGTTCTCTTTAAAGTTGTAATAATTATGTCATGCCCAAGGATGCAACTACTATGATACAATCTTATCCATAAATGGTAGTATTAAGGTTCATATATTTCACCAACATGGATCTTTTACATAAATATATGTTTATTCCTTTTCTCAACCTTGTACAAAGAACTTTATCTACAAAAAAGATATTATTTTATATTCCCTTCCATGTACAAGTATCTCTATCTTCTTCTTCTTGTAATGACCATAAGGACCATTCTTGGGTGTGACATTCTTAAAACATATTTGAAATTACTACCACTTCATCAACTTCATATGAATCACCTTTTATGGCATCTTTGACATATATTGTATTTAATAGCTTCCATAGTAAACAAATTCTATAACATAAAGCTTCTGAAGTTAACAAAATTTGTAAAAAGATTTTGTATCAATAACAAAGTATTCCACTCTACACTAACAAATATTATACTATAGAAGTGACTATATTCTTCACCCACAAGTTTTTCATCATACTGAGGTAACCATAGAATCCATGAAAGAGGTAATCACTACTTGGCTATGAAAAATGATTTTTGTAGTGCACATTGAAAATAATTGACCAATGAGTGAAAGAAACACCTAAGGGATGAATTAAATCAACCAACAACAAAAGGAACATCCAACGGATAGATAAACACTCACTAACATCTGTGTCAACCAAAAATAAAAGAAAACATTCAGTGGATGTTTTTAAAATGCTTAATGGTAGGGAAGAAAACCAGGGTAGATCTATACACCTAACAGCTACCAAAAATTCCCAAGGGCATATTTAGACATCCAATAGTTGTAAAATATCCCATGGATGTTTTATAGTCACAAAAACAAAGAAAAAAATGTTTGGGGTGAAACTGGACTCTCAACAACTTGGAAAAGCATCGAAGGACATGTTTAGAATTCCAACTGCTTGGAAAAATGTATAGGTACATTTTTGGACATGAGTTTGAAGTCATAAAAACTTCGAAAAACATCTAGGGGCATGTAAATTTTCCCACGTAATAAGTAAAAATCCCAAAAAAAATAGAAAAATGTATGGGAGAAAATTTGGACAAATTTACAAGAGAGAGAAAATGTGTAGTAGTCTAAAAAAATAATTTAGCAAACTCTACGCTTTTGTAACAACATCATAATGGGAACTATTAAATTCCAATCTTTGAAATTAACTAATGGTGGAGAACAAAGAGTTTTTGTAATAGGAATGTACCATTGAACCACTATGCTATGAAGTAAAAACCCCATCACACTAAAAAATAATCAATGCAAAGCTCACGAAATTTGCAACAGAGTTTAGTAATCTATAGAGTAGTCATTATTATAGATCCAATAAATTTAATGAATGAAAAATGTGAGGTAAAAGTGTAAATTACTCTGCACACAAAAGAAAATAGTGCACAAGGAGACATGATTTACACTAGAAACCCAAATGTGAAAGCAGGCTTTGAATAGGGACTCAGTATTTCATTTTGAAAATCTCTAGTTATAATGCAGTGATGCACTCTGTACATCTTCCTTTCCTTAGCCAAAAAACCCAAATAAAATACCCCTAGAGAATGAGATTGGTGAAGGAAATAGAAATATTTGTGGTGTAGGGAAATAGCCACAACCCTTCATTTGATCTTCCTTAGCTTTCTCTCCTATTTTTTTCATATTACTATTTTCTTCGCACATTCTCATTTTGTGTTATTAAACCTTACATAAGCAATGTTTTACAATGTTTACTAAATTTTATTATTTACCAACTTAACTTGTTGGTAGTAAGTCGTACACCCATTCATTAGTTTGGATCCATTTTGAATCATCTTGTTATAGTGAGGAGAGATAAGCTATAGATATTATATCCCATATTTGACTTATTTAAACTTGCTTGAGTTTTTTTGGTGCTTTTACATATTCATGTGTGTATGAATCAATTTAGTAGTTGCTACACTTATTTTATCACTCCATCTAATCAGAAAAGTCCCACTCCAGCATGATAGGTATTATAGAAATAGTTAGTTATGCAAGGTAACAATTTGGTAGCTCTTACTTAACAGTTAATGGAATTTAAGAACTAAGAGTGGTATGATAAATTCATTTTTCCTATATATTATTATCATGAGAAAGTGTGTTTCCTTCATAGATATGAATTATCATTTAATGCTTGAAATCATGTGAAGAATTGTGATTTCCATTCCTTGTAAGATCAATGTTTTCTTGGTAGATAGAGTTATAGTTCTTTCATAGATCAGAGATATTGTCCTCTTTAGAGCTATCATAGCTTAGTATGTTTACATCTTTCTTGGCTCAAAGTTATTACACTTAATTACATTCATCTAGTAGAGTTATATTTCAAATTTGGCTTTACAGGACTTACATTACTTTGATCAATTTCCCAAATGAATGTGCTTAACCCAATAAATACATTTACTATGGTAAGCTATAAACAATGATCATATTCGAAAGGGATAGACTTTAATTTCTATTTAGTTTGTATTCTTTCAAGCAATAGTGAATTTCCTTTTTGGAAAAGTGTGGATTTCCTTTCAAAAAGTGTGAATCTTTATTTTCTTGCAAATTACCTTTATTCCATTTATTCCTGCAAGATTGTTTGTTATTTCCTTTTTGAAGCTTGTACAGTTAAGTAAGACCTTTCCAAAACTTGTGGAACTACATATGCTTTTGTTATAAAGGTAATTGTTGAAATTACAACTAGAGAACAAATCAATGGAAGTAAAAAGTGTATTCTGCATATATAGTGCATGATAGCTCACAAATTATATTTTATCCTTGGGTTGAAAATTTAATGTACAAGACCCTTGATTACCTCGTAATTAGAGATGTGATAAAAGAGGATGTCACTAGCTTTGTCTGTTCTTTTGAAATTAGGAACATACACTTTGATTTTCTACATAAGTATTCCATCTTCTGTTAGGTTATACTCTTTAAAATTATGTGGTACATACACTGATTGATAATGTTCTATAACAACAACCTCTAAAATTATTCCCTTTAGATATGATATGCATATTGATGGCTGTATCATGCATGACATGTTCCCTTCTAAGGGCATTAAAAACTTTATTCTCTTACCTTTTGGTACACTGGATGTTAAATTCATATTAGCTTAAAAATTCCATCCATCATATTTGTTTAGCATTTAAAGTTAGTTGTTCAAACAAATATTTCATCCACTTTGGTCTATTTTCAATTCAAATTTCTTCCCCCATTAGGTAATGCCTCCACATTTTCAATGCATGTACTATGCTAGAAAGATCCAAATCATGTAATGGCATAATTTATATCCTACTCTTTAAGCCTTTTTGTTGTAGGGAAAAGTATCTGATTCGGATGACCCTATCCCACTCTAAGGGTGATAGTACCTCAGCGACAACTGTAAAGAAAACTACTTAAGGTTTACTTCTTTATGAAAGCAAGAGAGAATGAAGAAATGCACTAACCGTTGCCTTGCGCTTAATGTCGAATCCAAACTCTTCTCTTTGCTTGCTTGCTCCCAGCTCCTTGCTCTTTTACTGGCCCAGCTACAATGAGATCCTGTAAAATAACAAAGAAGGAAACTACAAGAAGCATGCAATCATAACTGATTCAAGGATTAGCATAAATCAAATATACAATTATCACAACACATCATTGAAACAAATGTATATAGAAGAACCTCAATAGCTTTTATTAATAGAAGAAGTAAAGTTCTGAGAGTGTTACAACCATTGAAGGCCCCAATCCAGCAACACCTCCCAGCAGAAAGAATTTCTCCTCTTCACCTCCTTCAAGCAATCACCCAATAGTTCTCTAGTGAAACCAACAGCATATCGTTACTATGCACAAAATTCCAGCCTCCTGAGCTCATAGGAGAGAGCTCAATATATAGATGAATTGAGAAAGGATGAGTCAGCTTGCAACTGATGTGTAGCTGCCTTGTGTCCTCTCTCTCTTCAGTTGATCTTCAGTTCTTGAGTCCACTTGGAGAACTTTGCTTCCACTTGGAGAAACAGAGCCTCTGACTCATCACAAGGCGAAATCCCTGATCCAAGTGTCATTTTTGGAAGATTCCAGAGCAATGACTCAGTGTGCCACTTGTCCCATCTCGCTCAGCGCAGGTGGCCTTTGTTCTACCTGCTTTGCAACGCAGGTACACCATGGAGGAGTTGAGTTTCAGCGCAGAAGCCTAGTGGAGCACCTGCTTTGATTTCAGGATTGCTTGTTTTTTAGTGTTTTCAGGTGGAGAACTGATCTGAGAGCTGTTGGTTTGCTGACCTTGTTCCTCTAGGGGTAGGAACATCATGTTTAGGGACTTTGGATCCCTTGGATTATTGACAATTCATGCAAGGCACAAAATTGTCTATAACAGATGCCCCCTAAAGTATGAGGTCGTTTATCGGGTGAAATGCTTTATTAGGAGGATCCGAAGTTCATTCAATCTGCTGAGAAGTGTCATGTAATAAGATACAATACAATACATTATTCTTTCATACTTTTTCATGATCTAGCTGAGGCGGGCATTCCCATGCTCAGCTTTATAAATACATTTTGGTACATAGAACAGACGATTGTCTGATGATAGACTGATAATTCTCTGTTGAAATTATCATCCTTTGAGAAGGATGATCATCTGCTGCAATGATGTACATATCAAATGTCTTTATATCCTGAATATATATCGCAGCCCGGATGGATGAAACTAGATCCGGGGTCTTCAATCTCTTCCGATCTTCACTCGATGTACAAGTCGATCCATGTGAGAATTTCTTGAAGTCGAACATGGAAAGACATCGCTTGATTACCGGTCAATGATGTAAACCGTTAACAAGCGCGAGAGGAATCACCGATAAGGATGATGACCCTCAAGGCACGGCAGTACAATTCACATGGTGGGAATAAAGGACTTGGTGTCGACCACCATGCAAAATCTTCTGGTCGAAGGTCATTGATGTATACCTATCGCCGGAAGTGAGAAACTTGCCATTGAGGCATGCAAGCTTCAAAGTACTGAAGGGGTTGTTCCTAGATCAACTCCTTGGATAATGAGCTGATGTCGACAAGGAGCGATCCGTCAAAGGAGGGCCTTAATGAATCCCACATCAGTGACACGGAACGGAGCTAGTGATTGTGATGAGGTGAAAACAAACTGTGATGTATGATTCAGGGTGGCGGTCATGAAATGGATGAAGGACAATGTATGGCAGTGGATGGGACACGGTTGACTCTTTGCAGAACAACATCTCTTGAACATATAACGACACTGATGTGATGGATCGGTAGCATTACCCCAAATGTGGATGGTGTGGCGAGGACCATGGTGATGAGACCGGTGAATGAAACAACCCAACCCGATGTGATACGGAGGACAAAGTGTCATGTTCAAGAGCGACTTGCTACCATTAAAGCTGTGAGGTTCTCCCAATTTTTTCCCCAGTCATTGCTGACCAGTACCTCTTTATTTTTGTCAAGCTTGAGGAGGATAACATATGCTTGTTCTATAACCTGCCCTTCGGGCAAGCCCATCGCTATGTTTTAACGAGCCTAGCGATAGGGAAACTCGTTCTCGTCTAAAGACAAGTTTGTCGCTATTTAATGAATTTAACGAGTCTAACGACAAGGATAACTCGGTCCTTTTCATTTTTAGAGAGTCTGAAAAGGTACGTAAAGTCAACTCCAAAATTCCTTTTTCGTCATCTAATCCCTTAAGTCCGAAAAAGTATAAAACAATACAGAAGGGATGAATTTTCGATTGCTTTAACGAGCCGAACAAAACAAGCGCTCGATCTTTTTGTGCAATAATCCCTCAGGTCCAAAAAGATTAAAATCTAGAGGAGGGATAGCTCTTCCGGTTGCTTTAACGAGCTGGAAGGCCAAAACTCGGCAAACTTTTCATATTTTACGAGTCAGTGAAAAAAGCTCAAAGAAGACTCGTCTTTTGAGGAACGAGTGATAAACAGGGATAGCAGCAGATTCCAGGTACAGGTTGGAATTTTCCAATCACGGCAGTGTCACAAGGATGGCTAAGTGAAATCACTCTTCGCAGCTGTTCCTCAAAATGGGTAAACAAACATATGGAGATGAACGATTGGCCAAGTGAACGGATGGAGGTGAGACTGCAAGAACACGACCAAGGGCTTTAATATGGCTGTCAAAGGTTACATTTACCAAGGTTATTTACCGGTTCATTTTTTCTGGGTGAGCTTGAACTCTAGGGGAAGATTGCTCACAACTTATGTTTATTTTTTAACGAGCATGAACTATGTGCTAAAACTGCTCGGATCTTGCGTTTATTTTTTAACGAGCATGAACTGTGTGCTAAAACTGCTCGAATCTTGCGTTTATTTTTTAACGAGCATGAACTGTGTGCTAAAACTGCTCGATTCTTGCGTTTATTTTTTAACGAGCATGAACTGTGTGTTAAAACTGCTCGATTATACCAGTCTTAATACAAGGAACGCCTCAGGTGAGGTATTCTTATTTAAGGAGCTATACCTCACTAGCTACTCCAATTTGGCAAGTTTTAACTTTTGCCCCACATCCTTTCTTTATGCAAGCTGGAAACGGCTAATCCTACGAGTTTAACGGGTTAGACCTACAGGTTTAAAGGGAGGACCTAAAAATTTAAAAAAATAAATAGTCGTCCCGTGCTTGCACTCCAAAAGGCTTGCATGCCCCCAGGTATAAAGTATAATTTCAAGGCTCTTCTTCTCCTCTGTCCCACCTCTGTTTTTCTACTTGTCGTCTTGCTATATTTTTAACGATACTTGTCTTCTCGTTATTTTTCGGTGCCGACGGTACTTGTCTTCCCATCAGTTCACTTTTTGATTTTTGCAAGATCGCAACAGATAAAACATTGGTGTTACGGAGGGAGGTCCTCTTACTTATTATCCGAAAAATGGTTTTGTTTGCTGCCGCAAACTAAACTCTCTTTTCGACGATGTCTATCATTAGGTTGCTAAGGATGGTGACTACTTGTTGCAGCAATTTCATCTCTTTCTTTGGAGACTGCCCCTACTTATCCTTCAAAACATATGTTTTAATGGGTGAGGCTTGACTTCAAAGATGGTGGCTACTTGCCGCCACAAATGGATCTCCTCCCTTAGGAGAGCCTACTTTTTTAGACAAAGGGAGCCTATTATTTCGCTCACATAACTTTGACAAAAGAATTTTATCCTAGAACAACCCTCTTTTGACGGGGTACGGACTAGTCCATTCTTCTGCGGAAATTAACTTTATACCCAAGGTTTCCTCTGCCCAAGGCAGGCCAGGGTGCATGCCCCCTGGGTCCCAGTTCTTTCTTTCCGAATCACTCGCATTCATCGGGAAGTAGAACCGGGGGTGGAGGCATTCCTTGAGTGAATAAACCGTTAAGGGATGGTATTTGACTATTTGCGATGCGTGATCCTGGAAATGAAAGTTGGTCTACGAGCTTGACCATTCTTCCTTCGTGCGGAAAACACATGACTCTAAAGAGTGAGGACACTATCGCCTCCATGCAATATATATAGTCCCGTCCAAGGAGTAGGTTATAATCCAAGGGTCCTTGGACGACCATGACGTTCATATGAACTGTCTTCTTCCTCAATGTAATCGGAACATTGGGGAGGATCCCTAAAGGGCGACTGGTTCCTTTATCAAAACCTGATAGATTTCTCATCTCAGGTAAAAGCGCCGGGGAACCCAGTGCTTTCCAAGCAATAGAGGAAAGGATACTCACAGATGCCCCTTCATCAATGATGGTTCCAGCCATTACCATTCTATAGATTTGGACAATGATTCTGAATGGTATACTGGCTGGTAACCGGGGTCTGCCTAGTTGATTCCAATCAAAGGATACAACTAGGTTGCTTGGTGGTGGGACCGAATACACGGCCGGATACGACCCTGACGATGTTCCTTCCTGCGATAAAGGAATGGGCGCATTGCCCTGATGCTCATCAGAGTCTGTGTTGATGAAAAGAATCTGGACGGTGTCATCCTTATTCTCTTCAGTGAGGGTGTCATTTGAAGATGAATCTTCAACGACGGTGTCATTTGAGGATGAAACCTCTGAAGGAAGAACCGGGTCAACTGCCGTTTCGACCTTTAGACTTTCGTCTGGTCTGGATTCAGTTGGTTCATTCTCAATGACCGACACTTCAGCTGACCACTTGAGCGGGCCAGCTGGATTTTCAACTATCGAGGGATTAGGCACGAGTTTTTGGTATCCAGGAGGAAGTCGTAACAGTGATACCGGACGATCTTCCAAAACTCTCTTCGCCTCATCTAAGAATGGACATCGGTGGATGGCGTGATCGCCTTCACACAACATACAGGGTGATCTTGGTCTCCCTTTTCGTCCTTCACTCTCGCTAGTTGATGGACTGCAATCAACATGACTACCAGAGGTTGATGCTACCGGATTGTGCAACCTGGGGGACCAGTCCCTTAGTATCCGGGGAATACAAGGACAATCACGATGGAAGTGGGTCCCTTTGCAAATGACACATGGCGATTTAGGCCCGGTCGGTGCAGTGTGTGGATTTTTGTCAGATGTCTTTTGCTTGCCCCCAGTCGCCTTCGCCATAGGCCCCTTCTGCTTCTTTTCTTTCTTCTTCTTTTCCTTCTTCTCCATGGGAGGCTGACTTCTGCCGGCTCTACCTTGTGAAGATGAAGGATCAGAGGAAGAATTGTAAGAAGTGGAAGGCTGGTGGGCAGCTCTAGACTGGTCTGACTGTTGATTCGACTGCTCAGGATTTGTGGCGATTTGAACTACATTAGTTGAAAAGAGCCATACAGGTAGGCCAATTGTCAATCCTGGAAGTGACAATGTGGCCATATGAGGCGCACCAACATCTCCCCAAGAGGAGAAGGGATTGGGATTTCCACCAAGGTGACTTCCTTGGTTGGTGGGCTCCATACTTTTCAACTGAAAGATCAACGTGGGAATAACAGGTGATTATGTTCCGATTAAAATAAATTTTATTAACGACGCTTTAGACACAACTTTGCTTTTTCATGTTTTAAGAGTCGAGAAAAAGCTAAAGATGACTCTAGTCTCCTTCGATGTATTAACGAGCCCGAAGTGACAAATGCTCGGTTGGACCTTTTCAGTTATAGAGTTTGAAAAGGGCCAAAAGAAACTGCTCTGGAGATCTAGGCAGAGGGTGTGCCAAACCTTTCGCGAAACCACAGAATACGTTTTACGGTACGGGTGGTCGATCTTCGTGAATGCTGTGTTCACTGCATCGCGATCAGTAGGGCGGCCGACACGGCTTCCTAAGGATAAAGGATAAATGCCTATAGGGGTCTCCCAATATATACGCGACGGTACGTGGGAGCACAAGTCCGTATTAGTGCCACCGACTCTCAGGAGGAATCACCCACCTTCGTAGAGATCGACAGTCACTACGTTTAACGACGCCGGAACACGTCTCTACCTAGACCTCTATGTGTTTGTGTTATGTTACAAAGCGTTGTTATGTAAATTGAATTTATTTTAATGTTGATCTTGCTTAGCAGTTTGCCTTTAAGGATCACCACGAGATGTATGTAACAAATTCCTGAATGCAGTCTAAGATGAGAAGCAAACTTTTCAATCTTTCAACTTTGAAAATCTTAACTACTGAGGAGAAGAAAGGCAAATCTTTTCACACAGATCATAGAGCACACACTAATGCAAAATTTCCTAAATCGTCATGCAAACAGTCAAATGCAAAATGCACAATGCATGTATTTTCTTTTCCCTTTCTTAATGTTGATGTATTACAAAAAAGAAAGTTGTTATATAACTTTGATTTCGATTTAAAGCGAAAACAAACAAGTTTGTCCAAAATCAAAAGACACCTTAAGATTTACTTGTTTAATCACTGGAAATACATGAAATCAAACCATAATGACGAAAGTAAAAAGACTAATCAGCTATGGACAGCAAACAAGCTAACTCTTTAGACCAGCAAAATGCCTAACACAGGTTCAGATCTAAGAGGCCAAAGCAAGACTAGTTCACTTTCGTTATGGGAAATTGTAAATGATGTAAGAAATACAAAAGAACAAGTACAATTTCGTTATATAACAGAGGCGGAATGATGGCAAGTAAGGTTGGTTTCAGAACAGGTACAAGACTGGTAACTGGTAGCCAAATCTATAGTGAAAACAGGCAAGAAAAAGGGAGGAAACCCCAACTGCACTAGGCAAAATTGGGCCAACGCAGGTGCTGCACAGCCAGTCTGGCTCTCAGCGCAGGTAGCCCCTTCGGGACCTGCGTTGCAAAGCAGGTAGCCTGTGTACTACCTGCTTTGGAAAACGAAAGTTGCGTTTTCTCAGTTTCCGGGTCACAGTTTTCTCAAAAATGCACAGTTTTTGCTCAAATCAGAAGCAATCAGTCAAGCACACACAAAGGGATGATTAGGAAGATGAAAAGCTATCACTAAGAGCTTACAAGGATCCTTGTAGATCAGCTCTTCAAATCATGAACAAGCTCAGAAATGAGCTAGAGTAGCTGCCCTCTACTTCGCTTTTGATATAGTCAAAAGCTTTTCGATTTGGTACTCTTTTGTTCAGGAAATGAATAGCAAAATACTACAAACAATCAAACAGATACGATCCCCAGCGGAGTCGCCAGTTTGTTGTAGGGAAAAGTATCCGATTCGGATGACCCTATCCCACTCTAAGGGTGATAGTACCTCAGCAACAACTGTAAAGAAAACTACTTAAAGTTTACTTCTTTATGAAAGCAAGAGAGAATGAAGAAATGCACTAACCGTTGCCTTGCGCTTAATGTCGAATCCAAACTCTTCTCTTTGCTTGCTTGCTCCCAGCTCCTTGCTCTTTTACTGGCCCAGCTACAATGAGATCCTGTAAAATAACAAAGAAGGAAACTACAAGAAGCATGCAATCATAACTGATTCAAGGATTAGCATAAATCAAATATACAATTATCACAACACATCATTGAAACAAATGTATATAGAAGAACCTCAATAGCTTTTATTAATAGAAGAAGTAAAGTTCTGAGAGTGTTACAACCATTGAAGGCCCCAATCCAGCAACACCTCCCAGCAGAAAGAATTTCTCCTCTTCACCTCCTTCAAGCAATCACCCAATAGTTCTCTAGTGAAACCAACAGCATATCGTTACTATGCACAAAATTCCAGCCTCCTGAGCTCATAGGAGAGAGCTCAATATATAGATGAATTGAGAAAGGATGAGTCAGCTTGCAACTGATGTGTAGCTGCCTTGTGTCCTCTCTCTCTTCAGTTGATCTTCAGTTCTTGAGTCCACTTGGAGAACTTTGCTTCCACTTGGAGAAACAGAGCCTCTGACTCATCACAAGGCGAAATCCCTGATCCAAGTGTCATTTTTGGAAGATTCCAGAGCAATGACTCAGTGTGCCACTTGTCCCATCTCGCTCAGCGCAGGTGGCCTTTGTTCTACCTGCTTTGCAACGCAGGTACACCATGGAGGAGTTGAGTTTCAGCGCAGAAGCCTAGTGGAGCACCTGCTTTGATTTCAGGATTGCTTGTTTTTGAGTGTTTTCAGGTGGAGAACTGATCTGAGAGCTGTTGGTTTGCTGACCTTGTTCCTCTAGGGGTAGGAACATCATGTTTAGGGACTTTGGATCCCTTGGATTATTGACAATTCATGCAAGGCACAAAATTGTCTATAACACTTTTGGACTAATAGAAAACGGCATTCCCATTCCAATTAAATCTAGTGACTCCTTCCTTGCAAGCATTTGTACATACCACAAATTCTCTATTTGGATCAATAAGTTTTAAATAGGTGCACTAATAAATAACTCTTTCAATCACTGAAAATTTTGTTCACACTCTTCTATCCATTCAACTTGGATCCCTTCTAGAAAGAAGTGATCGGATAAGAAATCCTTGAAAAAAATTTAATAAACATCCTATAATAAACTGCAATTCCCATGAAATACCAAACCTTTGAAAAAATATTTGGTGTTGGCTATCTACTAATGGCTTCTATATTCTCTAGATCAATTTTTATGCATTTCTCTCAAAATGATGTGTTTGTAGGAATTTACAGGGTAAATTCCTTAGACAGAACATCAAAGGACACCGCTCACAAACAGATCACAGATCAATACACTGGTATTCTTGACATGGTTAAAACCCTCAAAGAGGGAAACAGTCCACGGCTTGAGCCAACGCAACCACTTCAGGCAATTTATTAATAAAAGAATGAAAATTTACATAAGCTTCTCTCACTGTTACCCTACAAATGACGCTCCATGCTCTTTAAATAGATATCATGGACCAATCAGGTGTTAAGCCACAAATCAAGTGTCAGCAATCCCGATGAGAGAATATACCGTCGGATCACTACATATCATGACCGTTGGATTGTAAGTTACAAAAGTACATAGTAAAGAAACACATTTTACCTAACTCTACACTAGACCAAGTTATACTTCACTATTTCATATGTGTCGAAATATCCTAACAATGTTCCAAATAGTGAATTTGCTATAGTAGAAAGAGCACGCACTTAGATTGGAATATAGTTGATGCTCCCTTAGCAGGTGTAGCACCAATTTCAAGTGCCCCTGGATTGGGCCTTATGCAACCAATCTGAGCTTGCCACATGTTGGCTTCGGATTGGACCAGAGTATTCCCCAAATATTGCGACATGTCACGCATTGGTTGCCCTGCTAGATGTCGTATTACTAATGTTAGTTGTTGACCCTACTGCCACATGGCAACCTGTGGGGCTACCATTTAGTAGCCTACCTGCAAAATTTTTACTGTTTGGCAAAAACTTCAACAAGCCATAACTTTCGCATACAATGTCGGATTGAAATTTCGTTCACGTCATTGATTCAGAACAACTAGCTCTTCAATTTGAGATAGCTTTTGCTGAGTTTCGAGGACTTCCACATTTTGGCCTACCTCCTAGATCAAAATGGCATAAGGTGGATTGGCCTGCAATAATAATAGGTCCAATCACCATAAAAATATATAAAAACCAAGGATAGGGGGCATTTTTAGTTGGTCCAGAGGAGTTGGTCCAGATTGGGCCCTAACCAATCACAAACAAGGATCAGACAACAAAAAGAGGGGGAATGGAGTTGGGAAAGGACAAGGAAAAAAATGAAGGGAGTTAACAATGAAAGGAAAAGAGAGAGTGGAGGAGAAAGCAGAAGAAAGAAGGAAGACAGTCGAAAAACAGAACTTGGTAGAAAGTTTGTTGTTGGGAGTTAGAGGTGTAAGGCACAAAAGAGCTGCAAGGCACAGATTGTGTGCCCTGTGTAATATCAAGAAGTATCATTGCACAAAGGAACAACATAATATCCAAGTAATCAGCACTTCAACTCATGGCTCTTGGTGTCACGCCTTCTTGGGTAAAATGTGCTTAGTTTGTTTAAAACATATGAATTTTCTTGTATTCCAAGTTCACAATCAGCTTAATCCCCTATTTGTTTTGTAAGGTCACTATGTCAATAAGTTGGGGTGGATGATTCATCCAACATTACTTTTTCTCATTGTTGCATTTGTTTGTATGTTTGCATAAGCCATATGAATTTGGCATTTGGGCAAACTAAAGTTGATACACTTTGTAGTTACACATTCTCAATGTTGCATTGCTTGTGCATTTGCATAAGCCATATGACCTTGGTGGTTGGGAAAACTACTGTTGATAAGATTGTATGTTACCACCTTCTTTCTTTTCAAATTACATTTTAGTCTCCATGTACATGTTGGAGATGATTTCTTTTACAAAAGCCTACAAGGAAAAGCTACACTTTGCAAATCACCTATCAATATATTTCTCTGGTACTTAAACTAATTTGTTTGCATATAGTAACCTCGTAATTGTGAATTTGCAACTCTTGAAGAGTTGTTTAACATTACTATTGAAGAGTTATTTGACATTACTATAATTGAGATAGGCATACAAGGTCAATTGCAACTTGGGAATAATTTTGTGATGTGCATGCTCATGGAAAGAAGTATCTAAAATTCCTAAATTAAATGATGGTGGAGTCTTTCACCTCTAGAGTCCCTCAATGGCTAGTAGGTGGAGGAAATGGTTGTCTTGGACTAGCCTCCCTTGACTGGAGTACTCAAATTTCAGTAGAGTTACTACGGCAGCAAATTAAAGGTGGATGAAAACCTCTAGAGCCCCTAAACTACATGTGGGTGAAGGTTTTCACCTGTGGAGTCCCTCATTCGCTGGTGGGTGGAGATGACCTACCTCTAGAGTCCCTAGACTGTCTTGAATCTTAGTGCTTTAATACTATAAGGGTGGAGGTGGGTTAGACCTCTGTAATCCCTAGTATATAAGGTAGTGTGGTCATCTGGAACAATCACAATCTAGGGGGTGACAGTTGCATGATAAGTTTGATAGATACCTATCTATGGTTGGCTAGTGAATTTATGTCCCTATTCCAATGCTCACTCATGTGAAAGTTGTTATTTCCTTGGAAAAAATTCCACAATAAGTTTTACTAGTTTGAGAACACTAAATGTAGAATATGATGGCTTACAGGTATGGCTAAGATGTTGGATACATGATTATTGTTATCCTTGTATAAGAGATATGTTCCTTTACATCAGATGTACTACAATGTTACTGCTACTGTTTGGCTGTTGTTTGTAAGTTGGATATATAAGTAGAGTACACATGAAATATGGTCATCACTGACCCTAGGAAAAGGTAATAGTAAATTGTGTTCGAAAGGTTGGGACTGAATCCAATAATCTACTACAATGTTCAAGGAATTGTCTATGTTGTCGGTGTTTTGGTCACATGAAAAATTTTCCTAGATACTAAGTGTAGTGGGCATGGCATGTTATATGCATATGTGTGTATTCTTGAAGCTTCATGGACTATGTGCCAATAGTATAGTGATAATACATGCTTTAGTGAGGAACCCTGGGGGTATTTTTTGAGTTTATCTCATGGTTTTGACCCATGTATTGACTAGCAGAAGTTGTCTTATCACGCTTTGTAAATATTTTGTAAGGGTTGCAAACTTTGTCTGATTTCTATTGTTAGTCGGAAACATCTTCAATTATGTCTTAAACAACTGTGAAACCATGTAAATTATCCATTCGGCACTTGATTGCTCATTTATGTTGTGGAGTCCTTATAAATCGTGATATCTCACCTTTGTCAATGGGTTTAAGGAAATATAAATTTGAGTCGTGTTTTTTGATTGGAAATTGTTTTGTTTGATCGGTAAGCTTCCAATTGCATGAGATGAAAGGACTCATTCCATTTTTCCTTTTAAGGGTCACGTTTCCCTGAGACCATATGTGTAATATAATCATTACAATAGAAAAAATCGTCACTAGAATTCCAACATTAGAATAAGTATGAATGAATCAAGTTTTCTTCGTATGCCTATCAGGTTGGCATGTTTGTCTATTGGTTCCACCTTAGATAGGCATCTCTATCCGACCTAAGTTTGAGCCAACATGAATTTTGGATAGAGAAACAATTGCATGGCATGAACAATGTCATTAAATGATCGAATAAATTATGCTTGTTGGTACTTTTGTGATTTGACAAATTTGACAATGGTAATTACGGTAATAATCTCGACAATGTGTCTGTGTTCGATATTGTTTAGTGAGGCAGTTTAATACACGAGCATATCTAACCACTCGTTATATATTGTCAACATTGCCTTGAAAACTTGCATTTAATTGAGGGTTTTACATTGGTTTATCTTAGTAATGGAAAGATGACGTATTTTCCCAATTATTTCAAATGTATATGATATTTAACATGTGTCAATTTGTTGTGGGTATTGGCTAGATATAATTGCTTTGTTCTTGAATGGTGACATTACCAACCTGGTTAATATGGATGTCAAAAATTTGATGGCAGCATCCCATTGAATGACTCATCTTTAAGGATGAATATCTCGTGACCATGTAGTTAACCTCACGATACCACAAATACAATGTCGCTACATCATCATCACGCTAATTTACTAATGATAGATATTTGCATTTGAGAACCGGGGTAAGTTACAAATTTCCCTAAAAATGATTTAGTTCATTAGTTTTCTCATATGTTAAAATTACCTCTTATAATTGTGTGTAACATATCACTATTTAACTTTTGTGCTAAATGAGGAACACGATTGAGGAGCTGGCATATTCCTTGATTTTAGAGCATCTTTGCAATCCCCATACTATAGTGTCTATAAGGCTCTTCTAATGATTGGAATTTTTTAGAGAACATAAAATGGATTTAACCATTTTATGAGGCTAGAGAAATGAACCCAAGTCTAGTCCCTTTAAGGGTTAAAGTATAATTTCTTAAAGATTTTCGCAATTGTTATAGCACATATTTATCAAGCATCACTTTTTTTTTTTTTAAATTGAAAGTTTTCTATAAATTTCATCCATGTTTGTTGTTTGTTGTTTGTTGTATCTTGATGAGTAACAATTATTTTTCTCAAGCATTTTTTAGCATGTAAGCCTTAGTAGTATGCCAAAAGTAGACAATGAAAGTTGCAATGATGTGATCAATGTTTGATAAAACCATATTTCCCTATTATATGATTTGAAGACTAGAGCTTATGACCTTGAATTTAAGATGTTTTCCTAAAGGGGTGAGTTTCCTCAAATTGTGATTGTTTGAATCAAACATTTCGAGTCTATTTAGTGCCTTGTTGCTGCAGATAGAGATGCAAATAAATATTGCTTGTGTTTACTTTAGAGCTAGTGGATTAGAGTACCATTATTATTAACTTAAAATAGCATGTGGAAGAGCCACAAACTAAAAGAATTTTGGCTTTCTATACTGGGAAGCCATGCCATCCATTAGTAACTTAGATGGAACTCATCCTTGGGAAGCATGCTTTCATTATTCAAGAGTGGAGGTTGTTTTTGGCAAATGTGTAATTCACTTGTATATGTCGCTTGTTCAAAGGAACTGTGTAGTTACCTTGGTACACAAACCATGATACCTAAATTAATAAAGAATTGAATATTAAAAGAACAAAAAAGAGGATAAACCCCATCCTCATAACCGCACCTTGGGTCTTGGGTTAGTTTAGTGATCATCTCTAGTTCAAGGTAGTGTGTTACGTTGCCCTTTCCCTTCAATAAAGGCACAAGTGTGTTAATAATTCAATAAAACAATTGTGAATATTATGCACTCTTGAGTGGAATTTACAAGAAAAATGGTTTCATATCTTCCTAAATCTCGTGTAAAATGATTTCAACCATCATGAAATGGTATAAATGATACCCAAAAGGAGAATTTACACACAAACTTTGTTGCATCAAAGTTATCATCTATGCAAAGCAATTAGATCTATCCTTCCTTGAGGTTTTTATGACCACCATCTCCCTGAAAGTCCTTGTTTTCAATTGTTTATGTCTCCCATTCTACATGAATGAAGCTAAGATACATTTATCTTCCTCCCTTGCATGGAGAAAAATATTGGAGGTGAAGCAGCGATGAGTGGCTTGGGGGAAGAGGAATTCAAATGATGGTTACAAACAGTGTCATTTTGGTGGTTGTAATTAATTCATAATTCAATTATTATTTCCAAATGTTTTGAGGAAGGTTATTTGTTGTGTGTGTAGGTCTACAAAGTCTAAGAAGGAGCAAAAGGGATTGGAGCAAGGAGAGTTCGCGAGATTCATCTCCAACCTACTATTCAACCTAGTAAGTCCTTCAACCAACTGGTAGTTATTTTTGGATTGTTGTAAGCTAGTCTAGGAAAAGTTGAGCATTTCTCTTCAAGCTCTCCAATCTATTATGGTTTAACCCTACCCATATGATAGATAGAATTTATCAGCAATAGAATTTTTTCTCTGTGATTAAACAAATCCTTACCTATTTTACGTATTTTTCTAGCTATTAAATTTTCCAAGTTTTATGTTACTTTCTTCCAAGTTGTCCCCAATTTTTTTGATAAGTTGCTCCCATTTCTACATCATTTTACCATGTTTGAATGCACGTTGGACAAGTAACCTTCAATATAATCATGATTATAAAAGACCAATGGATTAAGATGATCTAGTAACTACAACACTAGAAAGCTAAGATGTAATTTGTTTATACTTTCTATAAAAGAAGTCATAATAAAAGCATTAAAGCCAATAATTCAGTTTCCTACATGAATAGAGATGATAAGTTTGTTTGATTGAGCATCACCTATCCCAAAATATAGAACCAAAAAAAAAAAAAAATCAAACCTTAATGTCCATTAAAGACAATTTCCATAAAATAAAGTACTTGAATTGTTTTGCATGAACTACAAATTTTCCTCAAGCAAAACCTAGCAACCAAAGTTTTCAAGAAATCAACTGTTATTTGTTTAAATTTTGGTGGTTGCATTTGTCCTTTTGTTGTCAACGAACTTGGTGAATCCTCTAAACAACCTTATTCTAGTAATAGATTATAATGATGCAACCAAATCCTCTTGCAAATTTTCTCAGTTAACAATTCAATCAATTTTGATATTAAGGAATCTACAAGAGGTCTCTAGATATTCCAATTTCCAAAGAATTTATTTGTAGATTGAACCCAAAGAAAATATTTTTCGATAACACTAATCAATGAAATAAAAGTGAAACATTCTTCTTCTAATTTGAACATAAAACATTTGACATCATTTTTTGAGGAGTCCTTCCAAACCAAAGAAACCAATTCCTTAAATTTTATTTCTTTAATGTTATATCTTTTTTTCTAAGTTAATAATTAAGTATTATACTAATTCCTTGGCTATTTGATAATCACCCTTGAATAACTATAAACATGGATTTATGAAACTCCCTTTTCAATGAGTAGTGTAGAAGCTCTAAAACTGAAAACTCATCAATGTTGTTTTATTTTCTTCCTACACCTACCTACCTACCGTGAATCTAACATAGGGAGTTCCATTTAAGTAGAAAAGCATTCCTTCACCAAATCATTAAAAAGAGCCTTGGCTTGCTCCAATAGAAAAAATCCAAGCACGAGGCTAAGTAGAAATCAATTTGTCAAAACCTTAGAGTGATAAAAAGAGGCTTATAGTTTTCAAATATAACCTTACTCCACATGGTACTTTGAAAGGGATGTATTACATTCCTTTTAAAAATGGCTAAATTCCTAGCAATCCAAAAGCCCTAAGTTGTGATTAGGGAAGGAGGTTTGAAATTTGTAATTTTCTATAATCATTAATCTATAAGAAAGTACAAGTGAGGTTAGTTAAAACTAAAACTTGTGATGTAATTTTCTAGAATCATTCATCTATAAGATAGTACAAGTGAGATTATGATCATAGTTTATATATGCATACATATATATCCTAGAGGGTTTGCCCTTTGAAGAATGGGTAGCGAAAGATCAGCAGCAAGTTTTTCTTGAAAAAGTTGAAGATAAGGAGTTGGACAGTGTTTGTGGCTGCCTTGGCCAAGAGGATACTAGTCAGCAGACTGCTCATGAAAAAGAGGCAACTGCAAGATTTCCTTGTGAATTCCATGACCCCGTGGCTAAGTACATGAGCATATTTGTAAGCCAACAACAGAGGTTGTTTCAGCAACATGTATCAAGTTCCTTATTTGAAAATTCTTCATGGTGCATGCTTGTTTTAATTTTTTATTTTTCAGCAGCATGAAGGCACTAGGTCCAGCACCCAAATGCTAGCCTAGCTCCATTGGAGGGTTGAACTCACTTAGATGAATTGAGCCCTGTGCATAAGTAGGAATGTATATAAATAATTTTCTAATGGTTAGAATTTTTATTTCTGCATTTCAGTTTGAGGAGGAAGTCACTCCTTGCAGACAGTTTCTTGGAGATTTTATGTAAGTTCATATATTTCTGACTCCATGCCCAATGGTGAAGGATACTGGTCTGCATGTTCTCAGCACCTTGCCAGCAAGGTACAGTCCCGAGTAGGAGCCAATGTTTTCACTCACTACTAAATATGCTTGCAGCTATGAAAGGGTAAGAAAGAGCAGTGAAGTTTGAAGCCCCCTTCCAAGCCACGAGAGCTATCATAGCTTAATCGAACCCTCTCCACTGCATAGTGCTCTGGAAGAGCTTTCCAACAATATATGGAAGTCCGAAAAGGGACTTCGGGAGCATGAGATATGGCATGTTGAAGTTGCCCATGGAAAGCCAGAAGACAAGAAGAGGGGATGATCTAGGTGGATGTTGGTGGCCACCCACCTATCCCATTTGGACCCCCACGACTGTTTCTTTTAGTTTTTCAGTTTCCGTAATTGTAGCACAATTTACTATTTTTAGCAGTTTTTTCGGGCCCTGAACTTATGGAGCCGTTTTGAGGCCCTAAACGACGTTTTTTTGGGATAGAATAGATCTTTCTAACAAGCTATTGTACGCGTCAAACGGAGATTAGGTGCCAAAGTTACGACCCAGGGAAACTGATGTACCAATTTACCCAAACGAGGCCCACAATTTGGCGTTTCATCTTCTAGGGTTAGGTTTTGGGATGTTAAGGGTTTTCCATTGTTTATTAACAATAAATAGGCCTTCGAGCCTCATTGCAACACAGTTCAAAGGCATGTAGCCGCCACATATCTTCTCAGAGATAAGCTACCATCGCCCTCGCTGGTTTATTTCCATTTTTGTTTGTAAGCATATCTCAGTATTTTACATTAATGAAATGAAGTATTATTTCCGCTGCATATTTGTGTACATGGTTATCTTTGTAATTGGTTGTGTTCTTATTTAAATCTGGATCAGTGGTATTAGAGCGGTCTGCTTTTTCTCTGTTTTTATTTGCATATCCCCAACGAGGTCGGGATATAAGGAGTTAGGGCTTGAACTGGTCGAACCTTTGCAAGACCAGCCTCGCAAATCTCAACGGCCTCCCATGGCGGATGAAAAGAAAGACGAGGGGTCAGGAGATCCTATCAAAATCTTGCTCAAAAGAGCCCTCGAGCGGCAGAGGAACGAGATGATGGATAGCTTTGCGCAGATCCTTCAGCAGCTACCCACAGGCAACGCATCGGCTTCCAACAGCTACTCTGGAAATGCCACACTGTTTAAGATACAAGTTAATTTTGAAATCCCCATCTTCGAGGGTCAAATAGACGCAGATGTCATACATAAATGGTTAAATCTGCTAAATGGGTATTTTTATGTTCATGAATTTTCGAGTCGGAAAAAGATTGTTTTCGCTCTTTTCAAAGCAGCCCCCCACATCAAGGACTGGTGGGAAACCTACTGCGAAAAGAAGAATGAAAGTAAAGGCTCACGATTTTCAACTGCACCCACTTGGGATTCATTCCGGGATGTCGTCAAGGAGCAGTACTACCCTGTCAAAATCTATGAGGACAAATACATCAAATGGACCACATTGCGGCAGGGACGAAACTAAGATGTGCTAGAGTTCACAAACACTTTTCATACCCTTTGCACACAGTGGGGTATCAAGGACTCTGAGCTGCATTTGGTACTCAAATATCGCGGCTACCAACACATATACATCCAGGAAGAGATGGAGTTCCTGAACATCTCCTCGCTCGGCACGGTGCACCGATACGCTGTCAAAATCGAGCAAAAGTTCAAACAGAAGAAGCGAGACTTCGAATTTGCAAATCCGAAGACCAAAGGACAAAGTCAAGACGGGGTGACCCAAGACAATCCGTCGAAGCCGGAAGAAAAGAACAACACCACGAAGTCAAAGAAGGACATGGGAAAGTGGTGTGAGTTCCATAAGAGTCCCACTCATAACACAAGTGAGTGTCGGACCAAGCAGTCCCTAGTGGCCGAGTTGAAGGCTTCAGAATTAGATGCATGTTCCGACCCTGAGCCAGAACCTGACAAGGGGAATGGCAAAGGGAAGCAGATCATTGATGCGGAGCCCAGCATCACTGTTGCCACTGCTAAAATCCAGAAGAATAAGCCCAAAGATCTAAAGGAGGGGGAACGTTTTTTCCACTCACAGATGTGGGTGAAGGGTTCGCTGCTGCAATTCATTATCGATAGTGGCAACCAAAAGAACATCATTTCAGCAAAGGTCATGAAGCGATTGGGTCTACCGACTACACCACACCCGCAATCGTACAGTATCGAGTGGCTTCATGAAGGACAAGATCTCAAAGTTTGCCAGCAGTGTCGCCTTCCCTACAGCATCAAGCCCTTCACAGACGAGGTATTGTGTGATGTTACACCTCTGGACGTTCGTGATGTATTATTAGGCCAACCATACTTGTGGAGGCGACATGTTGTGTATGAGTCAAGGCCTCGTGATGTCATTATTTCTTTGTGTAATTCATTATACAGGATACCGGAGGTAGCCCCACCTACCGCCACCTCTTTGATCACTGCCAAGAAAGGCAGCGAGCTCATCTCACAGACTAGGAAATTTATTTTCTGTCTGGTTTGCTCCCAAAGTAAGGGGAAGATCGTTGCTACATCCATGACCCGCGCGAAAAGTTCCTCCACGCAGTAGTAGCAGCAAAGGAATACGGTCATGACAGAACACAGGAACAACTTCTCACCCACAGGGGTACCACACAAGCTTCAAGTGAGCAACAAATTCTGGTTGCATATACAGAAAGAACGCCTTACAAGAGCCCATCAGAAGCTCCGACCACGCCGACATGGTCCTTACACCATTACTAAGGCTGTGGGAAATAATTCTTTGGAGCACAACATTCCTCCATTCCTTCGCCTGCACCAAGTGTTCAATGTGTACCGCCCTCGACCATGCTTCCCACCATTACTGGACACATCCGAGATTGCAGAACAGCTCACCAGGGACCAAGTTCAGCAGATGGAGGAACTCAACGCAATGGGGACCATTGCTTCCTAAAGGGGGAGGAATGATCCAGGTGGATGTTGGTGGCCACCCACCTATCCCATTTGGACCCCCATGACTATCTCTTTCAGTTTTTCGATTTCAGTAATTGTAGAACAATTTACTATTTTTAGCAGTTTTTTCGGGTCCTGAACTTCCGGAGCCGTTTTGAGGCCCTAAACGACGTTTTTTTGAGAAATCTGGGAGAAACATGGACCCATGTTGCTCTTCCAAAAGTTATAATTCTCGAATAGATCTTTCTAACGAGCTATTGTACGCGTCAAACGGAGATCGGGTGCCAAAGTTATGACCCCGGGAAATTGATGTACCAATTTACGCAAACGGGGCCCACAATTTGGCGTTTCATCTTCTAGGGTTAGGTTTTGGGATGTTAAGGGTTTTCCATTGTTTCTCAACAATAAATAGGCCTTCGAGCCTCATTGTAACACAGTTCAGAGGCATGTAGCTGCCACATCTCTTCTCAGGGATAAGCTACCATTGCCCTAGCTAATTTATTTCCATTTCTGTTTGTAAGCATATTTCAGTATTTTACATTAATGAAATGAAGTATTATTTCCATTGCATCTTTGTGTACATGGTTATCTCTGTAATTGGTTGCGTTCTTGTTTAAATCCGGATGAGGGGACTTAAAGAAAATCGCAAATAGAAGGTCTGAGAGTTAATCTCATCACACATCAGCTATCCTGCATCTCGCATATCGGTGATCTCGCGGTCCCGCAGCCCCGTGATCCCGCAACCCTACGATCCCGCAGTCCCACAATCCCGCAATACTACGAACCCGAAGTCCCACAGTGTCACGATCCCGCATTATCACAACCCTGCAGTGCCACAACTTCACAGTAAATCCCGCATATCGGCGATCGGCGTGGTAGCGGGGTTCTAACTTTAAAAAACCTTGCAGTATCATTGATTTGTGATAAAGTGTTAAATCGTTGAGGACAGGTCAATTCTATTTAACAAAGGATTTCATGAAAAAACCAAGGTCGGGCAAACCCTTTCTCTCTCCTCCATGTGGCAGTACGGAAGGTGATGTGGCCATACGGGGGACATGTGTCACTCAGTTTCGGCATTTTCAGGGGTCCTATAGGGGCATTTCTGAGTGACACGTGTCACCACTCACAAGGTGACATGTGGCAATGATGACATCACCCTGCTGATCGTCAATCGGTGATCACACAGGCTAAGGCACTCCTGCACCTCGATCTCTCTCAGCATGCGATTGTGATAAGCGAGGATCCTCCCGAACGCGAGATATGATGCAATTGAGCCTATCAAGCTCCCGCGTCTGGACAGTCGACCAGTGCTGAGAAAGAAGGTCAAAGGTCCCCCTCTTCGTGGTTGCGATTGTGAAATCTTTGGTGGGCCCAATCCCGCAGATCGGCGATCGCAAGGATAAAGGGAAACGCCACATGTGAAACACTATAACTCGTCGGGATTACGGATTTTGCACTACAAAGGAAACATACCCCCAAACACGGGCCTAAAGGCCTTAGCGCCCGAGGACTCAACGCTTGGTCGTAGCCCCTGGTCATATGAAGGAAATAGAAAAAAGGGAGCTATACCAAAAGGGGCCTAAGGAGAAATCAGAATGCACATGTTTCGTGATATTTCAGTGATAAAGGCTCGCCCTGAAAGACTTCCTGTTACATCGTAAATGCATCCCCAGGCAGACCATGAGCATGATACAGAGCTTTTAAAGGTGGATGGGTCGGCAGCTGGGGCATTGAAGGAAGCATGGCACAGCGGTGAAGCTAGTATGGGGGGCTCTGTAATGACTTAATGGTTCGGTACAAGACTCCGCTCCAACGCACAACAAAAGGGCTGCCGAGACAGACATTTACAGCCAACTCACTCCCTACTTTAAAGAATTAGTCATTCACGCAGTAAAGGCAAAAGCAACAAGGAACCAACTAAACAGCAGAGGGGCGCACGATGACAGAGAATTGGCTTGACCAGAGGCCATTCACAAGCACAGCAGAAGGGACACTTCCTTCATCATCCTCCAGTTTTATTTTTAGTTCTGCAATTTCCATTTATTTCCAAGAAGGGATGAAATCCCAATTGTAATTGTTTTGGGCAACAGTGCCTTACATGGGCCGAGACAACTGGAGCTCTGGCTCAGATATTTTGTAAACTGTAATTCTAGCTCCCCCTCTTATTATAAAAAGGGGGAAGCAACACTTTAACAAGGGTTGGCTGGTCAGGAAATTTTCACTCGCAGGGTCTAAATTCTGAGATGCCATTTTGGTTCAATTTGTTTTTCAGGGGGGCTTCATTAATATCGTGTTGAACGTATGGACTAGTTATTTGAACCCTTTAAGATAAATGGCATTTCCCTATTGATTCCAAGCATGATCGATGTACAATATGTTTTCTCCTCTGTAACCTCATTTCATAAGTTGTTTTTCCTTCTCTGAAATAGTGTAATGAGATTGTTGGTTTCTCCTTGGTTCATGGATTTACCCTAGCTGCTAAATAGAGAACAGTGCTTGTGTGTATTACAGATTTACTTTGTGTTGTTCAATAGCCTACAGTACCTGTAGTAACTACAGATTTACTTGTGTTATTAGATTAGTCTATAGTACCTATATGAGCACAACCTTTCTCACACTGTTTGGTGATAGAGGTACCCATGTCATAGGCATGAAACCTCAATAAGTACTATGTTCTTCCTATCACTCCACCTCCTCCCTCTTGCATATTTCTATTGGAAAATCTTTGATTAGGATTCTTTGTTTACAGCCCTATACATCGAATTCCATATTTCCGCTGGAACATTACTGCTTAGGATTATGTTTGTTACAGCGCTATGCATCTACTTCTCTCTTCCTTTCCTCCTCTCCACCATGTCTACAACTTTAGTTTTAAGCTATCTCATTGTTGTGTGTCGGCCACCAAAAGAAGAGGCCATTTCTCTCTGAGCTTGCCCCAATATACCCCCAACGTTTGGATCCATGTGTTGGCTTGAAACTATCTTAGTGAAGGCTTATTGAACCAAGCCCATCCTATTACCTTTTTACGTGACAATGGGAGTGCTGAAAATCCCTCACAGATTATCTCTTATGCACTCCTCTCTTTAAGATGTCCTAGGGGCTAGTCTACAATCAACCCAGAGGCTGTCTCTAAGAGGCTTTTTATCTCCCTTGCAACACTTGTGCTACTGGTGTGATTTGGAGTTACAACACTCACTAAGGTTTGAACTAGGGTCATATATATATATGAAAAGTGTGTTTTGACTTAAAGAGCTCTATATATTTATTTTATGCAGTGTGTTTATCCTCAACTCCATAAAGGTGGTGTCTTCAATGCATTACGTTATATCACTGATTGCAGTGTGCACCTATGCACAAACATGGAGAGACAGGTTGAGTATCACCTCCTGCATTATCTTGAATGCATGAAACTTGATGAACCTGCAGAATTATCCACAAGTATACTTGGATTTGTTCTGAAATGAACTAAGTCTGCCAGTTTTGGTCAAATTCAGTGAAATAGATTCAGATGTGCCAAAACTCAGAGTATGACCAACACTCGAAGAGTTTCACCAAATATCTTGAATGCATATGCATTGAAACAAGACTTGATGAATCTACCAAATTTTGAGCAAGGCTATTTGGCTTGGCTCTTAAAAGAGATGTCTATGCATTCTAGTCAAAGTTAGTCATATCTGATCAATTTTGTCAATATTCAACAAGTTTAACCAAGACTCGGTGACCTTGACCAACACTCAAAGTTTGACTAAGTTTGACACATATTTAACTATTTGGAGTATAGGCCAATCTTGTAGCAAAAATGGCCTTTAATTTCAAGCAAGTTTTCTTTATAATTCCGGCAAGATTTTTGACAAATTGTTGAATTACAAGTTTTAATAATTAAAAACGCAATTTAGAGTTGTTCCAATGAGAATTGGGGACAATCCAACTACAATGTCAGATTTTGCAAAATTGCAGAATTTTATTGCCAAAATTGCTATTTTTCATTGCTAGATTCCATCTAATAACCTACATGATATGAAAGTTTGCTCCAAGATTACGCAGCACCTTACCTATTTTAAGTATTTTTCTAGTATTATATTTTCCAGGTTTTATGTCAGTTTCTCCCAAGTTGATCCCACATTTTTTTCTGAGTTGTGCCAGGTCTGCATCATTTACCATGCTTGAATGCACGTTGGACAAGTCACCTTAAACAAAATCGTGACTGTGGAAGACCAAGGGATCAGGATGATCTAGTAACCACAGCACTAGAAAGCTGTGATGTAATTTGTTTATATTTTCCATAGAAAAGTCATAAGAAAGGCAGTTCAAGTCAATAATTTACCTTCCAGTAAATGAATAGTGATCATGAGTTTCTGTGAATGAGCACTGCTTCGTCCTGGCATAAAAATTTTGAACTTAAACGTCTGGTCTATTAAAGACCATTTCTATAAAAGAAAGTATATGAATTGTTTTGCATGAACTGCAAAATTTTCCTCAAGTAAAACCTAGTAAGCAAAGTTTTCAAGAAATCAACTCTGATAAATTTAGATTTTGGTGGCTGAATTTTTCCTTTTGTTGTCAGCCAGCTTTGGTGAATCCTCCAGAACAGCCCTTTTCCGGTATAGATTGTAAAGATGCAATCAATGCATCTTGCAGAGTATTTTCTCGGCTGTCAATTCAGTCAACTTTGATATTGAGGAACCTATCAGAGACCTCTAGGGATTCCAATTTCCAGAGAGTTTATTTTTAAGATTAAACCCAATGCAGATAATTTTTGGCTGAATTAATCAATAAAATAAGAACCAAATACTTAGTTTATCCATCTCCAAGTTTTTTGAAATTGTAGTTTACCCCTATCCAATTTTTTGGAAATGTTATATGCTGAATTATTCTACTGAAGGGAGCGATGCTATTTTCTGTGGGATTCAAGGAACCTCTTGTCATTGTCTGGCTAGTTTGTTGTGAGTGTTGACAAATTTTGTGCACAAATGGGATGATTTCTCAGGGTTTGGTGAGTATTTGGTCTAGTCACGTAACTATTCCTATTGGAAATCATGTAGTGTTAATATGGAAAACAATACGAATTTACGTCCTACAACTATTTTTTCCTTCATAATCTCTGATCATTTGTTTTCCCAGATATATTTTGGAATAAGATACTGTGCTTGAGAGTTTGAAAATAGATGGCACAAAATCTATACCCTTTCAATTTTATTTCAGTAGAGCCATCACATGTAAAAAGTTCTCAATGAGAAATAGAATGCTGAGTAATTAGAAACGCCTATTACCTAGAGTGTTTTCAAATCACATGGACCTAGAATTACTTTTATATAATGGGTTTATCTAAAAAATTGCTTAATATCCTCTATCCGTAACTGGACAAATGCTTATTGCGGTTCATTTTTTCTGAATGAGGCTTGGGAGAAAGCCATTTTTTCATTGGTTGTTTCTTCTGTCTGACCAGAAATGAAAACATCCTCAGATAGAAAAGCAATCAGAAGACATGGTATAGGATCTGATAGTCTACAAATGAGTCTCTAAAGGTAAAAGGAATTAATCCTACGAGTAATCCAAAAAGAAGGTTGAAGTAATACTTCTTTCCTCCAAGACAGCCTTTCATGAAACAATGAGGATCAGATCCAGTCGGGGGCCACCAGACCCCAGATGATAGAAGCTAAATTTTGATGTGGCCTGGAATGGGAGGTCTTAATAATTTTTATGAAATCTTTATAAAGGACACTAAGAAAGTGGTTCAGGTTAATGCTCTAGCAAATAAGGCAGTTTCCCTACGTGTAGTGATTCGATCAGGCTTAATGATGAAGAGATGCAGGATGCTTTTGACGAGATGGATGGTTAATGACAGAAATAATTTCATCTTGAAAAGGTTGCCACTTCTTCTCGGCTCCTTGATAGTAGCTCAAAGCTTTGAAGGAAAGCCAATAGTAACTGGAAGTGGTTTCTACTTTGAAAGCAAGGGAAAGCATGGCTCCATCTGTGCATGGAAGAAACGTAGCAGCTTTTTCTCAGCTGTAAAACAGAAAGGTTTCGCACTGATAAGATGGCAAAATACAGGAAGCAACAGAGGAGTACTTCCAGACCTGGAGCTAAGCAACTCAGAAAGGTGGCAGAAGAATTTGACAAGAACAGAGGCCTTGATAATCCTACTAGCCATACATTGATGAGAAAACTTTAAAATAAAAAGCAAAAGATTGAAGGTGGATCTCAAAGAAAGTCGAGGATCAACCTGGAAAAGGAAATATCTTTATCTTGGCACCAGATATATGTCAAGAGGCCAGACAGTTGTTTGCCAGCCTTGAAGGATAAATCCAAGACCTAAAGGCGCTGCAGCTTAAGCATGATCCTGAAACCTAAAGAGGCAAACAAAAGTGGAATATGGGACAAAGTTCAGAGAAACAGAATATATCAAAAGCCCACCTTCTTTCTATAGTTAGCAAGAGCTTTAGGAAATCTCAGGAGTCCAAGAATTCAGATTGAGAGGCTGTGTTTAATCCAGCAGAGAATCAAATATAGTATGGAAGATGGCTTGCATCAGTTGAATTAGAAGATGTTTCAAATGTTGTAGCTGATGAAAAACTCTACAGAGTTTATAACTTTATTTCTTAATATTTGAAGAGACTCTTAGGCACCATAAAAAGACAAACCAGCAGTCACACGTTAGTGGAAGCAGCAGGATCTTCCAAATGCTCCCACCCTAAAGCATGAACTGCGGTGCCTTGATCTCATTTTATTTTTGACAATAAAATAAGCACGTCATTAATGACAGTATTACAGGCCTGGACGCTCAGAAATTTTTGAAACAGTTTGAAGCAAAAAATTCATATCCAGATCACTGGTATTTGAAAGCTGGCAGACTAATCTGGATCTTCATAAAGTGCTGTAATGCTCCTTATGTGTCAATAGCAGAAGTCACATATGGTGCTTTAATGATTGTTGGGGTGATGATAGACCTGATCTGTTGAACACTGAGAGAGGCTGGTGAATCAGTGTTAAGGTAGCCCAAAATAAATTTTCAGTTAACTCTTTATCCTTATTTTGTTTGTGAATTTAACAGAACAGCGTCATATAATTAAAGAAACACAAAAGACACCAGACATTTGATATGGAAACCCATAAAGAGATAAAACCACAAAGTTTTTCTTTTCTTTAAAATGGTGATTATAGGCATCCACCTACTGAGAACACCATTCCCCAAGGTTTACTAAGCACCCACCTACTGAGAACACCTATCCCCAAGGTTTAGTAAGCACCCACCTACTGGGAGCACCAATCCCCTCTTTATCTCTGAATTGAGTGCAATTGGTGAAAATCTGATCTATTTTCTGTTATGTTCCTTCTTTCTCTCACTCTGTGCTCATTTAAGGAACTGCTATTACTTGACAAACACCATTGCTGCAAACATACCATCCTTACTGTTTGTCTTACACATTTACAAAGGTCCCAACGTACACATACTGTTTGCTCACTCTCTCTTCTTTTCTCTATCTTGTGATCTTTCAGCCACATTTCTTTTCTCCACATCAGCAGCCTGTTGAGTCAATATTTTGATATATATATATATATATATATATATACTTTGATCCCTCTTATTATCATGGGTATCAATCCATGGTATTAACCCATGGAATCGTTTTCACTATGACTGGATCATGCAGTCTTCTTGACCAGATTAGCACGTCGCACTCTGTTCACCTCTATATTCATCAATGAGGCGGGAGTGCTTAAACTCTTCTTTTTGGTTAGCACATTGCTCATATACTAGACCATGGGCTAAGCCTTTTAATCTTCCATCACAGCTTCGTAAGCTTTAGGAGTTGTGCTGCCTAGCCCCAACGACCGTGGGGTGTGACTATAGACTTAGCCACTGCTCACTGCTCTGTTAGTCAATGTTCATTTCCAGTTACAGCACCTTCATCCCGACAGTCTGACAGACAGAACCATCACTTGATGGTGCAACAATGGATCTAATTTCTCCGTCAATCAGCCTGTTGCTCACCGTTCGTCGACCTTCATCTACATCTTCATGTACATCGCTTGCCAGCCATCAACCTTTGTCTACACCACTTCTTGTGTCGATGGCCAATTATTATTATTATTATTATTATTATCCAATTTTAAGGTCACGGCCAAGTTAAACACCAAATTGGTGTATGAAACCCCCTTGTTTGTGGGACAAGGGACCCACCTCCGCATAGTGATTTGATGCTAAATCTACAAAGGCATACATACTCTACCCCCCTCTTGTTTTGAACCTGTGGCCTCTTAGGAGGAAACATATGCTCTTAACCATTAGGCCCACTCAAGCTGTATTACTATTTGACTGCTAATTACTATTGGGTAGTGTCTGATGGTCCCCACTTCATAAAAACGCCAAAATATCTTAACATTGCACAAGCCTTATAAAACAACCTCCTAGTGGGAATCCCTAGGCTTGCCACATCCTCTGCCATATCATCTGCCGCATAACCTACACGTCATCTACTATGTGTCATCCACATCATCCTATATGACCAATTAGAGCCTGCCATGTGTCCTCTATTGACATGTACCTACCACTATATTGCCACGTGTCACTCACCAAAAATCCACTTTGCCTATCACAAACTACAAATCCACTTGCCACGTGTCATCTCCTCAAGGTGTCATTACATCACCTAAGCCACGTGTACCTACCACCTCGCATCTACATGAAGGCACCACTTGTCCTGCCACGTGTGCTAGCCACTATTCACTGCTTGTTGCTACGTTGTGTGCAAATCAGGTCTCAACCAATGATCCACTAAACACCTAGGTGCTTATGCCAAGTTCCCTGTGACCAGGAGCTATGACCGACGGCTAATTCTGTCGGTCATTGCCCACCTCTTTGTCGGTTATGTTCGCCATCTCTAGCCGAGTTATCGGATAGATACCTGAGCGCTTGCTGCCAGCTCCCTGTGATCACGAGTTGTGACCAGCGTAGTTGCCACTCCATTGCTCGTCACTCTTCCTCCTGAGCTTGTGTTTTATCATTTGGTGTTGGTCCGATGCGGGCCAACGCTAGAATCATGACCAGCTGGAACCTTGGTTGTACTTCAACACTTCAACTTGAGTTTTCTCTTTATTCCTTGGGAGTTAGGTCAAGTGCCTTATACCGTTGGAAATCTCTCAAAGAGAGCTATCTAACCAAACACTTATTTTCCTCATTTGAGATAAGGAACTGAAGAAGAAATGCCTTCAAAGATATCACTTTCATTCATAACTTCAAGCTAGGCATCAACACACATTAACAAATCATTGACAACATATTAACACATCAATGACCACACACTTACCAAGCTCCCCCTGAACTAGGCATCAATGACAATCCTTGACATCAATGACAACACATACTCAATAGCCTACCAACATACTCAACATGATCATAGTCAATATGTAAAGGATGGTTTAGCAAAAAGTATTATTGTAAAGCGGTAACTTTTTGAGTTTGTATACTTCAACTATTTTGAAGGCTCATCAAACAAAACAAAAAAAGAGGATATGTTCATAACCTCCTTGCATGGCCTTTTCTTAATTATTAATGTCAGTCTATTTTGATATTGTTTTTTTCTGTGGTTCACATGCCCCGGAGATTGGCGACCGCTGCAGACACAGAATATTTGTACTAGGAAGATCCACCCGAACGGATCACTTCTTGCTGGCTCAACCACAGAGCCTGACCCCAAGAGTGTTGAGAGAATTGTCCATGTGACCTTTCAATAGCAAAGGTGCTTTAATGACAGAGACTCAACCAATTGAGCTAACCCTCAGGGTTGTCTATTTTGATATTGTTAAACTTGTCAGTATACGAATTCTGCAGTTTTTCAATTTCTGGAGAGTTTCTCATTACTTCAATCCCAAAGAGGGAAAATTTGGCAGAAGCAGACAATGAACTAAATCCCTAAGGTTTACTTTGTACTATCCAATTTTTGTAAAATGCTATATGATGAGGTTGCGCCACTAATGGAAGTGATGTCCTTCCCTTTGACGTTCAAGGATCATTTTGTTGTTCGCTAACTAGCACATTGTGGGTGGGCAATCTATGCGCAGAAAGAGGATGATCTGTTCACACTTGCCATGAACAAGTCCAAACAGAAATCATGCACGGCTAGCACAAAAGGTAGTACTAACTTTAGAGTCCTACAACTATTTTTCCCTTCTTATTCTTTGGTCATTCTGTTTTTCTAGATATATTTTGCAACAAAGATGCCATGATTGGTCGTTTGATGGGCAATAAGTGGCTTTTCATGTCAGCAAGTTCTTTAGAATTTCGTTAAAACTTACACTAGCAAATCCCTTGTTCACCATGCATAAGCAATGAGTGTTTTCTTTCCTTTTCCTTTTTGAAAAAAGATACGTTATATTTCGATAAAAACGTAACAAAATGACCGTATGAATAGCATCAGGCTTAAACTTTACCCATGCCCCCTCCTCCCCCTCTGGCACAACGTATGCACGTAGGGCTAGCATAACTGCCTTAGTATGAACTCTAATCGTAATGTATCAATATCTGAACAAGAAACACGTATTCTAGATGACACCTAGTCAACAATTCAACTTTGAATGCTTAAATTTATCCTAGATTAAATTTGGACACATCACCACTAAAGGTACAGTTGCATCTCGTTCTCCATAAAAGGAAATCCCTGCCAAATAAATAGCACTTTACAAACCTCTGCACGGCTTCTTGATCATCTAGCTATTTCCAAGAATAGCACCCTTCAACATCAAAAGACCCAAAAATAAGATTAAAAATTATGTCTCCATCCATCTACAATTATAGTCTCTTCTCTATGAAAAATTACACACGATCCTTTTCAGTCCCAATCTATGCACCTAGCATTAATTAGTAGACTAATGAATTATCGTCCACCATATTACACATGACTTTTAAGAGCTCCTAACTTTCCAAACAAAATAACAATGCCTGAGCCACCGTTTCTCAGAATCCTGCAGTTCTCATCTTTTTTCTAAGCCTACCAAAAATGTTAGGACAAGTTCTTATCGTTGCATAAAGCTTCTTGTATCATATCTAACGGACGGTTTATCATAAGCTACATCTCCAAGCTTTCCAAATGGGGCCCAGAAGCTCTATCTATATTTTAAACTCTAAATATATAGGTATTTTGCACAACTCTAAGAAACTGACATCAATTGCAGCTACCAGCAGATGGGCCAAGTAATTGGCCTCCAATCTTTCCAAGTTTAGCAGGTTTTTGTACCATAAATCTCCCCACATGTAAAAACCTTTCTTGCACAATCTTCTTAGACAAAAGAATGTCTCCCATATATCATCTTAGAGTTTGAAAGGTCCAAAAGAATCTCGCTGCTAGATCCCATGCATTTTGTAGTTCTTGAAATTCCCAATTAAGTTTTTCACCTATCAAGCTTTCCAAATTCCTTTTTGATATGTTAAACCATTAACTTTGAAGGATACTACCCCAACAACAACATCACATATCCCAAAAGGGCGGTTCAATCCATTAACATGTGAGGGCGATAACCATCCACTTGGCAGCCAATGCAATCCTTTCTGCATGAATACTAATCAGCCTGAGACCTTCCTTTTCTCTAGCAATGTTGCAAATGTCCAAGGCTCAAGCTAACTGATGGTTGACCTTTTTCCTCATCTTTTCCCCACAGAAATGAGTGTAGAGTGTGTTTTACCTTTCTATTCCCCGAGTCTGAAAGGAAGAGAAAAGACAAGAATAATGGAAAACATGTTTAGCTGCAACAATTCTGTCCAAAAGTGATTTACATGGCCCCATCCCTGGCCCAACATGTGCACATAGGGCTAGCATATCTGCCTTCACACGAACTCTAATGTATCAATATGTCAACAAGAAACATGTATTCTAGATTACACCTAATCAACCAACTCAAGCTTTGAACACTTTAATTTACCCCGGATTGAACTTCGGCACATCACCACTAAAGTTACCTTTGCATCTCCTTCTCCATGGAAAGGAAAGACCTGACAAATATATAGAACTCTACAAACCTCTGCCCTCCTTGATCATCTAACTATCTCCAAAAATAGAACCTTTCAACCTCAAAATACACAAAAATAAGATTAAAAATTGTCTCAATCCCATCCTGAATCATATTCTCCTCTTTATGACAAATCACACATGATTCTTTGCAGATCCAATCTACGCAGTCTAGCATTAATCAGTATACTCTAATGAATTATCACCTACCCTATTGCCCATGATTCTAAAGAGCTCTGGATTTTCCAAACAGATTGACAATGCTCAAGCCACCTTTTCTCTGAATCATGCAGTTTTCTTTTTTAAGTCTAACAAAAAATCTTAGGACATGTTCTTATCGTTGCATAAACCTTCCTTGTATTACACTAATGAATATTTTTCATAGCTCCATCTCCAAACTTTCCAAATGGGACCGAGAACTCTATCAACATCTTAAACTCTAAATATACAAGTATTTTGCACAACTCTAAGAAAGCGATCTCATTTGCAGATATCAGAAGATGGGATCAAGTAATTGGCCTCCAATATTTCCAAGTCAGCAGGTTTTTGTACCCAAAATCTCCCCACATATGAAAACCTTTCTTATACAGCTATAAATGTCTCCCATATGTCTTCTTGGTGTTTGAAAAGTCCAAAAGGATCTGGCTACTAGATCCCACGCATTTTGCAATCTCTGAAAATCCTGACTAAGTTCTCCATCTGCCAAGCTTTCCAAATTCGTTTTAGATATGTTGAACCATTAAGTTTAAAGGAAACCACCCCTACAATATCATCACAGGTCCAAAATGGTCCCTTCAATCCATAACATGTGAGGTATGTGAAAAATTCACCACTGGAAATTCTATTGCAGCAACTGATAATTATTCTTCTAACTGTAAATTAATTAACAGTTTATTTGATACAGCAAATATCGAATAAATCACAGTGCAATCTTCACAAACAAAAATACTGCGGAAGATAAACTAGAAACTGAGAAAACACTGGCACACAGACACAAAAATATGACACAGTTCTTTTGGATTAAAGTCCCCCGAAAAACCCAACTTGGGAAAATCGGTGCGGTAGCTGAGGGTTTTTATTATTAAGCAGCAGTGAAATAATCTGAGTACAATCTGGATGCCGAAAACTAACAATCCACGGCAAGAAAATCTGGCCAATATTATCCGAGGGAATTCTCCCCCTTCACAAGCAACCCCGACATAACTCAGCTTCAGAAACTCGTCCTCCTGGACCCTTTGCGCAGACCCTCTGACGTCTAGCCTGAAACTGCCTTCGATCAAGTTGTTCTTCTTGAATCTACTTTTGGAAACGATTCTCTGGCCTTCTAGAAAACTTTCCCGGCCTCTGGATGCTTAATTGATTTCCCTACAGCTAAATCGAATTGCCCTCTGAAGTTGGCTGCACAGTCCTCTACGCAGCCTCATTGGGAATAACTCGGACTCTTGTTGTTGCCTGTCCAGAACTGGAAAACTTCCTTGAAATCACTGTCCCTGCCCCTCTGCCTCTGCTTCCCTTCTCTGGCTCGAACTCTTCCAGCAACTGTTGTTGCTCTCTAGAGAATTGAACTACCTAAGGAAATTGATCTCAAGTGTCTCAAGTGTGTTTCCCCATCTACCCATCGACTTCTTCTTATAGTCTCACTATGGGACTCCAACAGCCAAGATTAAATCTTAATCAATAGTTGAGATTATTTCCTAGCCGATCTATGTGAGTTTCTAGATGATTCACACATTTCTCATTAATACTAATTAATTAACCCCTTTTCCTAAGTTTAGACTTAGATAATATTTAAAAATAGGCTAATAATATAATTGAGACACTTCTAGGTGGAATTTTCATAAACTATTTCTGGGTTATGGAGAACTCTTGTGTTTTAGCCTCTCCACAAAGTTTTGAGACTAGAACACCTCCAATGCTACAAAAACTAACACTCCCTCTTAGCGAGGAGGGTGTTCTAGTGTTGCACTGCTACAACACCCTATCTCTGTATCACAATCTATCTCGTTGCTGATGTCTAGCCACTGCGCAACTCTAATGTTGCATTTGTGCTGCTGCTGACACTGCCATACTACTGCCAACTCTGACTTTGCACTGCAACTCCTCTCAATTGTTGTTGTTGCTACTGCAACTACTGCAACTGAGAAGCATCCCAAATACTGAACCAACTGTGTCTCATGCTGCATTTGTCTCCTGAGCATCTGACTATTACTAGCCTCTGCACGTCCACTAAAGAATCTATGTTGTTTTTGACTCTGCTATAAATACTGTATTTGCGCTCCTCAGTACTTTACTGCAACTAGTCAGCAATTGTCACTCTGGAATCTGACTGCATTAACTGACATCGATCCATCTTGCTACTAAATGTTGTGGGCCCCTGTAGCAAGGTATGATCCATGAGGAGGACACCTCAATGGACCATACCCAACCTCTACGTTGCTCTGGGACTATAACTCCATATTGCCCCACCTCACTCCTATAGGTATAGTTGCAAACATGGTGAAGTCTTCCTCTAGTCTGGAGGACAACTTGTCTGTCTCTATGGACGTTGTCGCTTGGTCCTGGCTCTCTTGCTTGTCCTTCTTCCTAAGAAGACACTGAGTATTGTAGTGGCCAAACTCGCCACACCTTAAAGCACTCAACCTTAGATAGGTCCTTCTTCTTCTTCTTCACCCCCTATCACTGACTAGGATCCTTTGATGCAAGGACCACATTTTTCTACTCCTTCTCACCCTTCGACCCCTTGTTGTTGCTTCTACTGATGGAGCTCTTTACTAGAGCTCGCTTCATCTCCTCTTACTGCAGGTCTGACCACACCCTGTCCCACCTAGGGAAAGTGTCTCGGCCCAAGATACTTTGGACAAAGACTTGCCACTCCTTTGAGACACTGTTCAGTGCCAAACGCACAAGCTCTATAGGTTGAGGTGCTTCCCCAATGGCTGCAAGTTGATCCTGGATCTCCTGAATCCTGGTGAGGAAGGAATCTATGCCTTCACCCTTTTGCATCTTCATGTTTCTTAGTTTTTCTTGGAGGAACATCTTCCGTTGCCTGGAAGGATTCTAATATAGCTGAGCGAGAGCATCCCACATCTCTTTGACCATTCTATGGTCCGCTATATGTAAGACTATATGGTCTCAGAGTCCATCCAAGATCATCCGCTTCGCCATCGCCATCACTTTCCTATATTGAAATATTCCTTCAGTTGACCTGCATCTTGAGGGACTACCACAACATTGTCTGCATAGATCTTTAGGTTGAATTCATCTAGTAGGAAGGATCTAGCAGGAAGGACATCCTGACCTTCCAGATGACATAGTTGGAGGCTCACTCCAACCTATCTTGATCTCTAAGCCCAACTGTGGCCACCTCTGAATCTGAACAGGAAACTTCCTCTTTCCCTTGCTTGGTTGTTGAATCTGTTATTCGCACTCCCTTCTGGAGTGAGAAAAACTGTCTGCAGTGACTGCCGACTGCAACTGGAAAAATCGAATTTCTAGGCTAGAAACCCTTTGAGAGAAATTTTCCTTTATGTGTGTTCTTCCTCTTTCACCCAGAGTTGATTCTGCTACTGCAACAACTGCAAAACCCTTTTGCACCCCAACAAGGAATATGTCCAACAAAAATACTGAACTGCTACTCCCTTTGCCTACTGGAATCACTCGTTCTGGCAAGCTAAATTTTTCTGCCAACCTACACAAAAAAATCAGTTTGCCCAAGCAATTCACACTACCTAGCTTAGGCTTTGTGTAACCCCCAAAAATTCATCCTACTGCTCCCTCTGAACAACGAATTTTTGCTTCTGAGCTCCCCCGTCTAATCAAAATCGCTCTGATACCATGTGAAAATTTCACCACTGGAAATTTTATTGCAGCAACTGGAAATTATTCTTCTAACTATAAATTAATTAACAGTTTATTTGGTAAATATCGAATAAATCACACTGCAATCTTTGCAAATAAAAATATTGCAGAAGATAAACTAGAAAATAAGAAAATACTAGCGCACACACATAAAAATATGACACGGTTCTTTTGGACTAAAGTCCCTGGAAAAACCCAACTTGGGAAACCGAGGTAGCAGTTGAGGGTTTTTATTATTAAGCAACAGTGAAATAATCTGAGTACAATCTGGATGCCAAAAACTAGCAATCCATAGCAAGAAAATCTGGCCAAAATTATCTGAGAGAATTTCCCCTCCTCCACAAGCAATCCGAGCCCCAACACAACTCGGCTTTAGAAACTCGTCCTCCTGGACCCCTTGCACAGGCCTCTACGTAATGCTTGCACAAACCTCTGACATCCAGCCCAGAACAACCTCTGATTAAGTCGTTATGCCTGACTCTGCTACTGGAAATGCTTCTCCGACCTTCTAGAAGACTTTCCCAACCTCTGGATGCTAAATTGATTTCCCTACTGCTAAATCGAATTGCCCTCTGAAGCTCACTGGGAATAACTCGGCCTCTTGTTGTTGCCTCTCCAAAACTAGAAAACTTACTCCATATCACAGTCCATGCCCCTCTCTGCCTCTCCTTCCCTTCATTAGCTCGAACTCTTCTGGAAAATGTTGTTGCTCTCTGGAGATTCAAAGTGCCTAAGGAAATCGATCTCAAGTGTCTCAAGTGTGTTTTCCCATCTACCTATCAACTTCTGCTTATAATCTTACTGTGAGACTCCAACAGCGAAAATTAAATCTTAATCAATGGCTGAGATTATTTCCTAAACGATCCGTGTGAGTTTCTAGATGATTCACACCTTTCTCAATTAATATTGATTAATTAACCTTTTTTCCTAAGTTTAGACTCAAGAAATATTTAAAAATAAGCTAACAATCTAATTGAAACACTTCTAGATGGAATTTCCATAAACGATTTCTAGGTTATGGAGAACTCTTGTGTTTTAGCATCTCCACAAAGTTTTGAGACTAGAACACCTCCAATGCTACAAAACTAACAGTCACCAATCAATGCCCAATGAAAATTTGTTGTGTTGCCACACCCTTCATTGTCATACAATCCACTTGGCAGCCAATGCAATCCTTTAGTCATGAATGACAGTCAACCCAAGACCTTCCTTTTCTCTAGCAATGCTGCAAATGTCCAAGGAAACTGGTGTTAGGCCTTTTCCCCTTGATTTCTCCGCAGAAAAGAATGTAGAGTAGGTTCTAACTTCTTATACCCCGAGTCTGAAAGGAAGAGACAAGAAGAATAGCAAACATGTCTAGCTGCAACAATTCTGTCCAAGAGTGAATTTAACATTGCACCCCCATTCTGGCCCAACATATGCACATAGGGTTAGCATATCTGCCTTTGCACAAACTCTAATGTATAACTATCTGAACAAGGAACATATATTCTAGATGACACCTAATCAACTAAGTCAAGCTTTGAACACTTGAAATTTCTCCCATATTGAACTCGGGCACATCACCACTAAAGGTACCTTTGCATCTCCTTCTCCATAGGAAGGGAAGCCCAAAGAATAGCACTCTACAAACCTCCGCCCTACTTCTTGTTCATCTAGTTATCTCCAAAAATAGCACCCTTCAACCTCAAAAGACCCAAAAATAAGATAAAAATTTGTGTCTCAAACCCATTCTCAATTGTAGTCTCCTCTTTATGACAAATTAAACATGACCTTTCAATCCCAATCTATGCAGCCTAGCATTAGTCAGTAGACTCAAATGAATTATCATCCACACTATTACTCACGATTCTAAAGAGTTCCTGATCTTCCACATGGATTGAGGATGCTTGAGCCACCTTTTCTCAGAACCCTGTAGTTTTCTTCTTCGCTGCATAAAGCTTCCTTGTATTATATCTAATGAAGATTTATCATTACTCCATCTCCATGCTTTCCAAATGGGGCCCAGAACGACTTTCTACATTTTAAACTCTAAATATATACAATATAAGTCTTTTGCACAACTTTAAGAAAGTGATCTTATTTGCAGCTACCATCAAATGGGACCAAGTAAATGGCCCCCAATCTTCGCCGGTCAGCGAGTTCTTGTGCCATAAATCTCCCTCTTGTACCATAAATCTCCCTGCACATATGAAAACATTTTTTATACAACTAGAAATGTCTCCTCCATATGCCTTCTTGGTGTTTGAAAAGTCTAAAAGGATCTCGCTGCTATATCCCATGCATATTGCAGTCTCTGAAATTCCTGATTAAGTTCTTCACCTGTCAAGCTTTACAAATTCATTTTAGATATGCTGAACTATTAACATTGAAGGAAACCACCCATAACATCACAGGTCCAAAATGGCCCCTTTAATCCATTCACATGTGAGGCAGTCACCAATTATGCCTGCTGAGAATCCGTTGTGTTGCTTCACTTTTCATTGCCATAACAGTCCACTTGGCATCCAATGCAATCATTTCGGCCTGAATACTAGTCAGCCCAAGACCTTACTTTTCTCTAGCAATGTTGAAAATGCTCAATGCAACTGGTGGTAGGCCTTTTCCCCCTTGTTTTCTCCACAGAAAAGAGTGTAGAGTGGATTCTAGCTTCTCATTCCCCAAGTCTGAAAGGAAGAGACAAGAAGAACAGGAAACCAGAAAAGAGTGTAGAGTGGATTCTAGCTTCTCATTCCCCAAGTCTGAAAGGAAGAGACAAGAAGAACGGGAAACATATCTAGCAGCAACATTCCTGTCCAAAACTGATTTACTAGCCAGTGGTATGTCCCGGTACAACCACCCTTGAAGTCTATTTTCAAACTTAACTAGCACCCAGTTCCATCTCCCTGGCTTGCGAGGCCTTAATATCAAAAGGAATGCCTAAACAGATGATAATTTGCCCTAGTTGGATAACTTTCCATGGCCTTGTTAAACAATCGACATTCCTGTTATCCAATAACAATTACTTCCATTTTTTCCTCCCTTCTCACTGCACCTCTGGCTTTAGCAAAAATGTCCAAACAATTAAGAGCCCCTTTCACCATCTCTTGAGTTAAATCTAACCACTGAATTATTTGCAAGTGAACTTTGAGAAGTTGTGTACCTTTTTCCATAGAAATACCACTAATCTGATCCATGATACCTCCAAAGTGCAGCCAAGAACAACTACCACTATCTCACACAAAAAAAGTGTCAATGGACAACCTTGATGACAGGAAATTTGCAAGGGGATTGAATCGAAAAAATAAAGATTCATTAGAATTAGGATGCCTGTCATAATGGTCATGTTAGGACCTCTGTAAAAATTGTTGTTAGTATTTAAGTTTGTGTGTTGTCCATGTAAGAGAATAAGGACAAGTTGGTCATGTACAAGGGTGATAGGTTGAAAGCCACTAAGAATATCAAAAGTCAATAATTTATAAATTGAAGGAACTGAAGGGCATGAATGTAAATGGTGACTTCTCCTACTTTCATTTCACAAATAAAATTCCACTCTTAACTTTTCTCTGCATATTGTGATCCTGTGTGATGTTTTGTTTCATTTATGACAAAATGGTACCGGAGCAGTCCATCAAGTTGGTTTGCGGGAGATATCCAGTTCAGGACATACGGGGAAATGTTGCAAATGAACCAAACAATGAATGGACACCAATAGCAAACCCTTTGTGCTGTAAAATTAAAAAATGCTATGCTCGGGGGAGAAATGTCAGGCGAGAATGGAGAAAAATGCTGAAGAGAAATGCATGGGAAAGAGAACATACAGAACTAGTGATGGTCATGTTTAACTGAAAAAATTCGTGAAGGCCATCTTCATTGTGGGTAGCCGAAAAAGTTTGTTGGTCGGCGCAAGGTGGAGAAAATTAGAAATGCAGTGCGCGTTGGACCCTGCAGAAGAAGCACGGCACGTGGACAGGAAGAGCAACATGTAAAAAGCCCAAAAGCTACCGTGGTAGGCCCGATTTGGCCATGGGCTCGGATAACAATAAGTTAAAGAGGATTAGCTACTCGTGTGAGAGCCACATCACTAAAAGAGGGATTGTAAAAAGCGAGAGAAGGATCTGGCCCAAAAGAATCAATATAACTTTGCGAATGAGGATGAGAATGAGAAAAAAGACGAGGCATTTGTGTTTTGTCCCTCATAAGATGGTGTTAGGATTGCGTCTCGACAAGGATGACATCATGGAATAAGGATGCATAAACCCCAAGGATACATCCCAAACTGACTTTATGTTTTACCACCACAGGCTACGCTGAGCACAGGCAGGATGATGATCAACTAACGTTGGCTAGGAGAAGAATAACAATGATGATATTGCACAACTACATGTACGAGGCATAGATGTTACTGCACGCTATAAGTGTAGGTACCGAGGATAGGTACAAAGCATGGGCATCATGTAAGATGGTGTTAGGATTGCGTCTTGACAAGGATGACATCATGGAATAAGTATGCATAAACCCCAAGGATACATCCCAAACTGACTTGATGTTTTACCACCACAGGCTACGCTGAGCACAGGCAGGATGATGATCAACTAACGCTGGCTAGGAGAAGAATAACAATGATGATATTGCACAACTACATGTACGAGGCAAAGATGTTAGTGCAGGTACCGAGGATAGGTACAAAGCATGGGCATCATGTAAAGGCACAGGTGGTACAGATTCGGGTATAGGTTCAAGACTGAGGTGACTTCTTTCAGTTCCACAGGAACAACTCAGACTGGCAAAAGAATCAACAGCACTTTGTTCTAGTGTTTAGCTGCCTCGGAAGGGATGCTTTTTGTAAGCCAGCATATGCGATCATTGAGTGGGGTGTTAGACTTAGGATGTTTGTCCTTTATTGTTGCCTTAGCACAATTGTAAGTATCGTTGGAATATTAAAGCATAAGTGATGTCCTTGAAGTGAATATGAATAAGTTTTGTTGGTTTGTTTTTTCTAATTAAGATATTTGAGTTCAGGTTTAGTTTTTGTTTGTTTGTTTTTTTTTAATTAAGATATTTGAGTTCAGGTTTAGTTCATTTATGGAAGCATTTTTAATGATCTAATTATTGGTAAGATGTTAATTTTAGGATTGTGCACAGCTGGGATGTTTGGGATAGTTTAATTTCCCAAAATAATTTTTATTCTTAACCTTTCTCCATAAAATTTAAACTTAAATCTAACTAATCTGCACCGAATGAGTAAGTGAATAAAAATAAATTAATTACATAAAAATACAAGAAGATGCTAAAAAGTCACCCAGCATATCAAGAATAACGGTAAATTAGGTTATAAATTGAAGGCCATGAATGTAAACGGTAACTTTCCAACTCCTTATTTCACAAATAAAATTTCATTCTATCGTTTCTCTGCATATTTGAGATCCTGTGCAATTGTTTGCTTATTTTTTGACAAGAAAAAATACTAGAAACTTCAGCAGATGCATTGGCGGAGTGTTCGATCAAACATTGTCCATGTTGGATTTCATCATAGATCCATGAGGGATACCTTCCAGATCTGTGGCGGAGTGTTCGATCAAACATTGTCCATGTTGGATTTCATCATAGATCCATGAGGGATACCTTCCAGATCTGTGGCGGAGTGTTCGATCAAACATTGTCCATGTTGGATTTCATCATAGATCCATGAGGGATACCTTCCAGATCTGTCCAGGATCTTTTAAAGAGTTTGGATCTATTTAGGATCGATCATGGATCCTCTCGAGATTTGATCAACTATACTATAGGCCTTTAACGAGATGTCCCAAGTGTTAGTCCCTACATTAAAAAGAGTGAATGAGACCTGGTAGAATGAGGGGAGATGATAGGAGATGATATATATGATAAAACAGGGGCAAAATGCTAATTGAACTTTTTAATTACATTGCTTGAGGACACCAGGGCGGGCCTTGCTTCCACTATTCATCAGAGCAACTAAAGGGTTCCTGGCTTCAACTTGATATACACAGAGTTGTTACACCAATAGTGAGGTGCATCGGCAGCCTTGTAGCTTTATATAATAGAGATGTTATCACATTTGTTAAGTGTTTAACAATTAGTTGTTGACTTCAAAAAAAAATATAATATTTATGAGAAATGATAGTAATACTATATGTGATTCAGCTATAGATATAAATAAAATTAAAAATCTTAAATCTTAATATATATATATATATGAAATATAGAGAGATTTGATATGTACACTTAATATAAAAATGGTTATATACTTAATATAAAAATGGTTATATAAGTTTTAAAGATACAGAGAGTGAGATACTATATATATATAAAAGTTATGTTCCACCAAGTCTTTGAGATAGGGGAGCATGAGAGTGGGGAGATGCATAAGGGGAATGTGTGGGAGCATCCCCAAATTTTAGGTCAATTCATGTGAGATGGAGATTATCAAAGGCCCTAGTATAGGGGTCCCTATCTCTAAAATTATAAAATAATAATGAAAAAATTCTAATAATAACAATTCATCCCATGCAAGCTCGTCATTGTGCAATCTGGTGGAAAAATATAACCTTGCCAACCCTAAGATCCTGAAAGCTGTTAAGCCTACTAAATTTTGAATTGGATATGAAATTTTGCTTTCTCCATACAAAGTCCGATAAAGTTAGAACCACTCTCAAACATCTTGAAACAATTAATGGTAATGTTAAAAATTTAAGGCTTTCACTTTAAGAATTTAATATTACCATTAATTACCAAGGTCACAAACTCCACATAGCTCTATCCCCTATCTTTATTCTATCGCAAAGGGTTGTTGGACAAAAATTCCAAGGGGGGGGGTGTGGTTGGTGAAACACGTCCCCCACACCGGGGAAATGTTTCCCCATGTGTTTCCTTGAGTTCCCCAAAAGGGGAACGTGAAGAAATGTTTTCCCAAACACCCCCACCCCCAAAACATTAGAAATGTGGGGGGGTGCACCCCCCATCCAAACGTATGCATCCTCTTGGAACACTCAATATAAGTACTATGAAGATGATATTTACATAGAACACCAATATCGTTCTCTCCCTGTGCACTTAGATCCATGTTAAATGATCAAAAAAATTAGATTTCAATAGATTTGATCCCTCTTACTGTTTAATAAATCCAGAGTTAAAATGGATCTATATTGGTCCTAGAAACAATGTCACTATTAAAAAAAAAAAAAATTAACTAGATACCACCTTCAATCAAACCCTATATTAAATCATTAAAAATGAGATTATCAAACCCAATGGATTTTATAGCCATGGATGGTATAAAAAGTAGACCATATGGATTCTAGTTGTTGTACAAGGCAGTTAGTTCTACAATAGCAACACTAAATTATAGTACAATCAGTTTCATCATTCAATTTTGTGAATTTTTTTTTACCATTGTAAATGTGATGTGTATATGTAAATATATAGGGAGAGAAATAAACTTATATATTTGATCATTCAATTTGTGAATTTCTTTTTTATCATTATATTATAAATGTGATGTGTATATAGTAATAAACTTATTGATACACACGCTCGTTCCTACCATTTTGGTCCCTTGTGCAAATCTTTCCTTCTTTCTTCCCAAATCAATCAATCAAGTCCTTTGATAAGCACCAATTCCAACTTTAGGCCTTAGTACTTACTATGATTATTTTGGCCTGAAAAATTACTCGCCTTAGAACTAATGAAGTCCCCCCAGTTTGATAGTACACTCATTAATTCCACCATTATTAGTTTTTTCCTTAATGTTGTCCTCGAACTAGACCAACAAACAGCCCCTCAATTCCCTAATTTAAATACTTAGATGTGTACCTCAATTTGAGGTCCAACTGGCATTCTTTAAATACAAGAAGTTGCTTTAAACATTCTCTTTCCTTATAACTGGCTCTATGTTGGTTAATTCACTCACTTCCTTGCGGATTCATTTGATAACTAACAATAATTTTATTTAACTATAACTGACTCAGAAAAGCTCTAGTGTTTATTGACCTAATAACACCCTATGCAAATGTTCCACACGATGCATCTTCAACCTTGTGGAATTGGCTGGTGAGGACCAGTCCTACATAATATACTAATACCCATCAGATGCATAGCTAGAAAATGAAAATTTTAAATTCATATGAATTGGTGTTATCTTTCCATTTGTGTAAATGATCAATTTTTTATAACTCGTTTTCAATAAATGGTGTCGGTTATAATTAGATTAAAAAATTTATATCAACGAGTTTAAGCAGACTGATTAGGAACAAACACAGAAGAGTCAATCGCCATTAATTTCGGAATCGACATTCTTTGTGCTGACCCTTTCTCAATTTGAATTTTGGGCTTTGTTACATCTTAAAGATGTAGCACCCATTATAAGTGAAATGGAAGATCATGCTAATGGTTATACAGTTTCAATCTTTGCTTATGTAAATCATAAACCAATGATTATTACGCTTGTTCCTTATGATTGAAACTTAAAACACGAACTAAAGGAGGCAAAAGGTAAGCTTTATTCCGTCTTCAAAATAGACAATTAAAACTAATTGGTATAAATAGTTGCTATAATCGATTAAATTATCCATGGATGTTGCCAGTGAAAGCAGTTTGTTGTTAATTTCCACAATGCCTGCCAGTAACACGTTCACCCCTTGTGGTCTGGCACACCTCCACAACAAGGATGTTCATTGCAGATGGAACCAGGTACAACTCCTAGGCAACTTTGGCAGAACAGATACCTACCAGTCATGGCTGCTTGTGAGACATATCTACCACATGGTAATATCTTATAGATCAAATAGATAGCACTTGCTGGTGTTCATCGGAACATTTTCAAACAAACAAAATCTCCATGCGTGAAGAACGATATGGAGAAATTCATAACAAGGTATAGGCAGTGTGAAGTTGCTATGACGTTTAAATAGTAGGTGAGAAATTATGGAATATGATAGCAATTCCTATGACGTCCATGTCACACAGGTCTCCTGCTACAGGGCTACTTCCCGTTAGCTAGGACAATGCTAACCTTAATTCTAAATCTGCTTGTTTTGCTAGCCATACCATAGCAGTTCAGATGCTATGAAACATATACAACAGTGTATTGGTGATATAAAACCTTTACAACCATATTTTAATCTTTCACCAGCTATATTCATAATCTGTACTATGCTGCAAAATTTTCATATTCAAAAAATAATGAATACTTTGTGTTCTAGGATGTCTTTTCCTGTCCTAAATTTTAATTAATACATATCTAATAGATGATTATGTCAGTAAATAGAGGTATCAAGCCTCTAAGAGACAGATGAAGAACTAACAAATTACAAACACATTAAACTTTATTACCATCCATACTCTGTTGCTATCCTTACGCTGACTTGACTTTGGTGGTTGTTGATATCAAAGAAGCGGGGAAGCCCCTGGTCATGGATAACCGGACAAAGAATGCTTAGTGTTCTTATGTTGTGCGTTAGCATGTCTGTTCACATCAGCAATTGACTGTTTCTTTCCAGATTGCTCATTTTGAGAATTCCTTGGTGTGTTGGTTCTCTGCAACTCTTCTAATGTTTCAACCACATCATCCATGTCAGGCCTAAATTTTGCTTCTGTACAAAGGCACTGATAAGCAACCGTTGCCACTTTTTGGGCACTCTTCATTGAATACTGACCCTCCAATCGGGTGTCCATAATACGAAACCATTTATTTTTATTATTCAAGTAAGGCTTAGCCCATTCCACTAGATTCTGCTCACCAACAATACGGTTCTTATCTAAAGCACGACGGCCTGATAGCAATTCCAGTAAGACAACTCCATAGCTGTACACGTCACTTTTGGTTGTCAGATGACCTGTCAAAAAACATTACCATTTGGAAAAGAAGTCAATAATAATTTACATAAACTTGATGTATATTTATGAAAACAGGAAATGGAAAGCATCTTCCTGCGTCAAATTCAGTAAACTACGTATAATTGTCAATACTAACATACTTAATGCCTAAAAGCCTCTGAAGTTAGACCTAGTCACCTGTTGCTACGTACTCAGGAGCAGCATAACCATGAGTTCCCATGATCCTTGTAGAGACATGTGTTTTATCACCAGTTGGTCCATCCTTGGCAAGGCCAAAGTCAGAAAGTTTGGCATTGTAGTGCTGCAATGACCAGGTGGAAAAAATGAAACACAAACATGATTGAAATTACTCCATGATAAGAAAAATCAGACAATTGGAAGTAATACTTCGGTTGCAAAATAGCGGCAATGAAATTTAACATACTGAATCAAGAAGGATATTGGATGTCTTGAAATCACGATATATTACTTGCTTTTCTTTACTGTGTAGAAAAGCAAGCCCTTTGGCAGCTCCAATGGCTACTTTCATTCTTATAGCCCAAGAAAGGGGTTGATAGCTAGAACCTCCTGGAACATAAGAAATGATAAGAACATTCGATCCATATCATCCACCTAAATAACTTGGTTGACAACTTGACACTCATATCTCAAGGATGAACCAAACAATGAATTTTTGCATCCCTGACCAACAGTACAAAGAGATATCTATTCACTTGTGGCAGGTGATACGTTTCGAGAGAGTTAACAACTGAACATCGAATTTAAATACTGATCACCTATAAGCGGCTAAAAAATTGAGATGAGCAAGTTACAACTTTGACCAAATTCAAGCTTGAGCAGAGCGTTGTCTCAAAATTGTCAATGAGTTAACTAATAAACCTAAAGATGAATACTGCCAAAACATACAAATAGATGAAGCTGTGATTGACCAAATTCAAATGGCTAATGTGATTAATTTTGATGCCACGGTAAGCAACATCTGTCTCAACCTGGCAGGACACTCATGAAGAAGCGATATTGAGTAAAGTACTCACTTCTAAAGAGTTGATTCTCCAAACTCCCTTTGGAGAGAAACTCGTAGACTAACAGACGATGATCATCTTCCGTGCAGTATCCCATGAGCTTCACAAGATTTGGGTGGTGAAGTTGACCCAGATAATTCACTTCTGCCTATTCACATGCCAAAAGTAAAATAAGCCATGCCCTAAAAATAAACTGAAGTTATATTTTTCTGTCTTTTAATCTAGTTCAGACTTCGGTAGATGTACCTTGAGAATGATTTTTGCTAAAGTCAAAATTCAGGTCAAAATCAAGAAACGATTCTGTACTGTAAAAGTCCATGCCAAATGAGTACTTACCAACCATTCACTATGACCTTGCAAACTATCCTGGTTTACATACCCATGCCTGGTTTGGCTGCCATGGTTCCTTGTTCATCAATCCATCCCTTGAAAACACAACCAAAGCCTCCTTCCCCTACAAGACTGTCTGGACGGAAGTTCCTTGTAGCGCTTTTCAGCAGGTTAAAGTTGAAAACCCTCAGATTGGCTGAAGGCAGAATTTGACCTTCAGATGTCAGATTTGACGAGTTACTTCCATCTGTCCTAGTGCTGACAGAGGACATGCTTTGAGAAGTAGTAGAGGATATGACATCTCTGCTGGTAGACTTTGAGATTCCTGCAACAAATTATAGTACAAATTAATACAGCCTGCTGACAAAAGGTATGTGTGGATGTCATCCGGAAGGAAACCCATCTGACTTAACAGAAAAAATGATACAGTGGCATCAGCACGACTTGAGGTAGAAAGTAGGTCACTTTGACCAAAAACTATATGCTTGCCAGTAACATCTCATGTTAAAGGATAGTGTTAAGTAGAATAAAGGACAGTCGTAAAGACTGACACACATCTAGGTTTACATTCCTATGTCACTGAGTATGATCTTGTGCATGCAACTAAGATGAATTCATGGAATTTATAATATCATTGGTTGGAAATTGCCACCCAGTAACCCCTACCCCTAACAACAAATCCAGTTCAACTATTCCTCAATTCATGGTTTCAGATATATTTATAGAATATGTAATTATTTCTGTTTGTAGTTTATTACCCTGTCTACAACATCGAAATTTGTATTTCACAGATTTTTTATTTGAGTTGGAAAAATGCAGAGCTCAAAAGCAGTTATAATGCTTACTAGGTGACTGATCATCACATGGTTTGAAATGTCCACCCAGGTCACTTACTATTATAACAAATTATAACATAAGTCAATATAACCTGTCTACAAAAGTCTCTGGAGATGTCATCACAGAAGAAAACCCAACTGGCTGAACATAAATTCCAATATAGGGCAGAGCATGGGGTGGAAGCCAGTTAAACTTTCACAAAAAATGGCCTACTTGTCAGCCGCATCCCATATTAAAAGACATTGTGTTCAATGTAACAAAGAGCGTGCTAAGGCTCAATAGCTACCCAAGTTCTCAATCCTATGGCATTGAGGGTGATGTTGTGTATGCAACTGAGATAAGTCTACGGGATTTATATTATCACTGGAGAATTGTCATCAATTAACCTGTGCCCCCTACCACTAACCCGCTTCAACTACACTCCAAATTTACAGTTTCAAGCCTATTTTTATTAGGCACGTGATTATCTTTGCACACAGTTAATTATATGTTTACAGCATTCTAATTTGTGTTCCATATGTTTTTAGATCAGTGCTCAAATGTAAGTCTATGCCGATTAGGTACCCAGGGAAAGATGTATGGAATCTGGATGCCTTTTGAATTTTCGATCATCAAGGTTTCTCCATTTAAGCTTTCCATCCATAACAGTCCGAGTGATCTAGGGTGGAGCAATCTCCAAACCAACCTTCCCGAATCCCAACAAGATCACAGTCCATCCATTTAAGCTTCCCGCCATAGCAATCCTAGTAACCTGGGTGGAGCAGTCTCGAAATTACCCTTCCCTAAAGGATCAAACAAAGTTACTCTAGAGGGAAGGGGTTTTGAACTGCGGAAGCCCATAAGTCCATTAGTCCGTCTTTGTGTACCATGAACAAAGGATGACCAGCTCATTACAAACGGAAATAATGATATTGCAATCAAATGCAATGAATTCCGAAAACAACTTCAGAACAAAACGACTTCCAAAAAAGGTATCTTCCGTGACATATAAACTCCATTTTGCACAGAGGATGAAAAAAAATATATGGGTTTGCTGAACAGTATTATGGGTATTCTAAAGACCATAATTCTCAGACAATACAAGGCTTGAAATAGTGCAAGTTTGAGCTTACCAGATGATGATGAGCTGAATTGAAATGAAGACTTCTCAGCTTTGTCCACAAGAGCCTTCTCAGCCTTTTTCACAAAAGATACCAAACAATTGCCCATCAAATCACCCACAAAAAGAAAACTAGTTGGAAGCCTTTCAGACCCACATTTACAGCGACCATCAAGCTTGGTATTTCATATTAGATGTGAGGAACAACAGTCGATATGAGGAACTAAAATGAGATTAAACATCAGAACCACTTGGAGCCGTGTTTCACCATTCATTGCCGTAGACTCAATGGCCGATTGCAATGAAGGTAGGCAAAATTATCAAACAAACAATAATGAGATAGGACCATGTCCTACACAGAGCAAATCCCCAGACCTGATTTTCTCATCTTGCTTCCTCCAAGACCCTAATAACAGTCGTGTTGTTTCCCAACGCCTTGAAAGTCTTTGCAAGTCTACTTGTGAATAGATATCCTGGTTTGAGAGTGACCTGGGCAGACTATCAAAGTCAAGAGAGAATGTAGTTGCCTTGTGACTTTGTAAATTCATTTTCTAAAAATCAGTAGCGATTAAAATTTGTACTGCAAAATGTTTAAAATTATATAAGATATTAATGATTGAAACTTGAATGAAAATCAGAGAGTGAAATTTCAACTTTTTCACTGGCCGAGATGATTAAGGGTTATAATAACAAAATTGCCTTGAATTTCGGATTTACTGTAAAGTTATGCTTGAGATTTTGTCAACAAATGAAATATTGATTTGGGATTGCGATTGTACATCCCAATACAAATATTGCTAAAATGGTGGAACCGTAAAAAGATGAAAAATGAAACCAGCGAAACTACTTCCCAACTCGCTAATAAGACGCGAGAAAAGTTCAGGTGGGGTCTATCATCTAGTTATCCCAACCAGCACTTTATCGGAGGTAAGTTATAGCCTTCAAACGTGCAGGTACATTCCTCGTTTTTGTATCCCTCGGAGTCAGGTCAGGGTCCCGCCACAGGCCTCTGTTCATGGCAATAGTACCGAGCACCTCCTCAGGATCAAGGCGAGAGATAGACTGACCATTTTTTATTCTATTTGAAAACGTGTTTTTCTGTACCAAGTATTGGTAGAACTGCATATCAGTCGCACATTGGAGGTTGAAATTTTCTCCTCTTTGTATCTGGCCTTCTCTTTCTCTGTATGCAGCCTTCATTTTGTAAGTTTGGCTTGTCTTATTGTGTGGAAAATAAAAATTATACCATTATTAAATGCTTTTATAATTATAAAATTAATATATTATTTAGCAATTGTTTTTAGTGAAAATTGATGATGTATTTGTTATAATATTGTTCCAAATTGATGATGTATTTGTTATAATATTGTTCCTAATTTTAAATTGATGATGTATTTGTTATAATATTGCTCCTAATTGTATTGTGATGTTTTATTTATTTTTAATATTTGTTTATTAATTTTATTTAAAATTATGTAGATAAGATAAGATAATTATATTTATTTTATTTTGAAGGTGAATCACACTTGCTAGTTCGAAACGTGTCGATAAATGAATTTTGATGTGATTATCGCCAACAACTTTGTTGATTAAATTGATATAGATCATAGCAGCCTAAATTCAATAATTGTATTTATGTCCAACAAATGACCATAAAGTAGGTCAAAGGGACTATTAAGTACAATGATGTTCATAAAATGCAGGAGAACCAAGCGGTCTCCTATAAAAAAAAATACAATGCATGAATATAAAATGGACTATGCAGGAACATAAAAGATACAATGTACGGAATGCCTCGTCGGAGAAGATCTAGGGGCTAATGGGTCTGAGGATCAAACTCATCTCTCCTAACATCTGAGGCTAGCTGAAGAAAACTGAAGAAAAAAAAATCCACAAAGTTTGTTGGCCTAATGAAGGGTCAGTGGGAGGTGCGGATTGTCCACTAACTCGTTGTCTAGGGGAGTTTGCACACTGTTGAGGTCTAGAGGACCTAGTCCGTCTCCCAAGGACGGATCTGAGACGGTTTCGTTGCTGAGGTCTCATGTGGCAAGGTGAGGTCCCATGGATCCTCACTGGTCTAGAATATAGATATTAAACGGTATCAATCGTTCTCTTTGTGCCCATGTTTGAAGGTAGTACCCTAAAAAATGTTGTGATCCTCTGTGTGGGGTCTGGTCTGATGGGGGGTTGAAGAATATGCGATCGGAACCTGAGAGTCTCCTGCATATATAGGGCCAGACATCTCTGATCGAAATACCTCAAAAAGTCTATGAGGGTCTGAGAGTCTCTGAACAAGCAATGGAACCTTCCTCTGACCTCATACTAGATAGGGCATCCAAAAATGAAGTGCACCTCAGTCTCTACTTCTTTTAAATGACATACCTGGCAGATTTTGTCTGGTCTTTCAATCTGGTGGTCCGTCTCTACCCGAAATCTATGAGAACCTACTCTGAATTGGCCTAGAGGAATGCGAAGAGCATGCATCCAGTGGTGAAACATATACTGGGGTCGAATAATGAGCCTGTCTCTCAACTCCAAGAAGTGTTCAACGTAGAAGGCCATCTTTGGGCGCAAACTTCTCGGAGGATTGACCCAGGTGACTTGGACGAACTGCCTGTAGATGTCCTCCCTGATGGTCTTGTTCAACTCTTGTCTAGTAGGTATAAGGTGACCAAGAGCATCCAAGGAATATCGAAAAGGAGCGAGATGATCCAACTGAATGCCCACTGATTCTGAGAGAACTGAAACTCCTATAAACCAGCATCTAGCCCGACCCGAGGGAGTAGAACGAGCAATAGTCTTAGAAGAGCAATATGCCAAGTAAGGGTAATAGTCCCTACTCTTTATCGAGTCTGCAAATCCCCAAACATGATGCAAGAATGAGACCAAACCGAAGATTGTCTCAAGCTGAAAGGGCTGAGCTCCAAACTCTGCAAGGAGGATGTAGAGATTAGCCATTGTTTTCAGTGAGAATTGGTGATTTATTTGTAATAATATTGTTCCTAATTTATTCTGTAGTTTAATTAATAGATGTTTAAGTTGTTTTTAATAGTTTTTTGGTTAATTTTATTCAAAATTTAATAGAGATTTTTCAGAATTACAAGTTAGAGTTGTGTAATCATTAAAATGTTTTACGACTTTTCAAGGCATTGGTATTGAATTCATTTATACATTAAAAATAACTCCAAAAATATCTAGAAAATTAAACCTATAACCTTTTAATAACAAAAGTATTTTAATAACAAAAACTTAACCAACTAAATTAACTTTTAAACCTCTTTAAAATTAAATTTTGTTAAAAAAATGTATAATTATTCTTATCTTAAACAATGAAAAACTTGAAAAAACCATATGCGAAATTGCTCCTTTTGAGTTTAATCAGATCTAATATACCTAGAAAAAACCTCTACTTAACTATTCTGAATATCGATCGCTTTTTTAAATATAACTTTAATATTTAAAAATAAAATTAATAATTTTGATTAATAATATAATCAAAATTATTAAGAATAAATTTTAATGATTAAAATTAAGAAAAACCTTAATTCTTTGAATCTTTTCTTTCACCATTTTTATAATATTTCAAAATATTCTTATTCTTATTTTCTATTAGCATTCATGTACCCCTTCACTATTTTTTATTATCATTGAAGTACCACCTTGCATTATTTCTATTATCATTGAAGTACCACCTTGCATTATTTCTATTATCATTCAAATCTGACCTAGCATTAGAATTCTAACATTAAAATTCATCCCAATATCATTTTGTATAAAAAAATCCAACAATAAAAAGATAATACGACCTAGCATTAGAATTCTAACTTTAAAATTCATCCAAATATCATTTTGTATAAAAATTCCAACAATAAAAAGTTCATATTGATGATGGCAATTTTATTGATATAATATTAAATAGGTTATGAAATTTATATGTTTGATTGTTTCTTATTTTTTTTCAGCATTTTTTTTATATTTATTTATAAATGTATATGAATATTAAAAATTAAATATATAATTTATATAAATTAATTTTTTATACATTTTTATTTATGGAATAAATTATCTTTAAAAATATTAAAATTTATATAAAATAAAATATTATAATTGAAGTTATTTTCAATATGAGAAACATTATAATTTTTTAATTAAATTTGTAAATAAAGATTTATATTTAAAGAATAATTTATTTATTTAGTAATTTTTATTTAAAATTCATTTAAAAAAATTATTTGAAATTTATTTTATTTTTCTTTCTATTAGAAATTATATATTCTTTGTATGGGTGAGAAGAAGATACATGGGAAGGAGTGATGGGCCAATGTCATTCAAAACAATAAGTGGAGAAGATGTATCATGCCCTCATTGATCAGCCTAATATGCAATATTTTACAAAGGACATTATAGTACACTTAATTATGAAGCGTGCAAGTTAAGGGACACTCCATTAACTCAACCTCATAATTGTCAACCTTCATTTGCTTGCTCCTAGTTGTTTCAAATCATTACTCCAGTCCTCATCATGATGGATGCAACTCTCTTCTTATCACATTATGCCTACAACATGGACATTCTTTCAGTATTTTACCACACGACTAAATCCTACGAGGTTGACAGTGTTTGTTTCCTTCCACTTATAGGCATTGTTTCCTAGTTCTAGGCATGGCTCTCAAAAGGACAAGCTCAGAATTAGCCCCCAGTTCTCCATTCCCTATCCTCTTCACGGCATGGGTTGCATACCTCTTATCCTTCTGCTTTGTTATCCCAAACATATCTTCTACTTCCAATTTCATCCATGACTAGGCAGCAAGCTCAATGTTGCAAGGGTAGTGGTGGCCATGGAGCTCTAGGTGGTTTGAGAGCTACGTATTGCATTGAATCCTCAACACATTGGTTTCATGATCAAACTCCACATGATATTCAACAAGAGTTGTAGAAGGCTAAGGTTGAGATCGCTCAAGAACGAGGTAGTCATTTTGACTCTGAGATTATCACTAACATTGCAACTTGGATCCCCGACATCGACCACAATCACAACTAGTACAACCAATACCTCTGCACTATTGATCTATTTTAGCACGTGAAATATTTGTTGGGAAAAATCTTGCTTGAGAGGAATAATGCAAAGGATGATATCCTTCTTATGTTGGATGACATGATATTACAGTTGTGGGACTTAAGCCACCATATGTAGCCAATTTGAGCCATCCTTGTCCCAGGAACAATAGGTTAAGCAGAAACCACCCCAATAGAGGCGATTCTCTCAAAATCTTCTTAATTTTTGCATGGTATTTATGTTTGTGCCTTATTTATCTCTTAGTTTGAGTTTATCTAGTAGCTCAAGACAATATAGGCATCTAAAGACTCCATGTCATTTTTTAGCCGTGCAACTATTTTTTGTGATATTTTGAATTTGAAATTTTGTAAGGCAAAAAAATTGATACATAACCAATGATCTGATTTCCACTAGCAGTTAAAAAAGAATACATACATCAAGTTATTGCAAATATAACTATTTTGAATAATTAATGAAATTAACTTCGCCCAAAATATTTATTTTATTCTTTTTTCTCACTATTGTATTAATATTATGAAATATTATCTCACAACTAAGCACTTACTAAAGGTATTAAGTTTTTCATAAAAATGAAAAAATCACCTTAAAATTTTAGTGTAAATATTTTGGATATCTCTAAACCGATTAAAAAACAAATAACATAATTTTTAAAATGAATCATTCACAAAATAATTAATATTTACTTTGAATTTTTTAAATAAATCATTTAAAAAGTAGTCTTAGACCACTAGCAACGTAGAGTTCATTAGGTTTTTCTTTTAATTGGCCTCCTCATTTCCAATCCTTTTTTGGATGTTGGGGTCAAGAACTCTATCCTAGTCATTGTTTATTTGAAGTAGTATGTCTTGACAATGCATGCATTGTCGTCAGGAGTCTGGGGGCAGGGGTCCTCAGGGTTGACTGCGAACCCAAGCCTAAGCCTAGGATGTTGCAACCATTTTCCACTTTGCCACTCCCCCTAAAATACAAGAAGAAATCTGCCAACTTGAAGCATTGATCACTAGTGACCGATAAGCCTATTCTGACTCAGAAATTCAAGTTGAGGTAGCCAATTAGGTTCCCGACCCTAGACACACTAGGGGAAGACGGGGCAGGGGTCCTCAGTGTTGACTACAAGCCCGAGCCCAAGCCTAGGATGTTGCAACCATTTTCCACTTTGCCACTCCCCCTGAAATGCAAGAAGAAATCTGCCAACTTGAAGCCTTGACCACCAGTGACCGACAAGCCTATTATGACTTAGAAATTCAAGTTGAGGTAGCCAATTAAGTTCCTGACCCTAGACACGCTAGGGGAAGACGAAGCCAATAACTAAAATCCATCACCCTTCATTGGTAGATGAAGGCACTCTTGGGCAAGGTCCTAAAGGAGAAACATGAAGATTGCAATGATATAATCTCTTTTCTGAATGAATCAAGCATGTGCAATGTTACCAATGCTCCTACCTTACTAGTTTGGATGCTCGGCTTGCTCACCTTGAAAGCCATCTACAATGTGAACTAAAACCTCATGCGCCAGATGGAAAAAACACTCAAGACCCGACCCTAGTCACTTCAGTGTACTCTTGATGTTATGCTTCACCAATTGGCTATTGTTTTCTACTTTATATAGTCCAGTCTTTGGTAGTTGCCATAAATTTTTTAGTGTTAGTTGTTATCATTTTATATTATTTGAACTCTGACCAATAGTTAACAGATCTCGTTTCCCTTGAAATAGACTAAGAGTGAACATTGCATAAATAGTAATATTTTTTTGTGAGTATATGAAGAAATTTTAAATCACTACAATTCAATTAAAAAAATAAAAACAATTAAAAAATATTTAATAAAATGTTTAAATTAATATTAAAAAATAAAGTTTTTTATTTAAAAAAATAATAATTTCAAAATTATAAACATGTTGATGATAGTAGTGGTGGTTATAATTTATTAAGAACAATTTTATTTATCACATTTTAATAGGAAAGAATTTTTTTTTAATTTATTTATATATTTAAACATTTTTATACGAATATTTCTAAACTATTAATATTTTAATAAAGATATTTCTAAACTACTAATAAAAAAAATACACTATTAAAATTTTATTAATGAAAAAAAAAATTGAATGGAAATGTTGAAAATAATTGAAAAAAAGAAGAAGATAATTTTCATCATTTATCTTTTTAATATCACAAAAATAACAATTTATTTATATCATAAAAGTAGATATTTCTTTAAACTAACAATATAGGTGCTTTCCAGCGAAGTATGGTAGAGATGTTGTAATGTCCTATCATGTCATGTTTAATATTTTTCACTAGGTAAATTTACATAAAAATACAAATAAAAATAGAATTAAAATTAAATTAAATAAACTATTAATTAAAATAAAATAGTTATTTTAACGTTGACATTTTTTGGATTTGAATGTAATATTTTAAAATATAATATAATATTTTTTTTTTTGTTTTTGAGTCGAGGGGCTCATTCTACAACCCAATATGAGGGTGATGTGTAATTCCCTCTGCTCAACCTAGAGTTGACATGTGTCATCTTAAAATAAAAATAAAATATTCCCTAATAAAAAAGCAATGTTCGTTATAATAAAAAATAAAAATGAATATGATATGCATTTTGTTAGGTCCCTATAATATTAGTGTAGCCCCTTTATTGTTATTGTTAATGTAGGCCCCTATTGTTATTGTTGTGTCCATGTAGCCCCCATAATGTTATTGTTGTGCCCCATAGAAGCCCACTATTAACATTGTTGTGTCCTTACATTATTATTGTTATGTGGGCTCTAATTATATTGTGACCCTTAGACTCCTATATATATGAAGGGGGACTTATCATTTGAATCATCCAAGAATTGTTCATTTATGTGACATAAAGGAATTTGCCCCCTCAAAGAGGCTAGTTTTCAAGTCGTTGAGTTATCTTTCTATTTTGTGATTTGGTTGCATAACAGTTGGTATCAGAGCTTTGGATTCTAAGGTTTCGCTGCTTCAAATAGGTCATCTTGGCATTTTTGCTATAATTTTTTTATACAAAGCTTCAAAAGAGGAAATTTTGACCACATGGAGAAGGAACCTTATTGAACGTCGTATAGAAATTTCAGATCTTTGTTTGCTATATTTTCTGAGATATGGTCCAAAGATCTTAGGATTTCTGCATGTTCCAAAATTTAGTCTCAAACAGGCAACCTAAGGAAAATTATCATAAATTTATCTTCAAGCATCATATTTGAATTTCATAAAAAGTTACAGAAATTAAACGGACTTTATTTTCTCGTGTATCGATTTCAGGGCCAAAAGCTGAAAAAGGCACACATGAGTTTCTGTACAAATTTGCTCTATTGAACCAGTCCATAATTAGGTCATTGTGGGAGACTTGGAATAACTTTATCTTTAAGAACCCAATCTTTGTATGACTTGTGGCATTGGAAAGACAACTCAAAGGGCTACCACAAAACAAAATTTTAGACCTTGGGAGGCAAAATTTGCAGTGTAACACCCTCCTCCCATATTTACCCAAGTTAATCGGTTTTTTGGGGTAAACATGTGATGAGAGGCTACTACAATCTAATTGAACTCCCCATGTATAGTTAAGGAAGTGGAATCAACACAACACAACCAATCTAACCTTCTACACCTGCCACAAAACCTACAAGAGCCAACCAACCCTTCCAGGTGATCAACACCTTAGAAAACTTGAAACTTCACTGCCTTAGAGCCTTAGTCACTCCCACGACATGGGCATGCATGAGACTGGGGCCCTCCAGTCACTCTCATAGCATGGGCATGCAAGTTTGGGGTCTTTTTCAGCTAATTATGAGCTTGCGACTCCATATATTGTGTCATTTTTTCAGGGTCAGGACTCATGCCAATGCCCGGAACTCCATGAAACCTTCAGGAATGAAAAGTAACATCGAGACAACGATACAAATGCAAATATTTGAACAAATACTTGACTGGACCCCTATTAGCCTTGACAAGCATTTTGTCAAACATGTCACGAATATGCAATCTACAGGTCATAACAACGTAAATGAGCATAGGGGTCTCATACTTATCTGATAACAACTAAGAAGAATTGATGCCTCATCACATTAGTTGCAATATCATCTATTAGGTCATATACTCATTGTTCATTCATTTATCAACCAAAACATGATGAGATCCATACATCATAACTATCATAAATCATGCTCATAACGAGCATATAACCAACATGAATAACAAGGATACAACAACCATAAATACCACATATGTACCAGTGCATTTACAGATGAAATACCAAGGATAAGGAACTCTTATTAATGAATGCATAAGCCAACCAGGTTTGGGACTTCCATGTACCACCCGACCATAGATTAGTTGAACCAAATCTTTCTTTCAACCAATCACCCCCTTGCCATATTCCAAGTATGAAAGTGGGACTCATAACCAAAATAAACCAGGACTTCCCAAGGCTAAACCACCTCACCCTCATCAATAGAACTAGGATTTACCATGGTCCTCACCGAGTCACTAGGCCCTGAACAATAAACATACAATATCAGGCTTTACCGCAATCCCCATGGAATCGCTACGCCATAAACAAGCATGGATGCCACCGAATTTCTCCACCTACACCGTGAGAAATTTTCCTGTCTCCTAGTCTCTAGGATTTACCACAATCCACACTTGATCACTAGGCCCTAACCGAGACTCCATCCTCCATGCTTTACCATATATCCCATCCTAGGATTCCTAGGCCTAATGGAGAGCACCCACCTCTAGGATTTACCATATATCCCGACATTCACTGGTCGAGGATTCGTAGGCACACAGTGCCTAGCTTTACGATAACCCTCAATCTGGTTTAGGGGTTATTGGGACAGTGGCTTTACCGCAATCCATGGTCTGGTTTAGGGATAACTAGGCCATGTGTTCTTTCTTTCAAATACCACCTCACTCAATTTTGACTCCATCCGGCAATCCAGCTCAACCAAAACATGAGAACCCATCACACCATGGCTATCTAGAAATGGCAAGGCTAGGATGAAAAACACTGTCCCACTTCGAAAAACTCATGCCATTGACAGCAAGAGAACACAAGAACACACATGCATAACCATGCATGCCTAAACTAGTAAGGAAATCATACATGCAAATAGATACCTGCAAATAACCTCGTTGTAGCTTCTTGATCTTGCTCTTCCTTGCTTGATATGTGTTTCCTATTGCCTTCTTTGCTTTCCTTGATCAAATGTTGAAGTGTTCCAAGAAAAATCTAAGTGTCCAAGAGAGAGAGAGAGAGAGAATAGAGATAGAACTCCAAAATTGAACTAATAAAAGTCTATGAATTGATCCTCAGAAGCCTTTTTATCAATGAGGCATCTATTTTCTTCAATTTTCCATTATTTTCTTTCATTTTCCTCCTCACATGTATCTTGTGACCCTTCACCTTCCTTTTCTCCTAATTTCCTTTATTTTCATAAATAAATGCCAATTAATGCCTCATGCCTTTCCAAAGCATTTTCCTTTGCCAATTTCCTTTAGCCATAATAACCGAAATGAACACCCACTAGGATGTTTTTCCCACCATTCAACTTGGAATATGTGCCCCATGACCTTGGCCTTATATTTTTTTACATGAATTTTTAACTATGGTTGTTACAGAACCCTCCCCCTTTGGGGAACACCGTCCTTGATGTTCATTGACACCTACAACCAGCAAAACCATTGAAAAACAAAATCAACTGCCCATGGAGATTTATACACAACTCGTTGCAGTATTTACAATGACCATTGCTAAAACATGACAAACATAACGTTTACTGGAGCTTTATACCACAACTTATTACAATATTTACAATAACAACCGCACATACTTATGCACATTTTCTTCAACTAGTAAATAACCATATCATTTATGGAGCTTTATAAATCTAGCTCAATACAATATTTACAATAATATACACATATACACATTTGCACATTTGCTCAGCCAGCTAATAAAAGGATATGATACCCATATCGGCAATAAGGGAATCTAGAGGCTTACACCTCCACCCTCAAAAGTAGTACCAGGATTCAACTCCTTCCCAGGAAGTCCAGAATCCACTGCCAAAGTCAAAGTTGCATCCAATGTCATGCATTGTTATCCTCTTAGTGAATAGTTACCAAATCATTGTTCCAAGGCACACTCCCAATTTGCATCTGATTCCATATGGCAATGCTAATGACCAAAACAAATCCATCCCGGACCTTCCCTTCTCTGCTAAACAATCCCTCGGGCAATCTGGTCACCTCCTTCTGTGCAGTCACTCACGTTCCAAGTTCCTCGGCATCCTCTATCCTGGGCGATCCATCCCTTGGAAATGCTTCCTCGCATCGGAAGTTCAACAACCAAGGCATATACCTGCCTCAAAAGCATCATATTGATCATAGCATGCTCATGGCAATCAATGGACACTATTGGGCACTAGTTTCCCACAATGGCCCTGCTCCTAAAGAGCTTTACTAGCATATTGTTGCTTGTTCAAATTCCTTTTGTTGTTGCTTCTAATCCTTGCAGTCAGTTTCAACCACCCAACCAAGCATTTCCGTGCTTCTTGTACCAAGCACATAACTTCATTAGATTTAAAATAAACTGAGATAAATTCACATCATACCTCATTAATAGCTCGTTAATAAGGTACACTTGCAATCTTGTTTATTTCATGTCACAATAAGTCAAACTAGCATATTTGATCAAATCATTATGTATAAACATATCACATTCGATTAGCTCAAAACACAACCATCATATATCAAAATCATGAATCACGTGCAATCATCATAAACCAGAATCATAGATCACATATAACCATCATAAATCAAAATCATAGATCACATGCATAATAAAGTTGGAATAAGACATTGATACTTATCCTTTAATCAATCCTTAGCTTCTACCTTTATCCTTTGTCCTTTCTGTATGCACACTGAATCAGTTTCCACACCCAGCAACACCCAATGCCTTTTCTTTTCCTCAATCACGTACACATACACAATGTACATCACAACACATACACCTACACTCAATGTACAACACGACACATACACCTACACCCGATGTACAACACAACACATACATCTATACCCAATGTACAACACCACACAATACATGTACCTACACCTGGCATACAACACAACATAATACATGTACTACATAGAGTACAACACAATGAATACACATGTCACAATACCACAACTACATAATACACATACATAGCTCGCAACACAACATGTATGACATGAACACAATACTACATGTACACCACACCATACATATAGCATGTACATAGTACCACCTGTACATAGCACCACATGCACAATGTGTGCACAACATCACATATACATGACACCACCTGCACAATGTGTACACAACGCCACATGTACACTACACCACTTGTACAACGTGTACACAATACCACATGTACACAACACCACATACACGACATGAACACGACATGTACACGGCACCACCTGCACACAACACCACATGTACAATCATGCACACAACACCATATGTTGATCTGAAATGACCATATACTAAAAATTGATGTAGAATTGATTAGCCATTAATGAGTTTGAATGTTAACTGAAAGCACAGAAATCGAGGAAAACTGCTTGAATTGATCACTTTACGACAGCTGATAAACCATGATTAAGATGCTAAACAAAAGTGAAAACAACGAATACACAGATATACCAGACAACAAGATTGATTACGGAGTTCGTCCCTGAAGGACTACGTCTCCAAGTTTGCTTTCAAGATGGGCGACCGTTTTTATTAGGAATGAGAAGAAAGAAGTCAATTACACAGTGATTTTGACAAATTAATCTTGCACACAAGCAATTCTGACCTCTGTCATCAAATGGTTCTCTGAACCAGCTTTCCAACGCCGCTTACGATTTCCAAATCTGACTCTGGATGCTCCGGAAACACTGAAAACAAAATTGCTTCTATCCCTCCAGAACCTGCATACAAAAGCTGAAAACCACTCCCCCTGTTCTTCATGGAAAAAATCCACCTTTTAAAGGCCTTTGGATGCATGAAAACCAACTCAGGCTGCATTTGAGGTGAATGTACTGTCTTTTAGGCTTTTGGTTAAGTTTATTTGACACCTTAGATTTAGTTCCCATGGTCCTCGAATTAATTAAAAACAAATTAACACATGAAAACCCACCTGAAAACCTTATATTAGCCCGAAACCGTTAGCTGGCAGCTAATCGAGTGGAGGTCGTTGACTGTGTATGTGAACAGGTCATAATTGCGGTTAGGAGTCTAGCAGTTTCGCTGACCATTCACCATAACAGTTGTCGATGGCGGTTATCTTGGTGCTCACATAACGCTGCCACACCTAACCTTAACTACCCACCAAACCCGCTGCGGCTAACACTGACAGAGAATCCCCCACAACATTCACATGTTACCTGTCCCAAAGCGGTTTGATGGCGGTTAGCTCTAACCCTGTTGACTAACTCCGACAATTGCCATCGTTCACATGTTCCAGCTGCGGTCAAGCTACCCGCGCGGTTAGGCTGGACTGTTATGTAATTTATTATGTTTTGTATTGTTTTTACAATTAAACATAGGTCGAGGACATTTAAACATAGGATTAATGGTTTTCAATGTATTTTAATACATAGGTTAGGTTATAGCATAGATTTAGCTTAGGATTTAGGACTAATACATGGTTTAGCATAGGTTTTAGGGTTTGTACATGGATTAGGGATTATTTTAAAAACCCATATGTACAATTCTATCACAATGCAACATTCGCGAAATTCATCATATAATGACAAATAACCCATGCCTATCGTCGACAAATGACGATATCGATCCTCTACCACGACGACAACCATGTCGACATATCAATCCTGCAAAGTCAAACGACAAAACAATCCTAGCGGAACTGTCGATGAACATAAGTCGACAGCCAGGTACAACACCACATCAATTGAACGCCATGAAAAACTACAAACATTACTTGAACAACCTGATCATAACCAACACCATCGAAACTAAACTGAAGCAACGACATCGAACAACACCCATGAACACTGATGACGACACTTTGAACACTTGTGCAATTAGATCGAGGATCCTCCTGGATCATATGTACATAACACCACATGTACAACATGCACACAACACAATATGTGCATAACGCTGCATATACAACATGTACATAGCACCATATGTACACAACACTACATATTGAACATGTGCACAACACCATATGCACACAACACTACATGTCCATCATGTGCACAATACAATATGTACACAACACCGCATATCCAACATGTACATAGCATTATCTATACCCAACACTGCATATGCAATATGCACGCAACACCATATATACAACATGCACTCAACACCATAAGTACAATCACTGAATATACAATATGCACAACATATACACAACAGTAGCACTGCACATCCAAAACCACATTGTCTCTAACAAGCAACCTTGCTTCCAGTGTCTCTCCGCCATCCATGCTTATCCCAACATGTCACAGATCATGCTAGTTTCATTCTTTTGATGTATCCCTTAGTATAGCCTGTCCATAACATAGACATAGTATAATCACATTATATCAACTCATAAACACATGATACTAACCTCGCATATTTTTCAGGACTACTCTTCCCACTTGATTCCTCATAGCCATAAACCTCTTCATGTCATTCACTTGTATAAGCAATCGTTCCTCCACAAGAATGATCCCTGACAACCATGTCATACAGTGACACACACACACACATATATATACATTAACATAAAACAATCATGATCCATGATGACCCTGTCAGACATTACATACATACATACATGTATACATATATAGACATCAACACAACCATGATCACAACATTATTACCAGATACCAAAAGGTCAAGGTTAAGAGAGCTCCCTTTATCTTTTCACAACATGCACAACATTGAGAACAACGATTCCCAACATAGCCAAGGCATCTGATGCCTTAAATCTATTTACTTTACCTTTCCTGATTACTTTTCTCATGTTTGTACTACCACTATCCATTTACCACAATGGACCCAACCAGTAAAACCGACTATCATATTCTTACCTTCAACCGCCCTTATACATGCACCGAGCTTCATCCATGTCTTACATTACTTGTTGGGTTCCATTAAGCTCTCCCTGAGCTCCATTAACTTTCCTCTTTCCCAACCAATTCCTAAGACTATCAAAACATAAAAGGCAAGATCAAGAAGCAAACAAGAGAAAACCATGAAAGCCAATAGCAATACGACATCACAAACAAAGTGGCAAGGCCTTGCACCAGACGCAATTGAAACCCATAAATCAAGCTCAAACAAATCACAAAATATCGAAGGCACAAAACTAGCAACAAACATCATGAATCAACCCCACGAGTTCCCAATGCCTCTAAGGGAAATTCAACCTGAGCCTTCTTCAATATTTCATGGCAGTCCCTTTTTCCATGCAATCCCCTGCATCATATTGCCAGAAACACATGACTGTCAGTGTATAAATAAATATAACAATACATCAGTTACCTTACCTTGTTGTTCCAAGCACACTGCCTTGTAACTAAACACGTACACCTCTCAAGGAACTCCAATTCCTTGATGAATTCAACCATAGTTGGAAATCAACTGTTATATCTGTTAAATACATGTTTATGAATCTAGCACATATCCACATAATGTCAAACAAAATCAAGGTTAAGAAGACTCCATGTATTCATGCAAAGCATTCATTCGTTTGGAATTGCGATTTCCAAACATAGCCAAAGGAATCCTCACCCAATTCCCTTATTTTACCTTTTTACCTTGTTGCAATCAATTCTTACTATGTACTGTCACATCACCCAACTGTTAATTATATAAACAGTCAATTGTTACCTTGTCATGTTAATACCAAACATTTTCCCTTGCAACTGTTCACACATGCCAGTCACATGTTCCACAAATCAAGGCATCATGTACATGAATTTGAAATCAACCTTTACCAATTCTAACAACCATTTCATACTCAACAATCAACTCACATTCATCAGCTATAATACATAATGCTACAACTATCACCTACTTATACTCAAGTACATATCAGTTGTCTCAACACATATGTATTAGTACAACCATCTTAAAATAAGATCATTTCTTCATGAAATCTTATAGATGCATACTCATGTCATGCAAATAATCAAACATTCAAACAATAGATAAATGACATAATCAAACATTCAAGCATCAAGTAGACAACATAAGCAAACTCATACCTATCAGGGGAGGTTGTCTTGTATGCACAATCAATGTAGATTAGCATGAAATAAATTCACAACATATCAACTTAAACATAAATAAAGTCATGATGTCCATAACATTAACTAGCTAACATGTTCACAACATAAACTCATAAACGATTATCATTCATGCATTACAATCACAAATGCATAGGTCAATCCAAATTAGCACAAAACATAACAACATCATGACGTTAGCTACAATGACCACAACCATCATTCATATGACCACAATGCATATAACAAGAAGTTACTATTCTTCATGGCTATTTGACACATGTACATATGATCACACTGATTAACTAACATCTATCATACATGTAACCGCAATACAATAGAATGACAATCATATAAGTAACCCTAATTCTTATAACAACCATTAACCACATCCATGCATGCCAAACATACGAACCTATATGACGATCTGCTCTCATCCTGAAGTCTAGTGTCGCAACTTCACTTGATGATCTGCATCTCCTGCTCTATCTTAGCCAACACATTAGAATCATAACATGCCAAGAGCATCATGATGACCTAATTGCATACAATAACCTCATGATGCATGTCTGACCTACTATACATGCATAACCATAACCATGACAATGCATGCATAAAAACATATGGACATTGACATGCATAACAAATGCATATAGAAATGACATGTGTTCATGACAAACACATCCCATTATCCACATCATCAACCTATACATGACAACACAACTGCAACCATGAGCACCACCATGCATACATAAAAATCATATATACATCCTTCATGCATGCAAGACAAACAGATTATGCCCATTCGGTCCAAGTGTTGAACCATGCTCTGATACCACTCTGTAACACCTTCCTCCCACATTTACCCAAGTTAACTAGTCCACTGGGGTAAACATGTGACGAGAGGCTACTGGTATCTAATTCAACTCCCCGTGTATAGTTAGGGAAGTGGAACCAACTGAACACAATGAATATGACCTTCTACACTTGTCACAAAACCTACAAGAGCCAACCAACCCTTTTGGGTGATCAACCCTTGAGACAAATTGACACTTCACTGACATAGAGCCGCAGTCGCTCCCATGACATGGGCATGCATGCGACTGGGGCCCTTCAGTCACTCTCACAACATGGGCATGCAAGCGTCTGGAGTCTTTCTCAGCTAGTTCTGAGCTTGCAACCCTAGATTCTGTGCCGCTATTTCGGGGCCAAGGCTCAGGCCACTTTCCAAAACTCCATGAAACCTTCAGGAATGAAAAGTAACATCGATACAAATTCAAATACTTGAACAAAGACTTGACAAGAGGCCCAATAGCCATGACAAGAATTTCGTCAAACATGTCACGAATAAACAATCTACAGGTCATAAAATTATATATGAGCATAGGGTCTCATACTTATCTAAGAATCGCTAAGAAGCATTGATGCCTCATCACATTAGATGCATTATCATCTATTACGTCATATATTCATTTTCATTCATTTATCAACCAAAACATGATGAGAGCCATACATCATAACTGTCATAAAACATGATCATAACCAACATGTAACCAACATAAATAACAAGGATATAAAAACCATAAATACCACATATGAACCAGTACATTTACACATGAAATACCAAGGATAAGGAGCTCTTATTAATGAATGGATAATCTAAGCAGGTTTAGGACTTCCACGTACCAGTCGACCATAGATTGGTTGAATCAAATATTTCTTTCAGCCAATCACCCTCGTGCCATATTCCAAGCATGAATGTGGGACTCATAACCACTTCACCCTCACCAATAGAACCTAACTTTACAACAATTCTCACCAGATCACTAGGCCCTTAACAATAAATATACAATACAAGGCTTTACCGCGATCCCCACCAGACTGCTAGGCCATAAACAAGCATGGATGCCACCAGATTTCTCCACCTACACTGTGAGGAATTTTCCTATCTCCTAGTCTCTAAGGTTTACCGCAATCCACACCAGATCACTGGGCCCTAATTGAGACTCCAATCTCTGGGATTTACTACAATCCACACCGGATCACTAGGCCCTAACTGAGACTCCACCCTCCAGGCTTTACCGTATATCCCATCCCGGGATTCCTAGGCCTGATGGATATCACCCACCTCTAGGCTTTACTTTATATCCCATCATTCATGAGTCGAGGATTCCTAGGCCCACCGAGGCACATAATACCTGGCTTGACTGTAACCTTCATTTCGGTTTAGGGTTTACTATGCCAGTGGCTTTACCACAATCCACAGTCTGGTTCAACGATCACTAGGCCATGCATTCTTTCTTTTAGAGACCACCTCACCCAATTTTGAATCCATTCGACAATCCAGCTCAACCAAAACATGAAAACTCGTCACACCATGGCTATTCAGAGATGGAAAGGCTAGGCTAAAAAACAATGTCACACCTGGCAAAACCCATGCTAATGACAAAAAGAAAACCACAAACACACACGCATAACCATGCATGCCAAAACTAGTAAGGAAATCATACATGCAAATAGATACCTGCAAATAACCTTGTTGTAGCTACTTGATCCTGCTCTTCCTTACTTGATATTTGCTTCCTCTTGCCTTCTTTTCTTTCCTTGATCCAATGCTGAAGTGTTCCAAGAAAACTATAAGTGTCCAAGAGTGAGAGAGAGAGAGAGAGAGATCCAAAACTGAACTAACAAAAGTCTATAAACTGATCTTCAGAATCTTTTTTATCAATGAGGTCTCTAGTTTCTTCAATTTTCCATTATTTTTCTCCTCACATGAATCCTCTGACCTTTCACCTTCCTTTTCTCCTAATTTCCTTTATTTTCGTAAATAAATGCCAATTAATGCCTCATGCCTTTCCAAAGCCTTTGCCTTTGCCTTTGCCAATTTCCTTTAGCCATAATAACCGAAATGAACACCCACTAGGATGTTTTTCCCACCATTCAACTTGGAATACGTGTCCCACGACCTTGTTTTTATATTTTTTTACAGGAATTTTTAATTGGGGTTGTTGCATGCAAAGATCAAATAGTTTCAATATCGAGCTCCTAAAAGCAAAAAAAGTGTGTGTTTTTTAAAAAAAATTGCATAACTTTTGTTTAAAAAATCAGTTTGAAGTGATTCAAAGGGTATAGTGAAGCATATATATCATTGTTTGATTCTAAGATGTCTCGAAACAAAAAAGTGGATACACCTAGTAAGCAACCAGAAATCTCTACTATGATGCATGGATAAGAGGAATAATTGCAACATGATATATCAAAATTAAGAGACTAAGTGCAACAAATTTCACTCTCATAAAGAGTAAAAAATGAACTAGAAGCTAAGATGGATGGTTTAGAGACAAAAATGTAAAGAAACATGGAAGGTTTGAAGGATGATTTAAAAGCAGACATGGAAGCTAGGATGGATGGTTTGAAGAATGGTTTAAAAGCATACATGGAAGGTTTGAAGGAAGGTTTGACAAAGTTATTACAATAAATGCTTCCTAATAGTGACAAGGTACTCCATAAAAATCATGATGAGGACAAAAGGAATATGAATTATGATTTTATATACTACAATGCGGGGTTTAAGAACCACCACATTCCAAAGATAGATATGAGGAAGTTTGATGGCAAGGATCTGATAACATGGATACTACAAATGGAGCAATACTTTGATCTACATGATGTGCAACACACACAAAAGGCACACATCACATCTTTATATTTAGAACCCAATCAATTTGTATGGTATCGATGGATTTGTTCTCGTAAATCACTTTTCACTTGGTCAATTTTTACAGAGGAAATGATAGCACATTATGAGGATACACAGAGCAGCGCCTTCTTTATCCAATTGATAAGTCTCAAACAAAAGGGTCCAATGGCGGAGCACATTGAGGACTTCCAAAAATTGAATATGAGGATAACTGACATTCCATAGGAGCATAGGATTGGTGTCTTCATAGGAACATTAAATGACAACATCCAACATGAGGTTCACATTTGGGAACCTGATTCATTGGAGAAGGAATTTAGGGTGGCAAGAAAAGTTGAAAGAAAAATTATGGCAACAAGGAATTCTACCTCTCACAACTATAAATATGGAAGTGTTGTTGCTCCTAGCCTTCCACAACCTACAAGGTTAACACCACAATAGTTGGAGGAAAAGAGAGAAAATGGCTTTGTTACAGTCATGATCGCAAATACACTAAAGGTCATAATTGTGCTAAGAAGAAATTATTTTACGTAGACTATGAAGAGGAGGAAGAAAAGGAACAAGAAACATCAAAAGAAGAGGATATACATCAGGAACCAACCCTAGAGAAGGAAGAAATGAATCCAAACATATCTTGTAATGCATTGGTAGGAATTACCACTCCTCAAACTCTCAAGATAGAAGGATATATCAAGAAGAAAAAGGTAATAGTGTTGATTGATTCGGCTAGTACCCATAATTTTATTCATTATAATATAGCCAAGGAATTAAATTGCTTTCTATATCCAGCACCAAAGTGTCAAGTGATGGTTGCAAATGGAGGAATTATAAATTGCTTTGGAAAGTGCCATAATATCAAGCTAATCATGGGTGAATATGTATTGAATAGTCCAATGATTTCCATTCCAATGGGTGGTGTTGATGTTGCTCTAGGATTTCAATGGTTACAATCTTTAAGGACAATAACTTTTAATTTTCAAGAACTTTTCTTGAAATTTTTTTGGGAAGGAAAGGAAATTAAATTAAGGGTTATCGCAGAGAAACCAAGGAAGCTAATAAACTCTAATGGCATGACAAAGCTTCTGAAGAAAGAACAACGGGGCGTAATTGCACAATTATGCTCACTAGAGATTCAAAGATTGAAATTATCTATTCCTCTAGATCTCCAAAACGTCTTGGACAATCATTCCAAGTTATTTGAGACTCCTAAAAGCCTCCCACCTATTCGTGATTATGATCGTGCTATTCGCTTGATTCCAGGAAGTGTTCATCCAAACATCTGGCCTTACAGATATCCTTATGCCCAAAAGAGTGAAATTGAATGTATGGCTGCAAAAATGCTAGAGGTCGGTATAATTCAACCTAGTCAATGTTCTTTCTATGCTCCGGTAGTATTGATGCACAAGAAGGATGTATCATTGTGTATGTGTCCAGATTATAGGGAGCTCAACAAGCTCATTATTAAAGGTAAATTTCCCATTCCTTTCATTGATGAATTGTTGGATGAGTTACATGGATAAATTTACTTCACCAAGTTGGATATTCATTCAGGATATCATCAAATTAGAATGAAGACGAATGGCATTCTGAAAACAACATTCATACCTCGTGAAGGTCATTATGAATTTTTGGTTATGCCTTTTGGCCTCACTAATGCACCTTCCACATTTCAAAGTTTGATGAATTCCATTTTCAAACCCTTCGTTAGAAAATTTGTGTTAGTATTTTTTGATGATATACTAATATACAACAAGTCTTTGAAAGATCATGTTCAACATGTTGACAGGGTGCTCAAACTATTGGAGGAGAAACAATTATATGCAAAAACCTCCAAATGTTTCTTTGGAGTATAGAAGGTGGGATATTTGGATCATATTGTATTCCTAAGGGTGTTAAGGTAGACCCTAACAAAATTAAATCCATTAAGGAATGGGAAATCCCCACAATCCTAAAGCATCTTCGAGGATTTCTCGAGTTGACAAGTTATTATTGCAATTTTGTTAAGAAATATGGGAGAAGAACAACATGTCTAACAACATTAATGTAGAAAGATGCATTTTCTTGGAATCGAGAAGCAACTAAGGCCTTTGAACATCTTAAAGAAAAAATGTACCAAGCACTAGTCTTAGATACATCAGACTTCACTAAAACCTTTATTGTGGAATGTGATGCCCCGGGAAACGGAATTGTTGTTATTGAAAGCAAGAAGGAAGACCCATTGCTTTTGAAAGTCGTCCAATCAAGGGAAAGTATTTACACAAGCCTATTTATGAGAAGGAAATGTTGGCAATACTACATGCACTAAATCAATGGAAACCTTACCTAATGGGAAGACACTTCAAGGTAAAAATAGATCACAATAGTCTTAAATACTTTTTGGAACAAAGATTATCTTTAGAAGAGCAGGAAAAATGGGTCACAAAGATGTTGGGTTATGACTTTGAAATCATCTACAAAAAATGGAAGCAAAATGTTGTTGCAGATGAACTCTCAAGAAAGGATGAGGATGTGGAAGCATTTCTTTGTGCCATTTCTATTATTGAACCTGATTGGATAATTGAAGCAAGGGATGAATGGAAGAATGACAAAGAGGTGCGAGCACTCATTCAAAAGTTGCAGCAAGATCCCAGTACATCTAATAAATTTATCTGGAAAAATGATTCATTATGGTATAAAGATCGCTTAATCTCTATTAGAATTCCCAACTCAAACAAAATATTCTTTTGGAATTGCACACCTCCCCCTTAGGAGGGCACTCAAGTTATTTAAAAACTTACCACAAGGTCAAGAAGAAATTTTGTTGGGGATTGCCTTAAATATGATATTTAGAATTTTGTGGCAGAATGTTTGGCTTGCTAACAACATAAAGTTGAGACAATTAAGATCTCAAGTCTGTGACAACCTTTAGCCCTTCCAAGTCAGCATTGGGAGGAGGTCTCAATGGATTTTAACACAATTTTACCCAATTCTGAAGGAAAGAGTGTCATCATGGTGGTAGTTGATAGACTTACCAAGTATGCACACTTTTGTGCATTATCTCATCCTTTTAAAGCCAATACAATTACTATTGCATTTATGGAAATAATTAAAAAGATACATGGAAACCCAAAGATTATTGTAAGTGAAAGCATCCCATTTTCACTTAATTTTGGACGAAATTATTTTCTTGTCTTGGTACTTAATTAGCTCATAACTCATCTTATCATCCTCAATATGATGGGAAAACTAAGACAGTGAACAAATGTTTGGAAGGATATATCTGTTGCTTTTTATATGATAAACAAACACAATGGATCAAGTGGTTACCTCTGGATGAATGGAGGTATAACACTTCCTTCCATACTGTAGCAAAAATGACTCCATTTATGGCACTTTATGGATATCATCCATTGTCCATCACATCATCTTAAAGAGAAAATTCTATGGTTCAAGTAGTGGAATATCATATTGAACATCAGCAACAAGTTCTCCAACTCTTAAAGGATAAGCTCACTCTGGCGCAGTATCAAATGAAACAACAAGTCGATGAGCATCACAGTGAAAGAAGTTTTGATGTAGGCAACTAGGTATTTTTACAGCTACAACCATATAAACAAATGCCCCTCAAGTAAGCTAAGAAGGATAATAGATTATCACCCAAGTACTATGGTCCTTACAAGGTGCTGCAAAAGATTGGTACTATGGCATACAAAATAGAGCTTCCTACATCTTCATGAGTACACCTAGTTTTCCATGTTTCATGCTTAAATAAAGTTATTGGTGACAAGCTCCCAGTTCAAACAATATTGCCAAAACTTGACAAAGAAGGAAAATTCATATTGGAGCCTGAAGCAGTCATCGAAACAAGAACTCGACAGCTACAAAATCGATCAATTTCAGAGTATCTCATTAAGTGGAAGAACTTACCCGCTGAAGATTCCACATGGGAGGATGAGAATTTTATATAGAAGCATCTAGAACTACTCAAGCGTTGATGACAACATTTTTTTTAACGAGAGGGGCATGTTAGGCCCCTATAACTCTAGTGTAGCCCCTTTATTGTTATTGTTAGTGTAGCCCACTATTGTTATTGTTGTGCCCATGTAGCCCCCATAATGTTATTATTGTGGCCCATAGAAGTCCACTATTGTTATTGTTGTGTCCTAATTATATTATTATTGTTATGTAGGCTCTAATTATATTGTGACCCCTTAGACTCATATATATACCAAAGAGGTCTTGTCATTTGAATCATCCCAGAATTATTCATTTATGTGATGTAAAAGAGGTTTCCCCCTCGAAGAGGCTAATTTTCAAGTCGTTGATCTATCTTTTCTCATGTTTTGTGATCTGGTTGAATAACAGATTTTTAGTTAATTGTGCATATGAGTAAGATGTTTAAACCTTGTACTTTTCAAAAATATTTCAATACGAGATTTAAATAAACTATTTGAAGAACCATGTTAATAAATTTAGAAGTAAATATATGTGTGAGTAAGATGTTCAAACCTTATACTTTTCAAAAGTATTTCAACACGAGATTTAAATAAACTATTTAAAGATCTATGTTAACTAATTTATGTCACTATCAACTTCACATATATCTATATGTAGAATTTTTTTTGTTAAAATAAAACATAAATTTTATTGTTGTATATAATTAAATATTCAATGTTCAAATAAAAAAATAAATTAAAAGTTAAAAAATAAAAGAAAAAATATAAAGTGCTTCCATATAAAAAATAATAAGAGGGATATGTCCATGGGATCTTGGATAGATGGTGATCAGGTGCTCTGTTAAGGCACTCCTTGATGTGAAATCATCAGTTCAATTCCCCTTTCCGATCGAGGTGATATGTTGGACATAATGAAGATGTAGTTCTGCCAAGCTTACAAATAATAATAATAATAATAATAAGAGGGATATGTGTAATTCGATTATTAATATAAAATTAATATGTGACATTTAAAAATATTCATAATAACAAAAAAATTCAATGTGGGCTATCAATAAATTTTTTTAATACAAACTAATATTGATGTATACTTAAAAACATTAATAACAAAAAAACCATTTTAAGATAAAATGTCTTGATGCACATGTTATATAAAATATCTTAATCTCAATTATGTATATATTATATATTGTTTTAAAAATGTTATGTAAATACCATATAAGGCCAATGAAATATATAAGATTTTATTGTTAAAACTTTGAAGTAGTCTCACTATTTTATAGTTTGGTCATTTTTTAGGTATATGTTTTTTTGTCGAAATCCAACAAAGATACTTTGAACATACATGTTTAAGTTATGTAATCTACATAGCATCTAAAATACAATTTAAACAATGAAAATTTACACAGTATATATAGATAGAAAGAACCACACAGATTCATTGGGATTTATCATGGTACGAGAAGGATGCAATTTTTTTTTCAAATTTTGAAATTTATAAGAAGTTTTAACATGAAGATATTTGATCCCTTTCGGCTCATGATAGATCCGTGCTTAAGATGAATCTATATTGGTTATAATAAAATTATTGTTATTCACTTTTTTATTGGGTTGAGAGGTGCTCTCAAGCCCAGTGTTCTAGAGATGTGTAACGTAATGTAATGTAAACATTTTGAATCAATAAAATTCAAATTAAAATTAAAATTAAAATATGGTAGAGATGTGTAACTTAATGTAATGTAAACATTTTAACTCCGTGAAAATAAAATAAAAATAACCCTATAAAATTAAATAATAATAAAAGAAAAATGGCCCATGGTATTGATCCAGGTGGATATTGGTGGCCACCTGCCTATTCCACTTAGACCCCCAACATTGTTTCTTTGGTTTCCTTAATTGTAGCACAATTTACTATTTTTGGCAGTTTTTCAGGTCTTAAACTTTTAGATTTGTTTTAAGGCCCTAAACAATGTTTTTTTCGAAAACGGACAAATCCGTAGCCTAACGGAAAGGTTTGCAGACGAAAGTTGTTGTCCTTAGATAGATATTTCTAATGAGGTTTTGTACACGTCAAATGGAGATCATATGCCAAAGTTACGACCCTAGGAATTTGATGTACCAACTAACGCCAACGAGGCCCACAAGATTTTGGTGCTTCATCTCCTAAGGTTAGTTTTTGGATGTTTAGAGTTTCCAATGTTTCTAAATAATGAAAAGGCCTCCAAGCCTCACTATAACAAAGTTCAGAAGACATGTAGTCTTCACATCTCTTCTTAAAGATAAGCTCTCATCGTCCGAGCTAGTTTGTTTCCATTCTGCATGTAAATAGTTTTCAGTATTTGTTATTAATTAATTGAAGTTTAGTTTTTGTTGTAGCTCAGTGTTTGTATTTAAATTTGTATTTCATTTCGTTCCTGCATAAATTTGGATTAGTGGTATCAAAGTGTTCTGCTCTTTCTTTTTCTTTCTGTGCATATCCCCAATGAGGTTGCGGTATGAGGAGTTAGGACTTGAACTAGTTGAACCATTGAAAGACCAATCTCGTCGACCCTGACAACATCCCATGGTGGAAGAAAAGAAAGATGAGGGAGCAAGAGATCCTTTCAAAATATTTCTCAAAGAGGCTCTCGAGCAACAAAGCAATGAGATGATGGATAACTTTTCCTGGATCCTTTGGCGAGTATCAATGAGTAAATCATCTTCATCCAAGAGTAACTTTGAAGACGTCGCCCCCTTTAAGGTACAATTGAACTTTTACATTCTTATATTTGAAGGCCAGATAGATGTAGATGTCATAGATAGATGGTTAAATCTGTTGGAAGAATATTTTTCAGTCCATACTTTTTCCAATAGGGAAAATATTACTTTTGCACTCCTCAAATCCGCCCCTAACATCAATGACTGGTGGGAAACATACTATGAGAAAAGGTATGAGAAGGAACCCCATTATTTTCATCCACCTCCGCTTCAAATTCTTTCTGAGATACTGTCAAGAAATAATATTACCTTGTTGGGAGATATGAAGATATTCACACAAAGTTGGGTATCAAGGATTCTGAGCAGCATTTGGTACTCAAGTACCACGAACACAAATACATCTAGGACGAGAGGGAATTCATGGACATCTCCTTGCTTGGCGCTACATGCCGATATGATGTCAACATCGAGCAAAAATTTAAATAGAAGAAGCGAGACTTTAGATCTTTGAATCTGAAGCAAGGAAAAGGCAACCCCAAACCGTAGAACAAAGGACAGAGCTAAGGTGGGGAGACTTAGGAGAACCCATCAAAGCTACAGGCAAAAAATAACACCTTGAAGACAAAGAAGGACATGGGAAAATGGTGTGAGTTCCACAAGAGCCCCATGCATAACATAAATGAGTGTCACGCCAAGCAGTCATTGGTCGTTGAGATGAAAGCTTTAGAGTCTAATGCATGTTATGTCGGAGCTTGAAAAGAAGAACGACAAGGGGAAGCAGATTATTGATGCAGATCCCAGCGCCACCATTGCCACCACCAAGGTAAAGAAGATTGAGCTTGAAGATCCAGAGGAGGGGGAACATCTTTTCCACACATAGAGGTGGGTGAAGGGTTATCCACTACAGTTCATTGTGGACAATGGTAGCCAAAATAATCTCATCTTAGCTGAGGTCGTAAAGCGGTTGGACCTACTAATGAAACCATACCTATAGTGCTACACCATTGGATGGCTCCACCAAGGGAGAGATCTTCGTGCCATCTAGCAGTGTTGCCTACTGTTACAACATCAAGCCCTTCATGAATGAGGTATTGTGTGATGTTTCTCCCCTTGAAGTTTGTGATGTTTTATTAGGCTAATCATACTTGTGGAATCATCATGTTGTGTATGAGTCCATGCCTCCACTGTTATTATTACTTTGGGTAGCAAGCTATACATGATACTAGAGGTAGTTCTACCTACCACCATTTCTTCGATCTCTGCTAAGCAATGCAGTAAGATCACATCCTAGGTCGGGAAGTTTGTTTTCTTTTTGATTCATTCTCAAAGTAAGGGGAAGATCATGACCACATCCATGGTCCCTAGGAAGGGTTCCTCCATGTAGAAAAAGCAGGTGGATAAGGTCATGGAAGAATTCAGGGACATCTTCTCCTCACCCACAGGGGTATCTTTGCATTGTCAAGTCAAGCATTCCATTGATCTGACTCATGGGGAACCTCTACCCAATGGGATGATATATTGTCGCTCACTTCTGGAAAACGAATAAATCAAGTGACATATCTAGAAGTTGCTATAAAAAGGGCACATCCGACCAAGTTCCTCACCTTGTGGGAGCCTAATTATGCTTGTGTAGAAGAGGGATCAGAAATGGAGACTCTACATTGATTATCAGACACTAAATAAAATCATTGTCAGGAACAAATATCCAATCACATAGATAGATGACCTTCTTGACCAACTCAAGGGGGCTAAGTACTTCAAAAATATTGATTTGAAGTCTGGTCATCATCAGGTTCCAATAGAACCCACAGATGTATGGAAGGGCGCCTTCAAATCCAAGGATGCCCTTTTTGAATGGTTTTTTATGCCCTTCGGGTTGACAAATTCCCCTGCAAGTTTTATGAGTTTGATGGATGACATCTTGCAACCCTTCACCAACTTGTTTGTGGTTGTATATTAGGACAACATCCTCATGTTCAACAAGAGTTAGGAAGAACACTTGCAGCATATTCAACAGATCCTTCAAACCCTGCGGTAACATAAGCTATGTGCCAACTTGGAGAAATGCACCTATGACATAAAGCAGGCCCAATATCTGGGTTACATCATTGATGATCAGGGCATACATGTGGATCTAGATAATATCTAAGTCATTTGGGATTCGCCAACCTCGATCACTCTAATAGAGCTTTGTAGCTTTCTGGGCCTTGCCAATTTCTATAGAAGGTTTGTGTTGGGATTCTCTCATATCACTTTCCCTTTGAATCAAGTTACCAAGGGTAGAGCGAAAGCAAATTTATTTTGGTCCGAGTCCCAACAGAAGACATTCATTGAGCCGAATCATCGCCTTCGCTCCACATCAGTGCTCGCATTTCCAGACCTGCAATAAACATTTGAAATTAAGACAAATGCCTCCAACTATGCTATTGGTGTAGTCCTTACCCAACAAGGGCATCTGGTGGCCTATCACAGTGAGACACTTTCTGATACAATTTAGAAATACCACACTTACGATAAAGAGATGCATTCCATCGTGCAGGCTTTCCAACATTGGAAACATTACATTTTAGGGAAGGAGACGATCATCCACATAGATCACCGACCTCTCCAATCTATACAGACATAAGGGAAGTTGCAAAATGACTACCATCATAAATGGTCCACATATCTGCAAAAATTTCATATAAAAATTAAGTACAAGAAGGGAAACACCAATAATGTTGTAGATTGCCTTAGTTAGCCACAACCCATTGGCCATTATGCTCGAATCTTGTGGGCACGAGACTTCTAGATGGTCACAATTTTACAAGAATTATCCAAAATTCACCACCACATATCAGATGTTGATGGACAACAATAAAGTTCTATACTTCCACCTCTAGGACACATTGTTATGCCACATGGGACACTTTTGTGTTCCTTCAAGCAAGCACACTAAGATGATTTGGGAGGCGCACTACAATCAGGTCGAAAGAAATTTGGTGTAGAGAAGACAGTAGCAATATTGCAGAAGTATTTTTATTGGCCAAGTCTCCGACAGGATGCCGAAAAATATATCAGATTCTACATTGCCTGTGCCATCGCCAAGCCCACCATTAAGAAGAAAGGCATGTATATTCCTTTGCCTACTCCTAGCCGGCCCTAGGAATCCATATCCACGAACTATATGTATGACCTTCCTTCTAGCAAGCATGGTAACGACTGTGTATTTGTGGTCGTCTACATCTTTTCTACGATGGCCATATTGGATGCTTGCAAGAAGAGTATCACAATAGAAGCCACGACTAGACTCTTCTTTGAATGGGTATGGGTAAATTTCGGGGCCCCACAGACCATTATATTAGATCATGATAACAGGTTCCTAAGTGCATTTTGGTCGAAGGTTTGGTCATTGTTGGACACCAAGCTCACCAAGTCGACTACATTCCACCCCTAGACTGATGGCCAGACAGAGGTCGTCAATAGGATGATTTTGCACATATTGTGCATGTACAACTCTAAGCATCCAGGAACATGGGATGATAGTCTTCCCTATGTGCAACATGGTTATAACATATCTCTCCATAGCTCAACTGGCCACAACCCCTTTCAAGTGGGCCTATAATTTCAACCATTATGCACCCTTGATGTTGCATTGCCTTTTGCAACTACATAGGAAGAATCTACCCAAGTTTAGTTTGAAGCTAATAAATCTACCATTTTTGTTGAGCGCATTCAGCACATCCACTGATAGGTACATGACATCTGGTATAAAGCCAATTCCTAGTACAAACAATGACATGATCAACATCAGGTGCCACATAAGTTTCAAGTGGGAAACAAATAATGGTTACATCCACAGAAAGAATGCCTTGTCGAAGCCCATCAAATTCGACCACTCCAATATGGGCCTTACACCATCACCAAGGCTATGGGAGACAACACTTTCCAGCTCAGTATCCACCCATTCCTTTACTTTCACCCCATATTCAATGTGGATCGCCTTCAGCCATACTTTCCACCATTGTTGGACATATCAGACATTGTTGAGAAGTTGACACCAATAGAGCTCAACCTAGATTGCATTGACCAAGCCACAATTGATCAGATCATGGAAACATAGATCAAGAAAACTCACAAAGATAGGATCCAATTGTATTGAGTTTTCAAAGTTGGCTAGCTCCTGCACGAGGGCAAGTGGCTCACCACAAACTAATTTTAGCAGAAGTTTCCCTATCTCATGGAGGCACTCAACGCAATGGGTACCATTGCTTCCTGAGGTGCGAGGATTGATCCAGGTGGATATTGGTGGCCATCCACCTATTCCACTTGGACACCCAATGTTGTTTCTTTCATTTTCCTTAATTGTAACACAATTTACTATTTTTGGTAGTTTTTCGGGTCCTAAACATTTGATGTCGTTTTGAGGCCCTAAAGGAGGATTTTTTGGAAAATAGGAAGACTCATAGCCTACAACAAAGGTCTACAATTGAAAGTTGTCTTCCTTGGATAGATAGTTCTAAAGAGGTATTGTATGTGTCAAACATAGATAGTTTGTCAAAGTTACGACCTCGGGAAGTTGATGTACTTACTAACCCCAACGGGGCCCACAAAAGTTTGGCGGTTCATCTCCTTAGGTTAGGATTTTGGATGTTTAAGGTTTTCCATTATTTATCGATAATAAAAAGGCCTCTAAGCCTCATTGATTCACAGTTCAGAAGACATGTAGCCATTACATCTCTTCTCAAAGATAAGCTACCATCGCTCAAGATAGTTTGTTCCATTTTGGATGTAAACAATTTTCAGTATTTGTTATTAATTAATTGAAGTTCAATTTTCATTGTAGCTCTGTGTTTCTATTTAAATTTGCATATTTCATTTCGTTCCTGCATAAATTTGGATCAGTGGTATTAGAGCAGTCTACTCTTTCTCTATTTTTCTGTGCATGTCCCCAACGAAGTTGGGGTATAAGGAGTTACTACTTGAATTGGTTGAACAATTGCAAGACTAGCCTCGCTAACCCTGTAAGCCTCCCATGGCGGAAGAAAAGACAGATGAGGGAGTAGGAGATCCTTTCAAAATATTGCTAGAAGAGGCTCTCGAGTGACAAAGGAACGAGATGATGGATAACTTTTACCAGATCCTTCGGTGGGTATCAACAGGTGAAGCATCTTCATCTAGCATTAACTTCGGAGGCACCACCCTCTTTAAAGTACAAGTTAACTTTGACATTCTTATATTTGAAGGCCATATAGATGCAAACGTTGTAGATAAGTGGTTAAATATGAGAGAAGGATATTTTTTGGTCCATAATTTTTCCAATAGGGAAAATATTGCTTTTTCATTCCTCAAAGTCGTCCCCCACGTCAAGGACTGGTGGGAAATCTATTGTGAGTAGCTGGATGAGAAGGAACCCTCCCTATTTTTAGTCACACCCAATTGGAATTATTTTCGAGACATCGTCAAGGAATAATATTACCCTGTCAGGAGCTATGAAGATAAGTACATAAAATGGACCACACTATGATAGGGTAGGGACCAAGACGAGCTAAAGTTCACAAATATTTTTCATACCCTTCACACCAAATTGGGTATCAAGGATTTAGAGCAAAATCTAGTACTCAAGTACCACGAATATCTACACAAATACATCTAGGATGAGATGGAGTTCCTAGACATTTCCTTGCTTAGTGCCGCATAACGATATGTTGTTAAGATCAAGAAGAAATTTAAACAGAAGAAGTGAGACTCTGGATCTGTGAATCTTAAGTAGGGAAAAGGCAACACCAAACCATAGAGCAAAGGATAGAGCCAAGCTGGGGTGACCCAAGACAACCCATCAAAGCTAAAAGAAAAGAATAGCACCATGAAAACAAACAAGGACATATGAAAATGGTTTGAGTTCCATAAAAGCCCCACTCATAAAACAAGTGAGTGTTGCACCACGAAGTCACTAGTGGTTGAGCTAAAAGCTTCAGAGTTTGATGCATGTTCCAGCTTTGAGTCAAAACATGACAAGGGGAATAAAAAGGGGAAGCAGATTATTTATGCAGAGGCCAACGCCACCATTGCCACCGCCAAGGTCTAGAATATTGAGCCTAAAGATCAGGAAGAGGGGGAGCATTTCTTCCACTCACATATGTGGGCGAAGGGTTCTCCACTACAGTTCATTGTCATCAGTGGGAACCAAAATAACCTCATCTCATCTGAGGGCGTGAAGCAGTTGGGCCTACCAATGACACCACACTCACAGTTGTACACCATTAGATGGCTCCACGAAGGGCGGGATTTTCACGTCAGCCAACAGTGTCGCCTACCCTACAACATCAAACAATTCACAAATGAGGTATTGTGTGATGTTGATCCCCTTGAAATTTGTTGTGTTATTAGGCTAACCATACTTGTGGAATCATCATGTTGTGTATGAATCTAGGTCTCACACTGTTATTATTACTTTCGACAGCAAGCTATAGGATACTGGAGGTAGTTCCACCTATTGCTATTTCTTTGATCTCTGCTAAGAAATGTAGTAAGATCATCCCCTAGGTTGGGAAGTTTGTTTTCTTTTTTATTCACTCTCAGACTAAGGGTAATATCATGGCCGCATCCGTGGACCCTGGGAAGGGTTCCTCCACACAACATAAGTAGGTAGATAAGGTCGTGGAAGAATATAGGGACATCTTTTCCTCATCCATAGGGGTACATTTGCACTGTCAGGTTAAGCATTCGATCGATCAGACTCCTAGGGAACCTCTACCCAATGGACTGATATACTGCCACTCACTTATGGAATATAAAGAAATCAAGTAGCAGATCCAAGAGTTGCTAAAAAAAGGGCAAATATGAGCAAGTTCGTCACCTTGTGGGAGCCAAATTATGCTCATGCAAAAGAAGGATGGGACCTGAGGACTTTGCATTGATTATCGGGCACTAAATAAAATCATTGTCATGAAAAGGTATCCAATACCATGGATTGATGACCTTCTTTACCAACTCAAGGGGGCCAAGTACTTCAACAATATTGATTTGAAGTTCCGCTACCACTAGGTTCTAATAGAACCCACATATGTATGGAAGATCGCCTTCAAATCCAAGGAGGACCTTTTTGAATGGTTGGTTATGCCCTTTGGGTTGATAAATGCCCCTGCAAATTTTAAGAGGCTGATGGATGACATCTTGCAGCCCTTCACCAACTCGTTCATGGTTGTATATTTGGATGACATCCTCATATTCAACAAGGGTTGGGAAGAACACTTGTAGCATATTTGAAAAGTCCTTCAAACCCCGCGACAACATAAGATATGCACCAAATTAGAGAAATGCACCTTTGGCATGAACCAAGTCCAATATATGGGTTACATCATTGAAGAGCAAGGTGTGCATGTTTCAGCTAAGATCTAAGTCATTCGAGGTTGGCCAACCCTAACCACTCTAAAAGAGCTTTGCAGCTTTCTGGGCCTTTCTAATTTCTATGGAAGAGTCGTGTTGGGATTCTCTCAAATCACTTGGCCTTTGAGTCAAGATACCAAGGGCAAAGCGAAAGAAAAGTTTTTTTGTCCAAGTCCTAACAGAAGGCGTTCATTGAGTTGAAGCATTGCATTTTATCCACACCAGTGCTCACATTTCCAGACCTACAACAACCATTTGAAATTGAAAGAAATGCCCCTGACTATGTTATTGGTGCAGTCCTTACCCAACAAGGTCATTCAATGGCCTATCATAGTGAGACACTTTCGGATACAATTCAGAAAATACCCCACTTACGATAAAGAAATGTATTCCACCGTGTAGGCTTGCCAACATTGGAAACATTAAATTCTGGGGAAGGAGATGATCATCCACACAAATGACCAACCTCTCCAGTTTATATAGACACATGGGAAGTTTCACGACGACTACCATCAGAAATGGTCCACATATCTGCAACAATTTCATCTAAACATTAAGTACAATAAGGGAAGCACCAATAATGTTGCAAATTTCCACAGTCATCCATCGGTATTGGCACTGACCATTGTGCACACTATTTTTGGCCTTTTTCGAGTCCTAAACTTCTGGAGCCATTTTGAGTGCATAATCGAAGTTTTTTGGAAAACTAGCAAACAAAGTTTGCAGTCAAAAGTTGTTCTCCTTGAATGGATCTTTCTAATGAGGTATTGTACATGTCAAACAAAGATCATATACCAAAGTTACAACCTCGAGAAATTGATGTAACAACTAACCCCAACAGGGCCCACAAAATTTTGGCACTTCATCTCCTAGGGTTTGGTTTTTGGATGTTTAGGGTTTTCCATTATTTCTTAATAATAAAAAGGCCTCCAAACCTCATAGTAACACAATTTATAAGGCATGTAGCTATCACATCTCTTCTCAGAGATAAACTACGATTGCCTAAGCTAGTTTGTTTTCATTCTACATGTAAACAATTTCCAGTATTTTTTATTAGTTAATTGAAGTTCAATTTTTTTTGTATCTCAATGTTTCTATTTAAATATGTATTTTGTTTTGTTCATTCCTAAATTTGGATAAGGTATTCTTGTGGAATATAACCTATTTAGGGGGGATTAAACTAGCCTAGATCCATCTTAGTTCGATGTTATATTTAGATACATAAATAGCTATAGAAAATGATGGGGTTGAATCCATGTAGCCTATAAAGGTAAAAATAAATTATGGATATTTTCCCACTAGACATTTGTATAGATCTATTCAGTGGCCCTATGTATTTTTGCATGTTTTCTTTTTCTTTGTTTCTATCGTTGAATGGATGAATAGATAATGTGTATATATGCATAGATGCTTCAGAGCGCCACATTTCATTTGTTGGTTAGGACCCTTCACTTGACCTCAAGAACCTGCCACTTATAGTGTTGCATCTTCCTTAATGGCATTAATTATGTCATAGATCTTAGGGTTTAGGGTTACAACCTCAAGGTTCTTAGCTAGATTCATGTTTTTAAGATATGTAGGGTCTTGAGCATTGGATCAACCCTGAGAGCTTCAATTATATGCACTAGTAAGAGGTTTGAGACAAGAGTATACATCAAACATCCTTGTAAGGGTTTTCCTTCCCTTGACTGAGAGAATCATGTTTGAAACCAAAGTTCGAATTGTTGTATTTTTGGGATTTTTCAAGGTTATTAAGATGTTTTTAATAAAGTATACCCTCCAATTTTACAAAGTTGGTTCACTAGCAAGTCCAGGAATATGGGAAGAGAATAATATATAATTTCTAAGAGTGGATTTATGTTATTGTGTATCCCTAAAGTGTCCATGAGAATGTGAGTAGTTTGTATATTGTTTGATGTAGTTAATGCATGGACAAGAACTGTAATTAGTTCTCGTGTTGCCCATGTGACTGTGGCAAGTAAAGAGAGGATTGGGGACTGTAGATGCATGTGGCCTACCAAAAATGGTCTGACTTACTCATTTCGCTCCTAGAACTTTTTCAGTTAGGAAGGTGTTTTTACGAAGAATAGGGTTAACCAGGATTGCTTCGTTAGAGAACAACAACCGCTTCTTCATTCTATTGGATCTTTTCATAATCACTTTAATATAATATTTGTAATACATTCTCTTAAGTTATGTGTAATAATGATTCTATAGAGCTCTAATGGATCTTGGATGGTAAGTTTAGAAATGAATAAGTTTAACTATGAAATTGAGCTGGGGTGAGGGTAGGAGGTGGGGGGAATACTAGGTAAAATGTAATTATTACATATTTCTACCTACCTCAATCCACTTTTTATTGGGTTATATTGGATAAAATATTATACTATAATATTTCATTTTACCCAATATTTCCCTTCAACTGGTCCATTTCTTATTGTAATTTTTCTTTATATTTGAAATTTAAAAGTAAACAAACTCAACTATAAAATTAGCAGGGGTGAGGGGAAATATTGAGTAAAATGTAATATTTCAGTTGGGGGTGATGATACATGTTAGGTAAAATGTAATAATATTACATTTTAATTAGTATTTCCCCCACCATTGGCCATTTTTTATTGGGTGAGGGTGGTAATAAAAATTGGTTAACATATAATACTATACTAGCAATTGCCCCTAAAGGTGCAAATATACACTGAATGAATAAAATATTTGGGAAGATCATATTAGAGAACTAAATCATTAAATGTAAAAACTATTACTTCTAGTAGAATAAATATTAGATAAAGGCTATTTGAAACAAAATGAGAAAACCCTATTACAAAGAACAACTTTCTACTTTAGCGGAAAAGAAATTTGCACTTCAAGAGATTTGATCTCTCTAAGTGTTTGGTAGTTCTAGAGCTAAGACTGATCTAGATTTTTTATATATCAGTGACCATCATATACATTGGTCGAAGACTATCATTTTTTAATATGAATATATAAAATTGTGCTAATTGTGTTTAACAACAATGATTTTAAAAAGTATACATTATGTATAAAAAACCATATTAATAAAATTAAAAACATATACATAAAAATAATCATAATCCATTAAATCAACATCTCTACCATCTATCTTTTAATAATTGAGAATAAAAGCATAAAAGTAATCATAAACCAATAAATCAACATCTCTAACAAATTCACTCAACTAAAATATTCATAAAAAAATTCATTAACCCTTAGCAAATTGTAACCAATAAGCCCCAAGGGTTAGCTGAATTGGTCAGACTTGTGGTATAAGAACCTCACTAATGGGAGGTCATGAGGTCAATTCTCCTCAAGACTCTTGGGGTTATGCTAGTCAAATAATCCTGTGGTATTTAAAGTGATCACTTTAGGGATCAACTCGAGATTGTTGACGTGGACATAGCGACCATCGATCTCTGATGGCTGTGAACCACATTAAAAAAAATTGTAACCAATATTGATATAAAATATATATATATATATATATATATATATTCAATAAAATATAACCAAATATTGATAATTCATTATGTATATTAATTTGTCATTCTCACCATTGATAACACAGTATTATGTATATTAGCTTGTGATTCACACTTTTAAAATTCATTTACTAATTAAATAAAATTGTTTCTTTCATTACCAAATTGATCAAATTATCAAGCGTTGCCCTCTCGTAGGCAGCGTATGTAGCCAATGACGAAACACAACGTTTGGGAAATCGTGTCTGACTACAAAGGGACCTTATTGAACTAGACAACGTTTTTCCGCCATGAGGGTCGTCATTGCTTTCACTTGAAGAAACCGGAGCCCCAACTGCCACAGTAATGACATCAACCAGAAGTATTATTGATGTTAAGACAACAAGGACAGATGGATTTTTTTATTTTTGAGCAGTATGTCCGTCGACATAGTGGACATCAAATCTATTCTTCATGAAATTATGAATCTCTAAGGTAGGGACTTTTAAACCTTGGGCTATACTAAAATTTAAATGCAAAGATGTAGAATAATGGTAACTTTAAAGTTGTCTATTATAAAAAACGTTGAAACAAATGAATGGCTTTGTTTAGCACGATGTGCTCTGCTGTAAGGATCGACCCACTCTTATAGCATGGTTGTTTTGTCATATCTAATCACTTGGTCAAAGGAGTTAGGTGGTGCCTTTGCCTAGAAGCCAGAGAAAAGCACGTGGAATCCTTATCTTAGGATATAAAACCCTCAGATTCAAACATAGATTGTTGATGAACCTTCTACATAATACATAATCCATCTGGCTCGAAATTCAATGACGCTTGAGTCAGATAAGACTGATTTGAACGTCTCATGCGTAGTTGACGATTGCATATAACTGTGACAAAATGTAAGTCATGGGTCAGTTTCCTTTTACGTAGTAATATTTGATTATCATCGCCTTTGACTTGCTTTGCTTCATTTTATCCAACACAAAATCAAGTTTTTTGTTTCTATTCAGTGTTGGCTTAGGGAGTCCTGACCCAGGTTCAAAGATAGTTGCACCAACCAACAAATTCCTATTCTACTGGCCCTTTCGACAACAACTAGCATAGCGCAGGCTGCAGTCTCACTCGAAGTAGTAGGGGGATGCAAGAACCAAGTTTCTACATCCAGAGACGAGTGTGATGTCTTTTAGCGCCTCAAATTTGCCTTCGCGCAGATTGGTAAGCCCTTAGGGCTCGGTACTGCAACTCTATTAAAATAGCCCGCAGACCTTCGGGAAGGTCTACAATCAACCTTTGCGGACCCTTAACAGTCGATTTATCCACTTACGTGCATCAGGGAACAATCCTAAATTAGTGTTCACTCAGATCTACTTAAGTTATTTAGCAAACATAACATAATTCATCACAGTCTTCGCGAAAGTACTTAACATGTGTTATGTACATCTATTAATACTTATTCAAGAGAATCACGCATCATTAGATCAATATTCTATAAACACATTATTCATCAACAACATATCATAAACATAAGTAAACATAGATAATCAAATATACAAAAAAATTCTTCGGTAACTTTCTTTATTGATCTTCAATTCAGATTTACAGACTCAAAACTACCCTACGCACTCAGCTGCAGGGGTCCACGCGCTTAGCTGCGGAATCTACCTAAGCCTTTGCGCACTCAGCTGCAGAGCCTTTCTTCTCCTATCTGACCCACTTCTCTGTGCTATCACTGCTCTTCTATTGACCTATTATATCCAATATCTACAATGTCTGCCTTAGACTCTCTAAGGCACACCTATTTATAGCCTTTTTCATATAATCCCATGGTCCGCGGACCATGGGTGGATCTCAAAACTGACTCAAACTTTACATAAACAAGGGGCTAAAACCCCTTTGACTCCTAATCATTTACGCGCTCCACATCCACAAATCGCGGAGACTTTACATTAATTACAAAATTATATCAAAATTTGGGTTATCTTAACCCCAAAACTAACCTAGGGGACCCCATCCCAATAGGCCCCCAACACAAATATCGTGATCCGCCCTTGAGTCACTCGATTGCCGTTGCGATCTTGCTGCGAAGATCCCCCAGCTCTACCTAGATCATGACGACTTCGATAGCGCTCTAAGTTGCTAACTGGTTGACTTCGTCAACTAACGTTTATGCAATTAGACCTTCTGTGACCAACCTCATTGCCTGTTGCGTCTGTTGCAAGCCTTTAAGCTTTTCCTGGATGGTGGTCGTGACTTGATAAGCCTCTTCCATCCATGGTCGCAACCTGGCCTTTAGCAAGGCCTCCTTCTTCTTTGCTTCCTCTACCTGCGCAAGGAGGTGCTTGCCCTCCTGTTATTTAGCTAGGCTCTGCGTTGGTGCGATGGAGTGCGTCGTTGCCCTAAATTCGTCATACTGTCACTGCAACTCCCTTACTTTCATATTCAGTGTCTTCAGGTTTGGATCCTCCTGCAAATTTGTCACCAAATCCATTGTTTGCTCAAATAATGCCGAATAGTTAGTGACTGTCGCATATAGGGTGGTCATTCCTTCTTTTATCGCGGCTCTGTGCTGCTCTCGAACCTTAGGCAGAGTTGTGGTGTTTTCGGGAAAACTAGTGTCTTTTCGATCTGCTAGTCCCACTAAGACGGGTAGCTATCTTAGAAACAAACAATCAAAGCAAATTGTGATTTCCTTTATGTATGATAGATAAGAGAGAAGCAAAGAGGACCAACCTGGATCTTCCGCTTGGCTCCTTGCTTGTTTCCTCTCTCCCTTGATAGAGCTTGCCACTCCTCTCCTACTTGTCCCGCTTTAGAGAATACCTGTAGAGAAAAAGCAACAAAACACCATCAAAGCATCTCGATCTATAATATCATAAACAATGCAGAATCAGAAATACATTGACCATACAATTACATCCACAAATAAAAAGATTCACAAATACACGATTATATGGAGGAAAACTCAAAGAACTTTATTAATAGTAGAAGAGAGGATTACAACCCAGCTGTCTGATCCAGCATCATCCTCCCAACATCAAAGCCCTCTTCACCTCATGAAAAGAAAGATCACCCAACAATACAATGTCTCTTCTCAAAGAGAAACCAACAACACTTCCTTACAAATTACAAAATTCCAGCCTTCTAGATCTCTCAGATGAGGGATCCATTTATAGATATTTGCAGAGGTGTGAGTCAGCTCTGGGTTTTTGATTAGTGTCATTCCACTTGTAGTTCTTAGTTCCACTTGGAGATTTCTTGGATCTCTTACTCATCCCTGGGCGAATTCAGGGAGGCAAGTGTCATAGAGGAAGTTTCTAAAAGATTCCATGAGCATCCACTTAGCAAACTGCCTGAGACATTTGTCCATTCTCGCTCATCGCACCCTACAGAAGGCCTTTCCAGTATGCATTGCACCTCCCATGTGTAGCAGGTGAGATGCATCGCACCTTGACAAAGGAGCAGTCAGTATGGACCAGCTTTGGCCAGTTTTGAGTGGTTTTTCAGGTGGAACTTCTGGGAAATTATGTAATCAGTTGACCATGATCTTTTAGGGTGTGAAACAACACTTTTAGGGTTCAAAGAGCCCTTGGTTTATTGACATATGTGATTGGGGTTGCAGTGCCCAAATATGTCTATAACAATTGCCCCCTAAAGCATGAGGTTGTAAATCTTCTGATGTCGGGTGAAATGCTTTATCATGAGGATCTGAGGTATTCGAATTGGAAGGTGACCTGTATAAAATACAATACAATACATCATCATCATATTATTTTCATGATCTAGCTAAGGCGGGCATTCCCATGCTCAACTTTATAAATTCATTTTCATGTACATAGGACAGATAATCGTCTGCTGTTGCAGACTGGTGATTCTTTATATGTAGAGTCATCATCTCTTAGCTTGGATGATCATTTGTGCAGCGTCAGTGTACATTTGATGTCTTTATATTCTTGGATAAATCGTAGCCCGGATGGATGAAACTAGATCCGGGGTCTTCAAACTCATTCAATTTTTGCCTGATGTACAAGTCAATCCATGTGAAAAGATGTTCTGAAGTCGGACATGGAAAGACATCGCCTGATTACTAGCCACTGACGTGAGCTGTTAACAGGCGCGAGAGGGATCACTGATAATGATAATGACCCTCAAGGTATTACAGAACAATTCACGTGGTGTGAATATATGATCTGACGTCGAAAACCACGTAAAATCTTTCGGTCGAAGGCCATTGATGTAAACCTGTCGTCGGAAGTGAGAAACTTGCCATTGAGGCATGCAAGTTTCAAAGTACTGAAAGGGTTGTTTCTAAGTCAAGTTCTTGGATAATGAGCTGATGTCGACAAGAAGTGACCCGTCGTAGGAGGGCCTTAATGTATCCCACACCTACGACACGAAACGAAGCAAATGATTTTCTGGAGGTGAAAACAATCTGATGATACACGGTTCAGGAATGGCGGTCATGAAAAAAGGGGGGTGAAGGTATTGCAGTGGATGAGGCATTAGCTGGGTGGTGAACTCTTTGAATGACTTCTCTTGAACATGTCGGCAACACTGAGATGGATTGGTAGCGTTAACCCCAAAAGATGGATGGCGTGGAGGACCAATGGTGATATGACTAGTGAACAGAATAACCCAACCCGACTCAATCATGGTGATGGAGTGAAAGTGTCATGTTCAAGAGCGACCTGCTACCAATGAAGTTCTTCAAGTTTTCTTCCCTTTTTCCCTAGTCATTGCTAACCAGTACCTCTTTATTTTTGTTAAGCTTGAGGAGGATAACATATTCTTGTTCTATAATTTTCCCTTCGGGCAAACCTGTCGCTATGTTTTGGCGAGCCTAGTGACAGTGAAACTCGCTCTTGTCTGGATGGACAATTTTGTCACTATTGTTTTAACGAGTTTAACGACAAGGATAACTCGGTCCATTTCATCTTTAGAGAGTTTGAAAAGGGACGAAAAGCAAACTCTAGCAGTTCCTTTTGGTAGCATAATCCCTTAAGTCCGAAAAAGTATAAAATAATACGAAAGGGATGACTTTTCGATCGCTTTAGCGAGCTGAAAAAGACAAGCGCTCGATATTTTTTGTGGGATAATCCCTCAGGTCCAAAAAGATTAAAAGGTATAGGAGGGATGACACTTCTAATCACTTTAATGAGTTGGAGAGGCCAATTGCTTGACAATCTTTTCATATTTAGCGAGTCCGAAAAGAGTTTAAAGTAGACTCGTTATTTCCAAACATTTTAACAAGCTGGAATGCTCGACAATCTATTCATATTTAACGATTCTGAAAAGGGTTTAAAGGAAACTCAGTATTTTGAGAAACGAGTGGTGTTTCGGGTAGCAAATTGGTTCCCGGTAATCTTGGAACTTCTCAAAACATGGTGGTGTGAAGAGGGTGGCTAACAGAACCACTCGTCCCAGCTGTTCCTCAAAAGGGTAAACAATCAAGTGGAAACGTATGATTAGCCAAAAGAATGGAGGTGATGATAGGAACACAACCAAGGCTCAAAAGGCTGATAGCATGGCAATCACAGAGGTCATTTACTAAAGGCGGGTTTATTATTTAATGAGCTTGAACCTTGCATTAACATATGCTCAGTGGCGGATTTATTGTTTAATGAGCCTGAACCTTGTGGAAACATTGCTCATTAAAATGAAATTGAAAGAGTTTGCATGCCCCCAGCATGATGAAAAGGAGAGTCTCCTATAACCATATTGAAGCTAATGAGGTTAGGCAGGACAGTTTCATCCACAGAATAGACAAAACACTTCCTTGGCTTCGTTCGCAGAATAGACAAAGGTGCATGCCCCCTAAGCTTCGTTGCATCCACCAGACTACTCATGGCAATTAGGTGGATGGAATGAAGGTTCAAGAGATACTGATTTCGCTCGGAATCCACTGTACTTACAGTATTTGATATAAAATCAAAAACTGAAGGATGATTAAGGTCACTGGAATAATCTTCGTTGTTATCTTGAAGATGGGAACAATGGTGGTAATCTTCCCATGGTACCTCTCCTATCATCATCGACTGAGTGATTCCTTCTCTGTAGAATGTATACGAGACCAAGGATCGGAAGAGGTGCCATAGTCTAGAGCCCTGTCTATCCAAACAATCGCTGAGTGTTGATTTGGGTTTGCCACCCAGGCCCAGAAAATTGATTGCTACAAAATTTCTATGGGGATTGGGGGCAACACCTCGCGATGATCCATACTATCAAAATGGTCAGATTTTCTTAATCTTTGATGATGTAGAAGATATCATATGTTAGGTTTCCACTTTGGCCACTTCTGCCAGATTACTCGGAGGTGGAAGGGCAAAAGTACTCATTAAGGCGGGGTCTTTTATGAGACCTACTCTGACATTTTGAAGCGATTGAGAGCTTCCATGGATCATTGGAATGCTTCCAGTAGCTTGTGAACTGTCGGGGAAAAAGGTTAGTTGGTCAACGATTGTAATTCCGCCTTGGAATGGAAATGCAATCTTTCTAAAATATGTTGACACAACAACAGCCATAGCATAAATCCAAGGCCTGCCTAGTAAGATATTGTAGTCAAGGTTTCCATCAATGACCTCGACTTCAATTTCTACTGTCTTCCCCCCAGTTCAACTTGCAAGTTACTTAATATCCCATACGACGTGTATGTTCTTCCATCAAATGCTTTTAATGTCGTTGATGATCTTGACAAGGGTGGTGAGCCTAAAGTTTTCTAGTAACTCATTGACATAATATAGGTAGATGCCCCCTCAACAATGATTGTTCAATGAACAGTTCTGTTGAGGGTTTTTACCTGTATAAGGAAAGCAAGTTGGGCCGGTAACTGAGGTTCATATCCTTTATGATTAAAGGCCACAAGATTAGAATCCGCTGGGTCAATCCCACCTATTGCTGATAACAAAGCCTGTTTTTGGGAGGGGCAATTCTGCAGTTCTTCAAGGTGTCGACATAGAGGACGGTGATTGCGCTAGATCCTCCACTATATTATAATTCTATGCTAGTCAGGCACAAGGATTAAATGTCGATTTATGTACTACTCCCTTTGGCGGCTTTGTAGTCAATTCAAGAATGATGGGTGGCACAACTTTTGACAAAGTCGTTGTCGAACTACTGGGTTGATCTGTAGCCTTGTTGTTCGACGACTGTGGGTTCCCATAATCTTTATTCCATGTCGATATCAAAGCATCATTTTGTTGTTTCGAGATGGATAGCATAAGCACTTGGGATTTGGAAGCATGATCGATAGCAACCAGATTAGTTTCTGGGTTTAGAAACGGATTAGTCAACACCACTGAGGTATTTGAAGTCTTTAAAAATTTCTTGACCTCAGCTCGATGTGGATGATCTTTCATCCAATGTTCTTCATTACATATGAAACATGGTTGACCTGGTTTCTTTTGCCTAGTAGGGTTTTCAGAAGATTTTTCAGGAGTTGAATCTTCCCGTTTCTTCTTTTTGTTTTTCCCTTTCTTCTTGCCCCCTGGTTGCTTTGGTTCTTTGCCCTTGTTGGATGACACATCATTAACCTCCGAGGAAGGAAGTTTGTCATTTGATTTTTTACTAGAAACGACAAGGTCTTTACCAGATTGAGCCTTTGCAGTTTGCATACTTGAGGTACCAATCACGCCATCGCTGGCATGAGAGTCCCTATTTGATTTAGGAGGGGGAGGAATGGAAAATTCTGGTCTAGGAGCGTCAGGGATTTTTTCATAGAGCATGCCAGACTGAGTATAGATCAAGTCCAAATATTGTGCACAAGCAATGACTTTCTCTTTAGTGACAACTCCTCCTTTCGCCACATATTTAGTAATAGAAGGTCTTAATGACTTAATAAACCACTCAGCTAGAAGCTGATCAAGAACATACATCTTTACCATTTGACAACGACGTCACCACTCATGAATATGATCAGATATGTGAGTGGCTATTGTCTATTTAAAGTTTGTAAGGAGTTCTGTCCCTGTCCCGTACCTTATGGGTAACTGAAAGTGGGTTAAAAAGGTAGTGGCAAGGGCGCTGAAGTTATCAAATGAAGCTCTAGGCAATTCAATGTACCATTTCGCTGCCAGACCAGTTAGCATTCATTGAAAAAGGCGAAGCCTAATCGAATCATCATTGAGGGTGTTGGATGAACACCACAAATGAAAGGTCATTACGTGATTTGATGGATCTTCACCCAGATTTCCATTGAATTTAGGAATATCTGAGGGAAGTTTATGAGGAATCGCTGGCCACAAAGGGGCGTAAGCAATTGGATCATTTGTTAACCAGTTCAAATCTGGTAATTCTAGAGTTGCTACAAAGGGCAACTGTTGATTTAGGTTTGGCGAAGCATACCTAGGATAAGATGGGATCGCCTAAGCAGTAGGTCTTTGCATACCAGCATAATGTATCTGATTCTGGTAACTTTGATAAGGTTGATGGACATAATCAGTATAGAATGGTTGTTGATAACCGTTTTGAAAATGCAGTTGTCCATTACCTACAGAGTCTTGTTGCTTAGGTCCTCAGTAAGCTTGCTAGAATTGTGGTTGTTGATATTGTACCAACCATGGTTGTTGGACCATTCGCTGTTGCCCAATACTGGATGATTGACTAAGATGCGGAGTGATAACCCCCGTTTGAGCTTGAGTCATTCTAGTTAAGGAAGCACTAATCTGAGATTATGATTGAGTCGTAGAGACAAGAGGCTGTTGTACTGCAACCTGGGAGATTTGAGGTTGACATACAACAGGTTGTGCTTGTACTTGCAACACAGTCACAATAGCAGGTGTAGTGGTAATGTTCGACACAGGTTGGGTTGGTTGCATTGAATATACAACCCTTGGTTGTTGAGGCAGTATTGGTATCCAACCACCGGATGTAATTCCAGTTTGACCTGAATTTTGTTGTGAGCTCTCATATGGTTGTTCTCCAGGAGGGAACAATGAAAAAGCATACTGCCCCCCATATGGTGGCAATCCAGTGCTCAAAGGATAGATGGGTCTTTGAAGACTGGGCTGCCCAAATTGAAACTGGTATGCAGGATCAATTTGTTGAGCTTCAACATAAGAAATGCCAGATAGGATCCCGGAGGAACCAATAGGAACAGACCATGTCGTCGAAACAGTCCCTGGGTGGACTCCATCTAGTGATTGATAACTAGTTGGGACAGATGGTATACCGACAAACATTGTAGGAGTGGTAGCACGAAGTTTTGGTGTGGATGTATCGGATGACACAGTCCTAGATGTTGACAGTTGTTCAGACGTATTTAGTCTATCCAAAATATTTCCTAGCGATTCAACAGGAACTCGCGATGAAGGATGATTGAAAGAACTAACTTTAGGAATAGAAGGATATAAGTGGATCCCAGCTCCAAAATGCAATGTAGTACTGGATAGAAGATCCTCTACTATCTCCTCTATGGCAACCAGTCCAGGTGGAAGAGGTAGACCGTCAGGTCCGTAAAATATTTCTGGAGCCGAAGAAGGTATAGCTTCTACAGTGACAGATACTGGAGGGGTGACACCTTCTGAATTCTGGAACTCAACTTCCAGATGTTCAAGTAAGTGAACTTCAGTTTCTGGACCAGCTCTTGCTGGAACTGTTTCAGGTATGGAAGCGTCTACCGTTACACTAGGATCAGTTCTAATGTCCTCTTGTAACTGTGGAACTTCTTCTGTAAAGGCAGATGTACCAGAAATGATCAGAGTAACTGTAGTCTCTGATGATGTTGAAACACAAGTTTCAAATAAACCAGGAGAGGTGGACTCAGTTAAACGAGACCGTTTTGCCCGAAATGGTTTTGTTTCTGGAGTCAAAGACGGTTGACTCGCTAGCCTTCGTGAACGATGGGGTTTTGATTGAATTTCTTCCACGATTGCGGAGTACTTGATCAACTTAAAATTAAAAAGGGGAAATGTTATTCTGAATTAAATAAATTTTAGTGACGCTTTGACACAACTTTGATTTTTCAATTTTTAAGAGTCGAGAAAAAGTTAAAGATGACTCTAGTCGCCTTTGATTTTTAATGAGCTTGAAGTGACAAGTGCTCAGATGTACCTTTCCTTTTAAGGAGTCGAAAAGGAATGACTACTCTAGAAATCTAGACAGAGGGATTACCAAACCAATCGCAAAACTGCAAAATACACCTTGGTGGTAAATTAAAGAGAAATTACCAAGGACTTATGTACGACAGTCAATCTTCCCGAATGTTGTGTTTAGTGCATTGTGATCGATAGGGCGGTAGACACGGATTCCTATGGATAAAGGATATCAACCTATTGTGGTCTCCCAGTATATACTCGACGGTATGGGGAGCACAAGTCCGTACTAGAACTTATCATATCAAAGAGGAGGAATCACCCAACCTTCGATGAAAACGATAGTTACCAGGTTTTACGACACCGGAATACGTCTCTAGCCTAGACCTTTAGATGTGTTGTGTTAGGTTCCAAAGCGTTGTTATATTCATTGAGATTTATTTTAGAGTTGATCTTGCTTAGAATTTTGTCTTTCAAGGTTCACCGCGTGATGTAGATATAAAATTCCTAAATATGCAATCTAAAATGATAAATAGTCGTTTATTTTAACAATGAAAATCCTAGCTACTAAGGAAAGAAGATAACGATTCTTTCAACAGAGAGCAGAGAGCACATACTAAATGCACTTTTCCTAAATCATTTTTACACACAGTCTAAATGCAAATGCAGATACATGTATTTGTTTTTCGTTTCCTTAATGTGAGAATGCCAAAAAGGGAAACTAAGTACATATCTGAACTATTTTCTTCAAAGCGACACTTCGACAATTTCTTTTCAAAATGAAAGGAAGACTAAAATGACACTTTTCGATTTCGAATAGAAAACTGATTTCGACACTTTAAATATGAATAATTCAAATCAAATACAATGGAAAAAGTACAATCGACTATTTGGAAGAGGAAGACTTTATGACACTCTTCTTTTTGACTCAAAATGACAGTTACAACACTTCTTTGCATCAAAAACGACAGTTCGATTAAGCTACTTTTGACAAAGAAAGACTGTAAATGATAGACAAATACATAAAAACATTTACAAATCCCTATCAATGGAGGCTGAATAATGTAAAGGAAAGAGGCTTCAACAATGAGATACTGATCATGAGCAGCAAAACTACTGAATAGAGCTGAAAACAAGGAGGAAAAAACCAAATTTCAAAGAGAGAAACAGTATCATTCAGTCATCACACCTGTCCTTAAGGGAAACAGGGATGCATCTCACCTGCAACACACGGGAGGTGCAATGCATACAGGCTGCTAGTTACAGATAGTGCGATGGGCCAGGGAATGAAACTGAGTTTGGTTTTTGCTCAAAATTTGCAGCTAAGTTCAGTGATTTAGGCTGAGCTATGATAGACAGTAAAAACAAAGTACAGGGGTATGATCTTATGAGGTTATTGAGCTACCACAAGGGCATTTAGGATGCTTGTAAGTCAGATGTTCAGTTCATAAACCAACCTGAAGATTGATTGAAGCAACATTCATCTACTTTGCAGTTGCACAGCAAAAGCAGTTTGAAGGCTAGCTAGCTAACTTCAGGATCCTTATGTAGTTTATAAAGGAAACAACAATAGTAAACAAACAAACTATTCATTCCCCAGTGGAGTCGCCATTTTGTTTCCAGGAAAACTAGTGTCTTTTCGATCTGCTAGTCCCACTAAGATGGGTAGCTATCTTAGAAATAAACAATCAAAGAAAATTGTGATTTCCTTTATGTATGATAGATAAGAGAGAAGCAAAGAGGACCAACCTAGATCTTCCGCTTGGCTCCTTGCTTGTTTCCTCTCTCTCTTGATAGAGCTTGCCACTCCTCTCCTACTTGTTCCGCTTTAGAGAATACTTGTAGAGGCAAAGCAACAAAACACCATCCAAGCACCTTGATCTATAATATCATAAACAGTCCAGAATCAGAAATACATTGACCATACAATTGCATCCACAAATAACAAGATTCACAAATACATGATTATATGGAGGAAAACTCAAAGAACTTTATTAATAGTAGAAGAGAGGATTACAACCCAGCTGTCTGATCCAGCATCATCCTCCCAGCATCAAAGGCCTCTTCACCTCATGAAAAGCAAGATCACCCAACAATACAATGTCTCTTCTCAAAGAGAAACCAACAACACTTCCTTACAAATTACAAAATTCCAGCCTTCTAGATCTCTCAGATGAGGGATCCATTATAGATATTTGCAGAGGTGTGAGTCAGCTCTGGGTTTTTGATTAGTGTCATTCGACTTGTAGTTCTTAGTTCCACTTGGAGATTTCTTAGATCTCTTACTTATCCTTGGGGGAATTCAGAGAGGCAAGTGTCATAGAGGAAGTTTCTAGAAGATTCCATGAGCATCCACTTAGCAAACTTCCTCAGACATTTGTCCATTCTCGCTCATCGCACCCTACAGAAGGCATTTCCAGTATGCATCGCACCTCCCATGTGTAGCAGGTGAGATGCATCACACCTTGACCAAGGAGTAGTTAGTATGGTCTAGCTTTGGCCAGTTCTGAGTGGCTTTTCAGGTGGAACTTCTGGGAAATGATGTAATCAGTTGACCATGATATTTTAAGGTGTGAAACAACACTTTTATGGTTCAAAGAGCCCTTGGTTTATTGACATATGTGATTGGAGTTGCAGTGCCCAAATATGTCTATAACACATGGGCTGCAATTTTAACTGCAACTCTGTGATCTTCATATTGAGTTCAAACTAAAGTCAACCAACCTCTACTTTCACTTCGCGCACACCAGCGACTAATTTTCTGATCTTCGCTTCTGGTTGTGCATCCTCAGGGATATGAAGCTCAAGAAATGTCCTACATGCCTCTGCGACTACTGACTCTAGTTGTGAAAATTGTGCCTACAGTGTCTCCTATTCCTTTAAACATGTGTCTTCTTAGCGAACATTTGCTCGTTGTTAACTCTGTACTCGGTGATGAGGTTGAGAGCACGCTTCTTCCGAGCTCTCAATTCCTCTGTCACCCCTGCATGCAGCACATGGATGATCTTGTTGGGGAGCATTGCTATGTTCAGCCCAATGTTCTTGATTGTGCTTAGGATGATGCGATCATCAACTAACTTCACGCGAAGGGACCCATCAGGTAATGCAACAGTCCTATGGTCAAGGGTCCTTACCAACTCAGTTACTTGACTGTTCCCAAGTGCCAGGCTCACTGGTTTTGCGCTCGCTTGACCGACACCCATCTGTATTCTGCTTGCCTGGATCTGCAGCTCGCGCAGATCCTTTTGGACGCTCCCCAATGTCTACATATATTTTTGCTCAAACTGTTGCATCACTTTTGTTGTAGTATCCCTTATTTTATCCTTGATCTGATCGAGATCGCCCTCCGTCAAGACCATGGGATCACCCTATGACTTGTCCTATTTTTTCTTCTTCTTTGTACCTCTTGACTGCTCCTTGCCGTGTTTCTTCAGAATAAATGGGGCGATCTACCCCTCATCTCTGCCGATGCCTTGCTCTGAGAGTTCTTCCTCCTCTATTTCTGGCATAGGTGACTTGGCTTGTTCTTGTTCTGCTTGCTCCTTGGCAACGCGCTCTTGATCCACTCAAGCCTTCTCTGCGGCTTCCTTCTTTTTTTGCTTGACGAGTGCGTGTGTAACTTGCTTAGTTGCCTCCTTTCTCTTTTGCGCTGTAGAACATCCTGCACCCTTGCTTTTTCCAGCATCTAAGTTTGAGGAGGTGCACCATTCCGATGGCCATCACACTATCACCTCCTCCACATTTGTCTCTATCACCAAATATGGCAATTCATGTCATTTCTATTGTGGAACCTTCCACGCTTGAATGTATACTCTGTGGAAGTCAGCCTTGAATGTTGCATAGGCTGATAGTTGCGTGTACAAGGTTGGGGACAACCTTGCAAGCTGGTTAATGGCCATGTGAAAACTTGATTCCATAAGGACCCAAAAGATCTTCACCTCTGTGATCTGCACGGGGTCCTTTGTAGCCCATAAGGAAGCAAACTACGCTGTTTTTGGTAATCCTTCTTCAAGTGGAGGAAACTGGCTATCCTTTGGAAGTTCCCATGCGACAAGGACAATGGACAACAACAACTAGGCTTAGTGAAATGGCTTGGTTTCATCCTAGGCTTCGTGGCAGTTTGCCAAGAACTCCTGACAGAGGTACCTGAACCAGTTGAATTGTATGCCCTTCGCGCACTAGGCAGCCAGGGAAACTACAGGTGCTGAAACTTCATCTGCGCGACATTTCCTCATCACTTTCCCTGCTAAGATTTGCGTGGCTATTTGAACTGCGGGATTTGATATTGACATAATTGAATACCCTCGTGATTTGTTTACGAGGTCGAAATCTTTCTTCATTCTTTCTACAAGGTCCTTTCCCCCCATCTTTCCACCAAAATCCTTGGCCGGATTCAGTCCTTCATATGGGAGGTGCGTGATTCTATGGATGAGCATGTCAGTGATGCGTATAGGCCCTCCTAACCATAAAAACACATCGTGCACCAAAGTGAGCAGCTGGTGCACATAGATTGTGTTAATAGGGGTGCGGTGGTAATGGAACACCCACAACAGATTAAGTAACCCCGAGTTCTCAACACCGCAAATCCATTCCATCGTCTCCAAGGCGGTGACACCTGACTCTGCGTAGTAGAAACACTTTATGTACTTATCTATTACTAAGTGTGGAAACCTAGCATGATCTGCGAGGTCCCAATCCTCCATTTTCAACACTGGGATCTGCGCAAGCCACGGACCTTCAAAGGGAACCTGCTCAGGAAGCAGGGGCGTGGAAATGGTAAAACTCTCTTAATTGGGGTCCTTTGTGACCTTCACCTTTTCCTTGCATAGAGGGATATAGTTAGGTAGCTTCGTCATGGGCTCCACTCCTTCAACATCTATGTCTTATGTTCCCTGGCCTTCTTTCGCCTCTAGGTCCACGACTTTCTCCGACTGCTTGTCCTTCTTTTGTTTATGTGCTGCAGAATGCTTCCTGGGGGACTCACACACCGGTACTGTCTTTTTCTACTTATCCTTCTTCGGTTTAACTGTTTGGGTTTCTCTGGCAGGGGTAGGTTTTGGCCTAGGCAACATCAGCACCATAGGCACATGAGCCAGAGCTTCCATACTCACAACTTCTGGGGCAACTCCTTTAGAGGCAACATCACCACCGGTATTCACGGTTTCTGCAGGGCTTGGTCCAAGAATTTTTTCTAGAATGAACTTCTTATTTAACTTAGACAACTTAGCAAACACAGGGCTCACGACTAAATCCTCCCAATACGATCAATTCATAGGCGACAGACAACAAATCTCACTAGCAATTCTGAGAGTGAAAAGTGTTCTCTGTTGGACCGACACACGTAATTTATAGGGGTTTTTGAATTCAAATTCGACCGTTCCCCCCAAATTCTGACAATTAATGTTGTTTTGGCAATAGATATTCAAAGATTTTTTCCTTAAATGCCGCCGACTTGCTCCTCTTAACTATCTTCCAGCTATCAAGTCATGAATAGTGACTCCAATGGTCACTTTTATGCTATGCTGCATGACACCTCCCTCCATGGCGCAGGTTCATGTGTGCAGCTTCCTAGGTTCCAACTTCACTATGCTCCACGCAGCTCGCCTGCTCATAGTCCTCCAAACCAGGCAGTGTAGTTTATAGTCCCGCACTCCCTTGCAACTGCCTGGAGCACTAATACTATCTTGCTACCATATAGTCATTGCATAGGATCCCCTGTATATAGCTTCAATCATATCCCATTCACTCTTCCCGGAAAACGTTCTCCATTCAGCTTCATGAGCTGAACTGCGCCTCCATCTGTAATTTCTTTGATAATATACGACCCCAGCCAATGGATCTGAAATTTTCTCGGAAACTTAGTGAATTTATTGTCATATAATAGGACAATATCATTTATCTTGAACGTGCAAAGTTTGATGTGGCGATCATGCCATGATTTTTCACGTTCCTTATGTACTTGCTAATGGAATCCTTCCAAGAATTGGTCCTATTCAAGCTCCATCAGTTGCGCAAGCTGTTCCTCCAAGGCTTCACGATCCGCCATACCTGTGAGAGCTGCTATGTGCAGACTAGGCATAATATACTCCATTGGCATTACAACTTCTACTCCATATACCAATCTAAATGACGTTTGTCCTATTAGCTTCTTGCAAGTAGTCCTATATGCCCATAGAACTGTAGGTACGTGCATATCCCAGTCATTTCGTTGTACGTTGCAGATCTTCGTTAGCACGTTCTCAAAAATCTTGTTGAACACTTCAACAGTCCCATTGTCTTGTGGGTGATACGGTGTACTCTTCTGATGTTAGACCTAAAAATTTTCTGTTAACACGCTAATTTTTTCGTTCAGAAAGTGCATACCTTTGTCACTCATCAACACTTTCGGGCAGCCAAATCGAGTTAAGACATACTCAAACAAAAAATTTGTTGCTGTGGTCCCTGTACAATCCTTAACCGGCTGCACTTTTTCCCATCTAGTTAGATATTCCATCGTAGTGATGATATAGTGCACACCAGTTTTCTTCCCTGGGGGCTGAATTGGCCCAACAAAATCAATTGCCCATTTTTCAAATGGTTGCAAAGATACTTAATGTTGTAATGGAAATTCATCCCTTTGCGATGGTATGCCCATTCTCTGACATGCATTGCATGTCTTACAATACGCCTTGGAATCCTTGTGCAGCGTTGGCCACCATAGACCTGCGCGCCAAATCTTTTGCGCAGTCATCTTTCCTACATAATGTCCTCCCACAGCCCCTCCATGAGCTTTAGCAAGAATATAATCTCTCTCAAAATCTGGCACATATCTTCGCAATATTTCATCTGCACCCATTTTATACAGATGTCCCACAATAACTAAGAAACATGTTGCACACACTACAAGTTCCTTATTTTGTTGACTTGTATACCCTTCTCGTGCCATCCTTGTAGTTAAGAAATGAATGATATCTGCAAAATGGTTATCTGTTATGCGCACCACAAAGAGTTGCACATCTGGCAACCCTTACTCTAGATTATTAGGCTCCTCTCCTATTTCGATCTGCGATTGTGTTGAGCCTCAACTTTGCACTCATTTACCTATCCTCCCAACAGCTTTTTCCTATTCACTCCTCTCTTTTGTCATCATTTCCTCCATTAACTTGTTCAATTCATTGCATTATATGTCTTTTAACATGATTTGTTGACTGTGCTAATGATTGATTGTTGGTTTAGAATTTTGGTACATGTACAGCAATTCCGCAGATATTCAGCAATTCCGCAGCTGTTCAGAGATTCCGCAGCCTTTTTGTTGTTTTCTATACTCCACGTGTCTTCTCAAGGAACGGGCCACATGGGCACGTTGGTATGGATGTATACATGGTTCGTATGCTATTAGTTGGGCCAAATCAGTCACATATGCCCCCGGTCAACGCAGGTGCACCCACGGTCAAACAGCCAAGTTCCAGACGGTGGCACGGCTCTGCGTGAGCAAATGAAACACGGAACCACAGCTGGCACTTCCTCCACGCCACGAAGACATCAAGGGACAGGATCTAACCATAGATTTATTCCCCATGATGACCGTTTCCTCCAAACGTGCACGGAGTTGCCTGCGTGTTGCTGCATAGTGAATTAGTTAAGACTGTAGTTGCTTAGTTTACGCAGAGGACAGTTTGTCCCTGTGCCTATAAATAAAGCGTTTGCCAACGCTTAGAGATTAGCTTTTTGATGTTGTAATTGCTGCAGTTATTTTGGCTATCAAACTCTGTTTTAAAGACTGTGTTTACAACACTTTTTCACTGTATTTTGACATGCTGATTTAATATAAGAAGACTGTTCCTGTTCATCTCTACGTAGCTGATCTTTAGCTGGTTGAGTGGATGGAGGGCCCCCATCTTCTACAACCTATGTACAGTAGTGTTTAATTTCATTTCCCTGCATTTCTTTATGTTTCATTTTCACATGTATACTAATGTACAGTTTGATTTCTGCAATTTTCATTTCTTTGAACATGTATAATAATGTACAGTTTGATTTCATGCCTTTACATTTCCAGCACTTTTCAGAACTGATCAGTTTGTTCTTGCAGGTGTGTTAGGAGCCCGGGATAGTGTGTTTTTATTTCTTTTTATCACTGATGGTATTTGAAGTTGTCTTGTCTTAGCTGCTGATTTTTGACCTTGCTTACTTAGTTTCATTGCTAGTTTACTTTATCTAGTTTTGACAAGTTGCTTACTAACCTTTTGATGGTCTTCTCATCATAATTGACTAACCTTTATTGGACCAAAATATCATTGAGTGGCAGCTTGGTTTGATTAGCTTTTGGACTCATATTACTGATTCCTTCTTAACTGTTTTTCACATGAACAATTTCAGCTAGAGGCAGAATGTTAAGGAAGAATGAAGTATTATGATTTGTCATTTAAGTTTTGCAGTTAAAGTAGTGTTTTTCACTTTCCATTGAGTTAACATAGCTGTTATTTTTGTTCTTATCAGCAGCATAGATAGTGGACTAGTGCCATTAGTCACTTTGTTTAATGCTTTGCTTTCATTTGAAGTTTCAATTCCATTTGCAAGTCACTTTTCAAGCTTTCTCTTTAAAAGTTCAAGAAGCACTTAGAAACCACCATTTGCACACACATTCACTCATTTAGAAACCACCATATACACACACACTCACTCATTTGTTTATAAAGACATCACTCCATCTTAGGAAGTTAAATCAACCACAAACATCATCTAAAAACGACAAAAAGAACTAGGAAAGGCTGCTTAAGTATATATTGTACACTTCACTTCATTAGCTTACGAGCCCCGAGTTGACAATTTATGATAGCAATTTAGACAACACTAAATTGACTAAACAGATTGATGGTCAGGTCCCGCATTTAACCTTCCTGGCTTCAAAATTACTTCAAAGTCATACTCCTGGAATAGTAGAAACCATCTGTGGATCTTCCCCTCCAACATAGGCTTATTGACCAGGTATTTCAAGGCAGAGTGATCTGTATACATCTTGAAATTCCCTCCTAACAGATAGTGCCTGAACTTCTGCAACGCGTACACCATGGCCAATCCTTTGCGCTTAGTTGTTGAGTAATTCTTCTCGGCCTTCGATAATTTCCTACTCGCAAAGGCTATAGGATGGTCCATTTCTCCTTCACCAGCTTGCGTTAAAACTACACCCAACACAATGCAAGAGGCATCCACATGTACGTGAAATTCCTTTTTCCATTCTGGAAATACCAAGATCAGTGCGGTGGCCATATTTTCTTTCAAGACAACTAATCTGTGCTGACATTCTTCATCCCGAGAGAATGTTGCGTCCTTCTTCAATAATTTCTCCATAGGTGTGGTAATTTGAGCATATGATTTGATAATTTTTTTGTAATATCCCATATGTCCTAGCATCGTGCACAACTGCTTAACATTCCTTGGGTCTCCAAATTCACAATTATTGCAATCTTTGCAGGGTCCCTCATCAGCTCTTGCTTGCACACTACATGACCCAACAAGATTCCAAAGGGAACACAGAAGATGCATTTCTTCAAGTTCAACGTGATCTAGTATCTATGACATGTATCCAACATCAAGGGAAGGATTGTTACATGGCACTTTACTAATCTGAACACTATCCAGTCATCAAAGTATACTTCCAGGAACTTATGAATGAACTCCTTGAATGTTGCGATGACTACGCGACAAAATATCGCAGGCACATTCTTGAGTCCAAACAAAATCACAGTGTATTGAAAACAACCCCACTCTGTCGTGAAGGTCATTTTGCTCCTATCCTTAGGCGTGATCTTAATCTGATGGTACCCTGAAAACCCATCAGTGAATGAGTAGGCCTCCTGCCCTCCAACATTGTCTAATACTTCATTGGTAAACGATGTCGAGAATGGATCATGGACACAAGCATCATTAAGCTTACGCAGATCTATGCAAATCCTTATCTCGCCATTCTGCTTCTTCTCTTGAACCACCATTGGGCTCACCCAATTAGATTCTTCAACCAATTCTATGATGCATACTTCTAGCATCTTATCTAGCTCTAGGCGAACCTTTTCCTTGTACTTAGGATTAAGGCGATACAACCTCTGTTTAACAGGCTTCGAGTTCGACTTCAGTGTGATTTTCATCATGCCCAAATCACCAACTATGCCCTTCAAATCCGAAAACTTGGTAGGGAAAATATCTTGATATTCGCGGAGTAACTTAGCAACCTTATCCATAGTAGCGTTGTCCCAATAATCTCCAATATTAGCAAACTTCAATTCTGCTTCAGTACCAATGTTGACTTGCTCTGTCTTCAATGACGTGGTGATGTCTGGGTTTTCTATTTGTGGGCCCTCGACTTCACGATGCCCTTCTGCATCTGGAATGTTAATATTTCTTGGATCTTCATCCTCCTCTTCAACGATCACATTATAACATTCCAGCACATGGCACAATAGGGTGCTCCAATATGGTTGGGCCCATTGCATAGGTTCTTGCGGAATTATGAAGATAATTGCCTTAATCTCGTGTAAAACTTCATCGATGCTTGCCAAGCCATCCTCGAAGCTAAAGGTCAATAAGAACCCTTCCCTCAATATATCCCACTTCGTGGTGCCATGGCAGAGCTTCATTTCCAGATACCAGTTAATGGGAATTGTATCCAAAGTATGGAAAAATAAGTGTACCCACTCCAGCTACAGTTCTATCCCCCATGCTTTAGTCCATTTTTCTAGGGGATCACACGGATCATCCTTCCCGCTATATTTCTCATTCAATATAGTGTTAGGACGCCCAAAATGTAAGCTCATCATTCTTCTATAATCTTGCCATCCATCAAAGCTATCCTTGTGCATACCCCACCATCGTGCAGGCGTAGCGCGTAGTGCCAAATATTATGCTTGGAAGCGGTTATCCTCAGAGACTTCACGTTCAAATGCATCCAAAAACTTATCCATGTCAGTTAAACCATCATAATAGGGTAAGTTCCTTACCTCTGATGAAACATATCGTAGCGATTTTGTCATCATATTGCATCGCACATGGATACTTCATGCAAACGATTTTGTCAATGTTCCAGCTCTTCATCTGAATCAGAGGTGCAAGAACTCTCTCGGTCCCATGCAATCTATCCATATGTTGTCACATTAATCCAGTCCTGGTCCCGCGTTGTTATTTTGTAGATTTGATCCGGTTCATCGTCACTTTCTTCATAGTCACGGACTGGTTCAGTGTAGCACGCCCCTTCTGCAGGGTCCAACAGTACTACAACTTGAATCGATTTCCTTTCAAACAACACTATCCTCTTTTTTAAATTGATGACCCTGTTTGTGTCAATGACCCAGTAAATTCCCAAGAGTGCAGGGTATGGATTACTGTCATCTACGATCTCTATTTCCTCAAAGTTAGCCATCGCGCTCGCACCTTCGATATCAACTGTGACTTCGTATAATCGTCCCATAGGGATGATTTTCTATTGGTTTGCCATTTTGAGCTAAATTAGAGACCACTACAGCATAGGTATCCCCATTATTTCCCATGTTTTCTTTGGTAGTACGTTCAAATCAGACCCCAGATCCAAGATGACTTGGTCTATCTCATAATCTCTTATCTGCGTGGTGAGCCTCATATCACGCCCTGTTCTTGCCTTATGTTTCCCAATTTTTCTGACCACCCGATTTCCATCAGGGACCTTCTTTTTGCTAGTGCATTTGCTTATCAACTCCTGTAGGCCTTCCACAGCTTTCCTATTGTGTAGAAGCTTTATGCTGGTCTCTAAAAAAGTAGTAAGCACAGAGGGGTCGACTTCTGCAGGCACGCTGGTGTCTTTCACCTTGTCCTGACTTCCTTAGGTGAATGCCTCAACGAAGCTTTTCTTGGCATCCATAAATTTTTCCTTAGTGTACGCTAGATCAAAGCTCATTTCCTTCTTTGGGGCCTTGCAGACCCATTCATCCTCTTCAATTTGTTTACCTTTATCATCGCCAATCATGATCTCGCTTCTCAGCACTACATTCACGCTTTGATATTTCTCGTGGGGCTCAACTCTCATCATTTGGAAGTTCTGCGTAGGCTGCGCCTTCTTATCCTACCTCTTAGCTATCAGTCCCGAGAATTCTTCTATAGTGTGGTCAAACTAGCTGCAATATTGACATGACAGGTGTGTCTGATTTTAACACTCCCGCACGTAGTGCTTTCGTGTTCTACAGTTGTAACAGATAACATGACCCCGACCTCTACCAGGTCTTCCTCCTCCTCGACCTCATCGTCGTCCCTGATATCCTCTGCGCACTCCTCCGATGCCCTACTCTGGAGGCCGAGTTTCTGCTTGCATCTGGTATGTAGGTGTTCTTTCCATCATCATATCATAGTTGTGAAATGGCACTCATCATGGCCCATTGATTTATAGAAGTTACAGAACAAATGTTGTGGTGTCTAGACGAACTTTTGAAGCAAATGGAAATTATCCGTCTCATGTTGTCCAACAACCTAAAAAATAGCGCACCATAGCGCAACCCCCACGCTTGGTCCTGTTGGAGCTTTTGGCATCAGGGGAATTGCCCCCCTCCTATAATATAATTCACAAATACGGGACAATGGTCTTTATCGTGCCCTTGGATCTTACAGTTCAGACACCAGACTTCCACATGCACCTCTAGTTTAGTCTCCTTGTATTGCTTCAATCTTTGCAATTCTAAGTAGAGGCTCTGTAAATGAGAGTGAATCTGTTGTACCCCCAAGGTCGCATCCTGAATGGGCATTGCATGCAACCTCATCACGATTTCCAGGGCTTTTGCCTGAGTTCCTATCTTCTGTTGCGACAAAGCAATCCTCAGGTGGGGTAGAAGTGAAGATATAAACCATTCGCGACGCTGACCGTCTGTGAGATGCATGTTAGCTTCTCGAATTTGACATTTCAACCTTTGATCTAATTCCTAAGGCATCTCATCAACCCTCATCATGATTTCCTTAAATCCAACTACTGAATGAGAATCAAACTTAGGCTTACTAAACTCCTTCTTTAAGGCTTCCCTAGTCTCTGCCAATGATGCCAAAGGATTATCAGAACAATACTTAATAGACCAAGTCAACGCGCAATCCTGCAGAGCGGTAACCAATTGTGCCTTCTTTATATTGTCATCAGTAATTTGTTGCGTTGTTCACACAACATTCACAACAAACCAAAACTTCTCTATATCTTCACTCCCTATGCCCTTGAAAATCGACACTTTCATTGTGTTTGACATGTTGAATGGTGGTGGTGGTGGTGGAAGTGTGGTCGAAGGTGTACGCGGTGGAGGTGGAGGTGGAGTGGATGGATGATGTTTCTATGGAAAACCCTATGTTATCAGATAGACAACACTCCGCGATGAGGCTTGTACCGCTCCCTTGTCTTCGCTCGAAGGAGGTCCGATCAATGGGCTATATTCAAGACCCAATCTCTCTAGATCCCTAAAAATTTTTCCACTTCGCGTAGCTTCGAACATCAAGGCACTGGCATAACCTGTTTTTCACATAACAACGTTTTAATCCAGGTATTCAAGTATCTTAAATACTTACCTCACGGTCCCTTGAAAAATCGCCGCTCTGCTTCGCTGTAGCTCACTAAGGTTATATTAATTTTGTAACAAATCCTCCGAGAATCCGATCGAGCCAACCTGCGCAATCTGCTTTTCAGAGGCTTCCAATCGTTGCACTAATTCAGGAGTCCACACTATAGGATTATCAAGCTTCCACTTTCCTTGGCCGGCTGTCAATTTAGCTAACCACTCATACAGTTCAATGGGAAGAGTGCAGAAGAAGATTTCGTGTATTTCTGTATACAGATACCTGTTCAACCACTCTTCCTTCGATAGGTGTGGATTCTTATTTTATTACATCACGAACTCGTGAATCTTCCCATCCAACCACTTTTCAATTTCTTTCTTGGTTGGATTCAAGTGATGTGACATCACACATCTCTTTCAAGCAGATCCTAGTCCCGACAACGGAACCATTTGTTGGCTTAGGGGGTCTTGATCTAGGTTCAGAGTTAGTTGCGCCAACCAACAAATCCATACACAACTAACCCTTTCGTCAACAACCCACGTAGCACAGGCTGCAATCTCACCGAAACAATATGAGGGGATGCAAGAACCAAGTTTTTGCATCCAGATACGAGTGTGATGTCTTTTAGCGGCTCAGATTTGCCTTCGCAAAGATTGGTAAGCCCTTAGGGTTTGATACTGCAACTCTATTAAAATAGCCTTTAGACCTTCCCAAAGGTCTAAGATCAACCTTTGCGGACCCTTAATAATCAATTTATCCACTTACGCGCATTAGGGAACAATCCTAAATTAGTGTTCACGTAGATCTACTTAAATTATTTAGCAAACATAACAGAATTCATTGCAGTCTTCGCAAAAGTACTTAACATGCATTGCGTACATTTATTAAGACTTATTCAAGAGAATCGTGCATCATTATATCAATATTCTATAAACACATTATTCATCAACAACATATCGTAAACAAAAGTAAACAAAGATAATAAGATATACACAGGAATTCTTCGATAAATTTCATTATTGATCTTCAGTTCAGATTTATAGACTCAAAACTACCCTGTGCACTCAGCTGCAGGGGTCTGCGCACTCAGTTGCATACTCTACCTAGGCCTGTGCGCACTCAGCTGCAAAGCCTTTCTTCTCTTATCTAACCCGCTTCTTTGCGCTATCACTGCTCTTCTATTGACCTATTATATCCAATCTCTACAATGTCTGCCTTAAAACCCCTTTGACTCCTAATCATCTACGCACTCTGCATCCACAAATCGCGGATACTTTACATTAGTTACAAAATTATATCAAAACTTGGGTTATCTTAACCCCAAAATTGACCCAGGGGACGCCATCCCAACAGTCAACTTATTTTTGCTATGATATCTCGATATTAAAAAAAATTGTGGTCATAACCTTTGGCGATGGGAAAATAATTAAAGCGGATTGAATCTTGTAATCTAAGAACCTTCCTGAAGGAATATAAAATAGAGCCATCGAAAAAAGTTGATTGATGTATATTACTTTAATGATATTGGAGCTATTGCTAAGTAAAATGATTGTTTCGATTTAATTAATAAGATTTATTATTGATTAACGTTTTGGGTTTTTTTGTTTTTTTTGTTTAATTTTTGTTTTGTTTTCCTATCCCTACATAAACCGAACAATCATCCATATGTCAAATGATAGTGCAATGTTTCCATCTGTTACACAAAAGATCAATGCGTCCACCTTTTACATAAAAGTGCAACGTATTTGCAATGGTAAAAGACACCTGCCTCAACCCTCTATCTAACTCTACACCACCTCTTGAATGAATAATAAAACTCTTAGTGTCTGGCCCCTGGTCTACTCCAAAGACCCTTTCTTTCAATCCTGGTTTGAAAGTGCAAATTCTGAGCTTGAAGGGAGAACCAAAAATTCAATTTCATCACAACGTCTCCCATCATGAAGCCCACTCAAACGTCACGAAAACGACTTAAATTTACGGATTTGGGGCGTGATTTTTATAGGGACTGCGTGAACGCGATCGAGAGCTAAATGTACGAGGTTGGAGTTGTGTTGGATCGAGCCACAAATGAAGCCTAAACGTCTGGAAATGAAGAAAAGGTTTTTGTTAATGAGCGAAACAAAGCTACAAGAACTTGGATAGACAGGACTCAAAGAAGAGCCCACCGAGAGAACTGATGGTTGTAGTGTAGGTGTTGATAATATTTTTCTAGAACATGCTTTTGTGTCGATTTGTGGAAGGAGAAGAGAAATGGAGGACGTTGTTTCAATTATCACAACTTTTAATTCCACAATAAAATGAAAGCAATACGAAGAGCATTCTTGCGCTGCACTTTTTTGGCATCTACGATGGCCATGATGGATTGCAGGTATGTACCATAATGTTTTCTTTGCATTTCTTGTCCCGTTTCTTCATAGTTTTTCAACAAAATGATGAATGTGCTCATATGACTCCACTAGGCAGCCTTGTTCTGTAAACAATGCCTCCACCAGGTTCTCGTGGAGGAGTTGAATATTCTCGGTGGCAACGCACAAGATGAGACACAATAACAACAGGTCACGAGCGCTTGTTTTAGGAGAGTGGATGCCGAGGTCTTATATGACAGTATCGTGGGAAGAAATGACCATCAGGATGCTCGAACTAACCCTGACCTGTTCTAACGACACCAACGACGTGTCACTATGGACATGGTAAATTATAATTAATAATTAAACCAACCTAGATCCATATTAAATATGGATCTACCAAGCATTGAGAGGGATCGAATTTCTTGAGATGCAAACTTCTTTTAAAGTAAAAAGAGATTTGATCCCTCTTGGCACTTGGTAAATCTAGAGTTAAGATGGATCTACATTGGTATAAAATCAGAACACCATTTGGAACATAAATAGACCAGATGGTACTGTTGCATATACTACATTGAAGATCCATAATGAATCCATACTACATTTCGCTTCCATATTTTAGAAGCGGCAGGGAAGCCACATTGAGGATCAGTTATGGGGAATTGGGGAGTATCCTCTTATGTTTAACGATGAATAAAATGAGGAGGCTTATTGAACAATTACACTTGAAGAAATCCTACAGGCATTGAATTTTTTTGCAAAGGATAAGAGCCTAGGCCCTGATGGATGGACAATGGATTTTTTTTACACTTTTTTGATCTGGCTGGAAAGGACCTGCTTAGCATGGTGGAGGAATCACAGAAACTAAGATGGGTCTCGGGAGCTATTAACGCCACTTTCATCACCTTGATTCCAAATCGCCTGATACGTCCACCTTCTTGGACTATCATCCCATATCGCTCTGCAACATAATATATAATATCATCTCCAAAATCATTGTTGAGCACATCAAAGGCACACTCTCCCGCCACATATCCGTGGAGAAGTCAGGTTTCCTCCATAATAGATTGATCCATGATGTTGTAGCTATTATTTAGGAGGTCACACACTCAATACACACCCGAAAGATGTCGGCTATTGTAATGAAGGTGGATCTCTGGAAAACATATCACTGTGTGGAATGGGCATTTCTCAGACTTATTCTTACAAAGATAGATCTATCCACTGATATAATAGAATGGATTATGGCATGTGTTACATCAACGCACTTTGCGGATTTGATAAATGGTTATCCATCTAATTTTTTCTCTGCTAGCAAGGGAATTCGTCAGGGACGTTCACTTTCTCCACTATTGTTTATCTTAGTGATGGATTTCCTAAGTATTAAAATTAGAAAGGTGGTTTTGGAGGGCCATTTCGAAGGCATCATATTGGCGGTAAGCATTAGGATTTTCCATAATTTGTTTATAGATGACTTTCTGGCATTTGGTATGGCTTCCTACCAACAATGGAGGCATCTAAATGACATACTGCAACGATATGGGATGATGGAAAATGTTGGTAAATATTTCATATTACATTCTACAGGAGACCCGAGTTTTAACAAGGAAATTAGTGATTTGTTCAATTTCCGGACTGTGTCGTTAGGCGAAGATCTCACATATCTAGGTTTTCAAATCAAACCCAACAAGTACAATGCCTCGTATTGGTAGTGGCTATTGGATAAGTACAAAAGGAGGATTAATGGGTGGGCACACAAGAGCTTAAAATTGGGCAGTAGATTTATCCTAGTGTAAGCGGTTTTACAACAGATGGTTGTTTATTGGGCACAACTATACACTCTGCCTACTTCTATCATCAATAAGATCAAGCAGATCATGGTGGATTTATCTGACTGGGTAGGGAGGGACACCGTAAAATCCTTCTATGTAAATGGGATATGGTATCTTCTCCCTAAGGATCTAGGGGTTGGGGTATCATCGATACATGCCTTTTCGGTCATTTACTCATTCTCAAATCCATGTGGTGGGTTTTTTTCACAAATGGCATCTGGAGGGACATTGTTGCCTCTAAGTATCTGCAAAAGAAGGGGATTGAATATTGGATCAGACTGGGTTGTATTAGAAAATCACAGGGCTCATACATTTGGGGAGGATTTAAAAAAATGGTTGTCTATTTCTTGTAGTGGCTTTGCTGGGCTTTCGGTAGAGGTAACCATATATGATAGACATGGATAACATCAAAGATATGGAGATTGCGCAGGCTCTCTCGAAAAACTTGATAATATGTATTCCACAACAAAGCTTCTCTTTTTAGAACAGGTGATTGAAGGTTGGAATGGACATGCACCGGTCTGGAAAAGTGCAGAGTCGATGGGCCTGTCAAACTCATACGCGGACGAATGGAAGGAATACACTACTCGATTGAGACAAGTGGGCCTCTGTAAACACGATGAGGGTGACTCTCTTACCTAGGCAGGGAATCTTGGTGCAAATAAGATTGTGGTGGTAGATACCTACAAGTACCTATTTCATTTAAATCACTTTGATCCCCATCCGTGTTGGTTTTTATTTGTTTGGAAAATTGACATCCCTGTTAAGATTATACTCTTTAATTGTCTTGTTAGGAAAAACAAAAATATTACCTGGGAGAATCTTTATAAGCGGGGATGGAAGGGACCCATGAGGTGCCCCCTACGCAAGCATTCCATAGAGGATAATGGACATCTCTTTCTAGAATTTCAGTTCACCGCCCACATATGTTCTGGAATATGCTCTGCCATAAACATTTCCTTCAAGAATTTTGATGGCTTGGAAGACTATTTTTTGTGGTGGATGCATTGGGGAAAAAAGAAAAGGGCCATTCCTTTCCTTACCACTTGGGAAATATGGTGTGCAATAAATCGACTCATATTTGAAGGGACCCCAACAATCCCCTCGGTTATCATTCACAAGGTTATACTCAGTTTGCAAGAAGTTAGGATTCCATCCGGTGTGATTAAGGACGGATCCCTCAAAACAGCTCCATATGAATTACATTTCCCGGCTGGTTACTTTAACGTTGCTTCTTAGAATTTTGTCTGAGGTTGTGGTGCTTGGCTGAGAGCGAATCACTTCTTCCATTATAGACTTCACTAGAACGGGGGACAAGGTACTAACATGAGGGCATAAACTCTTTCCCTATGGGGACTATTGTGGATTGCTAGACAAGTTTGCATTGACACTCTATATGTGTATGGGGACTCTCAAGTACTCATAAAGGGTATCCCGACATATCCAGATTTCTCTCCCCCGTTTCTCTTAGGCTGGATTACTGAGATCAAGAATCTCATGGGTACATTCACTAAGCTTACATTTCAGCGTATTACTGTGGGAAGAACTAGGTTGCAGATTCACTGTCTAAACTAGGGATGACTGATTCATTTGGAACTTCTAATACTCATATATGGAAGATGGGACAGAGCTGGCACATGGATCATTTCCATCACCTTAGAATTACAAGATGGCACTATGATATTATTGCATAGATGTTTATTGTATGCTTTTAGATGTCTCTGTTTACAATATCTTTGCATATGGGGAGCCACATCTAAATATTTTTCCAATTATCTTATGTAGTTAAATAGTACCAAATTTTGGTTGACTCTTTGCCTGGATGGTTTCACTGTATATGATATGTATTGGCTTCCATCAGTATATTTTGACAGATAAATTACTAATTATATTTAGCACATATGTACTCATGCTTCTTATTCTGAACATATGCACTAATACATAATATAAACAAACATTTTTTCATTTGAAAAATAAAATTAAAATAAATAAATAAATAAATTCATAACATTTTATGAAACATATTAACATTACAATGGCATGTTCTAATTCATGAATATTATTTTATACCATTGTCTTCCCATGTACATAATGAGATATGTATACGTGTTAATCATATTTTTAATCTAATTTTATTTGGAAATAATATATATTTTGTGTATGATATATAATATATATATTTTATGTTATATTATTTATTTATAGAGGTCAAACACAATATTATATTATAAAATTTAAATTTTAAAATTTTTCTTTAAATCCTTTGTCATATTCTTATAGTAATGATGTAAAATGATCATTGAAGCCATTTTTCAAAAAACACAAGAAACATCTGTTTAAGAAGATGCGGGTTCATAATTTTGATTCTCATCAACAACCTTCCTCATGTAATATATATGAATTTTTGGATTCCCTAGAGGTAGAATTTATGAGTTATAAAGTTCATGTTGATGAGCCACTTTGAGATCCAATGTTTAAGGGAAATGATGCCTAAGTTTATCAGTGATTCACATTTCAAGAGCCTCTATAAAAAAAGGGAAAGTCCTCTTTTGACAAAATCTCTTCTACATAAGAGAAAGAATGTCAAATCTCTTCTATATAAGAGAAAGAATGTCAAATCTCTTCTACATAAGAGAAAGAAGATAGAGATGGAATGGGAAATCTCGTGAAGCTTAATCTCCCCCCTTCTTCTCTTTCCTATTCACATGTGTTAAAGAATAACCATCGTTCTTCTCATCTTTTAATAACAAGTAGGAAAGGTCGAACTCAAAAAATCCAAAATCTGATGCTGAGAATTCTCTTGTCTCTTGTGGATCTAACGATGCATCAATTTCTCTCAATTCTTAGAAATGTTTTGTTTCCATGCTATCTTGTGTAAGCAATTTGTAAAAATTTACTTATGTTCTCAAGAAGCAATAAGCATTAAAAGGTCTAATGTTGGATTTGTATCCTCTTCTTTTGTTGGGCAGATGTTGGCTTTTAACTCCTTTCTTCTTAAACTTACACAAATAATTTTTGTAAAATTCAATTCAATATACTTATTTTTTCCCGAAGGTGGCAAAACCTATCAAACTCAGGTGTCAAACCAACAGTGAGGACAACCATCTCTGGCTGCTATCCGTGAATGTCGATTTGACTCATCACCGTTATCAAGGAAAACCACGCCACCTGTAATAACCCGCTGGTGGTCCGTAAGGGAGCAGGCTTTCACTCCTGCCAGATGCCTCTGGGTCTTGGGCCGTTAACCTGTTTATATACTTATTACATATTCTAGACACATATTTTTAATATAAATACAAATTTTCATTTTAATTAAAAATAAATAAATAATTAATTTAAAATTTAATGTTTTTATTTAATATAAAAACTTAATATCATTTATCCCCAAAAATTTAAAGATCATGCATAAAGTATTATTATTTTCTTTGTAATCACTATTATATTATTGTTTTCTTTGTAATCAAAATAATGATACGAGTAGAGATTATAGGTTTAGATTCAATGAGTATAGAGTATTATGGGGAGGTGAATTCTTTATCTCAAAAATATTAATTTAGTGCCTTGCTTTCTTGTACTTTTAAACTTAAATTATTATTATTAAAAAACACAACACTGTTATACATTTTAAAGATTAATTAAATATAATTAATTTAATAATAATAATATAACATGATATATTTAATTATTATTTTTTAAAAATAATTTATTTTTATAAATTTTAAAAATTAATTATATACAAATAATTTAATAACACTAATGTAACATAATATTTTGATCGGGATGTGGGCCGATGCCTAGGAGCGTATGGGTATAGTTATATTGGGTACCCGACACTTAATACCGCCGTCCCCACATGTTTGAGGCAGGGGGCGCGGTGTCCCTTGGCATGATAACAAGCTGGGGAAGTGGGCAAGGTGGCGGGACTGGAGGAACGACAAGGTATAACGGACGAAGGGGCATTTCGACGTGTAGTCTTAGCGCGATAGTTTGTGGAGAAGGGTGGTGGATCAGAGCTGGTGGTGATCGTCAGAACGCGAAGAACTAGGGCTGTAATTGTCAAGCAATTGCAGACCTTGGGTATGTTATTCGGCTCCACCTCAAACCTGTAATTATGGTCTTGCTGTGGTTTAGCTGGGATGTAAGGGGGTCTGTCTAAGGGATATGAAATTGTTGGTGGCCATAGGGCAGGCAAATGCTCGCCATGGCTTGGTTCTGCGTCTTTTCCTTATGTCAAGTGGGTGAAACCCATGACAGTTGGAGGGGAAATTGCCTACTATTAGGATGGGAATCTTCGCGCTCTGTCGTTAAGGGGGGGGGGGGTTGGGGAATCTCGTCAGTCGTAGGGTAACACTGGAGGGACAATGGAGCATAGATGGGGGCAGGGGAAAATAGCTGGTAGGCATCTTAGGATGCATCCATACCCGAGATTCACATAATAAGCATTGGGGTACTTGGAACCCATGCCGGAGTGAGGGTAAGCCCATAAATTGTGGGTGGAGGCCAAGCTGGGGGGAACTAAGAGGCAAGAGTGATGAGCCCCAAAAATGGGTAACTTATTGGGCTCATTTTGCCTATTGTTCTCCATTAATCCACCATTCTTCATAGTTTATGCATGCTTTTGAGTATATTTATATTGATTGAACAAATGAGGATAGTCACTTGACCATGAAGACTAATATGTGTTTATTGCAGTTTGGACAGCTTTTGGACCAAGGTCAAGCATTTATGAGCCATTTGATAGCCGAATGCAAGGGGACAAGGCTGAGGATTCGTAGGGAGGGTGCCTCCTGCACTAAATGGCCTCTTCCTCGAGTTCTCCACCATCAGCGCGAAGTTCAGCAGCCCACCAATGTTGATTCCCAAGGGCAGCCGAGCAGCTTTTATGAAGTGATTGAGTACTAGCAGTTTCGGTAGCCAAGCCCCTCGAATCAAGGAGGACTGTTGGAGGTCCTCGTGGTGCATAAATAGGAAGGCTTCCAGCCTTCGTAGGCTACTTTTTTGAACAACTGTATTCTGCACTATAGTGCTGCTAGTTTCTCAGCGCATTTTGTAGCTTCTGCTGTACAACTTCTTTTGTGACATGGTTATTTTTGAGTAATGGAAAGCAGTTTCATTTGGCACTAGTTCTGAGCTTCTTCTTAGGAGCCTGCAGCTCTTGGGGTTGGGCCCAACCCAAGTGCCAAGGTTTCCTTTGTGTACTGTTATGTGTTGTTGATGTCTTTATCAAATAATTTCTGTTAAGTAGATTAAAGTCTTGCTTGGTTACCTAGGTCATTGTTGATGATTAAAAATGCTTTTCATGTTTAGATTGGTTTGATAGGTTGATAACAAAGAAGATCTTCAGAAAAAGGCTATCAAGTACCCCTGATCTCACCTCTCCCTCCGTGGGACCATGAGCTGGGACCAAGGCGTCCTTGCCGCCACCAAAAACACTGTCTTTGCTTCGTCATGCAATTGTTAGTATTAGATTCCCATTTGTGGAAGTTGATACCAGTTGCGGTTACATGCTCAGTCCATGATTGCTTAGTTTGCATAGCTATTTCACATGATTTTGTTGCCAATAAACTTCTGTTCATTTTCTTTGCTGATATTTAGGTCAGATTAGGTTAAAGTAGCTAGGTCTTTGGTTTTCTGAGTCTTTGTTTGAATAGTTTGGAAAATAACTTGTAGAGCACCTGTGATACCTCTTTGCCTACCCCTACTCCATCAATACCACCTGCTCCGTCCTCTAACTCTGATTCTTGCCTCACATTTGCTACGTTCCCTCACTTTGACCTAATTTCCATATTTTTGTGCAACATTGCTCTACCCCTCCTTGAACAAATCCAACCATCCTTATCACTCACCCGCTTCGTTCGCTAGGTCCTGGACCCCTCCACATCATCATCCAACATCTGTACCCACTTCTTCACCTTTCTTGCACCATCAACCCTCCAAAATCCCCTTTCGGAACATCTTGTAGAAGCCATAGAACATCCTGTAGAACCCCTGCAGACTTCCTGTAGAAGCTCATGAAAGTGGTTTCTTGAGATCCGATCAATGTGAACCTCTCTGGAAGGGTGCTAGGGACCCCCTTAGGCCCTCTTCTCACCTTCCAAACCTCCTACAAGCGTCCACTCCATTTCCTTTTGCCAATCAACCTCTGCACAGTCAAAATAGTCAAAACACCTGCAAAGTGATTCCACAAATATTATTCGAAAATACAAAAAGATGTTTTCTTCATATTTCTCTCTAGAAGTAGCTTAGTCACATGCATTTTACCTTTCTAGAAGTCAATGGCATCCATTTCTCTAGCTTTCATCCTTTCACTTGCACCAGTAGGGTTAGTCGGTAAAACTAGGGTTTATTAGGGTTTGCGTTCCTTTCTAGCTTTCAACTTCTTTCTACAAGTAGATTAGCCTATGGTTGAGTTAGTTTTCGTCCATCACAGTTAAAATCTTCTTCTAAGAGCTCATAGAAGTTGGCTTAAGCTCCTAGCAGACTTGTGCCAGCTGATCAAGTGACAGCCTGCGGCAAGAGCTAGTACTTGTGCATATAGCACCATCGCTTCCAAGTTTGTTACGAACTACCGGGTTGATAAAAGTAAAGAAGGGAGTCCCAGGAGTTGCAGCATTATTGCTGCAATACTGGAACCCACCGTTCTTTTTGGCGCCGTTGCCGGGGAGGCGTCAGAGTATTTATGATTGCTGCTTTTCTTCTATTTTCTACTACAACCTTTTGCTAAGTAGTTTATTTCATTTCAATTCCGCAATTTCAATTCTGCAAGCGTAGATTAGCATTTCAATTCCTGCAATTTCATTCCAGCAAAATAGATTATACCTTTCCTGCTTTCATAGATTAGCATTTCAATTCCGCAATTTCAATTCTGCAAGCGTAGATTAGCATTTCAATTCCTGCAATTTCATTCTAGCAAAATAGATTAGTCCTTTCCTGATTTCATTTCAATTCCACATTTTCATTTTAGCAAGATAGATTTTAGTTAGTTGCAGTTCAATCTATTTCAGTTTTGCAGGTACAAGCAAAAAAAAAAAAAAAAAACGCCAAAACTCCACCAAAAATATTCCATTTCATGCCTCGTAGGAACAGAGACAATACAGGGAAATTCTTACCCAACACCCCCACCACATCGCTAAGTCACCCTTCTCTCTTCTTTGGTGGCAGTGATCCAGAAGAACCTATAGGTGAACCTCCAGAGATATACGAAGATCCTATAACAGAAGAAGAGCAAGAAAACATTCCTTTTAAGACCATGGCTGAAAACAGAAACGGTAGAGAAGATGAGGAGAGAATAGAAGGTGCCTTTCCCATCCGAGAGACCAATGGGGACATGAAGATGAAAAACATAAGTCCCTCAGCCTTACCTCATTTCCGTGGATTGACCACTGAAGACCTTGATACCTTCCTGTTTGAGTTTGTTGTCCTTTGTCAAACTTATGACTATGCAGAAGACGAGCAAAAGTTGAAACTCTTTCCCTCTACCCTCAAGGATGCAGCACTACGCTGGTTCATGGGGTTACCAGGAAACAGTATCACAACTTGGGCTCAGATGCAGCAAGCCTTTAACAACTAATACCAGGACTACTGTAGGTCAAAGGAAACAAAGGGAGAGATCTTTCGGATGACCATGGGAAGTGATGAGTCTTTAGAAGACTATGAGGAAAGGTTCCAACTTAGCTATAAACGGGCCAGGTGCATGCTTGACCCTGAATCTCTGAAGTTGGTTCTGCTCCGAGGAGTCCCCGAAGACCTTCTATATACCCTCCATCTGCTAGCTGGAGGAAACATCTACCAACTACCTTATGAGGACATAAAGACTGTGTTTAGAAACCACTCTAGGGTAGCCCAGAAACGAGGTAGGGGGAATCCACTCTCAGCTAGTACCACCTTCTCCAAGCATGAGTTTGCTAATCAGATGGAAGACCTCAAAAGTGAGATGAGACAGAGCATTGCCATGCAACTGGATACTTTCTGAATCCAACAGAAGAAAGAGGAAGCTGAGAGGGCTTTGGCCATTTTTTGTCCCAGATGTACAAGGAAGCATCCTAAGAACGAGTGTCCATTACACTTAGTGGAGGTATGTTTCGTTTGTGAGGAATACCACCCCATGAACTAGTGCCCAACCTTACCTGGACTTAAAGCCATGTACCAAGGGGCTGAAGGGGCCACTGAGCCACTCTAATTCCTCAACCAAAAGAGGCCGCATGGGTCCAGACCTTACGAGCAGGGGATGCAAGGAACATCCCAAACTTATTACAACCCCAAGCAATCTGCTCACATGCCTTCTTGGGGCCCCCTGCTCATCCTTCCTGGTCCACACCTCCTCCTTGGTCTTATCCATCTCAATACCATACTCAACCTGCTGCTCATTCGTTTCACTCTCATGTCCAGCCACAACCTCAGTGGAATGCACCTCCTACTCAACCACAACCATTACCTCTTGCTCCTCCAAGAAAACCCCAGATGCCTGCTCAACCAAACCCGAACCCTAACAATAGACAGGCCCAGTAGGTATACACTGGAGAGACGACATGCCCTACCTATGCTGTGGAGATTCAGGAGATCAACCTACGGTCTGGAAAGGTCCTTCCAGATCGCCAACCTCCTCCCCTGGAGGATGAGGAAGGGAAACATGAAAGTGAACCCAAAGCCATTCCACCCTTTCCTGAGAGACTAACAGTAGCCATGCAACCAGACCTAGAGGAGACTGAAATTCTGGGAGAACTTAAAGAGTTGTGCGTGAAAATCCCACTTCTCCAGGCCATAAAAGATGTACCAATCTACAACAAATTGATCAAGGAGAAGTGTTTCAGGCACCCAGGCAGGTGCAAGAGAGATGCCCCGACTATCAATGTCATAGGACAACTGTCCGATCTGATGTTGGGACAAATAATCTGTCCAAAATATTTGGATCTTGGGAGTCTTGTAGTAGATGTCCACATCAATGGCACCATAATCCCCCACACCCTGATCGATCTAGGGGCTGCCATCAATGTGATGACTAGGGACACTATGCTCAAACTCAACCTTCAGAGTTCCTTAAGAAAGACCTCGACAGTACTGCAGTTGGCAGACCACTCCACCGTGACTCCCGAAGGGATTGTGGAGGATGTCCTGGTCTCTGTTGATTCTTGGGAGTACCCTGCGAACTTTTTGGTCCTTCAGCCAAAGGCGAAACTCACTGGATACCCCCTCAGTTTGGGAAGGCCTTGGTTAGCTACTGCGGATGCTTACATCAATTGTCGAGCTAGGAGCATGACCATCAAGAATGGGCTTATGTCCAAACAGCTAGTCCTATACCCTCCTGCCCAACCTATGTTAGAACATGACTTACCACTTTGGTTGGAGGAGGGAGATGAGGGTGAAGTATACTCTGCACCATTGTGCACAGTAGAAGCTGCCAGGGGAGGTCCTCTGACCGAGGATGACTTGATCGAGAATTTGATTCAAAATCCACCTCCCAGTGCACTATCGTTAGAGGAGTTAGTGGAACGTACCCAAGCCAGAGCTTTAGTGGACCTCTGTGTGGCCGATCTGACCTCACCCAGAGTTAAAAATGTGGAATTTGGCCCTGAAAGAACCTTAAATATCAGCTCATCCCTATCTTCCTCTCAGGAGAAGGAGCTATGTAGCCTATTGAACCACCATTTGGAGGCTTTTGCCTGGAGCTATAAGGAAATGAAAGGAGTCCATCCGTTGGTCTGTACCCATCACATTTACATTAAAGAGGATTGTAAACCAGTCAGGCAGCCTCAGAGGAGAATGAATCCAGCCCTTAAGGACATCGTTAAAGAAGAATTGCAAAAGTTGTTGGATGCAGGATTCATCTACCCCATCTCGGACAGCGAATGGGTTTCTCCTCTGGTGCTTGTACCCAAGAAAAATGGGAAGTGGAGAATCTGTGTAGATTATCGAGAACTTAACAAAGCCACCAAGAAGGACCATTTCCCTTTGCCTTTCATAGATCAAGTGCTAGATGGACTGACAGGGAAGAAGTTCTTTTCTTTTCTAGATGGGTTCAATGGGTATAATCAAATCCAAATCAGCCCGGAAGACCAAGATAAGACTACCTTCACTTGTCCTTGGGGAACCTTTGCCTACTGGGTCCTTCCCTTTGGGCTATGAAACGCTCCTGCCACTTTCCAGAGAGCAGTATTGAGCATATTTGCTGAGCTGGTTCACGATTCGGTGGAAATATATAGGGATGACTTTACTCCTTATGGGTCTAACTTCCAAGAAGCATTGTCTAACCTGGGAAAAGTTTTAACCAAGTGTATTGAGATGAACCTGTCCCTCAGTCCTGAAAAATGTGAATTCCTAATGACTGAAGGGACCGTGTTAGGTCATACCATTTCTTAACAAGGATTACAGATGGATCCTAACAAAATTGCTATCATCCAAAAGGTTCCACCTCCTCAAAAGATAAGAGATGTTCGGAGTTTTCTAGGCTTAGCAGGATATTATAGAAGATTCATTAAAGATTTCAATAAGCTAGCCTCGCCATTGTTTGGCCTCTTAGGGAAAGATGTTGAGTTTAAATGGACTAACGACTGTCAAGGGGCTCTGGATGAGTTGAAAGATAAGCTGGTGTCCGCCCCGATCTTGAGAGGTCCAAACTGGGCCCTACCTTTCCACATCCACACTGATGCCTTGAACAAAGCCATAGGGGCAGCCTTAGGACAAGTTGAGGAGAAACTACCATATGCCATATACTTTGTCAGCAAAAACCTGTCCAAGGCAGAGATGAACTATACTGTAACCGAAAAAGAGTTCCTGGTTGTAGTCCATTCCCTAAACAAGTTCAGACACTACATCACTGGTTATCAAACATTCGTACACACTGATCATGCTGCGATTAGATATTTAATGAATAAGCATGATGTAAATGCTTGTATCATTAGATGGTTACTCTTGTTGCAGCAATTTGATTTGACCATTGTGGACAAGCCAGGTAAGGAAAATGTTGTTGCTGACTTTCTATCTAGATTGGATTTGCCTGCAGGTGAAGAAGGGACAGAGGATGACCAGATGCCAGACGAACACCTATTTGCTATTTCAGTACTCTCTCCATGGTTTACTGATATAGCAAATTACTTGGTCCCAGCACTATTCCCTCCACACCTATCCTCAAGAGAGAAGAGCAAAATTGTGAGGAAAAGTGCCCCATTCACTTGGATCGGGGGCAACCTGTTTAAACTTGGCCCAGATCAGATCTTGACGCGTTGTGTTAGGGAGGAGGAAGTTTTCGACATCCTCCTGACCTGTCATGATGGGCCCTGTGGAGGTCACTTTGCAGTGAAAAGGACTGCCTTCAAAATTCTACAGGCAGGCTACTATTGGCCCACTCTTCATCAAGACGTTAGAAGATACATCAGCCAATGTGACTGATGTCAAAGGATGGGGAAAACGACTCCAAGGGATGAAATGCCCCTCCAACCTAAAGTGACCTTCAAGCCATTTGAGAAGTGGGGAATGGATTTTGTGGGTCCTATCAACCCTCCTTCAAAGCAAAGGTCTTACATCATTGTGTGCACAGACTACCTGACAAAGTGGGCAGAAACCAAGGCAATCAAGGCAGCGACAGAAGGAAAAGTGGCTGAGTTTTTAAGGGAAAATATCTTCTACAAATTTGGCTACCAAAGGGAGCTAGTCACCGATCAAGGAAGTCAGTTCACCTCTAACCTGATTGAAGACCTGCTCGCTCATCACAAGATCAAGCACAGAACTTCCACCCCTTATCATCCGCAAGCTAATGGGCAGGTGGAAGTTACTAATAGATCGTTGGAAGAGATTTTGACTAAAGTGGTGAGCAGCAGCAGGAAGGATTGGGCAGATCGCTTGGTTGAGGCCACCTGGGCCTACAACACCACTTGGAAAACTACAACAGGTTTCACACCTTATGAGTTGGTCTACGGGAAGAAGGCTCTGTTGTCCATAGAATTCAAGTACAACACATTGAGGGTGGCAGCTCAGCTGGACCTAGATCTCAGCCATGCACAACGGGAAAGATTACTGCAGCTGAATGGATTAGATGAATAGAGAATGCAGGCCCTCCTCCACTCAGAAGTAGTTCAACTCCAGAGGAAGATATGGCATGACCGGCACCTTAATGAAAAGAAATTCTAGCCAGGAGATTGGGCGCTGCTGTATGACTCAAGATACAAGGATTTCAAAGGGAAACTGAGGACAAGGTGGTTAGGACCATATACAGTGGAGAAATGCAACGACAATGGTTCAGTCCTTATTAGGACCATTGATGAAGAAGCCATCCCCATGCTCGTCAATGGGCATCGATTGAAAATCTACAGGAAACCCCTTTCGAGGCAGGAGTTCATTGAAACTTTGGACAAATCAGTGCTGGTAGTGGAGCAGGGCCCTATCTCTACTCCACCCACACCTTGAGCATTAAAAAAAAAAAAAAAAAAAAAAAAGATCCAGACAGTGAGGGTGAAAACCTCATGGAGGCGCCCCAGCTGTCTCTCTCTCAAAAAAAAAGAAAAAAAAGAAAAACAGGCCTAATCTCTGTGGAATAATTGCAGGTTGCAGGGAATATATTACAGGTTAGGAAGGTCGCACAAAACAAAGACAAGGGTCTGCACCAGGCTACAGGACACCCTCACAGACACTTCATCCATGACCCCTCGCCTCTCCTAAGATTCATCATATTCGGGGGCAGATTTCACCTTCTACAGGAAGTTCTGCCTATTCTACAGGCAGTCTATGTCTTCTACAGGAAACATCCTATAGAACCTTCGGGCAAGCCAAAATCGATCTTGGAGGGGAATTTGAAGGTTGGAATCTATTTGTTAGGCCTGTAGCCACCCCTGTTTCCACCCATCACCATATGGCACCCTGTTCCATCTCTTTACACCTCTGTCACCCACCTGGTTATGTGTTCCTGCACAGTCATACAAGAAACCCTGTTTTCCTCAGATTTCCAGCAAGAATTTTTCAGCGACAAATCAAGCAATGATGTCTAGCTCACCCTACCTGTCAATCTCCATCTGGACTCTTCATCAACCGAATCCCTCGTCAGCAATATAACCCTGCTCGTTTAGCTTGCATTCCAGGAGGATAAGCAGCTACAGGACATCCTATAGGAATCCTGTAGCAGCTGATCCCTCTGGGAGACATATTTTGGAAGCAAGAACAGCTGAAACCAACAAAGGGAACATGCAAAAAGCTCCTCTTGGACGTGAAAACATCCTCGGCAGCTGAAACCAAACAGAGCCTATACATGCAGCGTTAACAATCGAAGGATCGGGTTCCAAAACCCGTGCATACAACATCAAAGAATGAAGGAATGGGTTCTAACACCCGTGCACGAGGCAGCAGCAAGCGAAGGAATGGTCCCGAGACCCGAAGTCTGCATAATGCGTCCATGGCCACGCAGGTAAGTGTCTAAACCCATTCGTCAATTGCATAAACTATATTTCGAAAGCTGCATGCCTATGAAAATGGTTCGGATTGAATGGGATCGGTGGCCAGTCAACTGGCCACCCTCAGCCAGTTACATAGCTTCGTGGGATCTGAACAAGCTCAGTTACGTTCAAATTTGCTGACGAGATGTGCAGCCGACACGTGTGGAGTGTCCAGTTGGGGAAAATTGTTGGGACTGGCAGTGGTGGCGGCGGTTAATGGCAGAAGGGGAGGTGATGGTGGTCAGAGACACGCAGAGAAATGATGGCCGTGACGTTGGATCAACGGTTCGGTCTAGCCACCTCATCCCCTCGCCATGAATTGCGCCGTAGTTAAAAGATGCTCAGCTGAAGACTCTCACCACCCTCTGTTCATTCGCACTTGCAACATCCTCGGTCGAAGTACGCGTCCTCTGCTTCCAAAATCTGTTAACCCGTCGTCCTCCACCGAGTTTTTCGGCTTGTTTCAAAAAAATCTCCCACGTACCGGGCTCGTTCAGAGGCGCAGTGACATCCTACAGAAGCCGGCAAGAGTTCTACAGGAAGTACGACACAACTTTCCAGAGCAGGGAAGCCTGGACTTTTCTTCGTCGAATTTGGAGTTCCGAGAGAGGTAGGCTTGAAAACACTCTTCCATGCATGGTATGTTTCGAAAAGGTGGTGAATTGAACTGTCTCAAATTGGGGAGTCTGAGAAAAATCCGCCTGTGAGTTGGAAATAGCAGTTTGCCTGTGTGTTGCACAATATTTCTCAGTTTGTTTTTGTGTCAAAATTCTCCTCCATAGTTCCTTTTAAAAAAGAAAATTCTCCTGTAGGAAAGATACGCAACTATGAGGGCTAGCCTGTGTATGAAGAATTTGAATTTGCATGTTTGTATGTATGCTGGGAATAAACATTGAGCTCTGTACTTTGTCTGTGGAAACCTAATTTTTTCCTTCATAAACGGACAACCGAGTTCTGGGCAGCAACAACCTTAAAGCCAGGGAATTGGTGCTAATTGATAGTTGAAATCCCTTTTCAAAGTTCAGGGGAGAAATCCATAAACAACATTCCCTTTTCTTATCAGAGCATAAAACAGGGCACTCTCACCATGCCAGGGGGGTTTATCAGGAAAGAAGCTTCGGATCCCAGCAAGCTGCGTGAGCATCTGGAGGTGGTGTACCTCTTTACCCACGCTAATTGGATGTCCTTTTGTGACAAAATTCAGGGTCATGACGATGAGATAACAGAGGAATTCTTAATGTCTCTAAAACCTGAATCAAAGACATAGGCCACAGTGAATTTTAGGGGTTTGACCCTAGAAGTTACCCCTGAGCTCATTAATCATGTTACTGGTCTCCCATTAGGGCTCCCTTGGAGCAAAGAAGAAAGGTCATTGGGCCACGCAGCCAAGAAAGAATTCTTCCTGCCTGAGGAACATCCCGTAGAAGACAAGAACGGGGTTCGGAGAACCAACTTACCTCCTCTCTGGAGCGAAGTCAGTTTCCAAATCATGAAATACATTACCTATGAAGGGAGGTTCAGCATTGTCTATGAATATCATTTCAGCTTGCTGAGTGAACTAAGACATGGAATGGATTTACCTCCAGAAAAGAAGTTGAGCATCCCCTATTTTCTTCTGCAGTCATTAACTGAATGTGTCACAAAATTGAATGAAGGGACACCGGATCAGTTAGCCCATCATGGGCTCATCAAAGTTTTAGTGGAAGATGCCCTCCACACCTACACTGTCCCCCTCTCTTGGGAAATTTTCCGAAACATGTCCAGAGATGACGATATTAGAATTCTGGCCGAGGAGCTAACCTCATCCAACAGTAAAGAAGGGGAACACACTGACGCAGGAGAGACAACCAGTGGTAAAGAAACACAGGTGAAACAAGCATAAGCAGGACAAAAAGAGAAAGAGGGAAAGGGCCAAATTTCTGAGCCTAAAATAGAGCAAGGAACAACAACACAAACACCAAGGGAAAAGAGACTGCAGAGGAGAGCAGAGAAGGCAGAAACATCCCAAGTAAAGGCTGGCACAACCACAACAGTCACACCAAAAAAAAAGGTAAAGACAGATCCTGAAATGGCCGCAATACAGGCAGAAACAGTTGACATAGAGACTTCTACAGGAAGCATGGAAATAGAACAACAAAGGGGGAAATCACCAGAAATATTGGCAAGAGAGGCAGCAGCTGTGCTTGCCGCCTTAAAAACACCTCCAAAACAAAAAGGGAAGCGAAAGAGGCAAACCTCCATGTACTTTAAAGAAAGAAGGAGCACATGGATCAAAGTAGGCAGACCCCAGCCGCAGTCAAAGGAGCCAATTATCATTGAGGACACAACCCCTAAACCAAAGGAAGGGTCTCCTTCAAAGATATCCATCACCTATGAATGAGGAAGCCCAAAAACTTCCACCTGGAGAGAGAGACTGAAGACAATGGACTCAAAGACAGTTCTATAGGAAGCTGAGAAATCTCTACAGGAAACTCGGGCTAAGCTAAAAGAGACCGAGAAATTGGAGGAAAAGGTGGCCAAACAATCACAGGAAGAAGAAAGGACAGAGGAAATATTGGAACCAAGCCCTCAGCCCAGTTTGGGCTCATACTATAACCTTTTAGAAGCTGGGAAAATAATTCCCCAAAAATTTGTGGTGCCACTATTCTTTGCACTGGAAGAAGAAAGAATTAGGACTCACACTTGGATGAGGATTGCCAAGTCCAAGGGTGTGGTAGGCATAGGCCCCTAGAAGAACAACTCAGGGAGTCAAGGAAAGAATTGGCCATGGTGAAGCATGTGGAAAGCAGTTAAAGGGCCAAACTACAGGAAGAGAACGAGCTGCTGAAACAGCAGCTATAGCTACAGGGAATCCATAAGGAAGACAAGCCTCCAATATAGGAGAACAACAGCAATGGGAAAAGCCTCCAACAGACAAAGAAACCTTGGATGAACAACAAAGAAAGGATGGGCTGCAGGCTAAGATCGGCTACAGGCTAAGATCGAGGCACTAACAAAATAGCTACAGGAGAAGGAGTTGTAGGCAGCAGAGGAGATACAGTCTCTAAGGCAACAGGTACATGAGAAGGAAGCCCAACTGGCCTGCATGACCAGCTAGGCACTACTCCATTTCAAAACTACCATCAATTCATGGCTTTATGTGATAATAGCTCATCAGAGGACAAGGCTAAATTATCAGAGTTTTATTTACACAACTTGGCCCTTCCAAACATGAATTCGTGGGATCCCAATGCTGTGGTAGGAGATGTGCAACTTATGGCCATGGCCTCTTGGTTGAATCATGAGGAAAAAAGGGCAACAGAGGTCCGAAATATTATGAACAGGGAACTTAGTGAGCCACTAATGATCAGAGCAGAGCCGGAAGATCCCTCAGCATTGATAAGCGCCCACCAACACTTGGCCAACAATCCTCAGGATTTACCAGATTACATTGAACGACAAGCTCAAGCTATTTCCCACTTTTAGGACATGGAGAGACTATTGGGGGATAACTGCCTTCATGCTTGCACAAGGAGGTGGAACACACTATCCCATAGTTTGAAGATAAGAGAATACCACTCTCCAACCAGGATGAGGGAGGCCTTGGCAACAGTACCCCTCTATAAACAGTCAATGCAAAATCTGCAAGCCAATTGGATCGGCCTAAAGTTCAGTCCTCCCTTGCTTTTGGGATTGCTGGAAGGAGTTAAGGAAGAAGAGGAAAATAGGTAGTGGGAGGAAGTGGAAAGAAAAGCAGGATTTCATGACCGGGAAGAAGACATCACCTCAGAGGCCTGGGACGTGAGAGAGGTAGTCAAAGCTATCAAGGATGATGAGCTAGATTAGTTGCTCAGAGGATGAGCAACCCATTTAGCAGGGGGGTGATGATGAGCCCCAAAAATGGGTAACTTATTGGGCTCATTTTGCCTATTTTTCTCCATTAATCCACCATTCTTCATAGTTTATGCATGCTTTTGAGTATATTTATGTTGATTGAATGAATGAGGATAGTCACTTGACCATGAAGACTAATACGTGTTTATTGTAGATTTTTGGATAGCTTTTGGACCAAGGTCAAGCATTTATGAGCCATTTGACAGTCGAATGCAAGGGGACAAGGCTGAGGATTCGTAGGGAGGGTGCCTCCTGCACTAAATGGCCTCTTCCTCGAGTTCTCCACCATCAGCTCGGAGTTCAGCAGCCCACCAACATTGATTCCCAAGGGCAGCCGAGCAGCTTTTATGAAGTGATTGAGTACTAGCAGTTTGGGTAGCCAAGCCCCTCGAATCAAGGAGGACTGTTGGAGGTCCTCGTGGTGCATAAATAGGAAGGCTTCCAACCTTCATAGGTTACTTTTTTGAACAGTTGTATTCTGCACTATAGTGCTGCTAGTTTCTCAGCTCATTTTATAGCTTCTGCTGTACAGCTTCTTTTTTGACATGGTTATTTTTTAGTAATGGAAATCAGTTTCATTTGGCACCAGTTCTGAGCTTCTTCTTAGGAGCCTGCAGCTCTTGGGGTTGGGCCTAACCCAAGTGCCAAGGCTTCCTTTGTGTATTGTTATGTGTTGTTAATGTCTTTATCAAATAATTTCTGTTAAGTAGATTAAAGTCTTGCTTGGTTACTTAGGTCATTGTTGATGATTAAAAAGGATTTTCATGTTCAGATTTGTTTGATAGGTTGATAACAAAGAAGATCTTCAGAAAAAGGCTATCAAGCACCCCTGATCTCACCTCTCCCTCCATGGGACCATGAGCTGTGACCAAGGCGTCCTTGCCGCCACCAAAAACACTGTCTTTGCTTCGTCATGCAATTGTTAGTGTTAGATTCTCATTTGTGGAAGTTGATACCAGTTGCGGTTACATGCTCAGGTCCATGATTGCTTAGTTTTCATAGCTATTTCACATGATTTTGTTGCCAATAAACTTCTGTTCATTTTCTTTGCTGATATTTAGGTCAGATTAGGTTAAAGTAGCTAGGTCTTTGGTTTTCCGAGTCTTTGTTTGAATAGTTTGGAAAATAACTTGTAGAGCACCTGTGATACCTCTTTGCCTACCCCTACTCCATCAATACCGCCTGCTCCATCCTCTAACTCTGATTCTTGCCTCACATTTGCTACGTTCCCTCACTTTGACCTAATTTCCATATTTTTGTGCAACATTGCTCTACCCCTCCTTGAACAAATCCAACCATCCTTATCACTCACCTGCTTCATTCGCCAGGTCCTGGACCCCTCCACATCATCATCCAACCTCCATACCCACTTCTTCACCTTTCTTCCACCATCAACCCTCCAAAATCCCCTTTCGGAACATCCTGTAGAAGCCACAAAACATCCTGTAGAACCCCTGCAGACTTCCTGTAGAAGCTCACGAAAGCGGTTTCTTGAGATCCGATCACTGTGAACCTCTTTGGAAGGGTTCTAGGGACCCCCTTAGGCCCTCTTCTCACCTTCCCAACCTCCTACAAGCGTCCACTCCATTTCCTTTTGCCAATCAACCTCTGCATAGTCAAAATAGTCAAAACACCTACGAAGTGATTCCACAAATATTATTCGAAAATACAAAAAGATGTTTTCTTCATATTTCTCTTCAGAAGTAGCTTAGTCACATGCATTTTACCTTTCTAGAAGTCAATGGCATCCATTTCTGTAGCTTTCATCCTTTTACTTGCACCAGTAGGGTTAGTCGGTAAAACTAGGGTTTGTTAGGGTTTGCGTTCCTTTCTAGCTTTCAACTTCTTTCTGCAAGTAGATTAGCCTCTGGTTGAGTTAGTTTTTGTCCATCACAGTTAAAAGCTTCTTCTAAGAGCTCATAGAAGTTGGCTTAAGCTCCTAGTGGACTTGTGCCAGCTGATCAAGTGACAGCCTACGGCAAGAGCTAGTACTTGTGCATATAGCACCGTCGCTTCCAAGTTTGTTACGAACTACCGGGTTGATAAAAGTAAAGAATGGAGTCCCAGGAGTTGCAACATTATTGCTACAATATTGGAGCCCACCAAAGAGCTCTAAGGTTGAGGCAATGAGGGATAGGAATCCAAGCCATAGCTAGTATATAACAAAATGCAAGGGGGGATCGCGAGCTTGGCATGGGTATGGGATGGTAGACCTGCATACGAGTGAGAGAATTGGAGAGGGGGAAAGGGTGCTCCAAGGGGCTGGGGCTAGGGCCTTTCCCATTGGGGGTTGTGGGATGTGACCCACCCCAGCATGATTATAGATTGAACGGGCAGAGAAGAGAAGCAAGGCAAGAAGTACCCTACTGCAACTAATAAGGAATGGGTGAGGTGGTGTATAGTTTCAATCATGTGTTTCAAACTAACTTACTGTGGATGTCATTAGTGCTCAGGACAACAGGGTATGGTGCATGCTGTGCGAGGCCGTGGACGTGGTAGAAGAGGCCCGACACCCAGGCAAGATAAGGGGCCGAGCACGTTGGAGCCATGCAAGGGCAGAAAATCAGTTGAACATCTCATAACAGAGGCAGCAAAAGCTTACCATGAGGGGACGAATGAGGGCATCCAGAAGCTGCTGGAAGAATGGGAAGAAGAAGTGAAACAAGGCAGTGAGACAAAGGAGGAGATGGACAATTGGAGGACCTTAGTCCCGGATCTGGGAAACACCTGTTGGTTCTAAAATGTGGATGCAAATTAGAGTCATTTACTATCAATCCATGTAAGTAAACTTCGAGGATCATCCAATATATATGGACTTAGAGACAAACTAAACTAAGCTAGGTGAAGAAATGCCACAGCTCCCTTACAAGATGTCTTTCATTGGGATCTCCAACACCTATTTAGTCATTTAATCAAAATGAAATCTAAAGACATTGTGACAAGTGTAAGAAATATTAAAGCTCCATTACAAGAGACTGTTCATTAATATTTCTAATCATCTTAATCAACAAACTATTTAAACTAATGAAATTAAAGCACTTAAACCTAATTCTGATTGATTGCATGAAATATTAAAGCTCTCTTACAAGAGACTATTCATTTATATCTCAAGCATATGAATAAGAAAATTAAACTAATGAAATCAAACATTAAATAACAACTCAAATTCATTGAAGGAAACATTAATACTTTCTTACGAAAGGTCATTCATTAATATTTCAAACATATGAACCTAATAATTTAATCTAATGAAATTCACAAACAAACGTAAAATAAAAGCCTACCAAAATAAAAGTGTACTTGCTAGGCAATGGGGATCCTTCCAAGGATTCACAAGCACACCAAAAGAGAAGTCAAATGTAGAGGATCAAAGAAGCTCTGTTTTATTCATCATTAATTGCAAATTGAAATTACAACCATTATAATGATTCTCCAAATCTAACTTCTCATTACCAACCTATAAGATACTAAGATTCTAAATTACAAATAAAGGACTAGGTTCTAAAATTCTCAAATTAAGATTACAAAATGAAGATTACAAATGAAGGAGATAACACTCCTACTTATACAAAAGCTATGATAACAAACTCATAAATGTAAATCCACTATTCCCTCCTTTGATCCACATATTTCTCAACCAATGGTGACACATAACCCTACTCCATGATCTCCTCGATGAGGTCCATGATCTTATCCATGAGGTCCATGATCTCCTCAAATTCGAATTTGAACATAGAGTGCCACATAAAGATGCCTTGGAAGCTTCTTTTGTACCTACACATGTCAACAAACTCATTCTAATTGTTAGGCATAAGTATATGGATATTTTTTCTAAATTTTACCCACAAATTCTCTTAAAGATACTAAGAATTAATAATGTTTTGGAAAACACAGTGATAACCCATTTAATGATGAAAGTAAAGCTAATGTGATGACATGGTGGTGGAATAGAGGTGAGAAAAGGTGTGAATGGAGAGAAAGTGGATGTTGAATGGAGTGAAAGTGGATGTATTTTAAGGATAATTCTTAGGCCCAACATACCCCCAAATTGAAGGTATTGCATGTCCTCATGTAATCTATTACATTACTTTTGATACTTGAGCTTTGGCTTAAACTTTGCATGATACTATTTACTTAAATTTTGCAAAGTGTTTTTGATGAGTTGCAACTTGGTTGGTTCTTGTGTGTCAACCATATTTTGTTTGTTGCATTCAATTTTAATGTATGATCTTTTCATCATGATAATTTGATTTTTATTGCAAAGTATTTTGTTGGAATGCATCATGGTTGGTTCTTTTGTAACAACCATGATTGTGTTGGCATACAATTAACTTTTAAATACTTTTTACAAAGTCATTTTAATGCTCATGATGACGTAATAGTAAATATATTTTGAAAGTATGTGGGTTTTAGAATGTGATATATGAATATGGAAAAATATGAAGGTGACAAAGTATGAATGTAAATGTATCCCCCCCCAAATTGATGGTTTTGGCAATTTTGTGAAATGTGGAAAGGAAGTTTTTTTCCAAAAATTATCATTCTAGCTTTCAAGGAATTAAATGGTTAAAAGTTAGAAAATATCGTACCTCAACTTACCCTTTCAAAAATGGATTAGAGTTGTGCACGTGTGGCTGCAAAATTTTGATCACAGTCTTCTTTACTTGGTTGTGCAAATGGTGGATGAAATCGAAAAAGTGAATCTTTTATTAATGCTGCATCAGCTACTAAATCTGTTGTTGGATCTTTTGTTGAATGTTCAGAATCTGCTGCTAAATGTGGCTGAAAATTTATAAGGCTTGGAAGGTATAAAAATTTAGAATTTACACTTTCCCCCCAACCTTAATTATTGACTTGTCCTCAAGTCATTTACATCAAAAACTGAAAAGCAATGAAAGTAAATTTGCGTCCTCTGCTACAAAATCATTGGTCTTCAAGTCTTCAACGCTCTTTGGCACAATCCTTGTCATGTGAATAAATGTTTCGGTGTCGAACATAACAAGAAATTGTTAACTTAGTGGCCATTGATGGATGCCACTTGTCAACACGAGATCTCCCATCTTTGATGTGGATGAGAGTCAAGATGCCCCGAACACATCTTTATAAGTATGAATGAATTTGCTATTGTCGAATACTTAGAAGATCCGATGAACAAAGGACATTGATGTATTCCCTTGTTTATCAGCATGATAGCTTGCCCTTAACGCATGCAAGCTTCAAGGTGTTTCTAGAATAAAAAATTTAGACTCAAGGACTATGGACTCAATGGTGTATGGAAGCAAGGTTTTATTTATAAGGGTAGGGGAAATAAAACTGACAATGGATATGTAAAGTGGAACAAAAAGCTTTTAAATAAGCTTCGTTACTTTTATTGGTGGGTTAGGATTGAAGAAAATGTAATGAAGTGAATGTGGGTAATGACAAATGGATAATGACTCTTGCTGGGAAAAAGTGAATTATAGCATGCAAAATCTCAAAAATAGCAATTATGCTCATTAATTCTGGAATTTCTGCTAAAATAGCTGAGTTTGACCAGCGTTGACCAGCCACTTGTAGACGTCGAATTCATGTGTGGATAGGTATTTCACCATCCTTGTATATTTAGGAACAACCATAGATCTTTGAATTTGCTAATCTGTCATGCAACATATCAAACCATTAAACCCTTACAGGAAGTTACAAGAACTTGTAAGTTTCTGGAAATGTCGTTCTTATGATCATGGTCTTGTTCTTTAGAATTTTTCATGAAACTAGTCTTTTGAAGACCAATTGTCATCACAATTTAATCTCCTTAATGATCAGTTGATCATCCGAAACCTGCTAAAAAAACTTGGCATAAATAACATAAGTTTGTTCAAGAAGAGATGGCCATTCCCTTCCTAATTCTTATGCAAAAATTGTATGCCAAAATTAAACAGATTAAGGAATATCAAAAGAATAATTTTAGTCTAGTTCATGATGTTAATAACAATCTATTTTTAATAAAAATAACCATGAAAAGTAAATCAACTCCCTGTTTATGTCTGATGACTCATGTGCATGTAAAAGCTTGGCATTATAGATTTTGTTTGTTGTTGTGTCCTACAGATTTGTATGTTATATATAGAAGCCAAATAATTAATTCTTAGTGTAAACGTGGAAATGTTTCAACCGTTATGCTTGATTTTGATTTAGATATAATCTCGTTGCTTATTGTCGGTCTTCGCTTTCTCTGAGTCTTCCATATGTGGTGCAATTATATGATTTTGAAATCCATCACTTAAGAGTAAAACTGACATACCAGTGCCTATGATTGTGAGTCTTTGGTTCCATTTTTCCCGCAATGAGTGTTGTCCAATATGAACCGGCTTGTTGAAACAAGACCCCAACATTGTTTGCATCACCATTAATACAACTGAATCTGGATTTGTCCATGAAGCACCATTGAAAGCTACGAAAAATTGTGCCAATGGAATATCATCGTCAATCATACGCACCTCGGATCCATTGAAGATAGCTCTTTCTCTATAAGCTGAGCTCTAGTTACAATATCTATTGGAAGGTTTATAAACAATTTCTTAGACAATTCCACTATGTCTTCATGCTTAACAGCACCATCTGCAGATACAACCTGTATTATTCGTCACAAATAACATAATGGTCATTGAAATCTGCCAAATTAATCAGCATGTGAAAATGACATCTTATGCTGACCAAGACAACCAAGAATACATATCTCATATGTGCTACAATTTCACATTAATTAACATGATCATATACTTATGCAGCTTATTCGATCTTGATTCGATCCATCAATAAGAGTGACTATAAATTTACCTGATTCGATCCATCAATAGGAGTGACTATAAATATGATAATAGTCACACATTCGTGTGAATGAAAAGAAGCCATTAAAAAAAAACCATCCTTACCATTCTCAGGCATGTATAGTGTGTGGTAATATACTGCTATAAAAGACCATCCTTACCATTCTTCTTCCTGTAATGTTTCAACAACTCGTAGTACTTGTTTCTTTATCTTTCATCTCATTTTTATTTCTATTTGTTTTTTTTTTATAATAGATTTTTGGAATGTTTCAGAATATTACAGATAATGCAAGTTTAAATAATCATTTTACTTCGTTTCTTATCTATTTAATTCCAAAAATCCCCAAAATATGCAATAAAAACTAGCCAAGAAAAAAATGACACCTCTTCATCGATCTATGTCATCAGATTTGACAAATCCATGGACAACGTAGTGAATTCTACCAAGCACTCTACTGTCTATGTAAAGTCTGTTAGTGGTTCATTAATGGAACAGGGAGAGACGATGACATCAATAAACATTGATCAAAATTTCAAGCTAGAAAACATTTTTCATCATAGCAGTTTGCCAGAAACGCGTAGTAATTTTGACACGTAATTTTAAAACTCATTTTCTAGCCAAATAAAAACGAATTTCTAAAAAATAAAATGTGGGTTTAGCTCAGAACGGGGGAAATTATAAAACCCAAAATGATTTGCGCCAATTCGTAATTGATTGGGAGATATGCGGGGTTCTATGGAGCCTTATTTGGCAAACTGCATGTAAAAAAAAATGGTTTTTTTAATTCATGCATAATCACTGCCTCAAATTCATAATCACCGCTATAAAGAAAATTGACAGGAGTATAAGTCTTCATTTTTTCTGCATGCCCAAAATCAGTAATTATCACTAAGAAGTTGTTGTGGTTCTCCTAATCAGGTTTTGATCTCGTTGTCTTCACTGTACTGAAAAATCGAGAGCAAGAGATATTCATAGTTATGCTAGATAAACTATGTGGTTTCAAGGAATCAGCTGTGCATTTCTCAGCACAAGAAGTGCTACATTGATGTGGGAAAGTTTTCGAGTGTATTATTGAGTGCCAAAAATTGAACCTCGGACGGAGTTAAAGGTTTGTCGGAGATAATTGCAAGGGACGACAGCAGGGCGCAGATTTGAATAGCTAAGCTGTGCCATTGTACGAAATATAGTTCTCGCTGCCATTGTGGGAACCCCTGATTCTCTATGTTTAAAATAAACTGAGACTACAACGCCAAACCATTAGCAAGATCGCAGGGTTTAATGGGTCTTCCAGGGGTTTAGACACTTCTTCCTTGAAATTATGGGCTCTCATTTATGGGAAAAACACTCCACCCTCGCAATTCTCAACAGAAAGTTAACAATAGACAATTTTCTAGGCAGATCACTTACCTGGCATTTCTTTCTGGAGATTCCTTTTGCTGTGTCGACCTCTTGTTTGAATCGATATCTTCAAAATCTGCATGCGATCATCAAATCATTAAATTGCTCAAATCATGCCACAAAATCTGCATGCAATCATCAAATTGTTAAATTGCTCAAATTGTGCCACAAAATCTGCATGCAATCATCGATAATTATCAGTATTCGTGGGGAGTGTTATCCACTTCCAACTATTTAGTTGACTTGCTTGATACTATACGTGTAAGGTGCAATTTCGGTAGCAAAGGTTCGGGTAACTTCGACTACGGGGATGTGGCTTCCTTGAGAGATTGTTGTGTTTATATATGCCATAGGAGAATATCATCGTACTGAAGGAGTCTGCCGGATGGATAACACTCACTGGCATGGTTCTCGTAATAAATCTAGGAGTATGAAAACATCTATGCAATGCCAATAAACATATCCTCTTTAATGCACTTGCGAAGGAAAAATATGGGGATCTATCACCCACTGTTGCTTTTGCGACGACTTCTCAAAAGCGTGACATCTAATCAGAGAAGCTCATGCTCGATATTGGTAGGGCTTCGATCCAACATCATTTCTCGAGATTTGTAGGCATGATGTCACCTTGGGGATGAGGTAGCATGGAAATAGAGTTGTGGAAGGTAAGATAACTGTGCACAATGGAAGAGGGGATTTCTTGATGTGCAACCAAAATCAATATTCATTCTCCACTGCCATGACATTCAAGTGTTTTTTTTTTTCACGAAATCGGGTGCTGTATGTATTCAAAAAAAGAAGGGAAGACTAAGCTCCAGCAATACAAGAAAAGAGCTCATAGGATGAGCTTGCAGCTGTATTACATTGAAGGTTTCCACTGAAATGCTTTCATAATCTACTTGAAGGACTTTAACACAAGTGTAAATTCGGACAAACTAGAACAATAGCAAACTGACTTTACAAAACATCTAATCTATGCTTATGTGACTGATTTGTCGAGCAGTGGAGTTCTACGGGTGGCTGTCAGCTTCTGTGATTTTTATGCTAGAGGAACTGGTACTTGGGGCATTGATCTTGTCCATCATATACCTGAGAATGTCAACAGATTCCTGAATGTGCGCACAGGTGTTTTTAAGAGAGTTGAATTGCTCCTGCAGAGAGGAGATGCGATGAAGGAAGAGGCTGATATCAGATTCATATTTTGCTGAAATGATCCTGGAAGCAGCTTCGATTTTCTTATCCAAGAGACGCTGGTGAGCTCTAACTTACTCAAGTTCTGCTTGCAGGTCACGACAATGGAGGCAATCTTCACTGCGATCCATCCAAAGAACTTCAAATCGGACTTGAAACGACACTGAATGAAGGCTCCCACAGGCTATATTAACGGCAATGATAACCAAAATGTTAATCAGAGTGGCAGGGGAAAGAGTAGAGGGGGGTCTCAGGAAATTGAAAACAGAACTGTGGGGAGTTCCAGAATTTAAGACAGAGACTAAAGCTAAGCAATAGGAAGCAAAATAAGACAGAGGGGGATTGCACTGAGGCAAGCTGGAGATGCTTGACAACCCAGAAAGGGAGAATCGGGTGGGAAGGAGCCTGATCAATGGAGCGATCATAGAATTTGAAGTCGAAAAACAACTGCTAACAAAGGGAGCGAGATCGGAGGGATAAGCAAACGAGTAGAGGGGAACTTGCAGATGAGAGGGAAGCTTCCCATGATAAATAGCAGGTGGGCAGAGACCCAAATCGAGCCGGATCACGTGAAAAGATCTAGGGCGTTCACGAAATCCAAAGGGGAAGCAAGATTTAGGAGATACAACAAGATCTGCAATAAGATATGAGGGTATAATCGGATGATTGCAACATAGAACCTCGGGATTGCAGGAGATATGGTCGGGGTACGCTTTGACAGGGGCGCAGGTCATTTGACATAAACAGTTTAAAGTAATCATGAAAATCAAGGGAGGAATTGAAACGAATCTTCATTGTTACAGTGCAAGCTTCCTTTGGGCCGAGAACAAGCATGACTGGCCCGTTTGTCAGCCTCTTGATTGATGGATCGGAGGATGTGATAGAATTGGAATTCCTTATCATGGTTGATAAGAACTTTGCATCTGTTGATGATTTGCTGCAAGAAAATATTAGAAGCTTTCCGCTTACTGTTCATTAAATTAATAATGATAGCAGAGTCACCGAAGATGAGAGCTTTTTTGATTCCCTGTGTCTGTAGCTGAAGTATGCCTTGGTAGAGGGCCGGAGCCTCAACTCTGTTGTTGGAGAGGATCCCCAAACCCCATTCAAATGAGACTAAGGTCTCACCAAAGGGATTGAAGATAATGCCCCTTGCTCTCGCAACTCTCGGATTAGATTTAGAGGCACCGTCAAAAAACAAGGAGTGGATGTTACTTGAGCGAAGCCAGTTGTTGAAGTCGATCTGCTTTAATCGGATTTTCCATCTGATACTTTTAGCCTTGCCCAGATGCTGCAGGAGTTCACTGTTAATGGAATACTTATCTTTTCTATTAGATTTCTGATGAAGTCTTTTTCCTCGGCCCATAGACTAGATATGTCAAATTTTTTTGTGAGCTTAGAAGCAATTGTTTCAACTGCCAGATTTTTTGCCTTAATACAAAGGTGCCTGATAGAAGTCTCTTTATCTCTAAATGTCATGTTGTTCCGAGCAATCCATATCCTCCATAAGATAGCAAAAGGGAGGGCATCCCACACTCTCTTAGCAGGATTGTGTTTCATGGATTGCCAGGGGTAATTTCTTTTCCAGTTGTTTAGAGCTTCTCCAATAGATTGCTGAGAATTCTAGATGAGGGGCGCGGAAGAATTGATGCTACTCCAGCAAGAGGCTACGAAAGGGCAAGAAATAAAAAGATGTTGTATAAACTCCTCTGCATCTTGGCAATTAGGACATCTGGAAGGTCCAGCAATGCCTCTTTTTTTGAGGTTCTCTGCAGTGAGATTTTTTTCTTTCAAAAGTGTCCACATGAAGAATTTAACTTTAGGAATTGCTTCTGCTTTCCATACAGTTTTCCAGTGTATCCATGTTGGCGCTAGGTGTTCCTTGCTGTTCAAATGATCATACCCGGCTTGTATTGTGTAGCTAGTGCCTGTAGGGTCCCATCTGAAATCGTCCTTGTCATTTTAAAAGGTGGGAGCAATGCTGTGCAGATGTTTACAGAAGTTATCAAAGTTGCCTTTGAGTCGTTGAGGAATGGGAGGAAAATTCCATTGCATCCAAGCATGGGATAATGCATCCCATTGAGAAATTTGGTTTAAATTACATATCCCTTTACTTTGGAGGAAGAGTGTTATTGAATCCATACCTGGGAGGTTGTTGATTGGCGGATTTCCCATGATTTTATCAGTGCCGATGTTGACTTCCTTACCTCCTTTGGGCACCTTAGAAACGTTTTGCGCCATGAAGGTGATGGCTTTTTTACATAGCTTCCAAATCTTTGTGCAGTTTCTGTTGGGGATCTCAGCTTCAAGAAGATGCTGCCTTGGTTGGCTGAGGTATTTTGCCTCCAGGACTTTTTTCCACCAGGCTGTTTGGTTTTCAATGAGTCTCCATATCAACTTTCCTCCAAAAGCTATATTCATGAGGGTTGGGGATCTAATGCCAAGGCCTCCTTTCTCCTGGTTTTGTGTGACTTGTTTCCATCCAACCAAGTTGAATTTTTTCTTCTCATTTTTCCCTCCCTACCAAAGGAAGAATCTGAGGATACTGTCCATTTTACGGTGGAAAGAAGCTGGAGCCTGGGCCAAGGAAAATTGATAAAGGGGGAGGGAGGAAAGACCAGATTTTAGAAGCACTAGCCGTCCAGCTGGATTGAGCCAAGAGGTTCCCCATCTCTGGACTTTTCTTTTCATTTTGTCTAAGGTTAATTCCCAAACATCTGCCCTTGCATTCCCAATACTCACCGGCATTCCCAGGTAGCTGAAATAGCCCCAATTTAACTTGCAAGGGACACCAAATATAGTGGCAATGCTTTGAATCATTTGAGCTGAGGCATTCCATCCGTAAATGCAGCTTTTGAGATGGTTAATCTGGCCCCCTGAATATCTCATGAATTGATCTAGCAAGGATTTGAATCTTCGAGCTATGATCGTAGTCGCCCCTCCCAACAGCAGAGTGTCATCAGCAAATTGAGAATGGTTGATGTTTTTCACTCCATCTTCGAATTTAATACTAGTGATGAGACCTGCCTGCCTCTTATGGTCAAGCGCACAACTGAAAGACTCTGCCATTAAGAGGAAAAGGTAAGGAGATAAGGGACAACCTTGTCTTAAACCCCTTGAGGAACGGAAAGAAGGTCCAGGTCTACCATTGATAAGGGGAGCAATCCAAGGGCCAGAGATACAGGCTCTTATAATATCAAGTAAGGAGGAAGTAAAACCCATTTTCTGAAGTACAGCAAAAAGAAAGGAATGTCTAACCCTGTCAAAGGCATTTTCCAAGTCCAATTTCAAAATGAAGCCCTTTTCATTCCTAGAGTGACTAGAATGAATGGCTTCCTGGACCAAGAGAATGGAGTCGGATATTTGCCTATTAGCCATGAAGCCTCCTTGGTTTTCTGAAATTAACATCAGTAGAAGAGGTTTGAGACGAGAGGCAAGGATTTTTGTGAAGATTTTATAGGAGGAGTTGCATAAAGATATTGGCCTGAATCGGGAGAAGTTAGAAGGGTGGTTCTCCTTTGGGATGAGGGCCAGGTGAGTTGAATTTGTGTAGCCTCCTATTTTTCCTTTCCTCTGAATCCATTTGAAGTATTTTATGAGATCCTTTTTTATCAACTCCCAATATTCTCTATAAAATCATATTGGGAAGCCGTCTGGCCCGGGTGCCTTGTTGGGCTGAAGACACCAAATTTCTTCCTCTTTTATCTCTTCTGTCAACCCTTTATTTAAGTCTGCTGTGATCTTTGTTGGCAAATGCTGCAAGAGGTCAACGTAGGGTTCTTCCTCCCCTGTTTCAGTTAGGAGCTCCTTGAAGTGGTTTGAGGCAACACTTTTAAGGGTTGTTTGTTCAGTGTGTTTGATCCCTGCATTGTCTATGATGGCCATTATGTTGTTTTTAATTTGCCAAACAGTAGCTTGCTTATGAAAGAAAGAGGTGTTCTTATCTTCGCTTTTCAGCCAAGTCTGCCTAGATTTTATACGCCATTTTTCTTCCTCCTCTCTTTTGATGCTGCATAGCTGATTATAAAGCTTTTCTTCTTGAATCTTTTCAACCTGATGATACTCTTGATTTTCTATTGTAGAATGGAAATCTTCAATTTTGGCTTTCACCTCTCTTTTTTTTCCTCCGGTTCATCATACTGCGTTTTGGCCATTCTTGGCAAACTAGGAGGGAGAGAGACTTCCTGTAACCCCTTGATTTTTTTAACAAACTTGGAGATCGAAGGACAAGTTTGCTGAGGAGGAAGGGAGTTTATCAGAGCCAAAAAAGCCTGCTGTTGTGCTGCCTCCTCCGGCGGAGCCTCCGGAGGGGCCATCCGAGCTGACGAAGAACAAACTCAAGCAGGCTAAAGGGGCTGGCAGGCGGGAGCCTTCAGAGAAATGCTGGTCCAAGGAGAACAGGGCGCGGGAGCTCCGGAAGCCCAGTAGCAAGGCTACCAGGCGGGGGCTAGCTAGGAGCCGCAGGGCCGAAAGAGGGCAGGGCGCAGAGGCAGCGCGTGCGCGATCCTTCACGTAGTTGTCGCTAGATATTGACTTTGAATATGACAGATATCCATTGCAAACAGAATGGTCCACCTTCTACCTCTCCATGAAATTCAAATGTTATTACGGTAAGCTGAAGGTGTTGACAGTCAAGTGTTATTACGGTATTACGGTAAGCTGAAGGTGGTAACGGTGCGCAGTGATGTAAGTAGCATGGTGATGTATTGATAGAAGGTGGAGGGGCCGAGGAGTATAGTCGATGTGGAGCGCAAAGGGTAGTCACAGTGCCAAGTGTGTTGTGTAGGTCATGCCTCCATAAAGGTCATCCAAATCCACGAATAGCACAAACTGAATAATATGTCGAGTATTTAATTTGACTAAAGATCCAGTGATCTGTACGATCGGCTTTTCGTGATTCTTCTAGCCTTCATGCATTCTGCCAGTTTATTGGGTGTCGCTATTGTCATGCCTGGGGCCATATGCTCAAGGACTATGCCAAGAAGAAGCAAGTTGATCTCCGCGGAATTAACCAACGCTATTGTATGCGTATGCAACTATTTCTGCTATGTGTATGCAACTGTTCTGCGTATGCAACGATTTTTCTCGATGGGAATGGTGTCGCTTTCATGTGCTGAATCTGTATAGGAATGGGGCGATCCTTGATAAATCATTGATCCCTGCCCTCTACTCACCACATGAGATGTCTCAAATAGATTGGAGGGCATGCCCTCAGTTATAGTAGAGGTTTTCTTATCTGGAGTTGTTCTTGTCACAGATCTGTTGTTAAAATAGCCGGGTCTAGTAGCTCTCTCCTCTCTAAGTGAATTGAGTTGTTGAAATAGAGGAATAGATGTAGATATGTGGTGCCTGATTTGAGTTTTTACGGATTGGTATTTTCTTCAGTAGATCAGGTGGTATCAGTGGATGGGCTTTCGCTTATGAATTCATTTTTCCCACTACAACCACTTCCAACTCATTCAAATCCTTACTCTTGTGTAGATTTACATGAATGTGTAGATTAGCGGCTTGTCGACTTGAATGAATGTCAAGCATGGACTCTGGATATATTATGGGTATCTCGATGCTCTCACAAAGTCTGATCTGAGGAAGAAAATCAATGCAGGATTACCACAGGATACAAGACCTTATGTAAGCGCATTATATCAACTATGATGTAGCAGAGCAGGGTACTATATAAAAACGACGAGAGATAGCTAAGAAGATCAAAGCAGTGGCTGTGCACTCAGAGCGACTAAGATACATAAGTCAATCTGGGTGTTCCAGTTGGATCTGACATATTCCGACGGACTGTGACTCTTATTTCAAAAATTCGTGTGATGCATACAAAAATTATTACGGTGAAAGATTTTTTTTTTTAATTTCCTAGGTAAAAGAATGCTTCCAGTGAAGCCACCTATGGACTAAAAATGCGAAAATGCTCACATCAAGATTTAAAATTTTTACCTTGTGATTTGTAAACATGTGAGTAACTTGTCTTATTCTTGGAGTTGGCGCAAGGTTCTTTTGAAACCATTCCTCAATATTGTCCTTGCTCTCCAAGAAGTACCTATTCAACATCTTCAATTTTCTCATTCGTAGATGGATTAGTAAGAAATGGGGGGTTTAAAAACTGGATTTGAAACTAAGTATGAAAAAAAAAAAACTCAAACTTGAACTCCTGTATGAAGATCCTTCTGTCACCAGGTTTCACAAGTTAATCCATAAAAAGAAATTGCAATAAAATTAACTTCCTAAGTCTATCTCCAAATCATCCTCCCCGGCAACGGTGCCAAAATGTTGGTTCTAAAATGCGGATGCAAATTAGAGTTTCATTTACTATCAATCCAGGTAAGTAAACTTCGAGGATCATCCAATATATATGGACTTAGAGACAAACTAAACTAAGCTAGGTGAAGAAATTGCAAAGCTCCCTTACAGGAGGTCTTTCATTGGGATCTCCAACACCTATTTAGTCATTTAATCAAAATGAAATCTAAAGACATTGTGACAAGTGTGAGAAATATTAAAGCTCCCTTACAAGAGACTGTTCATTAATATTTCTAATCATCTTAATCAACACACTATTTAAACTAATGAAATTAAAGCACTTAAACCTAATTCTGATTAATTGCATGAAATATTAAAGCTCTCTTACAAGAGACTATTCATTTATATCTCAAGCATATGAATCAGAAACTTAAACTAATGACATCAAACATTAAATAACAACTCAGATTCATTGAAGCTTACGAAAGGTCATTCGTTAATATTTCAAACATATGAACCTAATAATTTAATCTAATGAAATTCACAAACAAACATAAAATAAAAGCCTACCAAAATAAAAGTGTACTTGCTAGGCAATGGGGATCCTTCCAAGGATTCACAAGCAAACCAAAAGAGGAGTCAAATGTAGAGGATCAAAGAAGCTCTATTTTATTCATCATCAATTGCAAATTGCAATTACAACCATTACAATGATTCTCCAAATCTAACTTCTCATTACCAACCTATAAGATACTAAGATTCTAAATTACAAATGAAGGACTAGGTTCTAAAATTCTAAAATTAAGATTACAAATGAAGGAGATAACACTCCTATTTATACAAAAGCTATGATAACAAACTCATAAATGTAAATCCACTATTCCCTCCTTTGATCCACATATTTCTCAACCAATGGTGACACATAACCCTATCCTCCATGATCTCCTCCATGAGGTCCATGATCTTCTCCATGAGGTCCATGATCTCCTCAAATTCGAATTTGAACATAAAGTGCCACATAAAGATGCTTTGGAAGCTTCCTTTGTACCTACACATGTCAACAAACTCATTCTAATTGTTAGGCATAAGTATATGGATATTATTTTAAAAAATTTAACCACAAATTCTCTTAAAAATACTAAGAATTAATAATGTTTTGGAAAACACAATGATAACCCATTTAATGATGAAAGTGAAGCTAATGTGATGACATGGTGGTGGAATAAAGGTGAGAAAAGGTGTGAATGGAGAGAAAGTGGATGTTGAATGGAGTGAAAGTGGATGTATTTTAAGGATAATTCTTAGGCCCAACAACACTGCGGAAGAATCACTCAATTCAAGCAAACTCTGTACTTGTATTGGCTCAACTCTATTAGATAAGGCTATGGAGCAGATCTCTGTGGGGATGGAGGTGAAACTACAAGGATTGTCGAACTATAAGAAGGATATGGAGAAAATCCTCTTTCAACTACATAAGCAAGATATTTGGCTGGACAGAATTGACCACCATACCCCTTGCATCCTGGCACTGTATGGTATGCTTGGTGGATCCGCCTAGGACCCAACACTTGTTGCATCTGTCTCAAAGGAGAAGAAGGATTAGAACGAAACCCATGCATAATTGTGTCTTATGCGGATAGCTTTTAATTTTCATGTTGCAATTATCAATTTATATAGATATGTGGTGTTTGGTCATGAAGTAGAGACATATCTAGCCTAGCTGGAAAGACTAAGACAATAGTGTTTTTGGATGGCTTATACTGAGTACCAGTGGCTAACAGACTTGGTTTCCCTTAGGAGCAAATTGAGGTCACTCGATTTATTTGTGTGGTGTAAACTTGTTTATATTTAATAGAAAATAGAGTGGTCCTGTCAAACTTAACAAAAAAACAATAATATAACATAATATGTTTAATTATTATTTTTCAAGTTTGAACTTATCATTATAACTTTAATGTGAAGTCAATTTTCAAAAATTTATAATTAATAGCAATGCTATGGACATAATATTTTTAATTATTATTTATAATAATTAAAATTTATTATTTTATAATTTTATAATAACTTTATTATAATTTTTTTTGAATGGGGAAATATAAGCAAATATTAAGACAATTACTACTAACCACAATGAATCCTTATTGTAAAGTTAATTTTAATTTTAATCCTTATTGTAAAGTTAATTTTAATTTTATAAATATATTATTGAATCCTTAGTGTAAAGTCAATTTTATAAATGTATTATTAAGATAAATTTATAATTACACAAATTTAATATTTTAAGATGTTTTTTTTATAAAAAAATAAACATTATAATAATTTATAATTGGAACTAACTAGAATTATAATATATTTATTTATTTTAGTTTTAAATTTCACTGTGATTTTTTTATTTTATTAATTTAAATAGATTTAAAATACAATATTTTTTATTTTATAAAATTTGAAATAAAATAGCTTATAATTTATATTTTCACAATTTGAATTCAGGTTGGAAACATAATTTCTTGAGAAAAAATGTGTGGAGAAAGATGTTTTGAGTAAACATCACACAGTCTTTGGAGAATTTTGTCTCCAACATGATTTAGAACAGGAAAATTTGCATTTTAACATGTTTTATTTTTAATAAAATTTATATTATTTTTAAACGATGTAAATCAGTAAAGTTAAAATAAATAAATCACTTTGAAATTTAAAAAAAAAAATAAATAAAAATCTAAATTTACTGAAACCTATTTCAAACTTACTGTAAATTGAGTGAAATCTGGAAAATGGGTGAAATATTCACCCAAAACTACTTAATTTCAATTTTAATAATAGGTTTTTCAAGTAAAATAAATAAATTCACTAAATCTCTATTTAATTTCAATTTTAATAATAAGGTTTTAATGCTTTTATTTATCATTTGAAAATGGGTGAAATATTCACCCAAAACTACTTAATTTTAATTTCAATTATAATAATAGGGTTTTCAAGTAAAATAAATAAATTCACTAAATCCCTATTTAATTTCAATTTTAATAATAAGGTTTTAATGCTTTTATTTATCAGTTGTTTTATTTTAAAATTTAATGTGATTTATTTATTTTAATTTTATTAATTTAAATGATTTTAAAATAAAATAAATGATATTTTTATATTTTTTTGTTGTAAATAAAATATTATAGAATGTATAATTATTGAATTTAGGTTTCTGTGATCCATATCAAGTATTATGAGACAAGTGTTTTGGCGTAAATCACATGATAGAGCATTTGTCGACATGATAGAGCATTTGTCGACGCGTTTCGAACCAACCAGTGTGGTTCATCGTTTGGACAAGTTGAACAATTAAATCTAGCTTTGCATATTAAATAGTCAGAGAAGAAGGCTATATTTCTTGACCCGCTATATTTACTAACGGCTATATTGACTAACAGCTAGATTTGACCGGGAAATGGTTAGTTGGACAGGATTAAGGGCACGCCCTTTATTTTATTAATTAAGTTAATTCTGGTTTATGAGAGATTTTTCGACGTAAATCACAAGATCTATCATTTGTCAACATGTTTCGAACCAACTAGTGTGGTTCATGGTCAGGACAAGTTGAAGAACGAGATCCAGCTTCGCATGTTAATTCAATTGATTATTAAATTGATATTTAGTTATATTCTTATTAAAATAAAAGTTAAAAGGACTATTTTATAAACTTATAATTATAAATATATAAATAAATTAATTTAAATTAATAGTTAGTTAAAAAATTGTTAAATATATAAATAATAGAGTAATTAATCAATAGTTATAAAAGTTGTTAAAAAAAATATAAATATACATAGCTAGTTATATTCTTATTAAAATAAAAGTTAAAGGAACAATTTTATAAACTTATAATTCTAAATATATATTAAAATAAATTAAATATAAAATAAATTCTTTTTAAATTAGTAGTTATTTATAAACATTAGACAAATTTTAGGGGGTTAGAAAGAATATTTTAATTATTTAAAATTAATTAATAGTTTATTTAAGGGTTAAATTAGCATATTATCACAGATGATTTCAAGATATAGAATTATTAATTAGAGTTTTGAAAGGATTTATTGTATTGTTATTAACAATATAATAGTGTTATCATAATAATATTTAATTAATTTTATTAATAAAGTTGTGTACTTATAACCTAAATATCCTATTTAAATATCTTATAATAAATAAAATAACCTTGAAGAGGATCAAAGAACGAAGCCAAGAAAAAGAGGGTTAGAGGATATCAAGGGGGAAAAACTAAAAAACAAGCTATAATGTATAATTATGTTGGAAATAATTTCTTTGGAAATATTGGGTGTGGAGAAAGGGCAATGTTTTGTTTTTGAAGTGAACACTTTATCCATCTGATCTAAGCTTGAAAATTCATAAAGTGTTTATTTAAAATTACATTATGGTTTTTCCACACAAATTTTCCAAAAAAATTGTTTTCAACATAAAATTAAAATAAATAATTCATCTTGAAATTTAAAAATAAAATGAATTATTGTTTATTAGGTCAAAGGAACATAGCTCAAGTGGTATAATTCACTATTTTTGTCCCTAGTAGCGTGGCTTCAAGTTTCTGGAGACAAGTTGGCCCTTATGGCATTTATGAAATATTGGTTATTAAAAATAAAATAGATAGACGATGATGATAATTAATGTCCACTAAGACCAACCCCCGATTTCACTTTCGCAATATTCATTTTTTTCTTTGCATTGGTCAAGACAAGTTGGCCCTTGTGGCATTTATGAAATATTGGTTATTAAAAATAAAATAGATAGATGATGATGATAATTAATGTCCACTAAGACCAACCCCCGATTTCACTTTCGCAATATTCATTTTTTTCTTTGCATTGGTCAAGACAGAAAGATAATTGTGGTTAACAAGACTGAGGTTGATCACCTTGTTATAATACCAAAGCTTTCTTTTCCCCTCTAACTCCTTAGCTTTAATTTCAATTTTACATTATCATAATTATCTTCTATCTCAAATCAAACCATTAAAATAACACAACCTTATTGAACACCTCATTTATTTTATATTAGTTGTGGTAATTTTAATAATGTTTTTAAATTACTTTTTAACGATCTCCAAAAAAATGATTTTATCACATTCCAGAATATATATATATATATATATATAAAATATTTTTTAATGATTATATTTAAATAAAATATTATAATAATGACAATGTAATTAATAACAATTTTATTTGTGCTCATGGATTCCTTGAGTGCAGGTCTTTGAGATAATTTGACTTATTGGCTAAATTTAAAATTGACATAAATTTAGGTTGAGTTGATTTTAAGTTAAATTTGGTATTTTTTTTTAAATTCACAATACATCATTAAAAAACACAATTTAAAATATTAGCATCCTCAATCTACCACAAGGGAAATTGGACCCATGACTAGTAATTTAAAAGAGAGTATCAAACTAAAGTAGCTTAAACCAACCATAACAATCCTTAATCGAAAATGGGTTACTTGATAAAACAAAATAATTGCAAAGCAACATAGTCTAAAGTCAAGAATCAAAAGAAGTCACAGGAGCCAAATCCTATGCACTTGTACTAGTTGTATTAGAGGGGTTAAGCTCACATTGTAGATGACTTTCTAGGTGTGCCAAGCAGGCATCCAATTGTTCCAAACATAAATGTTGGTAATTCTATACCCTCTAGATCTTGTTCAAGTAAGAAATAATGTCATTATGATCTTCATGCTTATCTTTCAAGACTTTGTCCAAAAGAGTCTTCATCTGCTAATGGAGGGTAATGTAATGTAGGTATTGGTTTTGTCTTCCCTTGATGTGACCATGGATAGGTAAGCAATTAGATACTTCCTCTAGAATTTCAAAATTTGAGTATGTTTGTCAATCTTGAGTTGCATAAGTTTATAGCTAACGAATCTCCTCCTGAATGTCCGAAGAAGTCACTAAGTGAAAAATAGTAGCTGCTTCCTATGCCTAGGCCTATGCATGCAACCAACCATGCTTACCATGGCCACTTGCACCCCTATGGATGCACATCCTTTGATGTGGCATTGAGTACCAGTCAGATAGAAAACACATAGGACACCTGAGCCATGATTGAGTCACCCAAAGAGAACTAAATCTAGCCGGGTCAAAAGAAACTATGTCCTATCCACTATGGGACCAATGGACCCACCTAAGCCACCTCGTGTAGATGACAGGTAGATGGACCAATGAACTGCTATCTCGGAGACCCACTATCATACAAGTGCCTCGAACAACCATAAAGTCGTAAAATGTGGGGTGCGAGGAGTGGAAAAGCCACAAAATAGGGAACCAACCGACTTAGACCATGTCAAATCAAGAGGAGATGGGAAAATTACCAAAAGCAAGGTAGATACAAGAACCACAAAAAACCAATATTATTAAGACTCAGATTATATAAAAACTTTGAAACCAGTAAATGAGGACAACCATAATTGAGCTCCACATAGGCACCTAAAAGATAACAAGAAGCAAAGGGTAGAAGAGGAACTAGTAAGCTGAGTTTGCTTCCCTAATTCATTGAGGCTAGCAAGAATTATCGCACAAACAACTGAGTAGTGATGTCGAACTCATCCTTTTCCAAATTATGCAACCTCCATGGAGTCTTTGAATGCAAAGGGGGAGAGGCTTCAATACCTAGTTCTAAACCTCCATCTAATATCCCATGCAACTAGAGTGAACAACCAAGTCAGAAGGGGAATTAGTCAACATGAAAGCAATGGTCACCATTATTGGAACATGATAGACACACAACCCTTGCTCAGTTGAAACCCAAAAATCGCTCCAAGCACAACCAATTGGTCATCGATTGTAGACTCCTATGTCATAAGCAACTGAAAATTTAATTCCACCAACGAAAAGGGAAAAGATTAAATAGGGCATAAATGCCAAACCTTCCCCTAAAACATAACGAGACCAAACTTTCGCGGTAGGCAAACCATCTTGAAATATGAAGTAATGCTTCACATGCTCAGTGCATGGGAGGGTTAGGCCACCACCCCATTCTTAATTGCAACGAAAAGTGGCAAAGTGGAAAGTGCCCCTCCCAATCTTTGTTGACATATTTATGTTCACCCCGATCAGAAAAAATTTAAATTGATTTTAAATTAATCAAAATAATTAAATACAATATCACATTTATATGTTTATTTTATAATTTATTAAATCAAATTAATATAAATTTATGAAAAAATTATGATAATGATTATACTTATTTATTAAAATTATGATTATATTATTTAAAATAAAAATAAAAATGAATATTTAAATTGAATAACAATATTGTAATATATTTAATACTTCAAAATAGGTGTTTTTTTATTAAAAAGATATAAATTCAAATATAAAATAAAGTAAAATATATATGACTTTATAAATTTTAATTACAAATTTTACATACTCATTAGATGTGACTTATTATAATTTTAAAATTAAATTATTACATACTAATTAAATATGTGTTAAAATTAAACTATTATTACTATTAGTTGAATATCTATTAAATAATCTTTAATTAATTTATTTATTTTGGAATTCAAAAAATTTATATAAATAAATATATTTAATTAATTTAACATAAAGAAAATCTATAGCCACCCATTAGGATCAATTTGACGGTGCATGAATAGTTAAACCTCTAGTCGTCGTCAAGTGGGTGCAAGTCATTTTATCATCATCAGTTGCGTGTGTAACCAAGATACCTCTTGATACAAGAATCTTTGACCTTTTATGCACGGAAACTATTACGAACCACTCATTTGATTAATGCAAAATTATATTACAAAATGTAATCATTTTAATAAGGATAGTATATTGGGATTTTGAGTGTAATGGAACACGTAAGGAAATTCGGTATTAAATAGATTATAGTTGAATTTATTTTTTTTTATTTTTTATTTTTGAGAGATGTTTTTGGCTATTATTACATCAAAATTCATTGGTCGATACGTTTAATTATCGATGAAATTATTGAGATTTTTATGATTTTTTTAAAATGAAATTAGAATGACATAGATAACTAAAACTTGGATTTGAAAATCCTTATATGTAATTCATCCACTTCATTATGGTCCCTTTGTGACTTGTTGCCCTCAATATTCCCCATGTCCCATGTAAACTAAAAGGATGAATAAATTGGCCATTTCAAGTTGATTTCAATTATGTACAAATTACTTTATAATTTGAGAATTAAATCGACAATGTTATCAATTTAACAAGGACATTACTGAGTTTTAGTTTTCTTAGAGGTTGCATCAAATCAATTTCCACTTTAATTTTGAAAAGTGGTGATTCAACATCACCTTTTTTCACATTTAAGGGTGGCATTACAAACCAAATATCACGATCACGAAAGACATGAAAAACCACGCTGAAATGCAAAAGTGTGATAGGACATCACTTTTTTTCTTGTTTGATAAGTGTTAAAATTCAAACATTTTTCAATCATGACATTAAAGACCAAATATCATGACTATGAAAGACATGAAAAACAAGTTGAAATATAAAAGTGTTGATGCAAAATATCATGATTGAAAAATCCTAAATCTCAGCACTTAAAGTTTGTCCACCTTTATATTTTTTTTCTTAACATTTGTTTTTTTAAGAGTTTTTCAAAGTTGTCTAACTTTTATTGTAATTTTAGGATTGAAATTACCTATTAATTAATATTATAGCCTTGACCATTTTAACTCTAAATATAAAAGTGACATTACATAATTTTTGTTTAAAAATTAATTATTATTCTTTTAATATTTTACATTAAAATATTCCAAAAAAATCAATTAAAAAACCATGTATTAAAAAATGTTAATTTAAAAAATAAAAATAAAAGAAAAAACAATTTTTCAAAAAATGATTTTTTTTTTTGTAAACTTGGTATTACTTTCCGATTTTTGTGTTTACATGTCCATTATTCACCCCACTACAGGGGAGGGTAGCACAAGATTTGAACCCAAGACTTCCGGTTCAGTGAGACTTCATTTCTACAACCATTGCCACTTGTTTGCCCACTGTAACTCAAGTGGCAGTGGCTGTAGAAATGAAGTCTCACTGAACGACAAGTCTTGGGTTCAAATCTTGTGCTACCCTCCTTTGTAGTGGGGTGAGTGGGGTGAATAATGGACATGAGAAAAGAAAAAATATTATTATTAAAAAAAATAACAAAAAATAAAAATAATAAAAATAAAAATAGAAACTAATAAATATGAGAGAGTGTAGATTTCCTTAGTTGTTCATATTGAGAGAATTTTTCAGATAAAATTGTGTGGTGGATTTTTTATTATCCTATTCAATGTTTGGAGTGGACACTCCACCCATCATCACATACCAAAGAATTAAGTGCTTACAAACGAGTGCTTTGAAGCATTTAAATAGAGGGAGGTTTGACAACTTGCCATTAAGGAATATTAATTTGGAGTGGACACTCCACCCATCATCACATACCAAAGAATTAAGTGGTTACAAACCATGCTTTGAAGCCTTTAAATAGAGGGAGGTTTGGCAACTTGCCATTAAGGAATATTAATAAATTAATAAATAACCGTTAAAAGAAGAGGGTAAAAGTAAATAATAAATATAAAAATAAATTAAATTAAAATAGTGATAGGGTCAAAGTAAAGAATTATTATAAATAAAAATAAATAATTTAATTTAAAAATATTAAAATAATAATAAAATATAAGGCAAAAATTAAAGGGTGAAAAGGAAATTAAAGAGATAAACGAGATAAAGTTGAATTTAATTAAGCTAAGTAACTTTACTAGGATGTAAATTAAAAGAAATAGGAAAACAAAAGGAATGAATAAATATAAAGGAGAATATTATAGAATATTATAAAACAAATAATGAAATAAATGGATAGAAATAGGGAGTGGGTTTAGATAGATAAAAGTGTGAGAGATTAAATGACTAAGCGATCAAACATAAGGAAGTAGGTAGGAAACAAAAAAGAGGGAAACAAATAACAAAAGAAAAAAAAAGGAAAGGGGGATCATGAAGGAGGAAAAGGATAAAATGGAGGGGAATGTCAACCTACTCAGCGAGGCGGTCGATATTAATTTTAAATATAAGATTTAATTTTAATATATATATATATATATATATATATATATATATATAAAATGTAATAAAACATTTAAAAAAAGGAAAGGTGATGTTAGGCATCACCTTCCCCTACACTCAACACATGGTTAGTTGCTAGGCCAACTTTGTGGGTGGAGGGGTGATGTCGAGTATCACCCTCCCCCACATATAGCACATGGACGACTACCAAACCAACCCCGTAGGAGAAGGGGTGATGCAGAACACTACCTTCCGCCACAATTCACATTTTTTCAATTATATATGTGTGTGTCTGTGTGTTTTTTTTTTTTTTTTTTTTTTTTTTTTTTTTTTTTTTAATTTAAATCTTTTTGTTTTTAATTTTAATTTTTTTAATATATATATATATTTTCCTTTTGATGTTTTTTTATATGTCTAAAAGGTATATTGATCAAATAGAAAAAAATACATCATTTATCGTCGTGGCTCTTTTTCTGGCACAGCTTGCCCTATATTAGCAGTATCAAAGTAGAGATGAATGGTACAGAGATTAGCAAAGTAATCCTAAGGGACAAAAGACACAACTCGATAGGAGAATCACCCAAATTGGGGTTGATCCTCAAGGAAACCTTTCTTTTATTTCAATTTTCGAAACCTTGACCCTACCTTCCGAAGGTGGTTTGATCAAAACGATCCACAAATTATCATTGAGTGTTGGAAGAAATTCCTTGTCAAAGTCTAAAGAAGTTGAATGATGAGCTCATTTCAATATACCTGGAGAAGCATTATTATTCAATATCTTTGTGCTTGCTGAAGGAGCATGGTCCATACTAGGAATTGCATGAGATGTTTGAGCCCTTGAGTCTTGGACCTTGTCCCCTAGATGAACTTGATCATTAGCTTCTTCGTCGTCCTTCTCTGATATAGAGGCCTTTCCCTCCATAGGAGGAGGGTTACAAGGTTTCCAACTTTTATATATGAAATTACGGATGTATTACTTCTGTTGAGAATTAAACACCAAGAAAGAGTTCTATAAGTGGAATATTTGCTGACATAAACAACAATGAAAAGCAATATTCTTATAGTCCAAAGCCTGAATCCAACAAAAATCATCGATTTTTAAATTGATTTGGTTAGACAACCCTTTTTTGATTGATTTCAACACAAATTCCACCATATATGTATAGACCAAGTTGTCCACGAGAGACATTAGTAGTAAGATAATGACCTAGAGTCTCTAATGCCTTGAAAGACTGTGCAATTGGCATATTAGGAATATTGACCCATATTGGCATCTTGATAATGACAACCATGGAAGGGTCAAAATATGGGAACCAAGGTGTTAAAAACAATCCAACATTGCCCCAAAACTAGGGTCCTTTAGATAAAGATTTATAATAATCTCCAGATTCCTCAAATAACACAATGAAGAATTCTCTCAAGCAAAAAATAACCTTGCAATTCTTAGTCCATATTGAATGGATCCATCGGTAGAGATCGCTTTGTGGGGCCAAAATCCATTAAAACAGTTGATTAGGGTTGCCTATGAATACGCCTGGTGAAGATCCTCTAGATCTGAGTGAGAGTTTTCTAGGGAGGGAACTTCTTCAAAATTTTCCACAAAAAACAGCCTTAGAGTTGTTTGAGCTTGATCTACCTTGGGGGGGCAAACATCGATGCCATATTTATAAGAAAAAAATGTGAGAGGAGGAAGGCTTACCTCCAATCCCCCCCTCGTAGATGAAGAACCATAAAAATAGTGGCATCTTTACCAATGTTGTAAACTAAGAGAGGAGTAGCATCATCCAATTGCTTACCTTGAAAATGTAGGCATTGCATGCTTGAGGGGATACTCACTTGGAGCTCTAAATAAAGTTTGAGGTCGCGACCTAGATCTAAGGAGCAAACCCCAATGAGTAGTAATTACCCAAATGGGAGCTTAATGAAGATCTAATAGCAAGTTGAAGAATCTAGAACACATACCACAAACCCATTAAAAACAGACACAATGATAATTTGGATTGCCATGAGAGTTTCTAAAAACCTTTGATCATACACAACCAATACATATTATTTCTTTGTGTGCACATTAAATTTATATAAATACAAATAATTATTAATAAATAGGATATTTTAACTTTTGATTTACTAGAATTAAATTTTTCAATATATGTTTTTTTGTTTTTGAATATATATATATATATATTCCCATTTTTTAAAATTGATTTTTTTTTTTTCGTTTTTTGTTTTGTTTTTTTTTTTAATAAATTTTTATTGATATTTTTTTTTTGGTTATATATATTTTTAATTAAAAAAATTGGGTTACATCAATGTTTTTTAAGGTTATATTTCATAATTTTGTGTATACTAATGATGATATTATAAGCTATAGTTAAAAAATATTGCAATTTTAATGCCCCATTGAAAATGTGCCAAGTAGTCTTAGACTAATATCTCAAAAGAGATGGGGTGGCAAGAGAAAGATGGGCCTTGTATAGGCCCAAAAGAAACTTGGTCAAGATGTATGCATGGAGAGTTGGATGAATGACAAACAAGTAAGCATAAATGCACAACTTGTTACAAGGTTTGATTTTGGCCAAAGCTTCATAAGTGTCCAATATCATAATTTCGGGAGACTCCCTTATCACCATACAACACCTATTTAAAGGAACATCGCCCCACGATAAGCACTTGGGGAACTTATTAAATAGAATAAGAAAGCTCCTTGAAGACATTCCACAAAAAAGATACTTTAATATCTTTAGAATTCAAAATAAAGAAGCAGATAAATGTGCTAACCAAACCTGCCAACTACAGGTAGGAAATATAGAAGTAAATGGAGCATTAGGAAGGTGGCCTTTGCCATAATACAGATGACACAATACACATATTTTAATTAAAAAAAAAAGATTTATGTGGCTCAGATTAATGAAAGGGGTAAACTTCATTACAAAAAATGGTTTGGGGGCTTGACGGATGTTGTGGTGCCTCGTAAATAAGACGCTTGTAATAAGCAAACATCCGCAGCTCTCTCATCAGCGGGATGCAAGTCAAAAGACATTGGATAACTATGCTATCATACCTCCACCTTCGATGATGAACACTATGAGAGGTAAGACAATAATGAATAAGCATGCAACCATAAATATGCGCTCATGCATGATTTGGGGGAAGCAATTTCAAAGGCAAAGGATGCAAATTAATAATAAGCCATCGATTACCAATTCGCGAGGTATTCTAGTGATGGGAAATTGGGGGAAAGGCTATCAAATTTGGCAAGTTCCATGGAGCCACAACTAGCTTGGTGAGCCATCCTCCCTGTTAAGGCTTTTGACCTCCAGGTTGGTCTTCTCTCTTGTTTATTGCTTGGTATAACTTGTATGAATGCTTGAGGGAAGAATAGGCACGTGTAAGGTTACAATCGTTTGAATTTCATTGTAGGAACAAATTTATGGTCTCTCCACAGAGCCTTGCATTAGATCCAACGACTGGAGGAATTAAGATATTATGAGGCTCGAGAAGGGGCCTGCCTACCTTTCTTAGAATCTCAGGTTGTCTCATAGGCCATATTTGCAGCCTAGCTTTATAAAAAGAGAGATAGATTATGGGGCATTGGTGATGGTTAGAGACTTATAATTAAACGAATGAGTGGATGCACAATTGACTCTACCTGGGCTAACTAGTGCCTAAGGGAGAAGAAGAAACCTGATAGCTTTGAATTGGCAGACAGAGAGCATCACAATTTGAGTTTGATAGCGAGTAACAACACTAAAGGAAAATTGAGGGAGACTGTGTGGTACACTGAAGACAGAGGCTTGGAGGTGATTGTGAGATAAATTGAATAGTTGTTGGGTTTCTTTGGACATGACAAGGAAAGATGAGATGATGTAAAGAGAAAGTTTGTGGTAACAACTCATTTGTTAAATGCCAAATAGTTGTAAATGTAAGGAATGAGTCACTCATATGGCAAAGCAAATGGAAGCCTTCCAAATTGACATGATGATGAACATGAGACAACAAAAGAAAATGGAAAAAAGTGTGAATGTGATGGAAGAGATTCAAGTTTGAAAGGTCAGATAGCCAGAAACATGGATGAGATTGAGGCACTTCACCAACAGATTGTGGATTTACAAAAACAAATTCAACTTCTAAATGCCAGTTTAAATGAATCAAGCTCTGGAAGTTTGAAGGGAGGTATACTCGTGTCCATACCTCAACCACACACCAGAGGAGAGTAACGATTTAAAATTATTTATGTAATGTTGTAAATTTTACTTGTTATTGGGAACTCATTGTTAGATATATCCATATAGGAATATAACCAATTCTGTGAAACTTTCTAGTCCACAAAAAGTCATAGAAGTTTATAATAAGAATCATAATAAGCGCAGTTGGATGACAAACAATGTATCCCCTGAGTATTCGCTATGACTAGGCACATACTTAATGCAATGCAAATACTCACTATTGTTTAAAAAAAATAAAATCTCAAAAGAGCTATAATTTTAGCCTTAAAAAACAATTCTGGGTAGAATTACTCTTTGATTTGCGTCGATTTTTAAGGTTTTTTAGTCATGATATTTGGTTTATAATGTCATGGTTGAAAAACGTTGAAATTTTAATGTTTTTGGTTTTAATTCCATGGTTGAAAAATGTCGGACTTTTAAGGTTTTTCAGAGTCATGCTATTTGATCTTTAACACTATAGTTGAAAATTATTAGAATTTTAAAATTTCCATGTTCATGATTTTGAAATTTAATACCATGGCTAAAAAATATAATGGAACATCACCACATTTTTATTTTCAAATGTTTTTTCATATTTTTTTTTTTGCGAAAATTAAAATTCTCGTTAAACTAATAACATTATTAATATTAAACTTAGAAATCCATACATCGAAGAGATCTACTCCTACCTACCTACCTACTCCTCTAATCTACCTACCTACTCCTCTAATCTAATTATTCTTTACATATAAGTACATTTAATACTTTTTAAGTATACAACCATAGTTTATGTTTGTCAGAATTCTAACGGCTTTAAAGAATGCAATTTGATCCAAGTTAGAGCAGTAACAATGTGGCATGCAAAAATGTGGCTTTGTGGGGCTCATCTAGTTTTCTAACCACAAATAAAAGGGTATTTACATTAAATGCATGGTTATAATGTGCTTATAATGTTTAAAAGGGTATTTACATTAAATGCATGGTTATAATGTGCTTACAATGTTTACATTGAATGTATCTTGGGGAGATTACATTGAAGTGTATCTACCAAGTGCTTCACAACGTTTAAAGTGAATGACTATCTGCTCATAATCTAATTATTTAGAAAATATTAAAGAGATAATCCACCATAGGCTTGACGATGAATGTAAGTTTGTATGGCTTATTGATTTTTTAAATATAATAGTTTTTTTGTTACCATATGATTTTATACTATTATGACCCTGGCATGATATTATATATACAAGCCCACATAAATACCATGTAAATATTCATAATAGAGTAAATATAATGACCATTTAATATAAAAAAATGAGGTAGATTAAGTTAACTGTATTTACTATTATTATATAATAAAGTAAATATAATGAGCATTTAATATAAAATAAGGTAGATTAAGTTCACTGCATTTATTACGGTTACATAAAATCAATAGATAATTAGTATTAAATAAGAATAATATAAAGTCATTAAAAATATTATTAAATAATTATTATTTAATTATAATAAATATTTTAAAACTAATTATATAAGAACGCAATGGAGTTTTCATATATTATATATTAAATATTAATTTTTTTCTAATTAATTATATAAAGATGAAATTTTCATGAATTATGTATTATAATATAATATTACTTTTTTTTAATTAATTATAAATCAAGATGAAGTTTATATATATATAATTTGTTTATTTTTATTATTATTAATTTTTTTTGGTGTAAGCTTGGTAGTTCTTTTTGCTATTGATATTTTATGAAAATAAGTATCTTTTTAACAAAAATTGTAGGTGACCTCAACCTGCTCGCAAGAAACTAGGTCTGTTGGCCCCTTGTCTGCATCGAACGCTGTACAAAATTTAAAAAGAGTTTTCCTTACCATCCAAGCTACATTGACAACTTTATCTACTATATAATTCTTATTAAAACAGTAAATGCTAACCGTCATATAGACAAAATTCTACTGAAAGGTCTGCTTCAATTATCTGATGAGTCCATCGGGGTTGGGGCTTTCACGCTTGAACCCGGGATTTTACTTCTCTTCATATCCTGAAGGCTTTATTCAATCCTGTTCACCGTGAGGTTGTTGTGATACAACTGCAATTGGATAGATTGGATCTCCCTTTGAAGATCCTTCATGCTTGACTGAGTTGGTCTATCTTCCTCCAGTTCTTCTCTTTCCTTATAGGTTGTCATTGCGCGGGCCAGGATGTTTTTCATGACCCAGTACTGCTGAATTGTTTTGCGGAACAACATTTGGCGTCCTTTGGTATTCCCGAGGTCTTTAACCATTGTTTCCCATTCCTCTGCTTCGATTTCTTAATTTGCTATGTTACTGTTTAATTCTCTTTTCCATTCGGAAATTACTGCTTTCATCTTAGGCGGTGTTCCTACGTTGTATGCGTTGATCAGGTTCTGCATACTCTCCTTCCCTGTTTTCCTACCTCTTTTACTCAGGCCTCTGCTAGAAGTCGGTTCCAATCCTTTCGAATTATTATTATTATTATTATTTATTTATTTATTTTATTTTATTTTATTTATTATTATTATTATTATTATTATTTTTATTATATATATATATTTTAATTAATTAATTTTATTTATTATTATTTTTTATTTTATTATTTTATTATTATTATTATTATTTTATTTTTTATTTTTTTATTTTTTATTCTTTATTTTTATTTATTTATTATTTTTTTTTTTCGGCCTTTCCCATTCGCTTGTTTACTTTCTTTCCCGATTCATTACCTTCCTTTGCTATCCTATTCTTCTTTTGGATTTCTTCCTCCTTTTTCGAGCGGCGCACCTGTACCTGGGTTGGAGCACGTTTTGAGTTTTGAGGCTCCAAAATTCTCTGCATTCTGCTTGTTATATTACCAGTTCTTGTAGACGAAACCCAGCAGCAACTCGACGTCCTCCAACCTGCCACTTCCACCACCTTCAACTGCACGTCCTAACTTAGCTCGCTGCATGCAAATGCCTCTTAGCCTAATTGTCTTCCCTTTTTGTCTTTCTGTCCACTTGCCCCACCTACCGCCCGAAGGACTCACCATGTGCCTTCGTCCTTTGTCCGCCACCCTTTCTCCCACATGATTTTCTCGGGATGGGGTTTCCCTGGCATCCCCATTATTACCCTTCATTAATCCTCTCTTACCATCGGCTACTCCTGCCGCGAGTTTACTCCATCTACTTCTCCACTTGTTAACTGCCATTGCCTTCCACCCTCTGCCACACTTTCTACCTGGCCATCTTCTCTCCCCTCTGCCCTCTTGCACAACTCTCTCTGCCTTGTACTGCCTACTGCCCCATTTCCATTTACATGCTCTCGTGGCCTCATGCCGACCTCTTCTCCCTCTGCCCTCCGAGCCAACTGAGCAGTTGATCCCCCCTTGGCCCACCATGTCCTATGACCTACCTCTCCTTCGTTTACTCCACCATGCCTTTCACACCCCGATCGGGGGATATCATGATATTATTATAGGAGCTTAATTTGTTAGAAGATTATCTTATCAAAAAATAAACAAATATTAATTTTTACATTTTAATTTTTTTTTTTTTTATATAATATTTTGCTACTTTAAAATTTTTCATATTAATAAAATCTTAAACATATTTTTGTAGAAACTAATGTGTAGATTCAAAATTTCTCATGAAATTTACTAGATCACAAGACTTGAAGCCACTCCACTCATCTGCGGAAAGCAATCCACGATCGAGAATACAAATCATTAACATGCATCAAGATAACACATATACATATAGATTTATCTAGGGGAAAGCAATTTCTCAAAAACACTTACTATTTGTATTGCATTAATCAAAGAATAAAGAAGAAATACAATGCTTGCTCAAGCTTGAGCAACCCTGCGCTAGTATAATGTATCTCCCCTACCTCACGAGTTGACTTTGGCCAATACTTAACTAATTTTCCTGCTTGCCAAGCTCCTATTTCCTTGCGCTATTTGATGAGGAATTAGCCCCTATTAATTAGAGAAATTTCTCATTGAGAATTGCACAATTCCTTTAGGCCCTTCTTTGACTGCATGCACCATTTGTACAACTTGGAAAATTCTACAACTGATAGTACACTGCCCTTGAACTCCAAACTCAACTAGGTAACTTGAATTTCATGCATGCATGAGTTAATTTAGGCTAATTGATCAATTGACTAGATGATCACTTAGTGTGAAAAAAGTTACACACCCTCAACTTGACCTCCACTAGTTCTACTGGCAGTGAGAACCAGTTAAGCTGGCAATAACTCAATTTTAATTGAATTAAATTGTTACAACTGAAATTAACTCAAACTAGGCCCTAAAATTTAGGAATCATTGTACACAACTCAAGTTCATGACCCCAACTCGATTTAACTAAGCTAACTGAGTGATAACAACTATTTCAACTCAGTTAACTCATTCAAGTTGTCTAGTGATGTGGGATTTCGATTTTCTCCTAATTTAATCAAAGGAAAAATAAAATTAGGAATTTCTTGTTGCATTTTCAACACTCCCTCTCAGCAAGAAAGGATTATCACCCACCCCTATCATGCACATGTGGAATGTACTGCATGCAACACCTTTCACTATTTTTGCTGCAACTGCAACATCTACAACTGAGAAGCATCCAAAAGAAAATTGAATCAATTGTGTCTGCAATTATCTACTAGGAAAACTGTGCTGCAGTTGATTCTGCTACTGAGCCTCCTACTCTGTTGTCAACACTCCTTTATATCTGACTGACACTGATGCTCCTGTTACTGCATACTGTGGGGCCTCATAGCAAGGTAATGATCCATGAGAAAAATGCCTCAATGGACCCTGCCCAAATTTCTGCAACTCTTGGACTAAGTATATACATCGCTCCACCTCACTCCTGGAGGTATAGCTACATGTGCTCCCGCTTCCCACTTAGCTTGAACTGTCCCCCTGTAGGAGGTCTCTTCTTGAGTGGATGTCTCCACTCTGCTTCATATATGCTTCTCTATTTGGCGTTGCTCCACAACTTCTTGAGGCTTTTTTGAGGCTGCATGTTGAGAGGTCTAACATGCTCCCTCTCAACCACCATTTCTCTAGTCTCTGCCCTGATCCTCAAGGATTTACATGGATTTTATACCTCAAGTGAATACAAGTTCTTGAATAAAACTCCGATCTGCTTCACCTGTCCCGTGGCTATGTGTCTCAGGAATGCCTTTCCTTTGATTAAGATCACATCGTAGCCACAGTCTTCCAAAACTACAATAGAGACAAGATTCATCTTTAGACCCGATACAAATATCACATCCTTGAGTCTGAAAGGGGAGCTTGAATCCCTTTGAATGGTGACCATGCCAATATCGGTCGCATTATACCTTCTGTCATCTCGAAGCTCTGTTCATATGGAGATCTTTCTCCTCCTAGTCACTGAAAAATTCTCTATTCTCCGTCATGTGGAACTAGGCACCACTATCCAAATACCACATGCTCCCCATCATTATGCTCTCCATACATGCGATGAGAGTGAAGTCAAGCTCGAATTGTGAAGCCAAAGCTTCACCTGTTGCTGCTATTACAAACTCCTTCTTGCTTTCCTTCTTTTGTGGACACTTCACAACATAGTGCTTGAATTCATGACAGTGAAAGCACTTGATTTTGGACAAGTCTTTCTGCTTGCCCTCTTGGCTGGAATGAGCCTCACCTTGAGACTTCTTCCCCTTGGCCTTCTTTCCCTTGTTGACTAATGAAAAGTCATTTTCCTCTTCTTTGGAAGAGGTCCCATATCTGGTATTCCGCCTTATTTCTTCCTGCACTAGATCAAACCATAAATGCTCCCAACTCAGTAGTTTCCCTCTACCATTTACTGAATCTTGATAGCCATGAAATCTCTTGGGAAGGCACAAAAGGGCTAGATCTACCAAGTCTTCTTTAGGGACATTAACATCGACCTCGCCAAGCTCATCACGACACTGTGTAAACTTGCTCAGGTACCACATAATTATGTCATTCTTTTGCATCTGCATACTTCAAAGCTTGTCCTTGAGTGCTAGCTTCTTGTGGTCACTATTGTTCTCAAACAATTCTGTCAGTGCTTTCCACATCACGAACGTAGTCTCTTTTCCATGGATATTCGAGACAATATGATCCCAAACTCCCTCCAATATGATTCTCCTCGCTTTGGCCACATCCTTCTTCCACTGAGCAAGATTTTGGGCATCATATGCTTGGGGTTTTGCTACATCTATCTTGATGAATTCTATCAACCCATTATCATCCAATATTGCCTCCATGCGGATCATCCATGCAACAAAGTTTTAGGTGCATTCCAAGGCATACTTGAGCTTGAGTCCATTGAAAGCCATCTTCTCAGTCCTGAAGAAAACCTGTAACACTGATCTTAAAATTTGAACCTCTTCCAATGACAACTTTGAAACCTCTTCTCTACTATGAACCTGCTCTGATACCATGTAGAAATTAATGTGTAGATTCAAAACTTCTCATGAAATTTAATACATGACAAGGATTTAAGCTACTTTACTCATCTGTGGAAAGCAATTCATGATCGAGAATACAAATCATTAACATGCATCAAGGTTCAACACATATACACAGATATGTATCTACAGGAAAGAAACTGCTCAAAACCCCTTACTATCTGCATCGCATTAATTAAAGAATAAAGAAGAAATACAATGTTTGCTCAAGCATGAGCAACCCTGCACTAGTATAATATATCTCCCCTACCTCACAAGATGACTCTAGCCAATACTTAACCAATTTTCCTGCCTCCCAAGCTCCTATTTCCTTGCGTTGTTTGATGAGGAATTAGCCCCTATTAATTAGGGAAATTACTCATTGAGAATTGCGCAATTCCTTTAGGCCATTCTTTGACTGCATGCACCACCTGTACAACTTGGAAAAATCTACAACTGATAGTACACTGCCCTTGAACTCCAATCTCAACTGGGTAACTCAAATTTCATGCATGCATGAGTTAATTTAGGTTGATTGATCAGTTAACTGGATGATCACTCAGTGTGAAAAATTACACAGGCTCAACTTGACCTCCACTAGTTCCACTGACAATGAGAACTAGTTAAATTGACAATAACTCAATTTAACTGAATTAACTAAAATTAACTCAACCTAGGCTCATAAAATTTAGGAACCATTCTACACAACTGATGTTCATAATCCCAACTCGAATTAACTACACTAACTAAGTAAATAACAACTATTTCAACTTAGTTAACTCATTCAAGTTGACTAGTAATATGAAATTTCAATTTTCTCCTATTTTAATCAAAAGCAAAATTAAATTAAAAATTTCTTACAACATCTCCAACATTTTTATATAAATTTTATTTTAAAAATTAAAAATTATACTCATAATAATAAATCTTTTATGATATAACATAAACAACAATCCCTTAAATCAAATAAAAAAAGCTCCGTGTTGTATAAACTAAATTTATATTAAATGATTTAATGAAAAATAAATCAGTTCAGTTTCCCTTATTCTTTATCTAACTTACGTTATTTTCTTTTCTTATACATTATAGTACCAATATATTAATCCATATATCATTGGATTCATATTCATGTAGATGAGGTGAAAAATCACTTCTAAATGTAAAATCAAACTTCACTAGAGATAAATTAAGTGTTTTTTTAACTATTATATGTATTATTAACATTTACAAATTCATATTTAATAGCTAGATAAATAAATTAAATTTATTTAGATTATTATATGTAAAATTAATATATTCAAATTCATATCATTTTAAGCAATGGTATTTAAATATACATAATGATGAATCAATATAATTATTAATATATAGATATGCAGATTATATGTACCATTAAAATTTTTAATTTTAATTTTTAGGATGATTTTTAAATATATATAATGATAAATCATTGTGGTTATTAATATGTAGATATTTATATTTTACTTGAAAATGATACTTTCTAAATATACATAATAATAAATCATTATTAATAAAATTATATATAATAATAAATTATTATTATTAAAATCATACATATATTCAATAATAAATTTTGGAGTAATCTTTTAATATATAAATATTTATATTTCAATTAAAAATGATACTTCCAAAATAAATAATAAATCATTATTATTAAAATCATACATAATAATAAATCATACCTAATAATAAATTATTATTATTAAAATCATTAATATATTAATACCTAATAATAAATTATTATTATTAAAATCATTAATATATTAATGATAATAAAAACATACATACTAATAAATTAATATCATTAAAATCATTAATATATTCAATAATAAATGTTGAAGTTATCTTTAAACTTGGTCACTTTGTATTTTAGTATCAAGATATATTATTCAAAATCATTGAATTGCCATTTCTTTTATCTAGTCAAGTAAGGATTACAGTGTTTATTTGATGGTTAATATGCATTATCTTCATGTTAGTATACAGTGTTAAATATGGACTAAATTTTTCATTGGATAGTAAACATGTATTATCATCATTAAACCTGGCCGCTTTAATATCAAGGTATATTATTCAAAAGCATTGAATTGCCTTTTCTTTTTCACATTGAATTGCCTTTGCTTTTTCTTGGGATTAAATGTTTTATTGGATAGTTGATATGCATTATCTTCATGTGAGTTTACCATTATTATTTTTTAATTATTTGTTAAACATGGATTAATTTTTTCATTACATAGTAAACCTGTGTTATTTTTAGATGGATTTGTATAAGTTTCATGTTAATTTACAATTATTATTTTTAATTATCCATTAAACATGGATTAATTTTTTCATTGGATAGTAAACATGTTTTATCTTTAGATTGATTTGTATAAGTTTCATGTTAATTTACAATTATTATTTTTTAATTATCTGTTAAATATGGATTAATTTTTTCATTGGAGAGTAAACATGTTTTATCTTTAGATTTGTATGGGTTTCATATTAATTCGTAGAGAATTTATATTTTTTATTTATTTTTTAATAAGTGTTTAATTTTTTTAATTAATTTAAATGTTTTTAGAATGATTTTTTTTTTTCAATATATAAATTTATATTTGATTAGTAGATAAGGTTGTAGATTTGTTATATTATATTTGATTAGTAAATAAGGTTGTAGATTGTTGTAAATTTGTGATATTGCATTTTAAATTGTTAATAATTAAATAAATAAAATATGTTTGTATTTTTTAGTTTTTAATTTATTGAAATTATTATAGAAATTAGAATCTAATAGAGTTATTATGGGAATTAACTTAGAAAAGAAGTTAACTAAATTATTAGTGGTCGATTTGCTATTTTTTTTTTTTTTTTAAATGGGTAAAAGATTTTTTGTTTTCTTTGGTATATTACATTTCCTGTCCAAGAGTTTAGATGCACTACCACTCGACTTTCACATCTCCTAGCATGAATGCATCCCTTATTCATTTTAGAATTTCTCATTATTCTACAATCACAGTAGTTAATACAAATATGGATAGCATTTTGGAAAGTTCAAGCATGTTTGAAATAGTTGAGGATTTATAGTTTTAAGACTAAACAATGTTGAGTTTTAGTGTGAATTATAGCCTACTATTAATTTCCCATTGTTAAGCAAAATGGACAAACTTTGTAATCTCAATATTGTGAAAGAAAGTATTCAATTGTCAAGCATTGTGGCAATGGGAAATCAATCAAATGGGAATTCTAGTAGATTCGAGTCCTTGGTAGTAATAACCTTATACATTTGTGACTTGAGAGTCTCTCTTATTTTGAGATCGCAAAAATCTAATGCAAATTATTATGGAATAATTGATTGAATATAACCTTAAGAAGAATCATATCATAAAAACTCAAATAATAGATAAGCTCAATTTAGTTACAAAAGAGATTTCAAGGTCAAGTAAGAACATAAATGATACACCCAAAGGTTTTTAAATAAAAATATTGGTCCCATGGATTTGACAACGGTGGAATTACCAAACATCATTAGGGGGCTAGAAGATATGTACCAACAAATCCTAAAAATGATCATGTTATGTATTTCTACCAAATAAAGAATAATTATCCGTGTTATTAGTACAGGGGCTTCACTCAATGAACCTCTAACATAGCACGTGCGTTCGTCATATACTAAACAATACCCTTAATTTGACTACATATTGGAAAATACCTCTAAAAATCACATTATTTAACCCCCTACCAATACGAACCCAATACACTTTCCCAATTTAAAAAACCCTACTTTCACTAGATATTGTAGGTTTCCATTTTGCATTAGCATTTTTTATACCACTTTATATTTTTTCATTAACTTTGAGCTTCATTTTTTATACCTGTCAATATTAAAACCCTTTACTCCTATTATATGCTTAATATATTGTGTCATTTTTTCCTCAATATATATCCCCCAATATGAACCCAAGTGGTATGGTATTGCTCCCCTAGTGAAGCCCCCATGGTTATTAGTTATTGAGGATTTTCCTACCTATGAATCCAAGAAAATGTCAATATAGGTGGATGAAATGGTGAAGGAACTTTGGTTATGGTTATTATAGTTGATGTGGTTCCTAAATGGCTTATGGACGTTGTAAATAGAAAATTTGGTTGTGCATATGTTCATAAAAGGGTGGGAGATGAATCACATGAAGGGGATGAGAAGAGACAAGCCAAGCCATTTATTTCACATCTTTCATTGAATATGACTAATAAGTCCTCAACAGGTATACCTATGTCGGCCAAGAGACTAATGTAAACTCAAGCCAAGATCTATGAATAATAATTCCATAATGGGTAACCTATATTGGCCAAGATACTTATGTATATTTAAGCCAAGAGCATCACCCATCGTCACTTGGAAAAAATTTGACTAAACAATTTTGCAAAGGGTATTACAATTGTGTGACCTACCACAACATATACTTAATTCTTATAAGGCCATGATTATTTTTATGAAGTTAATGAATGCATTGAAACGTTCATTAAATAAGCTTACATAAAAGGAGACTATAGAGAATTTTTAAAGGAATCTAACATTCATTTGTTTCTTGTTTGAAGGAGATGTTTGAGAGTTACTATACAAACCTATTTAACCATATAACTTTGGAATGAAAAGCACATTTTGGGGTAGGAGGCCAATATGTGGGAGGAAGCAAAATGAGTTGGTCTTCCCAATTTCTTACCTCATTCAATTTCTGCAAACTTGTTGCAAAAACACATTGAGGAGATGTTGAGAAGAGGTCCTTAGTTAACTAGTAAAGTCTAGGAGTCTATGGATAATTTTTTTATCAAGGTCATTGACTTAAGTTTTAATATTTATCACTATTTCCTAACGAAAACAAGATCATCCCATATTGAGATCTAGTTTCAAACAGAAAAGTGGAAAACGTTTAATTTATGAATCAAATGAAAGAGATGGATAATTCCACAGACTTCACATTCAATACAAATTTCCTGGAAATTTGGACAACAAAAATATTGTTACATGAAAGGAACACCAAAATCATTCATTTTCATTTAGTTTTAGTATGGCAACACAACATAGTTCTTTCTTAAGTACATGATCAACACAAACCACTTTTAATTTCCATATGGAAACACAACTACCTACTACTAAATCTCTAAAAGATACAAAGGTAGTCACCATCGAAGGGATTGGAAAAGTTGAAATAAGAGAATTGATGAAAACCCTACGGACCAATTGGAAGTTTCCTTTGAAATGAAGTTAATGGTGATTACTTATTGGGAAGTAGTTTTTTAGAGGGTAGATGATGGAATCATTTTGTACTTACAATTTGTTTATAAAGCATGATTAAGAATTAATGTGTATGTTTCCCTCCAAGTTTCTTTACTCTCTTATAAAGTTATGGGGAGCTCCTTTTGTTTTTGTTTGACCATACTTTTCTATAGTTGATTTGACATTCCTTTATTTTCTTCATTTTCTTGTGGAGATACTTCCTAGGTTTATGTCTATTTCTTTGGCTTCCCTAAATTTGTTATATGAAGAGGTCTCCCTGCTTAGTGTGTTAGTGGTCATTAAGAACCAACTGATGTGGAGATGAAGATCAATGTATGTGTTGCAGACAAGAATGACAGAGGTTCATGGTCACTTGATCTATAAAGGTGTAAGAGGGCCAATAAATGATATTGATGAATGGATTGGTGTCTTGGACCTCATGGTATTTTGCTTGAAAATTAGTTGAATCAACTTCAATGACTTTTCCCTTAACTCAATAAAGATATTAACATGTGTCCCTCAACCTCTATCTTTTGTCATACAATCAACAATAAATATTATTGAAACATTTGAAAATTTTCAGACCATTCAAATCATATTATTTCCTCCCATTATGTTGATAACCTAAAAACAAATAACAAATAATATTTACTTTCATTATTATCATAAATTAACCATTCTTAAAAAAGTGTGAGTATCAAATCTAAACTAAAACATATACAACAATCACTTTCAAAACCCAACTTAAATGAGATAGATTTTTATTATCAATTTAAGTAAATTCTATATAAATATATTTATACTTAAATCCAAAGATCCACCTATAAAATTTAATCTTTTAATCATACATTATGTTTTGTTATGTAAATCACTTACATTATTAACTCTCATTTTCTTAAAACAAAGCAACCCATACAAGTTTTCATACCAAGAGGAAATAAAATGCAACAAACATTACAACTATGGATGGAGATATGTAAGCCATTATCAATGTTTTACACCCACTAAGTATTAACGAATCCTCAATCATCATTTGTTTTGATTAGAATATTCCTTCCTATGTTTAATGTGCCAAAAGTTTAACAACAATTTATTATTTATATTCATTTATTTCTTTCCCATATTTACAAGAAATGATTTGCAAACCACATAAAATTATTGATAAAAAATAAAAATAAAGGTATCACCTGTATTGGTATCACTTGTATTTCTTTGTTGGTTTCTAATTAGAAATTTAAAAACTAATCTTTCACATTTCTAATAACCATATATTAATACAAAGCTTGCATTGTTCCATTTTATATTTTAACACAAAGAACATGTATTCATCCAGATTGATTTTCATTTATGCATATAATCGGATAAAGATTTTAATATTGGATTTCATTGATTTAATTATGTTTATCTTTCAGGTTAATAAGATGATCATAAACAAGGGTAATAACTACAATGTAACATAGTCTCTGCCTCTACTATTAATTAATTTATTAAAGATGTTGGGTGTGGAGTCTGATTCTCTTCTTTATTCAGAGGTATCACCACATTGGATTCCAATTCCTAACGAGGCTGCAACACCGCCTGTTTCGTCGCTGGTGGTGGTTCGGGGGCAACGCCCCCGAAGCTAAAAATAGATGAAAAATTGCCTTGTAAAATATTATAATTTTGTAGTCAATATGAGTTGTTCATGAGGCAGATGATATGACAATAGAAGCTATGTTAATTTAGGGTTTGTTTACCTAGAAGACAACCCTCAATTTATATGAGGGAATTGTATTGCGACGATGTATTATTATTTTGAGCGATAAAGAGAAAGGAGACTGTGTGAGAATGAAGAAGAAATTACAGTGGATATGTTGTAGGTTGTATCTCTTCATTTTGTTGGATAATATAAAGGAAGGAATGGTTGTTTCTCCGTGGACTTAGCCAAAATTGGGTGAACCACGTATATGTGTCTCTCTCTTGTTTTATGCATTTTTTGTGTTTGTGTTTCTGCAATATTTTGTATTCCATTGCTCTGTAATACATAATTTTTTAACAGAATGTTGTGTGGAGTGCAGAGAAAACTCTGCACTATGAAAGCTCACCGCACGAAGCTTTCCACATAATAAAAGCTCTCCTCACAAAGCTCTCCACCATCTCTACTTCCCAAATCCCATGAATTTATATTAAAAAGCGTTGTCTATTGAGATTCTACTTTGTGAAATAAAATAAATAAATAACCATTAGATGGATTGGGCAACCATTAAAATTCCACGTGTAACACAATTGTGTCAACAACTGGTGTCAAAGCATACAGAGAGCGCATTGCCTATATGATGGAAAATGCTAATCGAAGGAGAAAAAAATACTTTACCCATCATTCATGGCAACATTATGCATTATGATGGAAATATTGCGCATTTCCTTTATTAAAGATGTGGGACCTATGGGAACACTTGTTTCATGGGTTCAAATGATAATGAAACCATAACTGTGCTGCACACAAACACACCATTCGCCTTGCACGTATTCATTACACCCATAAATGCACCCACACCACTGGAGCTCACATCACATAACGGGGCAACTAATTGTTCTCCCATTCGATTCAACAATGACTTCATGCATTTCTTTAATTCCGCTCTCTCCTTTTTTGCCATATTCATCAAACTCATGTAGTTGATGAGGGTGATTCGTGCTCTTGAGAATTGAATCTCACTTAGATTCATGGCCCCTTTTAAGTGGTGGATTTCTATCTAAGGATCTATTGGAAATGGAAATGGATGCTTCTAGTGATTTGATTCCTTACCACATTACATATATTCAAGAGACTGATTATGGGAGTCGTTTACGAAGGTGGTGAATTTGCCCGGACGATCAAAAGTGGCAAGAATCTGGGCAAAGAAATTTCAAGAAATCTTGTAGTAACAATGTTTGAATAATCTTTTTGATGGTGGAAATGGATTCAACACCATCAAAAACCTCTGGGCACCAAAAAGCAATCTGATTAGACTACGACCTTATTATCTCCTCCATATACTTGTTTACCCACTTACTACAATCTTTACATATATCAAGAACCTAAAGAATATGTTGGGAAAAGAGCTCCTCTACATGATAATATACAAACAAACATATGATATCCATTGCTTGCTGTAACTGCCACACACTCGGATACAAACGTTCCTCATCTGATAAATGCAATTGCTGCAGATTGATTTCCAAGTGGTTCTCAAAAGCAGTAAGAAGATTGGGATGCATTTAAGTTTTATAGTGGTGAACAGTGGCAGAGGAGGATCTAGCATTAAATGAAATTGGGGAAGGAAATCAATGAAAAGTAGCCTCCGATGAAGAAAATATAAACCTCGACAATCTGACCATCACTACTTTTTAGGGTTCTCACATTCTCAAAACAAAACTGAAAAGTGGATTGATGGTAATGGAACAAAAGGTAAGGATAGTATAAATATGAAAGCAATCATTTATGAAAATATTCCATCAAAGAATTTCCCCAAATATCCCTGGGTATAATCACATGGGGATTGGCTGTGGATGTGAGGCTCCTTAATGTGCCACTAATAGACAAAGTGAGATAATCCAAGTTGGATTATAGGAATCTACAGCCATGTTTGTTGTTTTTCTCAATTTTCTAATTAATATAATGTTTGAAGGGGAAGCATGGACACCCAAACGTGTTTACACACGCTCAAAATTGGAAATGCTCTTTCGAAATGTCAATAACATGAATGTGGTGAGTAGTGTAACTATTTGTGTGCATTGTGATATGATGTTCAAGCTTACATGCTTGAATTAAAGGAAACAAACATGTTGAGATTAGAAGAAGGACTAGTATTTAAGCGAGTTATGGACAAGGCACTACCTCTTATGGACTGGGCAACTAATGAGCCTCATGATTGGGTAACTATATGGACCTTCATTCACCTCCTAGATTAGTCAAATCAAATCTTCTCACAACTTATTACATGTTTTGATTATATTTTTCTTAATGAGATGAGTTAAAGTGAGATATTATGCCTAATGGACAAATGCGCATTGAATGCAACTTTGTGAGAGAAAATCAGGGAATTTTGGCAAGATTAAGGGCTGAAACTTGAATGGGACAAGGAAGAGAGATTGTAGGAGGTAAATCCTCCCCATTTACTCCTCCCTCATTTGAATATTCCTCCATCAATCACACCAGCTCGGAGTACAAGCAGCCAAGTCATGAAGATCAAAAGGCATCTGAGTAAATGATAGTCAAAGAGTTAGTTCATCTCGAGTTTGGGAGTCGAGCCTCCCTAGATTTAAGGAAGTCATTGGAGGCTTCAGTTGTATAAATAAAGAGGCCTAGAGCCTCATTAGGATTCGAATTTTTGTTGTAAAACCATTAGTTATTTTTGAGCTCCAAACTTGTGGAAGGCATTGCTATGTAATTTTTTGTTTTGATAATGAGAATGAGCTTTTTCATGATCCAGTACTGAGTTAACTCAGAGGGCTGAAGCTCTTGGGTTAGGCCCAACCCTAGCAACAAAGGCTCTTCTTCTTGTATATGTATTCTTAGATTGGTTTCATAGATTCATTGTTAAATTTTCCTTAGAAGTATCTCATTGCAAGCAGTGTAGATTTGATTAGTTTGTTTATTAGTTTGCTTCCATTTGTGCTTTACTTCAGTAGTAGGTTAGAAAGGATAAAATGGGCATCAAAAAGCTGTCAGTAGGTGTCTTGGCCTCGCTTCTTCCTTCAGGGATCATGATTTGAGGAAAGGACCCACATGCAGCCCCAAAAAGACAAAATTATACTTTCTCATAGAATTTAGAGTTTCATGTGCTTAAGCCAACATTTGATTAGTTTGCAAGTGTAGGAGTTAGCCATCATTTCTTCCACATTCAGTTTTACCATAGATCTCATCAATGCCTTCATCTTATTCTGCAAATTTTCCTCATGCATGAAGTAGACAACTTAAACTCTATTTTTTTAGGTCATTGAAATTCTTCTTGTTTACATGATTTTTGGGAAAATATCATTATTTGATGCAGTGCAGGTGTTTCAAAAGTAGAGAAAGATTTCATAGCAAGTAGCCTCCTTCCAACTTCATCCATCCATGATCATTCTCCACTTTCACTCAGACCCTCACCAATTTCATCATTCTTCAAGGAAACTTTTTCAAGCATGTTGAGAAAATCAAACCATCTCCCAACCTTGGGTTTGAGTTCTGAGTGATCCTAGGCATTTTCTCACTCCATTCCATCCACCAACCACCTTCCCTAAGCCTTCCATCACCTTCAACACCCATCGTTTTTCTCTCGACTGTATCCTGTAGAAATATAGGGAATCCTGTAGGTTTTTAGGACATCCTGTAGGTTTTCCTGTAGTGGCCTGTTTTGAGGCCGAATTGAGGGAAAACCTCCAGGAAGCCACACAAGGTCACCTAAGGGTCTCCCAAACCTTCCAACCATCCACTAGCATCCCTAAGCCACCTGCCACACCACCAAAAGAGATTAGCTTTCACACTTGTTTTTCCATAAAAAGAATAAAAATAGATTTATTTCAGTCCTTTACATGCACAATAGTGATGTTTGATGTTTTGAACTTCCATGCTTAGGACAGTAGCATTTCATACATGTTAGCTTGGAATTCTTGTAAAGCATAGTTTCTCAATAGTTAGTTAGGAAATGGTGTGTTTTTAGCATTGGATTTCAATCTGTTTCCTTATTGCAATAGACATGATTTCTCCTACAGTAGATTTATCTTTCTTCCATTAGTAATCAAGCTTCTTTTGAATCCATAGAAGTATGGCTTGAAAACCATAGTGGTCTCTTGCGATCTGAACAATGACAGAAGGTAGGACCATCAATTTTACTTGTGTATACAACACTGTCACCTCCAAGTTTTTACGAACCCGGGTTGATAAAGTAAAGCTGGTAGCCCCAGGAGTTGTAGCATTCTTTCTGCAATACTGGTGCTCATCACTTTTTGGCATCGTTGCCGGGGAGGTGTCTGAGTAATATGTGATTACTGCTTTCTTTCTTCCATTTCTTATTTCTAATATTCTGCTAGTAGTTTCATTTCTGCAAAAGTAATTTAGTTTGCTTCCTTTTCCATTATGCATTCTTTGCTTTCCTTTCCATTCTGCAAGTAATATTTCAATCAAGCAGTTATTTTTTCATTCAGTCAGTAGTTTTCATTCAGTCTGCAATTTCAATTATGCAATTACTTTCAAAGTTTGAAAAAAACACAAAACACAACAAAAACATTTTTTCATGCCTCGTAGGAATAGGGATAACTTAGGGAAATTTTTTCCAAATACCCCCACTACTTCAAACAACCAACCTTCCCTCTTCTTTGGTGGTTGTGAACTGGAGGAACCCTTAGGTGAGAAACTAGAAATATTTGAAGAACCTACAGGGGAAGAAGAAGAAGAAGAACCCATTTCTACTGAACCAGGCTGAAAGCAAAAATGACAGAGGAAATAGGGAAATATTTGAGGGTGCCTTCCCCATCAGGGAAACCAATGGGGATACTAAGAGGAAAAATATAAGCCCCTCTTCACTTCCTCACTTCCATGGCCTGAACTCAGAAGATCCCTACACTTTCTTATTTGAGTTTGTTGTCATATGCCGAGCATATGACTACACCAATGATGAGAAGAAGTTGAAACTATTTGCATCCACTCTCAAGGATGGAGCTTTGCGCTGGTTCATGGGTTTACCTGGAGATAGAATCACAACTTGGGCTCAGATGCAGCAAGCCTTCAACAACAAGTATCGAGACTACTGTAGGTCTAAAGGCACTAAAGGGGAAATTTTTAGGATGACCTTAGGCAATGATGAATCCCTAGAAGATTATGAAGAAATATTCCAGCTTAGCTACAACATGGCCAGGTAGGTGCACACTTGACTCTGAGTCACTAAAGCTAGTCATGCTTAAAGGAGTAAGGGAAGATCTTCTGGATACCCTAAACTTGTTAGTAGGAGGGGACATCTACCAGTTACCCTATGAGGATATCAAGACTGTCTTTAGAAACCATTCTAGGGCAACTAGGAAAAAGGATAGGGGTAGTCAACCTATGGTTAGTCCATCCTCTTCCAATTCATCCATCAAAGGTGAAATTGGAAACATGCTGGAGGATTTCAAGAGTGAGATGTTGCAAACCCTTACCCTAAAGATGGAAACTATGCACATTAAGACAAAACAGGAGGAAGCAGAGAGAGAGATTTAGCCATTTTCTGCCCTAGATGCACCAGGAGGCACCCTAGGAATGAATGTCCATTGAATTCTATTGAAATCTGCTTAGTTTGTGAAGAAAACCACTCCACAGACAAGTGCCATTCTCTCCCTGGATTAAAAGCTGTATATCAAGGCGCTGAAGGGGTAACTGAACAACTCTACTACATAAACCAAAGGAGACCTCATGGGCCTAGGCCATACCAGCAGGGCATGCAAGGGTAATCCCATGCATATTACAACCCCAACTAGACCAAATCCATACCTTCTTGGGGGCCCCCTGCTCATCCTTCCTGGTCTACACCTCCTCCTTGGTCCTTTGAACCTCAGTGTTATTCCCAGCCAACCAAATAGTCATTTCAACCATATGCTTCGCCACAACCTCAGTGGAATGCACCGCCCCAGGGATGGAGGCCCCCATAAAAAAATGCTCTAGCTTTATTGCCTTCACCACCTGCTCAACCACAACTTTTACAGTCTGCTCCACCTAAACAACCCCAGATGCCTACCTAGCCAAATCCGAACCCAAACAATAGACAGACACAACAAGTATACAGTGGAGAGACATCCTATCCTACTTGTGTTGTGGAGATTTAGGAAATCAACCTGAGATCTGTGTGAGTTCTCCCAGACAACCAACCTCTACCTCCACCTAGGGAGGTTGAGGAGGAAAGAGAGGAAAGCATGCCTAAAGTAAATCCACCACCCTTTCCTGAGAGGTTAACCCAACCACTCTAGCCTACCCCAGAAGAGACTGCATTTCTGGGAGAATTGAAAAACCTATGTGTCAAAATTCTACTTCTCCAAGCTATCAAAGATGTACCTATTTACAACAAGTCGATTAAGGAGAAGTGCTTCAAGCATCCAGGGAGGCGAAGAAGAGATGCTCCTATCATTAATGTCATTGGACAACTGTCCGACTTAATGTTGAGGCAGATAATATGTCCAAAGTATTTGGACCCTAGAAGCCCTATAGAAGATGTGCACATCGATGGCACCATTGTCCCACACACTGATCAATCTTAGGGCTGCCATTAATGTGATGACCAATGACACCATGCTCAAGCTCAACCTCCAAGGTTCATTGAGAAAGACCACAATAATTCTACAACTTGCAGACCACTCCACAGTGACCCCTAAGGGGATTGTGTAGGATGTGATGGTCTCCATTTACTTTCAGGAGTACCCTGTAGATTTCCTAGTTCTCCAGCCTAAGGCTAAGCTTACCGATTTCCCTCTCATCCTTGGGAGGCCCTTGTTAGCCACTGCCAATACCTACATTAGCTGCAAGGCTGGAAATATGACTATCAAGAATGGGCATATGTCCAAGCAGTTATTCCTATACCTTCCTACTCAATCATCTCTAGAACATGAATTACCTTTGTGGCTGGAAGAGGAGGAGGAAGATGAAGTTTATTCTGCCCAACTCTATACCTTAGATACAACGATGAAGATGATTTGATTGAACACATACTCCAAAGTCCAACTCCCAGTACATTGTCCTTAGAAGAAGTAGTAAAGGAAACCCAAAACAACTATCAGATTGATCTATTCTTAGTCGATTCCAACCATATCTAAGTCAAAACCATAGAATTTGGCCCTGAGAGAACTGTGAAAATCAACCCATCTCTTTCTATTCACCAAGAAGAAAAGTTGTGCAACTTGCTAAAGGAACACCTAGATGCCTTTGCTTGGAGGTACAAATAAATGAAGGGAGTGCACCCCTCGGTGTGTACCCACCACATTTATATCAAAGAGGGTTACAAGCAAGTCCGAAAACCCCAAAGGAGGATGAATCCAGCTCTTAAAGATATAGTCAAAGAAGAATTGCAAAAGCTGCTAGATGCAGGATTCATTTACCTTATCTCAGACATCGAGTGGGTCTCTCCTTTGGTTTTGGTTCCAAAGAAAAATGGTAAGTGGAGGATTTGTGTCGATTACAGGGAGTTAAACAAAGCCACAAAGAAGGACCATTTCCCTCTACCTTTCATCGACCAAGTGCTAGATGGCCTGGAAGGGAAAAAGTTTTTCTCTTTCCTAGATGGATTCAGTGGGTACAATCAAATCTAGATCAGCCCGGTAGACCAAGATAAGACCACCTTCACTTGTCCTTGGGGTACTTTCGCCTATAGGGTCCCTCCTTTTGGCCTATGCAATGCTCCTGCCACTTTCCAGAGAGCAGTCCTGAGTATCTCCGTCGAGTTAGTCCATGATGCAGTAGAGATTTATATGGACGATTTTACACCTTATGGATGTGATTTCCAGGAGGCTCTGTCCAACTTACGCAAGGTGCTGCACAAATTCATTGAAATGAAACTATCTCTCAGTCTCGAAAAATGTGAATTCTTGATGACTGCAGGGATTGTGCTAGGTCATTCAATATCCCAGCGAGGACTGCAGGTGGACCCAAACAAAATATCTATCATCCAAAGGGTCCCACCTCCATAAAAGCAGAGAGATGTCAGAAGTTTCCTAGGGTTAGCTGGATACTACCAAAGGTTTATAAAAGACTTCAGCAAGTTGGCTTCTCCTTTATTTGGGTTGTTGGCCAAAGACTCTAAGTTTGTATGGTAAAAAAGCTGTCAAGAGGCCTTGGACACCCTAAAGGACAAGTTAACCACTGCACCGATTCTCAGAGGCCCAAATTGGGCCCTTCGTTTTCATATACATGTTGATGCCTCACACAAAGCCATAGGAGCAGCCCTAGGCCAGATAGATGAAAAATTTCCTTATGCCATTTACTTTATCAGTAAGAATCTGTCAAAGGCCAAACTGAACTACACAGTGACCGAAAAGGAGCTCCTGGCTATTGTGCATTCATTGAACAAATTTAGGCATTATATTACAGGCTATCAAACATTTGTACATACTGACCATGCTACAATCAAATATTTAATGAATAAACTTGATGTGAATGCCTAGATTATTAGATGGTTACTTTTATTACAACAATTTGATCTAACTATTGTTGATAAGCCTGGCAAGGAAAATGTTGTTGCAGATTTTTTGTCCAGATTAACTTTGCCTACAGGTGAGGAAGGAATGGTTGATGATCAGTTACTGGATGAACACTTATTCTCCATTTCAATTCTCTCTCCATGGTTTGTTGACATAGAAAACTATTTGGTATCTGCACAGTTCCCACCGAATTTGTCCTCCAAAGAGAAAAGAAAGATTGTGAGGAAGAGCGCCCCATTCACTTGTATTAGGGGAAACCTCTTCAAACTAGGTGCCGATCAAATTCTAAGAAGATGTGTCAGGGAGGAGGAAGTATTTGACATCCTTCTGACCTGTCATGATGGGCCTTGTGGAGGTCACTTTGCAACAAAGAGGATAACATTTAAAGTGTTACAAGTTGGTTATTATTGGCCCACTCTTCATCAGGAAGTGAAAATATATGCTAGTCAGTGTGATTGGTGCCAAAGGATGGGAAAGCCTACTCCAAGATATGAAATGCCTCTACAACCTCAAGTGAGTTTCGAGCCATTTGACAAATGGGGCATGGACTTCATTGGACCTATTGACCCTCCTTCCAAGCAAAAGTAGTACATCATTGTGTGCATTGACTATCTGACTAAGTGGGTTGAAACCAAGGCAATTAAGGAAACAACAGAGGATAAGGTGGCTGGGTTCTTAAGGGAGAATGTACTTTACAAATTTGGGTGCCCTAGAGAACTGGTCACTGATCGAGGCAGCCAGTTTACCTCCAACATGATTGAAGACTTGCTAAGCCAACAGAGGATCAAGCATAGAACCTCCACTCCCTATCACCCACAAGATAATGGGCAAGTGGAGGTGACCAACAGAGCGCTGGAGGGCATCCTGACTAAAGTGGTTAGCAACAACATGAAAGATTGGGCAGATAGACTAGTTGAGGCCACCTGGGCCTATAATACCACTTGGAAGACCACCACTAGATTCACACCATATGATCTGGCCTATGGGAAAAAGGCCCTAATGTCCATTTAGTTTGAGAATAATACATTGAGGATGGCAACCCAACTAGATCTAGATCTCAGCAGTGCACAAAAAGAGAGATTTCTCTAGTTGAATGGTTTAGATGAGTTCAGAATGCAGGCCCTCCTACACATAGAGGTAACTCAAATTCAAAGGAATATCTGGCATGATAAGAAAATCAAGGATAAGCAATTTCAAGAAGGCGATTGAGCTTTGTTATATGACTCGAGATATAAATAATTTAAGGGAAATTTAAGGAAAAGATGGTTAGGGCCTTGTGTTATAGAGAGATGTCATGATAATGGTTCAGTGTAGATCAGAACCATAGATGCAGAGGCCATTCTTTTACTTGTTAATGGGAAAAAATTGAAAGTTTACAAAAGGCCATTGTCAAAGGAAGAGTTCATTGATGGTCTGAATACAACAATGATGGTGGTGGAGCAAGCCTCAACTCCTGCCTCATAAAGTCATTGAGAAAAAAGAAAAAAAAGAAAAAATAAGGAGACTCAGGTGAAAACCTCCATGAGGCGCCGGAGTCCTACTATTGGGTTGAAAACCTCTTGGGGCGGCCCAATGGTGTCAAAAAAAAAATAGAAATAAAAAGATCTTTGAGTGGAAAACTCTCTTGAGGTGCCCAGGGCAAGTAGCTAGGATGAAAACCTCTTGGAGGCAGACTAGTTGTTTTCAAAAAGAAAAAAAAGAGAAAAGAAAAATCATGAAAACTTGTTTACAGATCAGCAGGAGGACGATCAGAGAGAAAAGGAGAAACAAAAGGGACCTATTTCCCTTATATTTTTATTTCTCCATTCATTAAGCTTCATCATTCCACCATTCATTTCATTTTTTTCCACTCATTTGCCTTAGTTTGCAAGGGTACTGTGTTTTCTATAGGATTCCTTGTAAACCTACAGGATCCCCTAAAAACCTACAGGATGATCCTGTAGGAATTACAGTGGCTTGGGAATCCTAAAGGAAGTAACCCTAGGGAAAGGAAATGACCTACACATGTCAAAAAAATAAAATTCCTACATCACCACTTCATTACCATACCTCTCTCCACCTTGATCACCCCTGCATTCATCATTAAAAAAAAACCAGTTTTCAAAAAATTTACAGTCTTCAAGAAAAAAAACAGAGAAAAAATGAGACAGAGAGCAAAGGGGAACAACACCTGAAGGTTATTTTTCATTATTCACACACCCCTAGACCTCCTCTCTGTCCATGTTCATCATCCTCAGGTCCCAGTAGTAGAAATGATTAAAAATTCTGAGGGAGAAGCAACTATAGGACATCCTATAGGAAATCCTGTAGCAGCCTATCCCACAGAATAAAAATCATAGGTTGCAAGAAGTTTCCAGCATGGAGATCCAAGGGTAGAAGAAGCTCTAGAGCAGCAACAACCCCATCATCTTCAACAACAAGTACCTGCACATAAAGGAAATCATCAAAGGAAAATAAAATAAAAAAAGAAGAAGGAGAGATCACATGCAGCCAACATACAACAAAAACCTCATTTCTTCAACAAACTGTAGTAAGGTATTGTTACCACAGGTAAGTATCTCGCTTCACTCTCTCATTTGCATAATGTAATCAAAAGATGTAAAGGTTGTGAACGAGTTGGTTTATAAGCGAAAGGTGGCCAGTTAACTTGGCCACCTTCGTTTAGTTAACAAGGACAAAACAGTTGGTCCTCCCACACGTGGCAGCAATCAAGTCAAAGAAAAGGAGGATGAGGTCAAAAGCAGTTAAGACTACGGATGCCCAAAGTGGGAGTTGATTACGAGGTGAGGGGAATGATGATGTGGTAGTGGGGACCAATGGTCCAAAAATAGAAATTCGTACCTCGGCTGCTAGCACACCACCTCACTCAACTCGACCATAAGAGGAAATAAACGTTGATCCCCATGCACTCATGCATTCATCTTCTCGAGGCTCACTCTAGAAAAGTCTCTCTCATCCCCAAGCAACCTACAAGAGAGGAAAACTTCATTTTTTCCTGCGCAAGATTTCCTACAGGATCCTACAGGATCACGCAGGAATCCTACAGGATACAATCAGGCAGTCTACAGGATTGGCAAAGAGAAATTTTATAGGGGGAAACACAGGGGTTGGCTACAACAAGCACTATGAGGAGGTAGGCTCTACATTTCCTTCCATTTTTCCAAGTAAAAAGAATAGAAAAATCTCCTAGTTTGATTGAAATTGATAGCTGTATAAGGGAATTGTATCCACATAAATTTCAGTCCCATTTCCTCCTTTAAAATTTTGTATCATACATCTCTGCTCCTCAAATTCACCAGAAAAAATGACAGGGGGGTTTAATAGAAGGGATCCCATTAACACTGTAAGGATTCACCAACACCCTCCTGTGCTAGAAATATTCACAAGGCATAATTGGATGGGGTACTTTGAGAAATTGAGGGGGTACGATGATGAAGTAGCCAAAGATTTTTCTCTCTCCCTCATTCCACTGACTAGGACCCATGCCACTATTGTGGTGAGAGGCCTCTCCATAGAGCTCACCCTCGAACTCATAATAAGAATTACCACACTTCCCTTAGGAGTGCCTTGGAGAAAGGAAGACAAGGGAAATAGCCAAACTGCCAAGAAGAAATTCTTTCTAGAGGGAGAGGAGCCCATTGAAGACAAAAATGGAGTGAGGAGAGCAAGACTACCATATCCCTGGAATTAGGTAAGCTACCATCTTATAAAATACATATCATGTTAAGGTAAGTATAGTGTGGTATATGGAGATCACTTTAGGCTTCTTGAAGAATTGAGGTTTGGAGCAGAAACACCTCCTCACCATAGGCTCAACATACCATACTTCCTTCTGCAATCACTGATAGATATGAGCATAAAGGTGCAGGAAGGAAACTACCAACAGTTAGCCCACCATGGGTTAATTAGAATCATCATAGAATATGCCCTCCAAAACCTCAGAATTCCTATCCAATGGGCAATTTTCAGAGACATGCAGACAGAGGAGGATATCAAAGCCCTCACATATGATATTAGCCCTACTGTTAGTGAAAAGGATGAAGAAGAGACTGAAACAGATGAAGAAGAAGCAGAGAGGGATGAAGAGGAAATAGATGAGGAGGAAGAGGAAGAGAAAGAGAAGGAAGGTGATGAAGAAACAAAGGAAGATGTCAAGGAGGAAACTGATAAACAAGATGAGGATCTAGAGGGAGAAGAAGAGGGGAAAGACAAAGGTGAAAAGGGCAATGGAAAAGAGGAGGCAAAGGACAAGGAGGAGTCAACCAGGGTGTCTCCAGAACCCATTGAGAAAGAGGCAACAACTGCTGTCACTTCCCTTAGCACCCCTATGAAACAAAAATGCAAGAGATAGAGGCAAACCCCATTATACTTTAGAGCAAGGAAAAGTACAAGGATAAGACAGGGAAAACCTCAAACTCCAACCAAGGTTCCCATTATTATTGAGGACTCACCTAAATAGCAGGAGAAGATGGCTCCTCTTATAAAAAATCAAGGAGAAGGATCCTCAGCACAAACCTCCCTTAAGTCTCCTATCACTTATGAGAGAAGGTCTGTGACTAGATCTACCTCATCCAAAGGAAAAGACATCCTACAGGATACACAACAGGACCTACAGGAAGCAGAGGCAGTCCTACAAGAAACTCTGCTAAACCTATAGGAAACTCAGAAATTGGATAAGGAAGGAAGTATGCAGCAAGAAACAAAGAGAGAGGACCCAGAGCTAAGGGAACCTAGTCCTCAACCTAACCTTGACTCCTACGATAGATTTATTGAAGGGGGCAGGGTTGTTCCACAAAAATTTTCCATCCCATTATTCTTTGAGCTTGAGAAAGAAAGAGCCATAACACACAGATGGATGCAGATTGCCTAGTCCAAGGGAGTGGAGGACATTGGTCACATGGAGGAGAAGCTCAAAGAGATGGGAAAATAACTAAGTAGCATGAGGGATAGAGAGACCATAATGAAAACTCAGTTGGAGGCAGAAAATGCATGGTTGAAAGGACAACTGCAAGAAAGAGAGAATCAATTGGCATCCATGGCCAGTCTATCTTTGGAAGAAATCCAATGTAGGATGCCAGCTAAGTCCTATACATTATACTTTAAGGAATAGTGGCTGCAGTTCCAAATCAAGACCCTAGCACAGAGAGGAATTATGCCATTCCAAGATTATAGACAGTTCATTGATATTTGTGATCAAAGAACATTGGAAGATAGGGCTAAGATGTATGAGTTCTACTTGCATAACATGGCCTTGATAGATATGAATATATGGGACCCTAATGCAAAGCTAGGGGATTTACAGTTGATGGCTTTGGCATCATGGATGAACCATGAGGAAGAAAGGGCTACAGAAATGAAGAATATATTGGCAAGGGAACAAACAAAGCCTCTCATGATAAGAGCTGAGCAGTCAAATCCAATGGCTATCATCATCACACATAATTTAATTGAAAATGATCCTCAACTTGCACCCAGGTATCTTATTGCCCAAGAGAAAGCAATTACACACTTTGAGGATATATTCAGACGGTTAGGGGATGACATCATGCAAGATTGCCAAAGGAGATGGAATACTTTGCCATACAGTTTGAAAATTAGAGAGTACCGTTCTCCTCAAAGGATGAGAGAAGCACTAAATAGGACACCCATGTATAAACAAACAATCCAAAGGCTCAAAGTCAATTGGATTGGCTTGAGACTCAGTCCACCACTAATATTGGGGATGTTAGAAGGAAGGAAGGAAGAGGAAGAAAGAAAGTAGTTGGAGGAGGTATAAAGGAAGGTATGATTCTATGCACAAGAAGAGGAAACCACAACAGAAGCATGGGATGTCAGGGAGGCCACTAGAGCTATGAAAGACATGGATATTGATTGAGTTGCTCAGAGGATGAGCAACACTTTCAGTAGGGGGGTGATGATGAGCCTCATCATTGGGTAACTATATGGACCTTCATTCACCTCCTAGATTAGTCAAATCAACTCTTCTCACAACTTATTACATGTTTTGATTATATTTTGCTTAATGAGATGAGTTAAAGTGAGATATTATGCCTAGTGGACTAATGCGCATTGAATGCATGTTTGTGAGAGAAAATCAGGGAATTTTGGCAATATTAAGGGCTGAAACTCGAATGGGACAAGGAAGAGAGATTGTAGAAGGTAAATCCTCCTCATTTACTCCTCACTCATTCGAATATTCCTCCATCAATCACACCAACTCGGAGTACAAGCAGCCAAGTCATGAAGATCAAAAGGCAAGTGAGCAAGTGATAGTCAAAGAGTTAGTTCATCTCGAGTTTGGGAGTCGACCCTCCCTATATTTAAGGAAGTCATTGGAGGCTTCAGTTGTATAAATAAAGAGGTCTAGAGCCTCATTAGGATTGAAATTTTTGTTGTAAAAACACTAGTTATTTTTGAGCTCCAGACTTGTGGAAGGCATTGCTATGTAATTTTCTGTTTTGATAATGAGAATGAGCTTTTTCATGATCCAATACTGAGTTAACTCAGAGGGCTGAAGCTCTTGGGTTAGGGCCTAACCCTAGCAGCAAAGGCTTCTCTTCTTGTATCCGTATGCTTAGATTAGTTTCATAGATTCATGGCTAAATTGTCCTTAGAAGTATTTCATTGCAAGTAGTGTAGATTTGATTAGTTTGTTTATTAGTTTGCTTCCATTTGTGCTTTACTTCAGAAATAGGTTAGAAAGGATAAAAGGAGCATCAAAAAGCTGTTGGTAGGTGTCTTGGCCTCACTTCTTCCTTTAGGGATCATGATTTGAGGAAAGGACCCCCATGCAACCCCAAAAAGACAGAATTCTATTTTCTCATAGAATTTAGAGTTTCCTGTGCTTAAGCCAACATTTGATTAGTTTGCAAGTGTAGGAATTAGCCATCATTATCTTCAATCTTACAGTCGATCTCATCAATGACTTCATCTTATTCTGCAAATTTTCCTCATGCATGAAGTAGACAACTAGCTCATTAAACTCAGTGTTTCTAGGTCATTGAAATTCTTCTTGTTTACATGATTTTTGGGCAAATATCATTGTTTGATGCAGTGCAGGTGTTTCAAAAGTAGAGAAATATTTCATAGCAAGAAACCTTCTTCCAACGTCATCCATCCATGATCATTCCTCACTTTCACTAAGACCCTCACCAATTTTATCATTCTTCAAGGAAACTTCTTCAAGCATGTTGAGCAAATCCAACTATCTCCCAACCTTGGGTTTGAGTTCTAAGTAATACTAGGCATTTTCTAACTCCATTCCATCCACCAACCACCTTCCCTAAGCCTTCCATCACCTTTAGCACCCATTGTTTTTCTCTCGGCTGTATCCTATAGAAATATAGGGAATCCTGTAGGTTTTCCTGTAGTGGCCTGTTTTGAGGCTGAATTGTGGGGAAACCTCCAGGAATCCATACAATATCAACTAAGGATCTCCCAAACCTTCCAATCATCCACCAACATCCCTAAGCCACCTACCACACCACCAAAAGAGATTAGCTTTCACACTTGTTTTTCCATAAAAAGAAAAAAAAAAAAAAAAAAACAAATTTATTTCAGTGCTTTACATGCACAGTAGTGATGTTTGATGTTTTGAACTTCCATGCTTAGGACAATAGCATTTCATACATGTTAGCTTGCCATTCTTGTAAAGCATAGTTTCTCAGCAGTTAGTTAGGAAATGGTGTGTTTTTAGCATTGGATTTCAGTCATTTTCCTTATTGCAGTAGACAAGCTTTCTCCTAGAGTATATTTCTCTTTCTTTCATCAGTAACCAGGGTTCTTTTGAATCCTTAGAAGTCTAGCTTGAAAACCCTAGTGGTTTCTCACCAACTAAATAGTGACAAAAGGTAGAACCATCACTTTTACTTGTGTATATAACACTATCACCTCCAAGTTTGTACAAACTCCGGGTTGATAAAGTAAAGTTGGTATTCCCAGGAGTTGCAGCATTCTTGCTGCAATACTGGTGCTCATCAGCAACCATTAGAATTCCATGTGTCACATGATCGTGTCGACGAGTGGTGTCATATCATACGAAGAGTGCATTGCCTATGTGATGGAAAATGTTAATCGAAGGAGATACAAATACTTTTCCCAGATATGGAATGCAGAGCTCCGCACAATGTAATTCTCGTTGTGCGGAGTGCAGAGCTCTACACTTTGTACTCACATTCATGGTAGCATTATGCATTATAATAGAAACATTGTGCATTTCCTTTATACAAGGTAATACCTGTAATAATATATTAGATATTTTCGTTCCTTCAAGAATCCAACTTTTCCATTGTATTCAATTGGTGGAGAGAAATGGCTAGACACTGGCCACTCATGGACACCTCAAGCCTGTGCCTGCAACTAGACATCAGTCACATTTTGGGGGCATAAGGTGTTCCTTCAACAACAATGGCATAGGCAACTGCATTACATGGGACTGCGAGGGTATACTAAACTGCATGGTAGGTGCATTGGGGACATTCCCTATAGTGATGACACCTACGATGTCTCTCTCGTAACATACCAATTTCAATCATAGGCTTCCACTCTAGATTCAATGCGACCTCCTGCAGAAGCATTATAAATGTCATATGCCCATTAAATTAAATGCTTTCGGTGGATGCAAGAGTGCTTGTGATGCTCTCTACTTAGAGGAACATTGTTGTCCGCAAGTGTAGTTTTTATTCGTCAATTGCAGTGGATAGTTTCTGTCCCGACCTCCATTGTAATTTTGTAGTCATGACCAACTACCTAACTCTCCATGTAAACTCTATAAAGTGACCCAAATCCCAACCTTGATATGGGACCCACAAGATTTAATCAGACTTGTTTTGGTAGAATTTTGGTGTATTGAACCTTCGACTTGGTAACAAGTTGCGAAATTTACCCTTTTTGCTCTAGAGACATTCCCCTTTTGACCAATTCCTCTCCTTTTGCCTTATGAAATACTCAAATACTCTTAATCTTATAATACCACGAGTTGCAAAAGATATAACACACGTTTTATTGGTTTTCTATTTTATGTTATAGATTAGAATAAGAAATTAGTTAAAAGGGTACCTATTGTTATAGTATGTATATCTATGTTTAAATATGTTTAAATAAATCATGGGCATTAATTCGTATTTCCCAAGGCTGCAGTTGGATTATTGACCATATGCCTACTATTGAGGGATGGACAACATATTCAAACCAACAAGGTGCTAAAAGAAAAGAACAACCATGAGCTTCGTTCCTAGAAGTTGGCATCCAAACTACAAGTTAGTATAAAGATATTGGTATATGTTCTCAAAATGTTAAGCATGAGCCAATCAGTCAGATCGAGTGGATTTCCTAACTTCTTCCTATCTAAAAAGGGTGTTTTGTGTCTTGAAGAAGTAAATGATTAATGGTTGAGATACCTCAACGCACAACGGTTATTGCGTCATCTAGGTCCTCATTTGTATTTCATATGTAACTATGTCCATATGTCTGGTTCGATTTTTATTCCATATTTAACTATGTTAAACATGTTTGGTCTCATTTTGGTAAGTCGAGGCGAATTGTTTGGATAGCATAGCCTTTGTGTTTAAATATCTGTCTAGGTAGAGATTCCTCTGCCATCTCTATAAATATGTGTCTAATGTATGATGAGAGAGTTGTCAAGACTCTGTTTAATTTTGGTTGATAATGTGCTTTCCCGTGGATGCATTCTTTCTTGTGCTAATCTTGTCATTTTAAAATTGAGCTTTTGGCACAGGTCAAACCCTAGGTTCAGCCTGCTCGAGGTAAGGCCCCGCGCACATTTCTTTCCAGTTGTTTATTTATATGTGTGTATGTTCTTTCTTGCAACTTTTGATTAATTATTGTTCAGTAGATTAAGATCAACCGAAGTATGGTGTGTTTTAGTACGATTGATGTTAAATCCTTTTATTTATATTTATGGGCCAAGTTATTTGCATCAATGTGTGTGTAGAGGTGGTCACATTATTGTTGCAAACCTGGTAGTTATTGCTTCGAAATCAGCAGGCTGCTGCAGAATTGCAGATAGTGCTGTAAAATTAGACCTTTGATAGGAAATCTTGTTTTAGCTGGATAATGCTTTTAATATTTGAACTCCAACATTTGGGTAAACTTATGGCCATACAAATTAATTAAATTAGCATGTCTATGACTTTAATTTTCACCAGTTGTAGGATTCATGAATTAGCATAACAATTGATAGGAACTTTAGTACTTGTGCATACTGCACAAAGTCATCTCAAGTTAATAAACCCTAGCTGATAATTAAATGAGCACGTGAATCATCTTTAAATGAAGATACATATATTCACACCATCATTTTTGGTGTGGTTTCTAGGGAGGCATTGAAAGGTATTAGAAGTTATTGTCAATAGGAAAAACAATGTAAACTTTGAAACCAGAACTATAAACTCAAAACGGGAACTCTGGCAAAAAAACCCCGTAAAAACATAAAAACAGTGCTAAAAACAAAAAGTGTTGATGCTCCAATAACACCTTTTTTTTTTTCTAGGGTAAATTTTCAACATGTTTTAAAAATGGCGGTGAAAGTTGATGTTCGAATAACACTTTTTTTTAATGGTAAATTTTGTGCAAAAAACAACCTCAAAACGAGAAGTGTTGACGCTGGAATAACACTTTTTTTTTTTTCGAGGGGAAAATTTTTAACATTTCGAAATAATGGTGTAAAATATTTTATGATAACTTCGAAAAACATTAAAATTTCAAAAGAATAATGAAAAAAAAAATTAAACAATGAAAAAACACAAAACAAAAAGAGTTAAAAAAAATAACAAAATGTAAATTAAAATATATATTAAAAACAAATTATAAAATAAAATAAAAAAAATCAAATATATAAAAAGACAAAAAAAATCAAACATAAAAAAAAATCAATCATAAAACTGTTAAAAAAACAAAATTAACCTATAAAATATAAGAATTAAAAAACTAAAAAAAATTAAAAATTATAAACAAATAAATAGTAAGAAAAACATATTTAAAAAAAAATGTAATTTTTTTTTTTTAATTTTTAATTTTTATTTAATTTATTTAATTTTTTAATTTTTTAGCTTGAATTGAGGCTTCTGTGATCCATATCAAGTTTATGAGAAATTTTTAGGCATAAATGACATGATATTTAATTTGTCGACGTGTTTCGAATCAACTAGTGTGGTTCATCGTCAGGACAAGTTGAAGAATCAGATATAGGTTGCATGTTAAATAGTCAGAGCAGAACATCCAACGGCTATATTTGACCAGGCAACGACTATATTGAACGAGTAGGCTAGACCAGCTAACGGCTATATTTGACTAGGAAACAGCTAGTTGGACTAGACCAAGGGATAGGAGAGCAAGACTATATTTAATTAAAAATTAAAATTAAATATAAAACTAGATAAAAATAAGTTAAAGTTACATTTTTAAATGATTATTAAATCAATAGTAAGTTAGTTATACTATTATTAAATTAAAAGGGGTTTAAATTTAAAAAGTTAATATGAATTTACATTAAATATACATAAAAGGTATATAATTAACTATTTCACATTTATTTTATATATATATATATATATATATATATATATATATATATATAAATAATTGTAGGTTAGTTTAATAAAAATTAAAATCCTATTTATTAGAATGGTTATAACGATTTTATTAATAAAGCTATTAAAATAAATTAATTTAAGTTTTATATGATAAGAATAATTCTTTTATATTTTAAATTTATTTATTTATTTAATATAAATTAATAAGTCAAAAAACATATTTAAGCTTAAATGTAGATTGAATTTCAATATCAAAATAATTAATTTTCCTTTTTTATAATTAAGTAAAAATTTTGTATAAAATTAATTGCTTAAACTAAATTTAAATAAAAATTGTTATTTAAATATCTTATACTATAACAACCAACTCACCAAAGAGGATAAAAAAACTATGGCAAAAGAGAGAAGGTTAAAGGATAACAAGGGAAACTAACTTATAAGAAAACTAGAACAAGCCATAAAAAAATTTGGTTAAAAAAAATAAAAAATAAATAAATAAATAAAAAATATGGAATTTTTTTATTTTATTTTAAAAAGAAACTAACAAAAAAAAAACATTAACAAAAAACTAAAAAAGAAAAAGAAAATTAAAAACAAACTAGATTTAAAAAAAAAATAGAAAAGTAACCAAAAAAAAAATAAAAAACTACTAAAATTAAGATTAAAAACATTTAAAAAAAAAACCTAAAAAAACAAAAATAATAATCAAATTAACAAAAAAAAAAAACAAACCAATTAAAAAGTAAAAACTAGATATATATATATATATATTTGTTGAATTGAGGCTTCTGTGATCCATATCAAGTATAAGAGAGTTTCTTTGGCGTAAATCACAAGAAATTTCATTTGTCGACGCGTTTCGAATCAACAAGTGTGGTTCATCGTCAAGACAAGTTGACAAGTGTGGTTCATCGTCAAGACAAGTTGAATGAGCAGATCAGGCTTAGAATGATTAAATAGATAAAGCAGAAACTTCAAGGGCTTTATTCAACCAGGTAACGACTATAATGACAATGGCTAGATTTGACTGGATTAGGGGAATAACCAATATTTAAAAAAATTGACTTGGTTAGTTAAATTCTTAAAAGTGAACGGACCCTTATCAATTAAAATAAACCCAAATTAATTTACATTAGTAATTAGTTATCAAATATTTTGTATCTAAAAAGTTAGAGTAATTAATAGTTAAATAAAAATTATTAAATATGTAAAAATACATAAATATCAGGTTGTATAGACAAAGGGGTTCCATATACTACTAAATAATAAATTAATTGATTATTAATAATTGTTAAAGATAGAATTTTAACAAATCAGTAAAAAATCAAGTAATAGAGTAATTAAAAAAAAAACAATTTCTTTTTTTTGCTCAAGCAAGAATTGGACCTTCTATTCATATGAAGCTACAAAATGGTTACATAAAACACAGAATGTCAAAGAGTTGACATACGCCCTATGTTGGGGAACTGAGCCAAATACTCAAGAACCAGGCTAAGGGCCCATGAAACCATACAACCAACAAAGCCAAAGAGCGGACCTGATGGTGAAATAGAGACCATCAAGCAGTAGATCTGCCCGAGGACATACAAGAGAGAAAATCAATGCCCCCTAACAAGCATAACAAACCTTAGTCATAGATCTGCTTCCACAAGATCTAATGGCTGTGAAGGATATCGAGCTGAAAAAATGAGCGAGGAATACCGCCCGATGAAGGCAATATTCTCACTCTTCCTGGAGCCACATGTTACACAGTTAGTGGCATCAGTGGCTTTTCCGAAAAACTGCCTATGGTAATGCGGACGCCCGATAACCATGGAAACTGTAGCAAAACCATCACGGTCCCACCAACAAGCACGACAAACCTCAGCCCTAGATCTGCTGCCACAAGATCCAACGACTGTGAAGGAAATCGGGCTAGAGAGAAGAGCGAGGAATACCTGCCCGATGAAGGCGGTATTCTCTCTCTTCCTAGAGCCATGTGTTACCCAGTTTTTGGCATCAGAAGCTTTTTTGAAAAGCCACTTCTGGTAAAGTGGACGTCCGATAACCATGGTAACTATTGCTAAACCACCCTGTTCTGTAGTGAAGCTTTTGGAGCCACTTCTTGGTTTCACACTCTTTCTCCTCTGCAAGATCCAAAACTCGGGCCGCCTGTTAGTTAAACCCTTAACATCCATCATCTTAGTGTTCTACTGGCTATTTCCCCTTCAGGTACTGATAATGCTCCCTGTCTGTGCGAGCCAGAGTGTTGCAGTCCTCGCGCAGTTGTCTTGCCTAAACCAGCTCCCACGAGCAACACTTTTTTTCTCTTGTACATATCACCCCTTCATTAGCTAGCCGATCCGCCACTCTGTTGGCATCTTTGCGCACATGTACAAAGCTTAGAGTTCTAAGTAACCTGAGGTGAGATTGAATATGATGATAACTTTGTGAAAGTCTCCAGTGGTTTGAAACTTTGTCTGGTGCCGTGCTAGTACATATCCTTTTGACCGAATTAATTGTTAATTCTGAGTCTGCCTCTATGATTGTATTATGTAAATTGTAGTCCATCAGGATTTCTAAGCCTTACTCAATGGCCATGAGTTCTGCCATATTGTTGGTTGCCCTCCCCAAATGACTGTGAAAGATGACTTTGATATTGCCCTCTTCATCTCTTATGACTCCTCCATAACCAGCATCCCCAGGGTTTCCTTTTGAGGCTCCATCTATGTTGAATTTCAGGAAGCCATGGGGAGGGGGTTGCCAAAAAACCTTTCCATTTGATGTGTGCCTTGATTTATTTTTTGTGCCTAGAGGTACATAAGACTGGAGTCCCAACTGTTCGAGAATGTGAGCATCCCTTTGACCAGGGGGTTTCTTAGGAGGTTGCTTCAGAAGGGCATTAACTATTTCTTTGAGCTGTTTTAGGATCTAAGCCATGATGCTTTGAGTTGAACCAAATTTAGCTTTGAAGATCTTGTTGTTACGTTCTTTCCAAACATCCCAGATCAAAAAACCTAAAGTCAGTGTCTAGGCTAAATTGACTGTCTCATTATCCGAGAAGTCTTTCCTCCAATTCTTTAAAGTTATAGTAATGTCATTTTCACTCCTGTCTGTTTGGTTGAAGATAGCAACTACCCAATTCCATATGGAGGAGGTGAACGCGTATAGGTTGAGAAGGTGATCCATGGTCTCCTCCTGCAAACCACATAACTGGGATTTTGAAGGACTGACAAAACCTCTTTTTCTAAAATTTTCCCAAGTCAGAATCTTTTTATGCAGAACTAGCCACATGAATAGTTTGATCTTCATTCAGTGTGGGTTGCTCCAAAGGTCTTTCCAAGTCTTGTCAGGGTTTGGATGGTCAAGTTGAGTGACTATTCTTTTGGTTCTTTGAGGTTAAAGATGCCCTCATTGTTTCTACCCCATCTTAGAAGATAATTCGAGGTTGAAGTCAAAATTTGCCTCTTTTCCAGAATCTCTTCAAGAACTTTAGCTTGGGCTTTCAAAGGGGTCTCTTCACTGTAAACCGATAACTTCCAAATTCTCCATTTCCCTTTGTCTCTTGACTGATCCCAAAAGTCACTTACCCTTTTTAGTCCTTTGTTAATGGTGTCATTTTTGATGATGTCTAGACCTTCTCTACAGAGGTTATGTTCCTATTGCCAGTTGTCCTCCCAAAACCAGGCTAGATTCCCATTTCTGATCTCCCAGAAACTATGATTTTGAACTAAGGCTTTGTTTTCCCAAGCATTGTTCCAAATGTGGGAACCCCTGATGTGTCCTGTCATCCGAATGTGGTCCTTTTCCTGCCAATCCATTGCATATTTTTGTTTCCAAAGCTTAGCCCATGGGTTATTCATTTCCTTTAGCCATCTCCACCAAAGTTTTGCCCCCAAGACTTTGCTTAGGGTGTCCGGGTCATGGAGACCTAAACCACCATGGGTTTTAGGTTTGCAGAGCTTGTCCCACGCTACCAGGGCCCATTTCTTTTTCTCTTCCCCTTTACCCAAAAGAAAGTTTCTTTGAATATTCCTGATTTGCTGTAAAACTCCTTTTGGGACAGGAAGGGATGAAAACATGAAAACTAGAATGGTTTGTAGTACAACCTTTGTAAGAATTAGCCTTCCTGCTAAATTCAAAGATCTGCTAGTCCAATTGTTGACTTTTTCCTTCAGTTTATTTGTAACTAACTCCCAAACTTCCTTACTCAGAGGTTTGTCAGTGAGAGGCATTCCCAGATATTTGGAGGGAAGATGGTCTCTTTGAAATCCAAGAATTCTGGAGAGATGTCTTTGAATAGAAATATCCATATTGAAAAAGAAAACTTTTGATTTTGTGAGGCTTACCTCCATGCCAGCAGCCATTGCGAAATCATGTAGGATTTGTTTGAAGGCTTTGGCTTCCTTGACTGTGGGTGTGCCTTGTAGCATAGTGTCATCCACAAATTGTTGATGAGTTAATGTGTCCCCATTCTGAGTGAGTTTTAGTCCCTTGATTCTTCCTTCCTCCTTGGCTGAATTGATCATTCTGCCCAATCCTTCCATCATGAGAATGAAGATAAATGGGGAAAGAGGATCTCCTTGCCTGAGGCCCCTTGATGGCCTGAAGGTTCTTGAAGGAGAGCCATTGAGAAGGATAGAGAAACATGCTGTGGTAACCAGGGCCATGACCCACTTTATCCAGTTGTGGTCAAAGCCATAAGCTTTAAGAATTTCCTTTATGTAGGGCCAACTTAGTTTATCATAAGCTTTCGCTATGTCCAGCTGTATCATCATACCTGCTTGCTTATTGGTCTTGAGGGAATGAACCACTTCGTGATCTTAGATGATATTATTGAGAATTTGTCTACCTTCCACATATTTGGTCCGCTCCTCTGACACGAGCGTTGGAAGTAGATGTTTGAGTCTGTCAGCAATAACTTTGGAAATGATTTTGTACACCACATTGCATAAAGATATGGGTCTGAATCTGTCTGGTGTCATGGATTTTTCTTGTTCAGGGATTAATGCTATGAATGATTCATTAATCGCTCTAAGAACTGTTCTTGATTTTCTCGAGTCCTCCACCACATCAAGAATGTCATGTTTGACTGTTTTCCAGCATGTTTTGAAGAAGTCTACATTGAAACCATTTGGGCCTGGAGCTTTCCCATTGTGCATCTCTTTGATTACTTCATTGACCTCTTTCTCCGTTTCTGGCCTGCTGAGATTATAATTATCTTCCCTGGTCACTAGTTTTGGAATATTCTTTGTGAAGCTCGTAATGAATTGAGATCTGTCTGCAATGGTTTCCTCTGCTATGCTTTGAAAATGTTGTACCAGAATATATTCCATTTCCTTGTGAGTATTTAACTCTTTCCCTTGAGGATCCATGAGTTTTGTGATCCTATTATGAGCCTCGTGTTTCATGGTAGACTTGTGAAAGAACCTTGTATTTCTCTCCCCTTCTTTAATCCATTGTACTCTTGATTTTTGTCTCCATAATATTTCCTCTTGCTGACATCTATTGTCCCATTCTTGTTGCAGAGAGTTCGCCTGCATTTTCCCTTCCTATGTGAATCCTTCCGTGATGAGAATTTGATTAGTTTCTTGTAATTTTCTTTCCACTTATCTTTTGGCTTCAAAAATGTTGCCAAATTCATTTCGGTTCCATTCTTTGAGCCCTTGTTTGATGTGTTTGAGTCTCTGATGTAAGAGGAACATTTTTGTGCCTTGGGTGGGCATGTCTTCCACTAGGAACATTACCGCATTGTTCCAAATATAACCGTAGGAATGTCGCTGCATTGTTCGGAGCGAGATACATGAGGCACAACAAGAGATCCATGTTTAAACCTGTTCACAAACTCTCCAACATGGTATTCACCTTCAACTTCCAATTTTCCTACACTTTCTGCACTATAGCAATCTTTCGTGGCTATAAAGAGGTTGAAATGTTCCTCTGATGCAGGAGGAATATTTTGTTTTTTTGTTTTTTGTTTTTTTTTTTTAAAACAATTTCAAAACCATTTTAAAAGCAAATATTTTTTATTTAAAACAAAATAAAAAATTTATTAACCATTTTTTATTAAATAAACTTTTAATTTTTTTTTAAACAAATATATTTTAATTAAAAAAAAATGATTCACGCCTGGCCACCTGTGAGTGGAGGTGCTGCATGCAACCTCGTCTGCCTAGGGCCGTGCCACCATGGGCGGTCGTGCGTGAATCAATTATTATTATTATTTTTTTAATTAATTAATTAATTAATTAAATTTTATTTTTTTAAATTAAAAAATATTTGTTTAAAATTTTTTAAAATTAATTAAAGTTTAAAATTTTAATTTGTTTAAAACTTTTTAAAATTAATTTGTTTAAATTTTTTTTAAGTTTATTTAAAAAATAAAAAAATGCTTAAAAATTAATTATTATTATTATTATTATTTTTAAATAAAAAGTCCTATTTATAAAAAAACAAAAATTAAATGTTTGTTATTAAAAAAGAATAAAAAAATAGATGTATATTTTTTTTTTGTTTTAAATAGAAAACATTTATTTATTAAAAAAAGATATATATATATATATATATATATATATATATATATATATATATTTGTATATATATATATATATATATATATATATTTTAAATCAAACGTATATATGTTTTTTTAATTTAATTTTTTTTGTTCTTAAATAAAAAATATAGTGTTTAAGAAAAAATTTAAAAGTTTTGTTTTTGTTTTTTAATTAAAAATAGATATTTCTTTTTAACTTTTTTTTTTTTTAATATTTCATATTTTTTTGGTTTTTTTGTTGTTTACAATTTGAGTTTATTTTTGTTTTTTAAATGTTTTTAATCTTAGTAGTTTTTTATTTTGTTAATTTTCTGTTTTCCTTTTAATCTAGTTTGTTTTCAATTTTTTTTTCAGTTTTTGTTGATGTTTTTTTTTTTTTTTACCTACTTAATATTATAGTTTTTTAAAATTTTCTTTTTCTTTTCCAAATTCATTTATGGTTTATCAGATAATTTATTTATTTATTTATTTTTATGTTTTTTTTTGTATTTTTTATATATATTTTTTGATTTTTTTTTTTAAAGTAAGCAACATTTAAAAAAGAAAAATAAAACAACTTCAAAATTCGTTAAGTAATCATGATTTCAAAAAAAAAATTGGACATAATAAATTTTAAAGTGTGAAAAATAAACCCTCTTTGAAAAAGGTATGTTGCATCAACACGTTTCAAAATCAGCATGAAAATCACTAACATTTAAAAACAAATTTTTATATTTGATACATAAGAAAATTTAAAGTGTCAAAAATATGCTCCGAAAAAAAAGAAGTTTATTCTGCATCGCCCCTTTTCAAAATCAAGTCACTTTTTTGCTATCTCTATGAAACAGGTAACAGTATCAGTTCCTGTTTCAAAGTTTACGTTGTTGAAACGACACTGGAAGTAGAAGTGACCAAAGGGAGATATTTAGCTGACCCTTTCATTAACCTATCTTCTAAATGTCCTGTATTTAAAAGCATGCTAGTATAGGTAGAAAAACATAGGTAGGAGGAATAAGAGTCTATGAAAACCTCAAAATGTGGTGCAGTGAACCACCCTTACTAACATTATGGCAGACACGGAAGGGAAATCGGTTTGGGGCCGTTTTTTTTAGAATAGTGTGGTGGGGTAGCTGCCGAAAGGTGGGGATCCAATATGGGAAGGAATTACATATAACAAGGAGACAAAGAGATCCTCGACATCTAATAAAGTCCAAACCCTTGAGACTACAGGAGAGGATAAGATAAGGGACAACAAGGTAAATGGACCAAGGCAACAAGGCCTTATTACTTTTGAGTTTCTTATCTGAGATATGGATGCAATCATACAAATGAAAAACATTCCTCTTTCTTCCCTTCCAAACTTTCATGGCCTTTCCAAGGAGGACCCTGATACGTTTCTTTTAGAGTTTGATGTTCTTTGTCGTAGTGATGACTACTCCATGGATGCACAAAAAATGAAATTGTTTCTTGCAACTTTGAAAGATGCAACACTCTATTAGTTTATGGGTCTTGGAGAGAACTCCATTCGAACCTGTGATGAAATGAAAAACATCTGCCCAAAGAAATATTAGGACTATTGTAAATTCCTAGATATGAAGGAAGAAATCTTTAGAATGTCCCAAGCTGATGATGAGATTTTTGAAGATTATGTGGAATTATTTCAATATACCTTACAAAGAAAAGTAGAATTCCCTAGACCTTGACACTTTTCATATCCTTTTTCTTAAGGGGATACGGGAGGACTGCCTTGAAATCTTGAATCTCATGGGTGAAGGTGGTGTCTCTCAATTGTCTTATGATAAGATCTGTGAGTTCTGTACACAATATTGCAAAGGAAGTTAGAAATATAATCGACATTATTGAGATGTGAATTATAGTAATAACTTAAGTGGATCGAGAGTAACTAAGGATGATATAGGGAACTTATTAGAAAATTTTAAAATCGATATCCTTAGCACTTTAGGTTCTCAATTTAATTATATTCAAGCTAAGAAAAGGAAGGAGGAGGTTGATTTGGATTTTTCTATATTATGTGCTAAATGTTGCAAAAAGCATCCCTTACAAGAGTGGCCATTAAAAAATGTTGAAACATGCAACATCTATGAGCAGAAACATTCAACCCAAGATTTTCCTTCTCTTCTAGAGCTTAAGGCTATGTTTCAGGAGGCTAGTGAAGGAACACAAAAAATTTGTTTCATGGCCCAAAAGCAACCCTGGCCACCCTGATCAACTAGAAACACACCTTAGGATTCATCTTTATATCTTCCTCCCACCTTCGGTTGGTACCCTCACATGCATTGGCTCCAATGGCCACCACAAATGCAAAATCAAGGGTGGGTCCCCAATTGGAGAGGACCTCCTTCCTATGGAAACACAACATCACAAGAACCACCTCAAAATTATTTACAACAAATTCAACTACCATCAAATCAACCTACTCAGTCTCAAACTCAACAAAGACCCCAGCTACCAGCTCAACCTATGCCTAACCCAAATAATAAAGTAGCTCATCCTGCCTACAATGTCAAGCTACCATTCGTTCCCACTTATAATTTGGATTGTGAGAATATTCATTTACGTTCTGGGAGGGTGCTTCAAAATACAAATTCTCCCATTATCTAAGAACAATATGATGAGGACACCTCCTCAGAACCAGGATTGTCTTCTTTTACAATTCAAGGTACAATAATTATTTATCCTATTGAAAAGGAACATGTTCCCTATCATGAGAGATTGAGTTTGGAAAAACCCCTTATAAGACCTGAATTTGATTTCTTAGGAGAATTGAGGAATTATGTGAAAAAATTCCACTACTCCAAGCCATTAGGGACATTTCTATATATGCAGAAGTAGTACAAGAGATGTGTTTGGAGAAAAGAGGAAGGAAAAAAATGACCCTAAGACTATTTAAGTCATGGGGAAATTATCTGGCTTAATGTCTAGAAAGGTGGTTACAACAAAATATGGAGACCCAGGGAGCCCTATTGTGACGATTAATATTAACCACCTCCCTATAGAAAAAACTTTGATTAAATTAAGGGGAAGCTATTAATGTAATTACCAAAGAAACTATGGAAAATCTTAGCTTATCAGGGTTAAGATCAAATCCCACCATTCATCAGCTGGCTAATAATTTTACTATCAAGCCGTAAAGAGTGTTGGAAGATATAATTATTTTCATAGATTCATGGGAATACAAACCATAAGGAGTGTTGGAAGATATAATTATTTTCATAGATTCATGGGAATATCCAACTCATTCATAGTTATATAACCAAAAACTAACCTTTGAGGTTATCCATTGATCCTATGGAGACCTTGACTAGCTATCGTAGATGCCTATATTAGATGTAGGCCAGGAAATATGACTATTTCACATGGGAGCTCCACTAAGAAGCTTACACTGTATCCACTTGCCAAACCTTCAATAGAATTTGAAAACCCTTTATGGTTTGAAGAAAGTGATGAGTAACTTACACAACCTTTCTTGACTCTTGGAAAAGTTGTTACTTTTAAGGAAGATATTCAGGATGACTTCATCTCGACTACTTTAACTAACCCTCGTGATGACCATCTTTCATCATATGATCAAATCTTGGGGAAAATTTTTCAGGAAACCTGCTCACCTATAGAGTTAATACAACAGTTGGATTTGTTGGCCTCACTAGATATTGATAATCAAACCCAGACTATTGAAATATGTCCTGGAAAACATCTCAATATCAATGTCCACCTAGAACCCTCCCAACAAAATCAATTGATATAAGTATTTCAGAAAAATAATAATGATTTTTCTTAGGATCACATTGATATGAAGGGAATTTATCCTAATATCTATACTCATCATATTTATTTAAAGGAGGATGCTCGACCATTCAGGCAACCTCAGAGGAGAATGAACCCCACTCCGAAGGACATTGAGAAAGAATATTTGCAAAAGCTGCTAAATGCTAACTTTATCTATCCTATCTCTGATAGTAAGATGTTAGTAAGTGGGTTTCCCCTTTGGTTACTGTCCCCAAGAAGAGTAGGAATTGATAAATACATGTTGATTATCGTGAAGTAAATAAGGATACTTTGAAATATTACTTTCCATTACCTTTTATCGACCAAGTTTTGGGCACCCTAGCCAGGAAGAAAATGTTCTCTTTTCTTGATAGTTTCAGTGGCTATAACCATATTCAAGTAGCACCTGAAGAACAAGAAAATGCTAGCTTTACTTTCCCATGGGGAACATATTCATATCGGGTAGTCCTGTTTGGATTACGTAATGCTCCAACTACGAATATTTTATGATCTAACCCGTGATTGTGTCAAAATTTATATGGATGAATTTACTATTTATGGAGGCACATTTGAAGAAGCCTTAAAGAATCTAGAAAAGTGTTGGTCCATTGTCAAGAAACCAATCTCGCTCTTAGTAATGCAAACTGTCAGATGCTACTTAACTAGGGGATTTTTTTAGGACACCATGTTTCATGTGAAGGGATTAGAGTGGACCTTGCTAAGATACAAGTTATTCTAAAGCTTTCTATCCTAACCTCATGAAAGGATGTCTGCACATTTTTGTGTTATGTAGGATACTATCATATATTCGTAGAAATTTTTACGAAGATAACATCTCTCCTTTTCCATCTTGCAAAGGCCTCAAAATTCTCCTGGAACTAACAATGTCAACAAGCTTTTGACACACTTAAAAAAATTTGTCCACCGCTCCCATACTTCAAGGTCCTAATTGGTATTTGCCTTTCCAAATTCACATTGATGTTTCTGATACGACCATTGGGGTTGTATTAGGATAGAAATAAGATAAAAAACCATATTCCATTTACTATATAAGTAAGAACCTAACCCAAACCGAGTAAATTTATATAATAACTGAAAAAAATTCCTCATTGTGATCCATGCCATCAACAAATTTCGTCATTACATCATTGGATACCATGTATTTGTGTACACTGGTCACTCAACCATCTGATATCTCATGAACAAACCAATCACTCATGGCAGAGTGACTAGATGGTTGCTTCTTTTGCAAGAATTTGACATCACTATTATTGATAAACTTGGAAAAGAAAATGTTGTTGTTGACTTTTTATATTTATACAAAAGATATTTTTCCTAATGAACACTTGTTTTCTTTTTCTACAAAAGTACCTTGGTTCATAGATATCGCTAACCACTTGTCTGCATGGAAACTTCCACAACATTTGTCACCTAATGAGTGACAAAAAGTTGTAAGAGATAGTGCTAAATACTCTTGCATTCATGAGTATTTGTTTTGAATAAGGCGTGATCATGTGATTAGGCGATGTGTCCGAGAGGACGAAATATACGATATTTCGAAGTCTTGTGACAATGAGCCTTGTGGGGGGCACTTTGCAAATAAAAGGACTACAAATAAGATTCTACGACAAGGATATTATTGGCCTACCATCTTCAGAGACACCAATAAATATGTTAGAAGGTGCAATAAGTGTCAAAGGATGGGTAAACCAACACAATTTGATGAGATGTCACTGTAACCACAAATAATGTTAGAGCCTTTTGAGAAGCGGGCCCTTGACTTTATTGACCCAATTAACCCACCATCAAAGTAAAAATCATACACCCTTGTATGTACTGACTATGTAACTAAGTGAGTGGAGATGAAAGCTTTACCAAGGGAAACAAAACATCCAGTGGCAAAATTTTTATGTGAAGATATTTTTGTTCAATTTTTTGTACCTCAAGAAATTTTTATGGACCAGGTAACTCAATTAACCTCAAAGCTTATTCAAAACTTCACTGAGAAATTCAGAATCAAGCATTGGATGTCCACCCCTACCATCTTAAAGCTAATGGATAGGTTGAGATCACCAACAAGGTACTGGAAAATATTCTAACCAAAATAGTGCAACAATATCATAAGGATTGGGTGGAGAAACTTCCAGAAGCCTTGTGGGATTATAGGATCACCTGGAAGGACACTACAAGTTTCACTCTCTACGAGCTCGTGTATGGGAAACAAGTTGTTCTCCCTATTTAATTTGAAATCAAAACATTAAGAACTACATTACAAGTGGGAATGGAACTTTTTGAAGCAAAAAAGCACTGATTGGATCATCTTAATGAACTCGGCGAGGTTCGATAAGATGCCATTCATCAGAAAACTGTTGTTCAACAAAAACATGCAAAATGGCATGATAAGTTAATAAAGAAGAAGAAATTTAAAGAAGGGTATTGGGCTCTTTTGTTTGATTCTAGATATAATGATTTTAAAGGTAAATTTTATACACGATGGTAGAGGCCTTATGAGATTGAAATTGCATTCGATAATGGGTTTGTATGACTTCATACTATTGATGAGGCAAGGATACTACTAATGGAAAATGGACATCGATTGAAGTTGTATAAAAAACCCCAATATAAGGAAACAATTATTCAAGGGTTGGTAAAGAAGTCTGACATGAAAGTCATAAAGTGAGTGGATACCCCACTCTCCTCTATATTTCTTTAATCTTATATTCCATTATTGAAAAAAACAATATCTGGCAGTGAAAACATGGCTTCCAGGCACTACCGACACTAGTAATGTAAGAAAACCAAATTGTGGTTGGCATCACTAGGAATAAATAATTTCCAATTGTGAAAACCCTTGTGGGAACAATTAGACGAGCTTGCATTAGAAAACCAAGGGTCTCGCTGGCTTTGTTTGAGAAAATGAAAAAGAAAAAAATGTAATAAATTTTTTTCCATGATTCTTTTAAGTGCCGCTTGACATCGACATAATTTATTTTGCAGGAATGATATAATTATCATTTATTCAACACTATCCTTCAAAATATGAATCATACAATGACGACGAAAAGAGATAGAATTATTTGTGGCATGCCTACCTCCACGGGCCATGCACTCTTTGACTCTTTCTTAATTTCTTTTCTTAATGTATGTAGAGACTAATATAATGTAAAGTTACCATAAGCATGCCTAATATTATTTTAAGGATTAATTTTCTTCCTCACTTATGTATATATGTGTCCCTTAAAAAGAACATGATTATTATCTCTTTATCTATTTCACCTATTTTGTAACCTACGTTATCCTCAACCTATTCATACCTAACCAAAATCTTCATATTTTTTATACCTAATATATAAATCCCTATGCCCATCACAAATTCATATACATAATACCCTTGCCTAAACCCTCTAAAACCGAAACTTCATGTTATCCCCATAATCTGCCATTCCATCATTTCAAGCCACCTTGTTATTTAAAGGACGACCTACGTGGCATACTAGATCTATGTTGGATTTCGTAGTAGTCAAATCGTTTCACATCCTGCCATTTCATAGCACACAACTATCATTTTGCACCACATCTCCCATATGATTGGCAACAATGAAATCTAATCATCATAATACAAATGGAATGACTTTCAAATCATAATAAAGGCTGATAATGAGTATTAATGGGGGGATCTTAACAAATTTTTGATATTTGAGTTATTGATGAGATAAGATTACAGTTGGCATTTGAATTAGAGGTAAGGTAATAGACAAGCTACGATGAAAACATTAGAAAGAAAGCTTTGAAGAGCTGGATGTGTGGAACTATAGTTTGCACAGAGGCTGACAATGTGGAGGTTATTAAGGATAATCAGGCCGCATGGGACATTTTTGTTCAGGCTGAATGGATTTTATTTTTGGAGAAGTTTCAAGGGGTTGACATCCAAATTTCACTGGAGTTATCCAAGACGTTTAATCGTGAAAGGACATTAGTTTGAACACTTACAATTCCAATGAACGAGGATATATTAACAACCAGACTTCCCTTGATCGGTGAAAAATGGTACAAAAATATTAAAATCCTGAACAAAAGTTGGTATCCTTTCGTAGAAGATCCGAGTCATTGTCTGATTTGAAGATGGGAGTTAGAAGGGAACTATTGCAACTGGTATGGCGTGATTATGTTTATTTTGTTAGGAAATTTGTTACTTGCAAAGGTTGCTATAACAAAGTTTACCATTATCATATCTATATCCTTATGCACTTGGCTAGAATAAAACCTATGAATGTGCCCTATTTTTTGATAAAGAGTTTGACTAAAATGGTTGTAGCTATCCGAAAGAGGAAAAACCCCGAGTTAGCACTCTTTCGTCGAGGGCTTATAAAGATTATTGTTAAGGATGAGATGACTAGGATTGGACTTATATGGGGACCATTCTCACAGGGAAGAAAGCTCAATTCGAGGGCATATGTCATACCTCTCACAAAGAAATTAGCTGCAAGAGGGAAGAAAGAGTTTTTTCCATAAGAAAACCCTAAAATATGTTACTCTACTCAAGCATCCCAGTGAGAGCAGGGTAAGAAAACCGAGGATATCCCTATTGATATTACATGCAATGATGAACTAGGGTCTAAGCTAGAATACAAAGCAGTGGATATGGATATGGATGATACTGGTGTTAAAATTTTTCCATTTCAAAGTGAAAGTGACTTCCTTCTACAGGAGGAGACCATCCAATTCAGAATGGGGATTGCCGATATTAAATTGAAGAAGTCAAGATCAAAAGGTAAGGTTGTTGTACCTAAGCCATTCAGACTTTGTAGTCCATCTTACCAAAATTTGTTAAATCAAAACAAGAAACTTATGTTGCAAAATCAGAAATTGAAAGCTCGACTAAAAAAAATTAGGCTGAGAATGAAAAATATGGAAAATTTTTTAAGGGCCATTGACGAGGCTAAGGGGTTGAAGGTAAGGGCTAAGTAGTACTCCTTGGAGTGCCCAAATGAGGCCCAACATCTCATCAATAATATTCTTGATGATATCATTGAATTGTTTGATGTCAGGATAATTGACAAAGAAACCCACCAGTAGGTGATTGAAAAGATGAGGAAAAGGTGGCTCACAATGTACTTGTCTCAAAAATCCAAGTGGGGTTCTGAGATCAAGAAATGGAAGGAGAAATCTTTAAAGGAAGAAGAACTCAAGAAAATGATAGTAGATTTAGAAATGTAGGGTTTTACTACTTGGATCCCTTCCATAATCTACTCTATATATTTGCATGAGCATTGGGTAATTTTGCAGCTCCAAAAGATTGCAACAGGTCAGCCTCATGTAATTTTTCAGCCAAAGGAATTCATGGACATATACTTCAATGCTGAGAATAATGATCAAAACCTTCTCTATGAGTTCTATCTTTTTAATTTTATTCTAATGAATAAGTCTAGGTGGAACCCTAATCCCTTTGTGGGAGATATTCATCTTAGGGCCTTAATTTCTTGTATAAATAGTTTGTTGTAATGGAAGAAGGCTCAAAGTTTCTATTCAGCATTAGAAGGAGAATCAAATTTAGTGGTAAGGGAAGAGTACCCTCTTACAGGGATGATTCGAGAAGACCTTAACAAATTAAGGATGGGTCTAGGGGACACAACGACTATAATACATAATCAACTATTCACTGTCACAAAGTACCAAGATGTAGGTTGAGCCGAAACCTGTAATGCACTGTTAATTGCACAAAACACATGGATTGCCCTTCCTAAGCATATTCAACTAAGATTTCTATTAGGATATCCTTATTTATGTTTGGCATTTAATATAATAGACTTATATACCAATTCTCTACTGAAACACAAAGCTCGATAGATAGGTTTAGGGTTCCACTTTCCAATACTATGGTGTCCCACTAGATACTATCAAGCACATATCCATTGGGACGAGGAGGAAGAGAAAACATGTAGAATAGACACGTTGGCCTCCTTGAAGGGGAGGATGATGATACCTAAGGAAACACATTAGAATAGACAGGGGGGTTTGATGAGCTGCGAAATTGACTCTTTTTGCTATAGAACCATTCCCATTATTTTGACCAATTTCAATTGCTTCTTCTCGACCTTTGTCCCGATGATGGGTGTTGGTTTAGACTCGCAATGTCGACAATTAAATATGTAATGTTGAACAATTTCTGACAACACAATTACTCTTAATCTTATAATACCACAGTTTGCTAAGGGTATAACACATGTTTTATTGGTTTTCTATTTTACACTATATATTAGAACTAGGAATTACTTAAATGGGTAACCTAATGTTATAGTATGTTTATCTATGTTTAAATAAATCATGGGCACCAATTCATAAATTCCAAGGCTACTATTGGATTATTTACCAAATGCCTACTATTGAGGGATGGATGACATATTTGAATCAACAAGGTGCTAAAAGAAAGGAATAACCACGGGCTTCGTTCTTGAAAGTTGGCATCTGAACTACAAGTTGGTATGAAGATGTTGGCATCTTTTCTCAGATCGTTAAGCATGAGCCAATCAGTCAAATTGAGTGGCTTTCCTAACTTCTTCTAGTATGAAAAGGGTGTTTTGTGTCTTGAAGCAGTAAATGATTGACAAAAGAGATACCTCGGCGTGCAATGGTTGTTGCGTCATCGAGGTCCTCATTTGTATGTCATATGTAACTATGTCCAAATGTCTGGCCTGACTTGTATTCCATATATAGCTATGTTAAACATGTCTGTTCTCAGTTTGGTAAGTTGAGGCGAATTATTTGGATAACATAACCTTTGTGTTTAATTAGCTATTGGGGTAGAGATTCCTTTGCTTTCTCTATAAATATGTATGTTTAATGTATGATGAGAGAGCTGCCAAGAATCTGCTATAATTTTGGCTGATAACATACTTGCCCATTGATGCACACTTTCCTCTATTAAGATTGTCATTGTAAATTGAGCTTTGGGCATAGGCCAAACCCTAGGTTGAGCTTGCTCGAGGTAAGACACTGTGCACATTTCTTTCCAATTGTTTATTTTTATGTGAGTATTTTCTTTCTTGCGACATTTGATTAATTATTGTTCAGTAGATTAAGATCGGTTGAAGTGTGGTATGTTTTAGCACAATTGATGTTAAACCCTTTTCTTTATTTTTTTGGGCCAATAATTTTGCACAAGTATATGTGTAGAGGTGGTCATACTATTGCTACAAAACTGTTAGTTATTGTTGTGAAATCAACAGGCTTCTGCAGAATTGCATATAATGTTGCAAAATTATACTTTTTATAGTAAATCTTGTTTGTAATTGGATAATGCTTTTATTATTTGAACTCCAACATTTGGGTAAATTTATGGCCATACCAATTAGTTAATTTAACTTTTCTAGATCTTAATTTTCACCACCTGTAAGATTCATGAATGAGCATAACACTTAGTAGGAACTTTAGTACTTGTGCATACACCACAAAGTCCTCACAAGTTAAAAAACTGTGGTTAATAATTAAATGAGCATGTGCATCATCTTTAAATAATCATACATATATTCACGCTGTCACTCTTGGTCATGCGATTTGTTAACAATGCCAAAGATGGACTTTGCACTGAGTTTAATTATAAAGGAATTTCTTGCAACATCGTGACTTCTACGCCCTAAACCACACACACACACACACACACACACACACACACACACAATCCATGACACTCATTCCAAGACCAGTTCCATCCCTTCCACTATATAAGAAAGTGAAAATCTTGATGCTATCATGGTTGAAGATCATCAAAAGATTAAACCTTGAATACAAAAGTTGGCATTGACAAAATTGAGGTGTCTTGATACTTCTTGAGTGAAACGAGCTTGGTATACTTCACAACCGAGAAATGTGGAGGAGAGGTCCTCGGCACTGAGAGTTCCACTTTTCTCTCCTTTGCATTAAGAGACCCACATTGTTCTCCTTCGCATTGCTCGTATTCCACATTTGTGGAGCTCCACATTCTCGCCCCTTTTTTTATAATATAAATATAGGCTAGTTAATTTTTTTTGTCAATCTACATTCAATTTTTTATCGACATGCAATATTTTATGAGAAAACAAGCATATTTGTTTGAAATGTCAAAGTTTGCCATGAAATTGTGTGTTATTTGAAGCAATTATGAAAATCCTTCAGTCTCTTTAACTAAACTTCGATGTAACATTGAGAAGAAAAAAACACTAAAATCGTATTTTATTTAACCGCATGAGAAATGTCAAGCTACTTCCGCTTCTGAAATGTGGTCACAACAACAATTTGAATTTGTGGCAGATAGAAATAATTTGGCCCATGCATTGCCATCACGATGTAAAGCCTCAAAACACATAGAGAGAATCAAATATTATTGCAGAAATATGTGTGTAGATAATATGGAGCATGATATTGCACCATTATTCACGTTATAGTATACTCCCACTTCGGCTTCAAAAGTGGGATTGTGTCTAGTATGTTGCAACACCTCTTGGGATGACCTTCCCCTTTTCAGTGTATTGGAAAAAGGGTGGTCTTTATCGGTCTGTTTAGGCAATGCCAAACAAAAAAGCAGAATGATGACAGGCGAGGAGATGATCTTGTCACGAGTTCCTCTGCATCTCCTCACTCTGCATAATGTATCAACGTTATGCCCCCTTCTTCCTAGCTTGCGTAAGGGACCTGCAACACTGGGCATAACAATAGCAGTTTCAGACATAACAGTGTCAGTGTCAAAACACTCACTAACAGAATGGACACTAGAAAATTAGTTTTATTTTATTTTATTTTTTTTAAATTATTTGTCAAGCACTGACAAATACCGAAAAATAAAATACTCTCCACCAGGGGAATTATGCCCCATTAGAACTCGCTCAACCAATTAAAAATTAGAAATAAGTTTTCTAGAAAATTAGAAAATTATTTTTGAATTTACAGAAAAACATAAATATTCAAGATTTTCCTGAAACGTTGGTTAAAATTGCAAAAACACAAGAAAATAAGGCAAAATCAATGCACTTTGACAGCAAGGTGAATGCTATAATCTCTAGCGAGACAGACACTGATAAAATGATCAATTCATGATTTTCGTTTGAAACTTTTTCTAAAATTTTATCATTATAGATATGAATCATTATATATATTTGGTTAGTTTCCTTATAAATTAACTTGTTACCTAAAGTATTTCAAGTTATCATATGAGTATTAGTTAATGATATATTTTTAATTTTTAAAATAAATTTTTAATTTATTTTATTGAAATTTGGTTAGTTTTCTTATAAATTAACTTGTTTTACCTAAAGTATTTCAAGTTATCATATGAGTATTAGTTAATGATATATTTTTAGTTTTAAAAATAAATTTTTAATTTATTTTACTGAAATTTGAAAAAACTTGTATGTAAGTAGAAACATATTTTATATTAAATGATTTGACAGTGTGTCTTTTTAAACTTTCAAATGTTTGGACATAAATTAAAATATTTTTTATATCAAATTGTCATAACTTATTACTATATATAATCATAACTTATTACTATACATATAATCTCTCTGCAAATTTATCTAGTTTCATATCATATGGGAAATATTTATAAATTTTGATGAAAACAATTATATTGGCTGCCATCTCTTCATAATAATAATATTATTATTATTGTTTATACATAATACGAAATACAGTAACATCCACTATTTATTAATACTCGACCCACCCAAATTATATGAGTCCCTTGGTGTGTTGTCCCCCATCCCTAAAATTAAATAGTAGCCGATAATAATATAGTTAGAAAGTTTTGTATCTCTGGCTTAGATGAATCTTTTGGAATGTATTAAAATGTACAATTATTTAAAGGAATTATTCTTCCAACAAACAAATTCTATTTACATGACAGTATATTATTTCTCCCAACTAATAAAAGTTTTGCAAGATAGCTAGAGCTACTATAACGCCCAAACTTCATTGTTCAAAAGTGGCTTAGAAAATAAATAATATCTACAAGGAAATAAATGGTTGATTGGCATATTACTACATCCCCTGCGTAAGAAAGCAACAAGTGATGTATTAGCACATTGTTTCATATCCTTCAACTTTCACATTCTTAATATCTCCACTATCAATATAAACAAAAGGTACAATGTAAGTTGTCTACTTGTTCACAACACAATACAATACATGAACATTAAAGGATGGAAGAAAATTCATCTTTAAGATATAATTGTAAGTTTTAGTTGTTAGTATCATATATAGGTTTATGCTCGAAGTTTAAATTGTGTTGTGCTTCCTTTACCTTTCTTCTTGCTCCTTCCACCTATGCTACTATTGATATGTCATTCTCTCCTTTTATGCCAAGACCTTGAACAAATGTATTCCTCTAGAGAGTAGGTTTGAGACTCAAGATTGACCAAAATTCAAGGGCAACAATGTTCAACCTAGTCAACTTCAAAGCCCAGGTTTAGAGGTTTTCAACAACCTACCTAAAGAGGAGGAAGGAACAACAAGAATGTAACCTCTGTTGGGTGTGAAGCCTAATTATCTTCCTAACTAAGAGGTATTGTTTCGACTGCATTTGGATCTTAGTATTTGACGGGGAGGTGTGGGAGGGCTTGCCCCCCAACTAGTGTTGTAGGGGGATCTAGGGGGGGAGAAAACAACCTTTGAGCCCCCCTAGTGAGGGTTCATGGGTAGCACCCCCGATTTTTTGTTGTTATTGTTGATAAAATTGACTTGTAAAATATTTTAATTTTGAAGTAAATCTTGACCATTTATTAGGTGAAAGATCTAATGGTAGAAGTTATGTTAATTTAGGTTTTTTTTCCCTAGAAGGTAACCGTCAATTTATATGAAGGAATTTATTGTGGTTGTGTATTTGTAATATTCCTACTATGAATTAACAATGATATTCAAGCAAAAACACCATATGCAAACATAAAAATTCAAAATGCAATTAGACACCTAAAAAATTGCCCAAAAATTGTGCCAAGCCGAACCATTTTATTAATATATATAAGGAGAGTACAAAATGTATGGAGTAGGTGCACTTGGGCTTCCAAAAGCAAGCTAGACAAGTCCGAGATGATAGAATGATCCCCCTATATGATAAATGGTATTTCTCCTTCAACCCCTATGCTGGCCCTAGAATTCTACTACTTCTGGTTGGCGAAGAACTGGGGTTTGACCCCTACAAAGTGCTAAACAAATTCTTCTCCCCCCACTAAACCCATAAAGACCCAAAAAAGTTTGGGCCTAGTTCCAACCTTTTGAAATTACCCCAATTATAGCAAGTTGCTCCTTCAGCTAGGTAATTTGCACCACTAGGAATTCTGCTGCAAAATCCCTCCAAAATGATGAGTAAATTCCCCAAAAATTCTCCTTATGTCCCCTAGAAAAACTTAGCCCCAATCTCCTGGTTAAGCCTCCACAATGAATGAACTCCACAAGTGACTGCATAGGCCCCAGTCAAACCACCTCTATACATGCCTAGGAATTAGAAATTGGACCTGAAGAATGGCCACCCAATCTTCTTGTCAATCCACTACAAAAATTCTGCAAAATACCAAGGGAATGTGCCCCTGAACCCCCATAACCAACTCTTACCTGAAGCTCTCTCCCCACAAGAGTGCGTGGTATTTTTCTGCACCTAATTTTCTCCAAAATGAGTCAAATATCCCTATAGAATTACCTCTAGAACAACTACACAATGTAGTAAAGGCTCCCCTGGGGTGGAAATTGAATTCCACTAAAGGAGGAGTTGAGATTCCCCCTCAGAAATCTCATGTGCTGAACAATACTCGTAAACTTGGCTCAACAACTCAAGTGTACAAGAGAGTTTGTTTGTGAAAGGATCAAAATCCCCCAAATGATGTCTTCTCCTCCTATTTATCATTAAGCTTTCCCTCTCCAAGTAGGCTCCATACATCGACCCATTTCCTCTCTCTCTCTCTCTCCACAAATGCACTTTTCTCCAAGGGGTACGTATTCCTCTTGGTGTGGCCCCCACTTTCTGCTAAGAAATCAATTTGCCTTGTTTTTCCTGTAACACCCTCCTCCCACACTTACCCAAGATTATTGGTCCACCAAGGTAAATATGTGATGAAGAGTTACTATGGTATGACTCAACCTCCTAGATCACCTTAAATAAGTGGAATCAACAAAACCAAAACCTTATTGACTTCCCTCAGGTGTTACAAGACCCCCAAGGGATAAACCACCCTCCTAGGTGCCCAAACCCTAAGTTAAGCCTCTTTTCCCTGATCTAGACTCCCAGACGTTGGAATAACACTTAATGAATTCCAATGTAACCCTACAATATCATTCATGAGCCCGCAAGGGAGTGACTGCAATATTTTTTATCCAGTTCTATGCCAACGACCGCGAGATCTAAGCCACCCTTTCAAGGCTAGGACCCACACCTCTGCCCAAAAATTAATGAAACACTCATAAATGATAAATAACACAAATACAAATCCATTAACTCACAAATTCATCAAGGACTTACCCTGACCCATCCTAACCATGACAAACATTGTATCAAACACATCATGAACATGTAATCTACAAGTCATAATTACACATATGGACATAAGGGTCTCATACTTATCTGAGAATTGTCAAGAACGTCTGATGCCATCTCACAATAATTGGATTATCATCTATTAGGTCCTATATTCATTAACATTTCATTTACTAATCAAAATATGATGAAATCCTTAACTCAAGTTTGTCATAAAACCATACTTATAACCAACATGTAACAAAAATCATAAAAATGATAGAACAACCATCAAGCCACATGATAACAAATACATTTACTCATGAAAGACAAGGGAAAAAGAGCTCTTATTAACATATGAAAAATCCAATCAAGTTAGGACTTCCATGTACCACCCGACCATATATTGGGCTGAACTAAATCTCTCTTTCATCCAATCACCCTCACGCCATATTCCAAGCATGAATGTGGGATCTCATGAAATAAACCAATCAAAACCAAACTAGGGCTTCCAGAGGCCAAACAAACTCAAACCTCAACTAATGATTCCACCTCATAGTCAAACATCACTAACCATCACCAGATCGGTCTCTACCCAAGCTGTCTAGGGCTCCAAAGCGTTTGTTCCAACCCCACTCCAGGACTAGTAACTCAACTCACAAATACCGTAGGGCTCTAGAGAGTTTGTTCAACCAAGGTTCTAGGACTAGTAACTCAATCCACAACTACCATAGGGCTCCATAGAATTTGTCCAACAAAGGCTCCAGGACTAGTAACTCAACCCACCAAAGTCTCCAAAGCGTTTGTCCAACCAAGACTTCCAGGACTAGTAACTCAACCTAAATTGTTCCAAAACTTCCAGAGCGTTTGTCCAACCAAGGCTCTAAGAACTAATAACTCAACCCACAACCATAAGGAATACGAGCACCAACCAGAAAATAAAAGGGAAAACCCACAACACCATATCTATCCAGGAAATGGCAAGGCTAGAAAAAACCAATCTCAATCCAGGAAATCCTCCATGCCAATGATAAGTCATGACCAAAACACCACATGCATATGCCATGCATGCCAAAAATAGAAAGGAAAGCATACATGCAAGTTGGTACCTACAAAGTGATGAGCACCAGTATTGCAACAAGAATGTTGCAACTCCTAGGGCTACCTGTTAGCTCTGCTACATGATTCAGTATTTGATGGGTAAAGGACAGGTCTGGCCGTGTGTTATGCTCAGAAGGGAGCCCACAGCAGTTCGCTTCCTCCTTCTCATTCATTTTTCCTACACTCGCATGAGCCTCGCTTTCTTTGTTTTTTCTCCTAAAACCTCTTCTTTCCCCGCTAGCCCTGTTTTCTTTCAGAACTTAGCGTGAATCCATATTTCTCCCTTAAACCTGCATTTCCTTAAGCCCGAGCGCTTAACCCACAAAACCGCGCCCATGTATCATCCTTCGTTTGTAGTCGTTGATCGTCTTGATCAACGGTTTGCACCTTTTTCCTGCATGTTATACCTCACGGACGTTCCCCGCCATCCGACCATCTGTCGCAAGATCTGATGGTGATAGTGCCTCCCGCTCCCGCAACTGCACGCTTGATAACCCGCGGGGAAAACGGTTTCCCCACTGTCACATCCGCCACGCGTCACAATCTTATTGCATCGCGCCCCCGCATACGGATACTGCCTACCCTCGATAAGCAGTGCGGGGAAACCACTTACCGCCCATTGTACTATTCCCCGCCTGATATCGTCCGCACCTCTTTCTCGTGTGATGACCGTTGGATCCGTCGCGCCCTGATCTGACGACTAGCATTTGTCCGCTTTCGTTCTTTTCTGATATCGTCCGCGAACCATTCCCCGTTATTCATCTGACGGATCTAACGACTGTTATCTGTTCCTATCGTTCCCTTCATCTATCCTGATCCTATAACTTCCCGATACTCCTTATCAACTGATCTCCACCATCGATCTACACGATCTGACGGCTGAGCTTCGTTCCTTCGTTCAAGTTTGCCCCACCATACTGTCTGTAACACTCCGTACTAGTCTCTGTTGCCAAAGAATCAAGGCGATCACCTACCTGTAGCTGGCGCAGTTATTCCTCAGCGATTGCATTTAACAAAAAAGATGGTCGAAGAAGGAGAGGACGTGCCTTGAGTAGATCAAGCATTTATCAGTTATGGAGCATGCTCCATATTACACTCCACCTAATCAGGAAGGACAACAAAATATGAGAAAAGATCAGATCTATCCATTTAAAGTAGCAGATCATAGCAGAGGCCCATTCCAAAGAATTAATGTGGTTGGTGGTCCATTATGACCCCTCTTTGTATAGCATAGTAGAGTGTTTTTGTAATCAACCTCTATATATATCCAGAAGATAGGATGTAATGGGGGATGAATGATTTTGATGTAAAAGTTCAACTTCTGGAGATTGTAACTACTGTGATACCTGCAGTGTCTGGTATTCATTTTCAGCTAATGCAAGCTTCTTTTGCTGTTAATTTCTCACTTTCCACTTCTTCTTTGTTCCAGGTTGTGCCTGTTATGCATTTTTCATGTACTCTTGATGTTTAGCATTAGAGGGGCTGTCATCCCACCTCTGTGTTAAGATCTAGTATGTATCATTGAGTGTGTATGCAATTTTCTGTTATTTTAATGCCAGAGAGCTGTCATCCTGTCTGTGCATTAGGAAATAGATTTACAGACCTTTTAACTGGTTCCTGCCGGCCATCACAGGGTCCTCTGCATCTGTTAGTGTGGTCAACATTCTCCATGTTCACCTATTCCTTAAACTGTGAGTAATTGGTGGTCTAAAGCCTTGTAGTCTGGGGGTGTTCACCCATGTCTAGGGTTAAGCATAGTAGAAGTGGTTATCTGGCTTGAATATGCATCATTCCTTCCATTCATCCACCATTTTCCAACATTTTTTGTTGAGTTTTTAATGTTCCCGAGCATCTATGAGATACAACCTAGGAGAGTTTCTTGGGGTGATAACATTAATTGGCGCCATTGCGGGGGACAGGAGATTGAAGCTCAGCTTCCCTGGGAGAACGATACAATTCTAGATTTTGATGATAGACAAGGTCTGGGCACATATTCTGGTTGTAATCATCTATCTGGCGACTCCATTGGAGGAAGACCAACCTTTGGCGACTCCACATTGCAGTTTTGGCTCAGTTTGTGAGGCATGCTCAGAGATATCTTCAGAAATCACCAGCTGAACCAGTGCCTGATCCTGAGAAGATCGTTAAGCAGAAGAAAGTATCGTAGAAAGGAGCATCAGGACCAGGTAAGCCTTAGAAATTCCATGTATCTCTGCTAGTGAAAGTCACCTTCAGAGATTCATAAAGCTCCTTAGTCATTCATTTCCCTTTCAGATTCCAGTTCAAAGAAAGAAGCTTTCCATGCTATCCATCATATTCCTCTGTTTCTGTAATTCTTTTCATTGATTCATACCACTCAGTCGACCAGTATTCTTTCATATACCCCAGTCATGGCAGGTCAGCAAGCTCTTAGAAAGATATAAAGAATCGTTGCTGCTAGGCATGGACCCTTGGTCTTGCCTGTCCCGTTGAATGCCATGCCTGTAGGAGATTATCAAGAATATATGCCCAAGTTTACTGGTACAGAAGGAGTAACAACTGAAGAGCACCTTGAGGCCTTTTATAGCTATGCTGATAACTTGTATATCAATGAAGAGGATGTGTGGATGAGGGTTTTTGTCCAAAGCCTAGATGGGGAAGCTAGAAATTGGTTCAAAAATTTACCCCATAGGTCTATAGCAGATATTTAGGCCCTAGATGATGTGTTCCTAAAGCACTGAGGGAATAATAAAGATCTACTCTTTTATTATACTGAATTTGGGAACTTGTAGAGAGAAGATGGTGAGCTGCTGTCTGATTTCAACAACAGATTCAATCGTATGTACCGTAGAATGCCAACTGAAGTAAAGCCTACCCCTACTTCTGCTATGATTACCTATGCCAATGCCTTTGATTCTCAGTTCTGCCTGCTGTTAAGAGAAAGAAGGTGTGCTTCCTTGGTTGATATGCAAAATGCAGCCTTTGAAGTAGAAGTAAACATCTTAGCTGCATAGAGGCTCGAAGGTGATGCTGAAAGAAGAAGACAGGGGGGTGAGTCCTCATGATCCTCTGATCCTGAGATTGATGAATTAGACAGGATGATAGAGTTATTAGCCTTTGAAGTTTCCAAACTAAAAGCTGAGCAGTATTCTGAGGAAGCAGGAGCTCCTTGTTCCTTTACTTTTCCAAAGCCAAATCCATATAGAGGAGCACAGGAGCAGATGCACATTTTGCAGAGAAGCAAAGATGCAAACGAAGACAAAAGGGTGAAGACCCTTCTTCAGAATATAGTCATGGAAGATGAACAACCTGAAGTGGAGGAGGTCCATGGTTTGGAAGATAAGGGCAGTTCCCCTTTCTTAACCAGGGTTGCTTATGAAAAAGCATTATCCATAGGCACTGCTCATGAGTTTGTTGTAGCTGCAGAATAACAAGCTTATCAGCAGGAGCAACTAGCAGCAGGTCCTACCAACCTGCTTTTGTCCCCTGCCCAGTGATAAATAAGGGAGAGGAGTGCTCCCCATCATCTTTTGTCCCTCTGTCTACTCAAGTGAAATTCCCTCAAAATTTCCCCCTGAACTCTGAGGCAGGACATGATTCAAAGCCTAAGGTTGATACTGATCATCTCAGTCTTGATGTTCTGATGCCTGCTTAGGTGGCCTCTACACAGACTGAAAGGGCAGCTTATCAGATGACAGAAGAAGAGGATGCTCAGTTTTGAGACTCCTCCTTGGATGTGGACTGTTCTAAAAAACATGCAGGAGCAGCTGAGGTCTCTGTGTCCTCTACACATGAACACATTGGTACACCATTCGTATTAATTGTGTAGGCCACAGGTGACAAAGATAAGTACACAACAACCATGATTATTCTGCAGGTGTACAAAGGCTCCCATGAAGAACATCCAAGGATGAGGGCACACAGAGAGGGGATGAAATTTGATCCATATCTGCCTATTAAGGTCAAATGCCCCAAAATTTTTGAGGTAGAGGATCAAATCAATCCATTTTTGCAGCTCTATGATGAACCGACCGAGAGAAGGAGAAACAATTTTGATGGCCCATTAGTTGGCCAGTTTTTGAATGTTTATGTTGTTTAAGGTCCTCAGGCCTTAATGATTGTAAGCAGTTTCTTTTTCAGGTTTTAGTGTAGACTTGGTTTGACTCCATGCCCAATGGATACCAGGCAATGTTTTTAAACTGGTTTTGTATGAAGGCATTGGTCTGCAGTTCTTGAGACCTCACAGGGAGGATCTCATCCCTAGAAGGAGCCAGTGTTAGCTCTGCTACATGATTCAGTATTTGATGGGTAAAGGACAGGTCTGGCCATGTGTTATGCTCAGAAGGGAGCCCACAACAGTTCACTTCCTCCTTCTCATTCATTTTTCCTACACTCGCATGAGCCCCGCTTTCTTTGTTTTGTCTCCTAAAACCTCTTCTTTCCCCGCTAGCCCTGTTTTCTTTCAGAACTCAGCATGAATCCATATTTCTCCCTTAAACTTGCATTTCCTTAAGCCCGGGCACTTAACCCACGAAACTGCGCCCATGTATCATCCTTCATTCGTAGTCGTTGATCATCTTGATCAATGGTCTGCACCTTTTTCCAGCACGTTATACCTCACGGACATTCCCCGCCATCCGACCTTCCGTCGCAAGATCTGAAGGTGATCGTGCCTCTCGCTCCCGCAAACTGCACGCTTGATAACCCACAGGGAAAGCGGTTTCCCCGCTGTCACATCCGCCAAGCGTCGCAATCTTATTACATCATGCCCCCGCATACAGATACCGCCTACCCTCGATAAGCAGTGCGGGGAAACCACTTACCGCCCATTGTACTGTTCCCCGCCCGATATCGTCCACGCATATTGCTCGTGCGATGACCATTGGATCCGCCGTGCCCTGATCTAACGACTCTCATTTGTCTGCTTCCGTTCTTTCCCGATATTGTTCGCGAACCATTCCCCGCCGTTCATCTGCTGGATCTAACGGTTGTTATCTGTTCCTATCGTTCCCTTCGTCTATCCCGATCCTATAACCTCCCGATACTCCTTATCAACTGATCTCCACCATCGATCTGCACGATCCGACGGCTGAGCTTCGTTCCTCTGTTCAAGTTTGCCTCGCCATACTGTCTATAACACTCCCTACTGCTCTTTGCTGCTAAAGAATCAAGGCGATCACCTACCTGTACCTGGCGCAGTTATTCCTCAGTGATTGCATTTAACAGAAAAGATGGCCGAAGAAGGAGAGGACGTGCCTCGAGCAGATCAAGCATTTATCAGTTATGGAGCGTGCTCCATATTACACTCCACCTGATCAGGAAGGATAGCATAATATCAGAAAAGATCAGATCTGTCCATTTAAAGCAATAGATCATAGCAGAGGCCCATTCCAAAGAATTAATGTGGTTGGTGGTCCATTATGACCCCTCCTCGTATAGCACAATGGAGTATTTTTGTAATCAACCTCTATATATATCCAGAAGATAGGATGTAATGGGGGATGAATTATTTTGATGTAAAAGTTCAACTTTTGGAGACTATAACTACTGTGATACTTGCAGCGTCTGGTCTTCATTTTCAGCTAATGCAAACTTCTTTTGTTGTTAATTGCTCATTTTCCACTTCTTCTTTGTTCTAGGCTATGCCTGTTATGCATTTTTCATGTACTCTTGATGTTTAGCATTAGAGGGGCTGTCATCCCACCTCTGTGTTAAGATCTAGTATGTATCATTGAGTGTGTATGCAGGTTTCTGTTATTTTAATGCCAGAGAGCTGTCATCTTGTCTGTGCATTAGGAAATAGATTTACAGACCTTTTAACTAGTTGCAACTGGCCATCACAGGTCTTGTGCATCTGCTGGCATGGTTAGTATTCTCCATGTTCACCTATTCCTTAAACTGTGAGTAATTGGTGGTCTAAAGCCTTGTAGTCTGGGGGTGTTCATCCATGTCTGGGGTTAAGCATAGTAGAAGTGGTTATCTGGCTTGAATATGCATCATTCCTTCCGTTCATCCACCATTTTACAACATTTTTTGTTGAGTCTATATTGTTCCCGAGCATCTCTGAGATACAACCTAGGAGAGTTTCTTAGGATGATAACACTACCAACTTTACTTTATCAACCCGGGGTTTGTACAAACTTGGAGGTGACATTGCCGTATACACAAGTAAATGTAATGGGTCCACTCTTTGTCGCTACTAAGCTAGTGATAGACCACTAAGTTTTTTCAAACCAAACTTCTATTGATTCATAATAAGATTTATTACCAATGAGGAAAAGAGAAATCTACACTAAGGGAAAGCTTGTCTACTGCAGTAAGGAAAAATAATGAAATCAAATGCTTTAACACACCATTCTTCTAAATAACTTCTAAGAGGCTTTGCTTCAAAAGAATGCTAAGTTAACATGTATGCAATCCTACTATCCTAAGCATGCAAATTCAAAACATCAAACATTCTACTGCTGTGCATGTAAATGAATAAAATAAATCCATTTTTCTTTTTGTCTTTTTTTATGTGAAAGTATGAAAACTAACTTCTTTTGGTGATGTGGCAAGTGGCTTAGGGATGATGGTGAATGGTTAGAAGGCTTGGGAGACAAGTATGGTTCCTTTTCTAGCTTCTTAAGCTTTTTTCCACAATTTGGCCTCAAAATAGGCCACTACAGGTCAACCTACAAGATGTCCTAATGCATTCTACAAGATGTCCTGAATTCCTACAGGATCCCCTGTATTCCTACAAGATATAGCCGAGAGAAAAAGGGGGGATGTTGAATGTAATGGAAGGCTTATGAAAGGTGGTCGGTGGATGGGATGAGGCCAGGGAGTTCTTAGGACCACTTCAAAACTCAAAACTAGAGTTGGGAGATGGCTAGATTTGCTCAACAAGCTTGGAGAAGTATTCTTGTGAAATAATGAGATTGGTGAGGGTTTTAGTGAAAGAAAGGAATGATCATGGATGGATGAATTTTGGATGAGGTTTCTGATCATGAAATCTCTATGTACTGCTGAAATCCATGCACTACATCAACCATTGACATTTATCCATAAATCATGTAAACAAGAAGGATTTCAATTAACTAAGGAAAACATAATTTCATGAGTTAGCTGCCTATTTCATGCATGAGAAAACCTTGCAAAATAATATGAAACCTTGATGAGATCTACTGTAAGACTGAGGATAGAAGGAATGATAAATAAATCCTATTCTTGGAAACTGATCAAATGCTGGCCTAAGTACATAAAACCCTAAATTCCATGAGAAACTAGAATTCTGTCTTTTTGGGGCTGCATAGGGGTTCTTTCCTCAAACCATGATCCCTGAAGGAAGGAGTGAGGCCAAATCCACCTACTGATAGATTTTTGATGTTCCTTTATCTCTTCTAAGCTACTGCTGAAGTAAAGCACAAATGGAAGCAAACTAATCAAATCTACAACTACTTGCAATGAAATAATTCTAAAGACAATTCAACCATTAATCTATGAAATTGACTAAGCATAAAAATACAAGAAGAGGAGCCTTTGCTGCTAGGGTTGGGCCCTAACCCAAGAGCTTCAGCCCTCTAATTCAACTCAATGCTAGATCAAGGAAATGCTCATTCTCATTATCAAAACAGAAAATTACATAACAATGTCTTCCACAAGTCTTGAACTCGAAAATGACTAATGTTTTTACAACAAAAATTTGAATCCTAATGAGGCTCTAGGCCTCTTTATTTATACAACTGAAGTCTCCAACAACTTCCTTAAATCTAGGGAGGCTCAGCTTCCAAACTCGAGATAAACTAACTCTTTAATTGTCACTTGCTCGGATGCCTTTTGATCTCCATGATTTGGCTGCTTGTACTCCAAGCTAGTGTGATTGATGGAGGAATATTCGAATGAGCAGGGGGTAAATGAGGAGGATCTACCTCCTACAATCTCTCCTCCTTGTTTCATTCAAGTTTTAGCCCTTAATTAGTGAAAATTTCCATGTTTTTCTCTCAAAAACCTGCAATCAATGCACATTAGTCCACTAGGCATAATATCTCACTTATACTCATCTCATTAAACAAAATACAATCAAAATATGTAATAAATTATGAGAAGAGTTGATTTGAATAAGCTAGGAGGTGTATTAAGGTCCATATAGTTATCCAATGATGAGGCTCATCATCACCCCCTACTGAAAGTGCTGCTCATCCTTTGAGCAACTCAATCAGTATCCATGTCTTTCATTGCTCTAGTGGTCTTCCTGACATACCATGCTTCTGCTGTAGTTTCCTCTTCTTGTGCATAGAATCCCGCCTTCCTTTCTATCTCCTCCCATTGCTTTCTTTCTTCCTCTTCCTTCCTTCCAACATTCGTAAGAGCAGTGGTGTACTGAGTCTCACACCAATCCAATTGAATTTGAGTCTTTGGAGAGCTTGCTTGTACATGGGTGTCTTGTTCAGTGCTTCTCTCATTCTTTGAGGAGAATGGTACTCTTTGATTTTCAAATGTAGGGCAAAGTATTCCATCTCCTTTGGCAAGATTGCACACTGTCATCCCTTCACATCCTAAACATGTCCTCAAAATGTGTGATTGCTTGCTCTTGGGCAACAAGGTACCTAGGTGCAAGTTGAGGGTCATTTGAAATCAAGTTATGGATGCTAATGACAATCATTGTATTTGACTGCTCAACTCTTATCATGAGAGGTCCTGTTTCTTCCCTTGCCATTATTTTCTTCATTTCTACAACCCTTGCTTCCTCATGGTTCATCCATGATGCCAAAGCGATCAACTGTAAGTCCCCTAGTTTTGAATTAGGGTCCCACACATTCAGATCTGTCATGGCTAAGTTATGTAGGTATAACTAAGACATTTTATCCCTATCCTCCAATGTGATTTTATCACAAAGCTCAATGAATTGTCTATAATCCTGGAATGGCATAGTGCCTCTGTGTGCTAAAGTCTTGATTTGGAATTGCAACCACTGTTCCTTAAGATACAATGCACAGGACTTAGCTGGAATCCTGCACTAGATTGCCTCTAAGGATAGAATGGCCATGGGTGCCAATTGATTCTCTCTCTCTTGTAGCTATCCTCTTAACCATGCATTTTTTGCCTCCAACCGAGCTTTCATCATTTCCTCTCTGTCCCTCAGGCTGCTCAGTTGTCTTCCCTTCTCCTTTACTTTCTCCTCCATATGACCTATGTCCGCCACTCCTTTGGATTTGGAAATTTGCATCCATCTATGTGTTCTTTCCCTTTATTTCTCAAGCTCAAAGAATAATGGGCTGGAAAATTTATGTGGAATGACCCTACCCCCTTCAATGAACGTATAGTAGGAGTCAAGGTTAGGTTGAGGGCTAGGTTACCTCAGCTCTGGATCCTCCTTTTTTGTTTCTTGTTGCATACTTCCTTCTTTGTCCAATTTCTGAGTTTCCTGTAAGATTGCTTCTGCTTCCTGTAGGTCCTTGTGTGTATCCTGTAGGAGGCCTTTTCCTTTGGATGAGACAGATCTAGTGATAAGACTCCTAACATAAGTGATAGGAGACTTGGGAGAGGCTTGTCTTGATGATCCTTCTCCTTGAATTTTCATAAGAGGAGCTATCTTTTCCTGCTATTTGGGTGAGCCTTCAATGAAAATAGGAACCTTGGTGGGAGGTTGAGGTTTTCCTTGCCTTATTCTTATACTTTTTCTTGTCCTAAAGTACAATGGAGTTTGTCTTTGTCTCTTTCATTTTTGTTTGATAGGGGTACTAAGGGTAGTGAGGGAAGCTGCTACCTCTTTCTCAGTGGGTTCTAAGGATACCTTGGGTGATTCTTCCTTGTCTTCTGTCTCCCCTTTTTCATTCCCCTTCTCATATTTGTCTTTCTCCTCTCCTTCTCCCTCTATTTCCTCACTCTGTTCATCAGTTTCCTCCTTCGCATCTTCTTCTGTCTCTTCACCACTTTCCTTCTCCTTTTCTTCGTCTTCTTCCTCATCTATTTCCTCTTCATCCTTGTTTATTTTCAATTTCTTCCTCATCCTTCTTTGTTTCTTCTTCATCCCTTTCACTGGCAGTGGGGCTCTTGTCATATTCAAGGGCTTTTATATCTTCCTCTGTCTACATGTCTCTAAAAGTTTCCCATGTGATAGGGAGTCTGAGGTTTTGGAGGGCATCTTCTATGATAAGTCTAATTAACCCATGATGGGCTAGCTGTTGATGGTTTCCTTCCTGCACCTTCATGCTCATATCTATCATTGATTGAAGAAGGAAGTAGGGTATGCTGAGTCTGTTTTGAGGAGGTGTGTCTGCTCCAAACCTCAACTCTTGGAGAAGCCTAAAATGGTATCCATATACCACACTGTACCTACCTTCACATGAGATATAATTAATAAGGTGGTAGCTAATTTCATTCCAAGGATATGGCAGGCTTGCTCTTGTGACTCCATTTTTGTCTTCCATGTCCTTCTCTTCTTCTATAAATAATTTCTTCTTTGCAATTGGATATTTCCTTTATCCTCCTTTCTCCAAGGCATCCCTAAAGGAAGGGTGGTGATTTTGCCTATCATTTCAGGGGTGAATTCTATAGATAGGCCTTTCACCACAACAATGGCATGGGTCCTAGTTAGTGGAATGAGGGATAGAGCAAAATCTTTGGCTACTTCATCATAATATCCCCTCAATTTCTCAAAGAAACCCATCTAATTATGCCTTTTGAATATCTCTAGTATAGGAGGGTGCTGATGAATCCTCATTGTGTTGATGGGTTCCCTATTATTAAATCCCCTTGTCATTTTCTTTGATGGATGGAGGGTTGTATATGTCTGATACCAAATTTAATGAATGAGGAATTTTAAATGAAAATTCTGTGTATACAATTCCCCTAGACTGCAATCTTTTTCAACACAATAGAAGGCTTTTCTATATTCTTTTCACTTGGAAATTGTGGGAAAGTATAGAGCCTACCTCCTTATCACTGCTTGATGAAGCCAACCTCTATTTTTCCCTTGTAGAACTGCTCACTGCCAATCCTGTAGGTGTTGTTCTGTATCCTGTAGGATCTGATAGGTGCTCCTGTGTAGGGAAAAAATGAATTCTGCTTTTCCTGTAGACTACTTGAAGGCCAAAAGAAAATTTTATAGTGTGTAGCCTCGAGAATGCTAATGCCTCTATGCATGGGGATCAACGTTTATTTCCTCATATGGGTGATTTGAGTGGGGCGGTGATCCAGGTGGATCTTCAGATATAATGCCATGGAAAAGCTCAAAAATTCAAAGTGGCAGAAAAGGAAGTATCCTGACATCAAATCGAAGTGCTCGTCACCCTGATTCCAATGGTGTGAATGACACTCCAATCCGAATCCGGATGATGAAGTTATGGCAGAAAGAAGGTCACCTTGTTCCTTTCAAAAATGAGGCTTTTTCCCTAAAAATAGGCTTAAAGCATTAAAAGGGGAAAATCGTAATCAGAGGCAAGAGATGGTCGATATCGGCGATTTTAGGCACGCGATATCGGAGCTGGGCATAGCTGACTTGCGATTGCGATCGATGATCGGTAGACTAGAACCCCCGGACCATTGTATGAGCGGGATGCCAATGCAATCGGTGGTTGGAAATCCCCGCTAACATGATTATCGAACGAGCGATATGCCGATTTGTGATAAAGGGCCGGACTCGACAGGTCTATAAGCCTGATTTGATATATTTGAAGTCCGGTTAAAAGGGATTTTGTAAGATTTTCTTATGTTTTACATATTATCGCTTGGAACGAAAAAGGCCTATTTTCAGGGTTGGTTGTGCCTGCCAATCCTTCCATTCCACGATTTCTATTCCAAGGAAAATGACCTTCAATCTAGGCATGCTTGTAACCAAAGGAAGTGTTATAAAATCCAATGCACGAAGAAGTGCAGGGAGAGAGGATTTTATCGCACACATTTCGAGGGAACGACTTGTAGGAGGGCTAATTGATCATTTTGTCTGAATTGGGAAAATTTTATATAGTTTGCGCCCCTCTCAACGCTACAGACATAGTGGTGCTGTCCATTTCTCCATCTAAGGTCTCCATTTCACAACCATTTTCTGGAATGGAAGTATAAGCCTCTTTTTACGTAACTGGTGATTGTAATTATCTTCTTTTCATGCCATTTAATGAATGAAGGCCTCCCCATTGATCGAGCAGGGCCAGGAGACATAGTCCGAGTTGGATGAACTACGTTATCAGGTCGTGTTGTCTTCTTTTTATGCATTTATGTGTTCCTTCTTCTTTTCTTGTGTGCACATTAAATTTCTCTATTACGTTAAAATTTTCACATGTGATTCTTTTCATACAACTATAAGAAAAATATCCTTAGATCAAGTGGTATCAGAGCAGGTCTTTTTAGATGTGAATTGCATGATTGTATGCTAACAAGAGACAAAATCTGAAGAGGTGAAGGGGCAGTAGAGCCTTTCGATCCCGAAGCGGGGCGTGCACATCGAAGGAGAAACATGGAAGATGAAGCTCATCTTGAAGAGGAGCGTAATTTCAGAAAGACCTTCTATTCAATTGCAAAGAATGTTGGTAATTTGGTTTTAAGGCTGGAGAAAGCATAAGAGAGAAACCTAGAAGAACAAGGTTCAGAGCATGGAAATGGTGGAGAAGAACCCCCTCCTTCTCCTTCCATGAGTGAAATTTCTTCTTTCTCTCACCACCATAATCGTAGAAATTCAAAGGATGCATCTAAGAAACCTTTCTTTAAATTAGATGTTAAATTTGATCTTCCCATGTTTAATGGCAAAAGTAACGCAAAGAAGCTTAATAATTGGATTAAGCAGATTGAGGTCTACTGCAGGATTCAACAGATCATGGAGGATGAGGCAAAGATTCAGCTGGCCTCTCTATGACTGAGCAACACCTCTCTCGTTTGGTGGGAGAGAAAATTGCAAAGAAGTAAGAATGTGGGTAACCTCTTTTCCTCATGACCTGATTTTATTTTTGCGTTAAAGGAACAATTTTATCCCTTGGGATACAAGCAAAAAGCTTTAATGAATTGGCAGTATTTAAGGCAAGGAAAAGGTCAGGATGTTCAAAGTTTTACAAAAGAGTTTAGAAAGAAAGCACTTAATCTGGGTATTGCACTTGATACACCTGAAGTTGTAACTAAGTATATTGGCATATTTCATAGCTACATTAGGCATTCATAGTTGTTGTTTGAACCAACCACTATTGACTCAGCCAACGTAAAGGTAATTCATATTGAGAACAGGGGCAAAAATGAAAGAGATAATCAATCCAGAAAACCACCGTTCAAACCTCCCAATGGAAAATCTAAAGCAAAATGTAAATGAAAGGAGAAGAAGACAACAATAGCCAAAGAAGGAGAAAAGTCATATTGCAATCATTGCAAAAAGGAAGGCCATGATGACGTTCACTGTTGGAAAAAACACCCAGAAAAGTGTCCAAAGAAGTATGGAGTAAAAGGGAAGTAGAAGACAATGGAAACTATGCAACAGGACCTTGGATTGGATTCCGGAGATGAAGCGTTGATCACAACAGTAGGAACAAAAGGTACTCTTACACCTCATGTTAATTCTGAATCGCATGAAGGCACTAGTTTTGTGAATGAGTGCCTTCCTAATGATCTAAAGAGAATTGAACTGTTTCATATCAAAGTTGTTGTAAATCATACTAAGTTATAAACTCTGTTTGATACTGGATCCCAAGCAAACTTAATCGCAAAATCCTTGGTAAATAAACACAGCTTAGAAACAAAACCACATCTGAAACCTTACCCGCTTGGATGGATACATGATAAAGCAAAATTGAATGTAACCAAGAAGTGTAAAGTAAAATTTGTGATCACTTTTAAGCTAGTGGATGAAGTAGAACTAGATGTGATCCCATTGGATATTTGTGGCATGGTGTTAGGGAGTCCGTATCTATATGATAGAAAGGCAGTCTTTTCCCGACATGAAAACAAATACCAAATCACAAAAGATGGAGTAGAATATATAGTAAGGGCTCATCAAAATAAAATCAATGCCAGCCTTGTAAGTGCTGCACAAATGAAAAGGCTGGTGAATTCCAGTAAGGGTTGCATGCTTATGGTTGTAAGGGAAAAATAGGCAGAATTAGCTGATGCTTTCTAGGGTTGTGATCAGGAACATAAACAAGAATTATCTGAATTAATTTCTAATTATGATGAGCTATTTCAGGAACCGAAGGGATTACCCCTGAAGAGGGAAATCAAACATGAAATCCATTTGTAGCATGACACTCCTTTACCAAATATTGGTAGGTACAGGATGTTGACCATTGAGATGGAGGAAATCAAGAAATAGGTGCACGAATTGTTAGACCAAGGGGTGATCAGGCCAAGCAGTTCTCCATGTGGCTCACCGATTGTCTTAGTCCCAAAGAAAGATGACACATGGAGGATGTGCATGGATTATCGTGCGCTAAACAAAATCATGGTGAAAAATCGCTACCCTCTTCCATGCATTGATGATTTATTAGATCAGTTAAAGAATGGTGTTTATTTCACCAAATTGGATTTGCGCAGTGGTTATCACCAGGTCCAAATTGTAGAGCAGGACGTGTGGAAAATAGCCTTCAAGACCAAACAAGGGTTGTTCAAATGGATGGTGATTCCATTCGGACTTTGCAACACTCCAACCACTTTTATGAGGGTCATGAATGATCTCTTTCAGCCTTTCATTGATGAATTTGTTCTTTTATATTTAGATGATATACTTGTCTTTAGTAAAAGTTGGGTTGAACACGTGTGTCATGTAAAGAAAGTGCTTGAGTATTGAAAAAAGAAAAACTCTATGTAAACTTGTCAAAGTGTGAGTTCAGGAGAACCTCTTTGGGTTCCCTAGGTCATATTGTTGGTCATGGTCAGTTAAAGATTGATCCCTCTAAAGTTGAAGAAATTGTAAATTGGCCTAATCCTACTAGTGTAACCAAGGTTTGTAACTTTTTAGGTGTAGTCCAGTATTGGAGGAGATTTATTGCCAATTTATCTATTATTGTAGCACCTTTGCACACATTGACAAGTGTGAAACAGGTCTTCCAATGGGGAAGCAAGACAAAAGAAGTCCTTCGAAACATTGAAGGAAAAGATCAACATCGCACCAGTCTTAGCCTTACCCGATCTCCAACAGCCATTCAAGATTGAAACCGATGCCAGGGGTTATGCCATGGGAGTTGTACTGATGCAACAAAAGACGCTGATTTGTTACCATTCTAAGAATTTTTCTCAAGCTGTTATAAACTATCCCACTTATGACAAGGAGATTTATGCCTTGGTGCAGAGTGTGAAAAAGTGGAAACAATACCTGATCGGCAACGAGACCATCATCCATATGGATCATTAGCCCTTGTAGTACCTTCAGTCACAAACCAAGTTGCAGCAATCCCATCATTTCAGGTGGATGGGTTTTTTTCAACAGTTTCATCTAGTAATAAAGTATAAGAAGGGAACTAGCAATAAAGTGGTCAATATGCTATCTCGCCCTCCTATTTCTGCTTCTGTTATTTTTCATAATGCTTCGTTGTCTTTTGAGAGTTATGCTGAACAATATGCTAACGATGATGACTTTAAGGAGATTTATGCAAAAGTAACCCATGGTTCACAGGTGGACGACTATCACTTGTAGGGGAAATTGTTGTATCACCTTGGTCAATTGTATATTCCCACAGGGGAAAGAGTACATGTAATTCGAGAGGCCCACACCTCTCTTTGTTTTTGGCCTCATATGAAAAACATTGTGACTCGCTATGTAAACGGTTATGTGATGTGTTCTGTTTCAAAGCCCTCTAATAGAAAACTCGGGCTCTACACACCACTCCCTATTTTGAGTCGTCCATTGGAAAGTGTGTCAATGGACTTTGTAGGAGGTTTTCCTTTGTCCAGAATGAGTCATGACTATTTGTATGTTGTCGTTGACCGTTTTAGCAAGATGTGTATTCTAATACCTTGTAAAACGTAGATCACTGCAGAGCAATCTGCTTCTCTTTTCTTTGAGCATGTTTGGGTCCATTTTGGGCTACCCACATCGATTGTGTTAAATCGGGACTCTTGCTTTCTCAAATAGTTTTGGACTAGCTTGTGGAAGATGATGGACACAAAATTGAAAATAAGCATAGCATTTCATCCACAGACTGATGGACAGACAAAGGTTGTCAACCGCACCGTGGTACACTTATTACGAGGCTATTATGGAAAACATCCCAAGTTGTGGGATGAACATCTCCCATATGTACAACATTCCTACAACCGAGCAGTGCACTCATCTATGCAACATTCACCATTTGAGACATGTTTTGGTTACTTGCCAAAGGACCCTTTTGATATGGTATTTAGAAGGGAAGATGGCTCTAGTGGATGTAATGATAGGGACAAAGCTCAGAAGTTCATTCAACGAATCCAATTGATTCACCAAGTAGTACTAGAGCAGTTGGAGAAAAGTCAAGCCTGTTACAAGGCTCGACATGACAAACACCGAGTTGACCATCAATTCCAAGTGGGCGACAAAGTGTGGATCCACATCAGCAATGACAGGATAAAGGGTGAAGGGAAGAATTTGCGACCAATCTGGTATGGTCCATTCACCATTCTGGAGAAGATTGGAAACAATGCCTTTCTTCTTGATTTGCCGATATATATGCAGATGTATTCAGTACTGAATGTAGATAACTTAAAGCTGTATGAACCACCATTGATCATGGACACCGATGAGGTGGGCATAGTTCCTACAGTTGATGATTTTGCACCAGAATATCTCGATGAGTTACCTAAAGAAATCATCCTTGACAAAAGAACCAGGATTCATGACGAGGAGATGTGGAATACCTTCCAGTTGGGTTCAAGGGAATGCACTCCAGCAAGGGAAAATGGCTAGAGAAGGAAAAGGTGAGGGAACAATTCCCTCACTTGCAAATTGACTAATGAAAGGTCCAAAATCTCCTCAATGGGGAGGATTGATCCAGGTGGATCTTCAGATACAATGGCATGGAAAAGCTTAAAAATTCAAAGTGGAAGAAAAGCAAGTATCTTGACATTAGATCGAAGTGCTCGTCACCCTGATTCCAACGGTGCAAATGACACTCCAATCCGAATCTAGATGATGAAGTTATGGTAGAAAGAAGGTCACCTTGTTGCTTTGAAAAATGAGGGTTTTTCCCTAAAAATAGGCTTAAAGCATTAAAAGGGGAAAATTGCAATCGAAGGCAAGAGATGGCCGATATCGGCGATTTCAGGCATGTGATATTGGAGCTAGGAAGAACTGACTTGCGATTGCGATCGACGGTCGGTGATTGGCAGACCAGAACCCCCAGGCCGTTGTATGAGTGTGATGCCAATGCGATTGACCGACCCCGATATCAACGTTCGGTAATCAGCGGCTGACAATCCCTGCTAACATGATTATCGAACCAGTGATATGCTGACTTGCGATAAAGGGCTGGACCCGATGGGTCTATAAGCCTGATTTGATATATTTGAAGTCTGGTTAAAAGGGCTTTTGGTCGGATTTTCTTATGTTTTATGTATTATCGCTTGGAACGAAAAAGGCCTATTTTCAAGGTTGGTTGTGCCTGCCGATCCTTCCATTCCACTGTTACTATTCCAAGGAAGATGACCTTTGATCTAGGTGTGCTTGTAACCAAAGGTAGTGTTATAAAACCCAATGCACGAAGAAGTGCATGGAGAGAGGATTTTCTTGGCACATAGTTCGAGGCAACAACTTGCAGGAGGGCCGATTGATCATTTTGTTTGAATTGGGAAAATTTTATATGGTTTCTACCCCTCTCAATGCCACAGACATAGTGGTGTTGTCCATTTCTCCATCCGAGGTCTCCATTTCACATCCATTTTCCAGAATGGAGGTACAAGCCTCTTTTTATGTAACTGGTGATTATAATTCTCTTCTTTTGATGCCATTTAATGAATGAAGGCCTCCCTACTGATCGAGCAGGGTCTGGAGACATAGTCCGAGTTGGACGAACTCTGTTATCAAGTCTTGTTGTCTTCTTGCCTTTATGTGTTCCTTATTATTTTCTTGTGTGCACATTAAATTTCTCTGTTAAGCTGCAATTTTCACATGTGATTCTTTTCATACGTCTATAAGCAAAATATCCCTGGATCAAGTAGGTGTTGTTCTGTATCCTGTAGGATTTGGTAGGTGCTCCTGTGCAGGGAAAAAATGAATTATGATTTTCTTGTAGACTGCTTGAAGGCCAAGAGCGAATTTTCTACTGTGTAGCCTCGAGAATGCGAATACCTCTATGCATGGGGATCAACGTTTATTTCCTCATATGGGTGATTTGAGTGGGGTGGTGTGCTGGCAGCCGAGGTATGAATATCTATTTTTTGACCGTTGGTCCCACTACCACATCATCATTCTCCTCACCTTATAATCAACTCCCACTTTGGGCATGTGTTTCTTAACGACTTTCGACCTCATCTATCCTTTTCCTTTTCCTTGACTGCTGCCACGTGTGTAAGGACTAATTGTCTTCTCCTTGTTGACAGAGCAAAGGTGGCCAAGTTAACTGGCCACCTTTTGCTTATAAACCAACTCTTTCACAACTTTTACATGTTTGATCATATTATGCTAATTGGAGAGTGGAAGCGAGATACTTACCTGTGGTAATGATGCCTTGATGTTGTTTGTTGAAGAATGAAGTCCTTGCTGTGTACTAGCAGCATGTGTTTTTCTCCTCTTTTTTTTATTATTTTCCTCTGATATTTTTCTTTGATGTGCAAGTACCGGGTGTTGATTCTAATGATCCTAATGTTGCTGCTAAGCTCCGTAGGAGCTTCTTTGACCTCTGGATCTCCATTCTTGAAACTTACTACAACCTACAATTTTTTGTTTTGTGAGAAAGGCTGCTACAGGATTTCCTACAGGATGTCCTGTAGCTGCTTCTCCCTCAATTTTTTTAATCATTTTCCACTTCTAGAGCATGAGGATGGTTGGCATGGGTAGAGAAGGGGTCTAGGGATTTATGAATGAGGAAAATAGCCTTCTGTCTTCATCCTCTTTTCTCTGTTTTTTTTCTTTGAAAACTGTAATTTTTGAAACCGACTTTTTTTTTGGATGAATGCAGGGGTGATCATGGTGGAGAGAGGTATGGTGATGAGATGGTGAAGTAGAAATTTATTTTTTAACATGGTTAGGTCATCCCCTTTCTCTAGGGTTACTTCCTTTAGGATTCCCAAGCACTGTAATTCGGTTTTCAGGGAATCCTATAGGTTTATAGGGAATCTTGTAGAAAACATAGAACCCTTGCAAACTGAGCTAAATGAGTCAAAAAATGGAGGGAATGATGGAATGATGAAGTATAATGGATGGAGAAATAAAAACATGAACTGGATAGGTGCCTTTTGATCCTCTGTATTTGCTCCGATCGTCCTCCTGCTGACTTGCAAACAATATTTTCACAGTTTTTCTTTTCTCTTCTCAATTTTTTTTTTGTTGTTTTTTTTCTTTTTGAAAGCAACTAATTTGCCTCCAAGAGGTTTTCATCCTAACTGATTGCCCTGGTTGCCTCAAAAGAGGTTTCTACCCAGAGATTTTTTTTTAACACCATTGGGCTGCCTCAAGAGGTTTTCACATGAGTCTCCTTTTTTCTTTTTTCCAGTGACTTGATGAGGTAGAAGTCGAGACTTGCTCCACCACCATCACTGTCTTTCTTACTCTATTAATGAAATCTTGCTTTGACAATGGCTCCTTGTAAACCTTCAATCTGTGCCCATTAACAAGTAAAGGAATGGCCTCTGCATCAATGGTTCTAATCTGCACTAAACCATTATCATGACATTTCTCTATGACATAAGGCCTAACCATCTAGTCCTCTACCCTCCCTTAAAAGCTTGATATCTGGAATCATATAACAAAGCCCAATCACCTTCTTGAAATTGCTTGTCCTTGATGTTCTTGTCATGCCATATCTTCCTCTTAATTTGAGTCACCTCTGTGTGTAGGAGGCCCTACATTCTAAACTAATCTAACCCATTCAGCTGGAGCAATCTCTCTTTTTGTGCACTGTTGAGATCTAGATCTAGTTGGGCTGCCATCCTCAATGTATTGTATTCAAATTCAATGGAAAATAGGGCCTTTTTCCCATGGACCAACTCATAGGGTGTGAATCTAGTGGTGGTATTCCAGGTGGTATTGTAGGCCCATGTGGCCTCAACTAATCTATCTGCCCAATATTTTTTGATGCTTCTAACCACTTTGGTCAGAATGAATTCCAGTGCTCTGTTGGTCACCTCCTCTTGCCCATTAGCTTGTGGGTGATAAGGAGTGGATGTTCTATGCTTGATCTTGTGCTAGCTTAACAAGTCTTCAATCATGTTGGATGTAAAATGGATTCCTTGATTAGTGACCAATTCTCTAGGGTACCCAAACTTGTAAAATACATTTTCCCTTAAGAACTCAGCCACCTTCTCCTTTGTTGCTACCTTGATTGCCTTGGTTTCAGCCCACTTGGTCAAATAGTTAGTGCACACAATGATGTACTACGTTTTATTAGATGGAGGGTCAATAGGTCCAATGAAATCCATTCCCTACTTCTCAAATGGCTCGAAAGTCACTTGAGGTTGTCAAGGCATTTCATCCCTTGTAGTAGGTTTTCCCATCCTCTACCACTGATCACACTGACTAGTATACATTCTCATATCCCAATGAAGAGTGGGCCAATAATAACCAACTTGTAACACCTTGAATGCTGTCCTCTTGGCTGCAAAATGAACTCCACAAGGCCCATCATGACAGGTCAAAAGGATGTCAAATACTTCCTCCTCCCTGACACATCTTCTAAGAATTTGATCCGGGCCTAGTTTGAAGAGGTTTCCCCCAATCCAAGTGAATGGGGTGCTCTTCCTCACAATGTTGATTTTCCATTTGGAGGACAAATTCGGTGGGAAATGTGCAGACACCAAATAGTTTTCTATGTCAGCAAACCATGGAGAGTGTTGGGAACGGGATCCCCAAGGATAGTTTTGGGGCTAAAAGCCCATGTTTTGGGTCGAATTTTGTAATAAGATTGTAAAGTCTTTGCATTTTTGTGGCCGTAGAGTGTGAAGGTGTCATGAGTCATAAAGGGTTGCCCTCCCTTATTTTGTAATGAAAAGTCAGTTGTAAAAGATCTACCCATGGTCCATGGACCATGGGATTGTATAAAAAGAGCTAAGTAAGTAAGCCCTAAGTAGTTTGCAAAGTCAAATAGTCATAGCTTTGAAGTAAGAAGTCTAAGTTCCAGGTTGTAGTGTAGGTAGAGGCTCTGCAGCTAAGTGCATAGAGGCCTAGGGTGGAAGTTTGTAGCTGAGTGCACTAACCCCTACAGCTGTGTGTGCAGGGCGGATAGAGTTTGTAATCATCTGAAGATATCAATAAAGAGAAGTTATGGCAGAAAGAAGGTCACCTTGTTCCTTTGAAAAATGAGGGGTTTTCCCTAAAAATAGGCTTAAAGCATTAAAAGGGGAAAATTGCAATCGGAGGCAAGAGATGGCCGATATCGGCGATTTCAGGCATGTGATATTGGAGCTAGGAAGAACTGACTTGCGATTGCGATCGACGGTCGGTGATTGGCAGACCAGAACCCCCAGGCCGTTGTATGAGTGTGATGCCAATGCGATCGACCGACGCTGATATCAACGTTCGGCAATCAGCGACTGACAATCCCTGCTAACATGATTATCGAACCAGTGATATGCTGACTTGCGATAAAGGGTTGGACCCGATGGGTCTATAAGCCTGATTTGATATATTTGAAGTCTGGTTAAAAGGGCTTTTGGTCGGATTTTCTTATGTTTTATGTATTATCGCTTGGAACGAAAAAGGCCTATTTTCAAGGTTGGTTGTGCCTGCCGATCCTTCCATTCCACTGTTACTATTCTAAGGAAGATGACCTTTGATCTAGGTGTGCTTGTAACCAAAGGTAGTGTTATAAAACCCAATGCACGAAGAAGTGTATGGAGAGAGGATTTTCTTGGCACACAGTTCGAGGCAACAACTTGCAGGAGGGCCGATTGATCATTTTGTTTGAATTGGGAAAATTTTATATGGTTTCTACCCCTCTCAATGCCACAGACATAGTGGTGTTGTCCATTTCTCCATCCGAGGTCTCCATTTCACATCCATTTTCCAGAATGGAGGTACAAGCCTCTTTTTATGTAACTGGTGATTATAATTCTCTTCTTTTGATGCCATTTAATGAATGAAGGCCTCCCTACTGATCGAGCAGGGTCTGGAGACATAGTCCGAGTTGGACGAACCCTGTTATCAAGTCTTGTTGTCTTCTTGCCTTTATGTGGTCCTTATTATTTTCTTGTGTGCACATTAAATTTCTCTGTTAAGCTGCAATTTTCACATGTGATTCTTTTCATACGTCTATAAGCAAAATATCCCTGGATCAAGTAGGTGTTGTTCTGTATCCTGTAGGATTTGGTAGGTGCTCTTGTGCAGGGAAAAAATGAATTTTGATTTTCTTTTAGACTGCTTGAAGGCCAAGAGCGAATTTTCTACTGTGTAGCCTCGAGAATGCGAATGCCTCTATGCATGGGGATCAACGTTTATTTCCTCATATGGGTGATTTGAGTGGGGTGGTGTGTTGGCAGCCGAGGTATGAATATCTATTTTTTGACCGTTGGTCCCACTACCACATCATCATTCTCCTCACCTTATAATCAACTCCCACTTTGGGCATGTGTATCTTAACGACTTTCGACCTCATCTATCCTTTTCCTTTTCCTTGACTGCTGCCACGTGTGTAAGGACTAATTGTCTTCTCCTCATTGACAGAGCAAAGGTGGCCAAGTTAACTGGCCACCTTTTGCTTATAAACCAACTTTTTCACAACTTTTACATGTTTGATCATATTATGCTAATTGGAGAGTGAAAGCGAGATACTTACCTGTGGTAATGATGCCTTGATGTTGTTTGTTGAAGAATGAAGTCCTTGCTGTGTACTAGCAGCATGTGTTTTTCTCCTCTTTTTTTTATTATTTTCCTCTGATATTTTTCTTTGATGTGCAAGTACCGGGTGTTGATTCTAATGATCCTAATGTTGCTGCTAAGCTCCGTAGGAGCTTCTTTGACCTCTGGATCTCCATGCTTGAAGCTTACTACAACCTACGATTTTTTGTTTTGTGAGAGAGGCTGCTACAGGATTTCCTACAGGATGTCCTGTAGCTACTTCTCCCTCAATTTTTTTAATCATTTTCCACTTCTAGAGCATGAGGATGGTTGGCATGGGTAGAGAAGGGGTCTAGGGATTTATGAATGAGGAAAATAGCCTTCTGTCTTCATCCTCTTTTCTCTGTTTTTTTTCTTTGAAAACTGTAATTTTTGAAACCGACTTTTTTTTTGGATGAATGCAGGGGTGATCATGGTGGAGAGAGGTATGGTGATGAGATGGTGAAGTAGAAATTTATTTTTTAACATGGTTAGGTCATCCCCTTTCTCTAGGGTTACTTCCTTTAGGATTCCCAAGCCACTGTAATTCGGTTTTCAAGGAATCCTATAGGTTTATAGGGAATCTTGTAGAAAACATAGAACCCTTGCAAACTGAGCTAAATGAGTCAAAAAATGGAGGGAATGATGGAATGATGAAGTATAATGGATGGAGAAATAAAAACATGAACTGGATAGGTGCCTTTTGATCCTCTGTTGTTGCTCCGATCGTCCTCCTGCTGACTTGCAAACAATATTTTCACAGTTTTTCTTTTCTCTTTTCAATTTTTTTTTTTGTTGTTTTTTTTTTTTTTGAAAGCAACTAATCTGCCTCCAAGAGGTTTTCATCCTAACTGATTGCCCTGGTTGCCTCAAAAGAGGTTTCTACCCAGAGATTTTTTTTTTTTAACACCATTGGGCTGCCTCAAGAGGTTTTCACATGAGTCTCCTTTTTTCTTTTTTCCAGTGACTTGATGAGGTAGAAGTCGAGACTTGCTCCACCACCATCACTGTCTTTCTTACTCTATTAATGAAATCTTGCTTTGACAATGGCTCCTTGTAAACCTTCAATCTGTGCCCATTAACAAGTAAAGGAATGGCCTCTGCATCAATGGTTCTAATCTGCAGTAAACCATTATCATGACATTTCTCTATGACATAAGGTCTAACCATCTAGTCCTTTACCCTCCCTTAAAAGCTTGATATCTGGAATCATATAACAAAGCCCAATCACCTTCTTGAAATTGCTTGTCCTTGATGTTCTTGTCATGCCATATCTTCCTCTTAATTTGAGTCACCTCTGTGTAGGAGGCCCTACATTCTAAACTAATCTAACCCATTTAGCTGGAGCAATCTCTCTTTTTGTGCACTGTTGAGATCTAGATCTAGTTGGGCTGCCATCCTCAATGTATTGTATTCAAATTCAATGGAAAATAGGGCCTTTTTCCCATGGACCAACTCATAGGGTGTGAATCTAGTGGTGGTATTCCAGGTGGTATTGTAGGCCCATGTGGCCTCAACTAATCTATCTGCCCAATATTTTTTGCTGCTTCTAACCACTTTGGTTAGAATGAATTCCAGTGCTCTGTTGGTCACCTCCTCTTGCCCATTAGCTTGTGGGTGATAAGGAGTGGATGTTCTATGCTTGATCTTGTGCTAGCTTAACAAGTCTTCAATCATGTTGGATGTAAAATGGATTCCTTGATTAGTGACCAATTCTCTAGGGTACCCAAACTTGTAAAATACATTTTCCCTTAAGAACTCAGCCACCTTCTCCTTTGTTGCTACCTTGATTGCCTTGGTTTCAGCCCACTTGGTCAAATAGTTAGTGCACACAATGATGTACTACGTTTTATTAGATGGAGGGTCAATAGGTCCAATGAAATCCATTCCCTACTTCTCAAATGGCTCGAAAGTCACTTGAGGTTGTCAAGGCATTTCATCCCTTGTAGTAGGTTTTCCCATCCTCTAGCACTGATCACACTGACTAGTATACATTCTCATATCCCGATGAAGAGTGGGCCAATAATAACCAACTTGTAACACCTTGAATGCTGTCCTCTTGGCTGCAAAATGAACTCCACAAGGCCCATCATGACAGGTCAAAAGGATGTCAAATACTTCCTCCTCCCTGACACATCTTCTAAGAATTTGATCCGGGCCTAGTTTGAAGAGGTTTCCCCCAATCCAAGTGAATGGGGTGCTCTTCCTCACAATGTTGATTTTCCATTTGGAGGACAAATTCGGTGGGAAATGTGCAGACACCAAATAGTTTTCTATGTCAGCAAACCATGGAGAGTGTTGGGAACGTGATCCCCAAGGACAGTTTTGGGGCTAAAAGCCCATGTTTTGGGTCGAATTTTGTAATAAGATTGTAAAGTATTTGCATTTTTGTGGCCGTAGAGTGTGAAGGTGTCATGAGTCATAAAGGGTTGCCCTCCCTTATTTTGTAATGAAAAGTCAGTTGTAAAAGATCTACCCATGGTCCATGGACCATGGGATTGTATAAAAAGAGCTAAGTAAGTAAGCCCTAAGTAGTTTGCAAAGTCAAATAGTCATAGCTTTGAAGTAAGAAGTCTAAGTTCCAGGTTGTAGTGTAGGTAGAGGCTCTGCAACTAAGTGCATAGAGGCCTAGGGTGGAAGTTTGTAGCTGAGTGCACTAACCCCTACAGCTGTGTGTGCAGGGCGGATAGAGTTTGTAATCATCTGAAGATATCAATAAAGAGAAGCATTATACGAATTCTATGTCTTTTTTTCCTATTAATGCATCTTGACATGTTATGTATGAAGTTCATTTATAATGCTTATATGATGTGCAAATGTATGTAATTATGTTGGATAATTGAATGCAAGTAAGAATCTCTGGTTACACGGCGCTAACTGTGATTTTTTAGTAAGATAAGTAAACACTTAAGGATAACTTGGAAACCTATTATATATGTTACTTTAGTAGCGTGAAAGTACCTGAACCGAAGGTTAGGGCTGTACGAAGGTCAATCATACCTTTTCGCGAAGGTACTGAAGGGCGGAATAAAGGGCTAGTTTGGCAAGCCCTGGAACTAAGTGACCTGCGTGAAAGTAGGAATATAAGGAATAAACAGACCTCACGGACATCTTAGGGTGCAGAAACTTGGTTCTAGCATCTCCCCATACTGCTTCGGGTGAGACTTCAGTTTGTGCTCCATGGGCTGATGCCGAAAGGGCCAGTAGTGTAGAGATTTGATTGGTTAACTAACGTTGAACCTGGGTCAGGCCCCACCAAGCCAAAAAATGGTTTCATTGCTAGGACTAGAATCTGCATAAGAGATGTGCGATGTCATATCACTGGAATCTAACTAAGAAAGAGATTGAAGACTAGTTGGATAGGAAGATCCACGAATTTGTGGCACAGGAAAATAGAAACCCACAACTGACAAAGGAACAGTGGCTCGATAGGTACATGTATACAGAAATACATGAGATCTTTTTCTGTTCCTTTCCGGTTGAGCTATACTAGTGGATTGCGAAGCTAGAAGATAGCCAATGAAGGTGGAGACTTGACCATGCTATTGTTTGGACCCTGGAGATAGCACAGAGATTGGAAGCATCTGAGGATAAGATCGCTCGCACTATCGATCATTGGATCGATCGCGTCATAGGAGAATTTGTAACTGAATTCGCGGTCGATACCTTAGTCAGCTACAGCGAGGCGGAGCGACGCTTCCTCAAAGGTTCGTGAGGTAAGTACATAAAGTCTTTGAATACCTGGATTAAGATGTTATTGTGTGAAAACAGGTTATGCAACTACCTTGATGTTCAGAGCTACACGAAGCGGAAAAACTTACACGAACGAAGGACGAAAGGGTCTTGAATATAGTCCATTAATTTCACCTCCACGAGGAGACAAAGAGGGAGTAGCGCAGGTTTCTCCACGAAGTGATATTCAGTTAATAAGACAAGGATTACCATGACTGCCACCTCCACCCACACCACCTCCAACTTCACCACCATCACCTGTGGCTTCACCTGTACCATCTCCACCTCCACCGCAGTTCAATATGGCAAATTCAGTGAAGTTTCCTTTGTTCAAAGGCTTGGGAAATGAGGAATTGGACTATTTCTGGTTTGTCATGAAAGCTATATGGGAAGCTCAGGGCATTACAAATGATCATATGAAGAAGGAAACACTGGTTAGTGCTTTGTAGGATCGCGCGCTAACTTGGTACATCAAGTACTCTAATGATAACACAAATGCTGAAATGGTAGACATCTAGACTATGCTGAACAAAGAATTCAATAGGCCTAAATATGAGTCATAGGTGATTGTGGGGTTCAAGGAAATTGAGATGCAACTAGGCGAGACACCTTGGAAACTAGATCAGAGGTTAAAGTGTGAAATCCATGAAGCCAATATGAACTTAATAGACAGACATCACCTCGAATGGTTTGTGGCTTTGCTCCTGCCACACCTAAGGGTTGCACTATCACAACATAAGATAACGACTCAGGCAGAGGCCTTGGAGATTGCAATGAGACTGCATGAAACATCGATGCAAAATCCAAATCTGGGGGTTCAACAGATCCACGTGTTATCACCCAGTAATTTCCCAAGGTTAAAGAAGGAGATCACCGGGGTAACCACTAACCACTTTTGGAGATCAGGACCTAGCCTTCCTGATGCTCAGAGAGGGCTCTCTCTATATGATTTAGCTTTGTTTGTTTGGATATTAGGCTAGTTATGAAAGTTCAAGGGGGGTTTTGATTTGTATTGAAGATTGGGTGGTGGAATCCTTGAAACAGATGGATAGAATGATGTCTCTAGACCATTGGGCATATGGAGTCAAAAGAAGGGCAACATAACTAGATCAAATCATTAAAGGGAATGTTCAAAGGGAAAGATAGAAGAGTGGTGGAAAAAGTATTAACTAGGGTGAGAGAGAAATTAAGAATTCTCAGACCAGGATTGAAATGAGGAACAGAGGGCTAATCGGAAACAAAGGGCAATTAAGAATCCTTTGCTATAGATTAAAAGAAACAACTTGAACTAAGGAGCAATTAAGAATTCCTTAACTTGGATTATTTGTAGAAAACATATATTTGCCTAATTGTTATAGTAGAGTGTAATTAAACAAATTCTGATACAATATTCCAATTATGGCATTCAGATTAAGATCAACAGTATGAAAACTTTAAGAGATAACAACAACATGAGAAAATACTTGTCTACACTTTGCTCTGCACATGAATCCTTTAAAATGTCTGGTCTCTATTCATCAATACAACTTGCTGACTTAGTTAATGCTCCAATGGCTTTACAGTCTTTCGATCAAGAAATCTATAGAAATGTCTAAGAATCCACCCTACATACTTCAAATTGTGAAGTATTTATACTAAGGTTTTTTTACAAATATCTCAAACTGACTTGAGATTTTATCTAAGAAATATAAATATCTTCTCGCAGGAAGGTAGAGGAAACTAATGAACTGCTTTCATGTTGTCCCTTTTATTGTGGTGTTGCTAGCTATTATGGTTTGCTTTTAGCTCTTTATGCTCTTTGATGTTGAATTCATCACATTGGAGGCTTTATTTAATTTTGTCTTTCATCTGATACTCTCTGCCATTGATACTCTTTCACTCTGATGACTTGTCTTTATATTTTACTGTTACAATTTAACCTTTTACTGTGTTTTTCAACAGTAATTTCCTTTGTTTTTCATGTGTATCAGCATCAGAAGTGGATATCGATCAAGTCTCAATGTGTTTTGTTTGTTTGTCTTCTCACTGCATCTCTGGTCTGGTTACTCTGTTTTGAATGTCACTGCTCTGTATAACTGTCTTCTTCTCGGCTCTATGTGTAAGGGTCTTAATCTTCAGTTCCTCATGTAACTGGTCTTCTTCTTTTGAATATGATCTTTTAACAAGTTTCTGGTCTGATTCTTGGAGTAAACAGGTTCTGTGACTAGTATTAGAACTCTTTGTCCAAGCTCTGATATTCGGCTGATAACCTGAAAAAATTCAACAATAATTAAGAAATCTCCGTTCTGCATGGAAGGTGATTGATGGCTTCATTTACACCGAGATGCCTAGGAAAGGTCTCGGGGCAGTGTTTTAGACATAAACAGAGGTGAAATTGCATCGTAGATGTTCAAGGGTGGCGATGAGGGTTTTATGGGTTTACACTGTAAAATTGACGAAAGGCGAGAAAACATGGGTTCTCAAGGTTTAAAACTTTAACAGGCAAATTTTCAAAAATGGCGCGGAAATTCATATTTCGAAGGATAAGTGGTTTATCGGAACGGTGGGTAGGTGGTTTTGAAGGTTGTAGCACTACTTTTAGGCATGGTTGGTTTTGAGGAGGGGTCACCCGATCTATATTAGAGTGTGACACGTAGCATTTGGGGGGTCAGGGAAAACAACCTTATCGGGCAGGTAAAGGTAGGTGAATGGGTTCGGCCGATATGGATGTAGGCCATTAGATGAAGCAGAAGTTGATCAGATGACAATCGGGGAAGGGAAGCACGTGGGTTATAAACCTTGGGTTTAGGGAGGGGCCCAACGCTTTAAACCTTGGCGGTTTGGGATTAACTTAGGAATTAATCTTGGGTTAAGTAAACTAAGTAAAGTTGTAGTGGGATATGGGTATTCCTATTAGTTTTTATCAAAAATAAGGGTTGGGGTATTTAAATAGGGATTTAATTTAATATGGGAAAAAGGTTTATATCGGAATTTATATAATAATGTTGAGAATTAATATGAAAGTGATGGAGGAGTGGGTTTTCCTAAGTTAAAAGAGTAAAGTGTAAGTATTGTCACACTTATCTTTATACTTAGAAAAAATTCTTTTTTGTGGGTCTTTTTGTGCGAAAGGGATTTACCTGGGGTGTATTACTTTTCTTTGGTAAATTGTGTTTAACCTTAAGAAAAGGGGTTTTATTAGGGTAATGAGGGGAAATGGATTTTATGAAGGGGGAATGTGTTTATGAAGGGGATTCTAGTACTTGCATCCATAAGTCATTAAGCTGAGGGTCCGGTCCCTCCAAAAGTCAGAGAAATTCTTTGAGCCCCTTTGACTTGTAGGGTTAAAAGTACTTAGAACATATTTGTAGATAGGAAATTAGTAAGTAAAGGGGAAAAGTGAATGAGGGGGAGTTAATCATATGAACTTGTAAATCTTTGTCTTTGCCTTCATAGTTGACCATACATGTTGAAAGATGTATCTAAGCATGATGTATGTTTTTTGATCCAAGTAACTTTGTAGTTCAACAACCTTTCTTCTACTTACCCATTTCTTACCTATAACATATTTTTCTTCATTTCTTAGGGTGCATTTAGGCTAGCATTATTCTATCTATTTTTCTTTTGTTAAGTAATCTATCTAACTCTAACCTTATATCATCCAAGGGCTTAGATTAAGCTTATGAGCTCATTTTATTTTCTCTACCTAACTATGATCTGCCAAGATTAAACTGTTTGGTCAGATTTTATTCTCTAATCTATACACATGAAATTCAAATCATGGAATAACCAATGTTAAAATATTTCATTACCATGGATTGTGGCATGAATAACAAGTTGCACACAATCCTTATCATGCATAAAAAGTAAATAGTAGTGGCATTTGGACTTGCACACTTTCATGGTCTATTTGTTTTTGGGGTTCATATATTTTCATCTTTTTTGACCTTCTCTTATTCTTTTGTTCTTTGATTTTTATTTTAGGAAATACCCTCTTTACATTTTTTAATTTTTTATAATATGGAAAACATTTGCAGAAAGCAAAGTTATGTACAATATTTCAAGGCTTAACCTTAGTCATTCAAAATTATGACTCCTATTGGTATAGGAAACTAACATCATGCGCAGTTGAAAAATCTTTGCCTTGAGATGCAAAGTTCGAAGCATGATAGAACAATTCGACCAGAGGTGCACGAAGAGGTATGCTGCCTGAAATGCAAGGGTTAAGGGCATGACAAAGACCATTGCCCAGTCTTTGTGAACTATATTGTAGGAGGAGGACCGATGCCTTTGAGGTCGTAAGCTCAAGCAGGACCGAGCGTAGGGCCTGCATTGTGGTGTGCTATATGTTAGGTAGCAGGAAAACATGCCACGGATAACTGTCATTTTCTACAAAAGTTTGTACAGACACCGCGGCAAATGTTCTGCAACTTCTGTAGGTCAGTAGGGTATGATGAGTGCAACTACAGAAGCTATGAATTGATGATGGCTAAAACACCCGCCTATAGGGTATAGGCAGAAACATGACCCCCTCACCAGAGCATGGGGATGGTGCAGACGAGGCCGAGGCGGAGGAGGACACTACGCTCGCTAATTTGTTACAGTTGCAGAGGACCAGGACACTATGCTCGCAATTGCACTAACCCGGCACATTCGTCATGCAAGTATTCCACTTTGTTTCATCATGAAATGGAAGACTGTCCTACGATGATAGAAAGGATACGTGACAAAGGGGTGCTACCACCTCAGCCAACTCAGAACCTGCAAATGATGAGGTCTGAGCCATGCAAAGAGGATCTAAACGTGAATATAGTGCTTTGAAGTGGAATCACAACAGGAGATGACAAGGGGAAACAAAATGAAGACAACACATGGGTTTGCAAAGCTCTGATGAAGGAGGCTAAGTTTGATTTGGAGCATGCACGTGAAACATTCATGGAAGCAAAGAAGAGCTTCGCTGAGGCCTCCACCTCAGGGAGCAAGGATAAGCCTGATCAGGAGATGGACCCTTCTATGCTTACAACCTTCTTGGAGACCTGCATGAAGTTACTGCGCGATAGCAAGGCTGTGAAGGGGTTATAGGAGCTCATAAATAGATGTGTCAGAAACACTCCGGGTGAGCCATGTGTAGTACAAAATATTGGTAAGCATAAAATAAGGACGGGATGAGAGATGAGACTTACTGCGCAGATAAGAGAGTATGAAATGGATCAGGTTATTTTGGACTTGGGGTCATATGCGAACGTCCTACTGAAGTAGACTTGGGAATGGATGGGGAGACCCGCGCTGCAGTGGTATCCAATTTAGATAAGGATGGTGAACCAGTAGAAGATCATCCCCATGGGGTGGCTAGGTGACTGCAGATATTGAGGGCGCGAGTGTGCTGGCTGACTTTGAAGTAATAGAAATTGTGGATGATAGCAACCCCTATCCTACGCTTCTTGGCATTTATTGGGCTACTGATATGAATGGGGTAATCAACCTAAAGAAGCGAAAGATGATATTTGAGAAGAAATCGCTCCACATAATAGTACCCCTAGATCCTACTGAAGGATTGCGCTATACTGAACTAGTCCGCGATTATGAGAGCGATGACGATCTGGACTGTATCTATAAGATAACAATGTGAGACCAAGATTGGGTGAATCCAATAGCGGATGGACGAATTACATGGGATCGCGAGAGTTCTTGCACCTCGGACTCTGATGAAGAATTAGAGCGCTGGCAGAATTGGTTACCTAAAGTAACTACACTGAGCTGTAACATGATGACTCGGTCACTACATTGTGTGTCGTCAGAGGTAAGAAATCTACCCACTTATGATGGCCTCAATGATGTAGATATCTTTTTGGATGCATTTGAGAGGGAAATACCAGAAAAGCAACACTTCCAAGTGTTAGACTGGGCATTGTGCGCTATGCCCGCGAGATGGTGGGGTACGCACAAGGGAAGCTTTGATGATTGGCGTGAATGTAGAAGGATGATGAGAACACACTTTGGAAAGCCAAGGGTATGAATAACAAACAAATATGATGGGCAGGATGATCCGTAAGCACACTTGGCCAAATGGGCTCAAGCTTATGGAGAGAAACCCCAAACTGAATGGGTTCACTTGTTCCGTCACACCCTTGATGTCATCCCAGTGAAATGGTATGTAGAAAGCGAGCTCCGTCATGGTACAGGTGAATGGGATATTCTACGCAAAGGATTCATAATGACATTCAGATTTAAAGATGTGTTTGAGTGTATTGACGAGGCACTACAAGAAGTAAAAGCAACAATCTTTAGGATACCACAGGATCCTTTGGACCCGATTCAGCTGATTGGACTACGTAGCTGAGTCACACACTAGAATGCTATCACGTAATCGTTGAAGAAGAGGATGAGGATCCGCGAAAGATTAACATCCCTGAAACAAAAGTTTATCACGAGGTTGAAGGACCTGGGTGTTATGAAGATCAAGTTGAAGCTCGACGCGAAGCTAGTTAAGCAAAGACCATATCGTCTCAATCCAAAGTATAAGGAGAAGGTCCGCTTAGAGCTAGACAAGATGCTCGCAGCAGGCATCATTGAGCCTGTGGAAGAATCTGTTTGGGTAAGCCCAATGGTGGTATAGAAGAAAAAGCAGAAGGATGAAATAAGGATATGCGTCAATCTCAGGAAGTTGAATGATTCTTGTGTACATGATCCTTTCCTGACTCCGTTCACTAATGAAGTGTTGGACAATGTAGGTGGCCAAGAAGCATATTCCTTCATTGATGGGTTCTCTGGGTACCATCAGATCAAAATCACGCAGGAGGATAGGAGCAAGACGACCTTTGCCACTGAGTGGGGTTGTTTACAGTACACTTTAATGTCGTTCGGATTGGAGAATGCGCTTGTGATTTTATCACGTGTAGTCGTTGCTACGTTCAAGGAGTTTATTCATAAGTTCCTTGAAGTGTACTTTAACGACTAGACTTTGTTTGGGCTAGTGAAACGCCATGTTGCAAGTTTGCACCTGATGCTAGATACCTATCAAAGGTACCAAATCATGCTCAATCTGAAGAAGTGCCTTTTTTGTGTTCCTTTTGGGACCCTGCTGGGTCATGTGGTTTGCAGATAGGGACTGATGGTAGATTCCGCAAAGATCGTAGTGATACTAAACTTGGAAGCACCGAGGAGTGTGAAACAACTACACGCTACCCTAGGACATACAGGATATTACATAAAGTTTATCAAAGGATATGCCCAAATCACTGCGCCTATGGAGAAGTTGTTGAAGAAGGATGTCACATTCTGCTGGAATGAGGACTGTAATAGAAGCTTGGATGTATTGAAAGAAAAGATGGTCATCGTGCCAATTCTATTCTTCCCAAATTGGAAGAAGAAGTTTCATGTACACCTCGACGCATCATGTATAGCGCTAGGAGCATAACTGACACAGGTTGGCAGAGGATATTTAGACCATCCTATAGCGTTCATAAGGAAAAGGTTATCCAAGTCGGAGAAGAACTATTCCACCACCAAGTGCAAAGGGTTAGCCATGGTATATGTGCTCCAGAAGTTTAGACACTACCTGCCGGGTGGCCATTTTAAGATGTATATGAATCATTCCGCATTGAAGTACTTGGTCAATAAGCCTGTGTTGGGGGGGAGAATCTGTAGGTGGTTGTTATTGTTCCAAGAGTATGATTTTCATGTTATTGTGAAGCCTGGATGATTGAACGCGGGACCAAACCATCTGCCGCGCATCGAAATAGGGGAAGAACCCACTAATTTGGAAGAAGGATTGCCTGACGCGCAAATATTTGCAGTGCACATCATAGATGGTCCATTCTAGAATATCATGCACTTCCTAACAACATGAACTACCCTAGAAGGATACATCTTCTAGCAAAAGAAGGAGTTAGTAGTGCGCGTAGCAAATTTTTCTGTCATTGCTGGGCATCTGTACAAAATGGGGTCATATGAGATATTGCGATGATATGTATCGGAGTTTGAAAGGAGCACCATACTCGCGGATGCTCATGGGGGCGCCGCGGGAGGAAATTATGCAGGGAGAGTGACCGTGAAAAAGATTCTACGTGCAGGGTTGTGGTGGCCAACCGTCCATTAGGATTCAAAAGATTACTACAAAGTGTGTGATGTATGTCAAAGGATTGGCATGCCATCATGGAGGGATGAGTTGCCTCTGAATCCAAAGATGACGTTACAACCCTTTAAGAAATGGGTGATATATTTTGTGGGACCCATTTAGCCCCAAGGAAAGACGGGAGTGAGGTACATTATCACCGCGGCAGAGTATTTGACTTGATGGGTGGAGGCATAGCCTGTGAAGGATTGTACGGGTGCGACCACTGTAAAGTTCTTCTTTGAGTATGTACTGACACGATTTGGCTATCCAATGATTTTGATGAGTGATCGTGGTATGCACTTTCTAAATGAGACGATCAGTGCGCTGATAGAGGAATTTCAGGTATATAACCAGAAGAGCATGCCTTATCACTCGCAAGCTAACAGGACGATGGAAGCATTCAATAAAGTGTTGGAGAATGCGCTGACCAAGGTTTGAAACACTTAGCAAAGTGATCGGGACCTACACATACCCACAGTACTATGGGCCTATCGGACGACATGCAAGAAGTTGACTGGACAAACACCCTTTAAGCTTGTCCTTTAAGTAGTAATGGCCATGGAATAAATTGTGCCTATTCTGTGCATAACGACACTCACGGGTATGACAGATCACGAAGCCCTGGAAGAAAGGCTTGGACAGCTGGCTGAACTTGAGGAAGAGAGATATCTAGTTGGATTCCACCAACAGGTCCAAAAGCAACACGAAAAAGCATGGCATGATCAACACATTAAGATGCACACCTTTAAGGTAAATGACTTGGTTTTTTTATATGATAGTAACTTTGATAAATTTCCAGGGAAATTAAAAATGCACTGGTTATGACCCTATGCCATTAAGGAGATTACCGACGGAGGAGCGGTACAACTAGTCAAATTGAATGGAGATCCCTTCCCAAGAAATGTGAATGGTAGTCGCTTGAAGTCACACACTGGTGATCCGACCATATGACTATATGCAGGTAGCATAGTCTTAATGCTCCAGGAAGCTGAAAGGAGGCGCGGGACTATAAACTACACTGCCCAGGTTGGGAAGCTGAATGATTGGAGGATTGTACGAAGTAAGGAAGTGTCACAGGGTTCGCGGCATCACGAAGGGAGTTGCGATACCCAGGGAGAAATCACGCAGGTCTACCGGAAATTTACCGTTAAAATCACTGTTCATGATTTAATGGTAGAAATGCAGCCAATTGGAGTGACCGAACAGAATTTAAGACAGAATTTATGGGCCAGATCCTTGAGAATCTTCCGCCAATCCAACATTAATGAACTAAATTTGGGGGAAATGATTGGATTTGAATTCAAAATGCCCTATAAATTACAAGTGGCTGCCTAGTGAAAAACACTTGGCATTTTGAGAATTGAGTTGTCAAGCTCTCAGGCGCACATGAATCGCGAGCACTATGAACTTCTGATAGCTAGTTCAATATTCAAGACATTGTCGAAGGAGACACAGGTGTTCTTACAGAACATCATGTCGGTTCCCACAGAAGCTATAGATACCGAAGCAGAGGAGTCGGTGCCAGAAATTGAGAGGGAGGCAGAAGAAGTTGCTCCTGAAGTGGTCAAAGTATTAGCATAAGTCCCTAAATCACCAATAATTCTAAGACCAAAGCCCACCCAAACCAAGGAGGGCGTGAGGAATAAGAAGGGAAAGAAGCTTGCAATACTGGTGCGTGCATCACCAAGAAGAAATCAATCGAAGCCTATTGCATAGGAGAAGGGAAAAGCCATCAATTTGGACTTGGAGGAGGAACAAATCAAAGACATCCCAATGGATGATGAGGATGTGGGAGTAGATGTGGAGGAAGTTGATGCCTAGGGTGTTGAACCTATCACTCGGTTGCCTGAGTATGTCCCTCTATGCAAGGTCAAGGCCAAGGTGCTGAAAGACATTGATGAGAGCAAGGTCCCCTTGCAAACCCCTTTGCTACCAGATGAAATTGTCTTCAAAGGACCATGGTTGGGGCGGGTTCCTCTTCTAAAAATTGAAGACTAGGACTTGGGGGATCATGAAAAGTTCCCACACCTAGCGACCGAGCAGCCGATGCATCGCATTATCGACACAACCACCAAAATGACTGCATTGGAGCCACGGAAGTGGCTCAGAGGGGTAGACAAGGTAGGGTTTCTCAACCTGCTTTGGGTGCCGCAATACAATCACACCCCGGTTATAGTATTGGTCATCAAGCAACTGCTATTCTTGGTGCATGATGGGTGTATGTGGTTGGAGGAGCCGATACCCATCACCGACAGGTTGATCCACAGGATCACGTGGTTACCTTACACTAGATAAAATCTAGCCATGATATTTGGCAGAAAATGTGGTGAGCAGGCTCTCGCAGAGACCATGAAAGAAAAGTTTAAGCTGGTGAAGAAGCCGCGTGGATATGCCATATCCAACATCTGTGATCCTGCTATAAAGGTAGCTATGCAGATTTTAGCATTGAAAGTGATGAGGAAGTGTCACGCCGATGAGATGTTGGTGCCTGTCGTTGTGCTAGCAGCTTAGTGCACCGAAGGTGTTCAGTTCAATTGGGTAGACTATCTCTGCGGTGAGTTCCTTGCGAACTGCCGTGAAGCACAAGAGCTCGACAAGACATTCCATTACGCGTGGCTCTCGCTTTCGATTGTTCTGGTAGCATGGGAGCTGCCAGAGGACAATGAATTCCCTTTGGTCGCACCAAACCTACCAGAAGCAGCGAAGTACGATTCACTGTGGGAGACCAAGGACGCGTAGTGCATCAAGGATAACCTGGATCTTGATGGAGATGAACATCCGCATGGCCATCAATTGCAAACTGTGATTGTTGCCTTTGGTGTATGACAACCTTTAGGGCTACACAAAGTTTAAAGCAGATTTTCACCATGTGTCAATCAAGGTGTGGAAGGACCCTGCGCAGAAATGGTATGACTTGCCTTACCTAGAAATGGATGATGCCATTGATGTAGTACTTGATCAATGCTTGACAGAGTGGCGCACCACAACAAACTTGGTGGTGGGTGGGAGGAAGTTCGTTGCGCAAAGAAAGAAGGAGGAGGCCAAGCTTAAGATGACAGAGCTGTCCGAAAAGAGGAAAAAGGAGGCTACTGAAAAGGCCCAGGCGGAGCGCGAGGTCACCTTCACCTGAGACAAAGGAGGAGATGGACGAGCAGACAGAACAGCATGATGCAGACCCACAGGAAACGTCTGCCCGCATCAAGTGTCCAAGGGAGTAGGAGAATGGAGGGTCGAGGAAGAAATCAAATGCTACCAAGATATCATTGGACCCAATCATACTAACAGAGGGTGATCTGCATGACATTGGTGACACAATGCAGGATGTCACCGCAAAGAACCTACAACAGTTTGCGTAGTAACAAAAAATAATGTTGGGGGCTATCCAAACAGGTTTGCAGGATCTGCAGACCCACGCGTCACAGGTTGCCATGGTGTCAACCAACCTTGCTATTGGCACCTCAGAAGTTGCCGAGATGCTGTGCACGAAGGCCTCTAGCACAATAGTGTTGCTTGATGGAGCACTGACCATGGAGAACGAAGCTAACATGCCCACTGTCAATTCCCTAAAGGGAGTAGGGTTGAATCTGGTAGCGGTCCCTGGTGAAGCGCTCCACCTCTTGCAGGATGGAGTGACCTGTGAGCACTGCGCCCTCTAGGTGATTATTGAGTAGCAGATTAACAATGAGTAGATGGCACTACAATGAGAGTCTGGCATTACTGCTGTGACTGAGGCGATCAATCAAAACAAGCATATTATGCAAGTTGAGGAGGCGTGCCAAATGGTCTTGGAGTTTGCAATTCCTAAGGAAGAACTAGTCGAGGTGTGTGTGCGCAAGCTGGCCACGGGGGTATGAGACACTCGTACAGAAATGGTGATAGTTCAGTTGGAGTTGAACCTGCAGATCATAGAGTTACAGTTGAAGGCCCAACCTTCAACTCCGCTAGAAGTAAAGGAGCAGTGGGCGACCACCGTCACATAGGCAGTAGCGGCAGTTGACAGTGCAGTAATAGACTGCACGCAACTTTTTGAGTAGTCATTCGAGGTCCTGACAAGCTTACAGGAGGACCCCAATGTACAATGACCAGAGATAGAAACACGCGAGCTACACCAATGCTTTGATGAGGTCAAAGGCACAGTGTGAACCGTCGTGCTCACACATAGACTAGCGAAGTTGTAGGAGGCCAAGCAGTTGAAGGAACATCTGGATGCAGCGTTGCACAAGGAAGCAGCATTGAAGTCCCGACTAAAGCCCTGGCTAGATGAGGCTTACACGGTGATAGGCTCTATTGAAGGAAAGCTTGTGAATTTGCAAGCAACTGAGCAAAAGCTTCAGGCTGACAGCTCAGGAGTAGTGACCGAGTAGATGGTTGAAGACGAGAAGCAAGTGGCCGCACAGTGCACTGTTAAGGTTGCGGTCATACGAGTCGAGCTAAAAGGTCTTCGTGCTAAGATCTTCACACATACCCAATGACTCCAGGGCGAGTCATGATGTTTATGTTGGGGGCCTACTAGGAACGGGATCCCCTAAGGACAATTTTGGGTTTAAACGACCATGTTTTGGGTCGAATTTTGCAATAAAATTGTAAAGTCTCTGCATTTTGTGGTCGCAGAGTGCGAAAGTGTCATGAGTCATAAAGGGTTGTTCGCCCTTATTTTGTAGAGAAAAGTTGGCGGTAAAAGATCTACCCATGGTTCGCATACCATGGGATTGTATAAAAAGAGCTAAGTAAGTAAGCTCTAAGTAGTTTGCGGAGTCAGATAGTCATAAATTTGAAGGAAGAAGTCTAAGTTCTGGGTCATAGCATAGGTAAGGCTCTACAGCTGAGTGCACAAAGGCCTAGGGTGGAAGTCCACAGCTGAGTGCACGGACCCTTGCAGCTGTGTGCACAGGGCAGATAGAGTCTGTAATCATATGAAGATATCAATAAAGAAATGCATTCTACGAATTCTGTGTCTTTGTGTCCTGTTAATGCATCTTGACATGTTATGTATCAAGTTCATTTATAATGCTTATATGATGTGCGAATGTATGTAATTATGTTGGATAATTGAATACAATAATCCTTGGTTACACAACGCTAACTGTGATTGTTTAGTAAGATAAGTAAACACTTAAGGATAACTTGGAAACCTATTTTATACGCTGCTTTAGCAGTGCGAAAGTACTTGAATTGCAGGTTAGGGCTACATGAAGGTCAATTGTACCTTTTCGCAGAGGTACTGAAGGGCGAAATAAAGGGCTAGTCTGGCAAGCCCTGGAACTAAGTGACTTGCATGAAAGTAGGAATTGAAGGAATAAACCGACATCATAGACATCTCAGGGTGTGAAAACTTGGTTCCAGCATCCCCCCATACTGCTTTGGGTGAGACTTTAGTCTGCGCTTCGCTGGTTGATGCCGAAAGGGCTAGTAGTGTAGGGATTTGTTTAGCTAACTAACGCTGAAATTGGGTCAAGCCCCACCAAGCCAATAGAGAGAACTGAAATGGAGAATGAGTGATCATCCAGTAATTTATCATCAACCATTCCTTCCCCCTTGCAAGAAAAGTTAACCTGGATAAAAAATCTACAACAACATTCTACTTGCCAGGCTTATCAACACTAATTAGATCAAACTGTTGTAATAAAAGTAACCATCTAATAATCTGGGCATTCGCATCAAGTTTATTCATCAAGTATTAAATTGCAGCATGGTTAGTATGTACAAATGTTTGGTAACCTGTAATGTAATTCCTAAATTACTTCAATGAGTGCACAACAACTAGGAGCTCCTTTTCGGCCACTGTGTAGTTCAGTTCGGCCTTTGACATATTCTTACTGATGAAGTAAATGACATAAGGTAACTTGTCATCTATCTGGCCCAGAGTTGCTCCTTTGGATTTGTGTGAGGCATCAACATGTATACGAAAAGGAAGGGCCCAATTCGAGCATCAGAGAATAGGTGCAGTGGTCAACTTGTCCTTTAGGGTGTCGAAGGCCTCTTGATAGTTTTTTGACCATACGAATTCATAGTCTTTGGCCAATAACCAAAATAAAGGAGAAGCTAACTTGCTAAAGTCTTTTATAAACCTATGATAGTATCCAGCTAAGTCTAGAAAAATTCTGACATCTCTCTGTTTTTGCGGAGCTAGAACCCTTTGGATGATGGCTATTTTGTTTGGGTCCGCCTGTAGTCCTTGTTGGGATATTGAATGACCTAGAGCAGTCCTTGCAGTCATCAAGAACTCACATTTTTTGGGACTAAGGGATAGATTCATTTTAATGCATTTGTTCAACAGCTTACCTAAGTTGGATAGAGCCTCCTGGAAATCACACCCATAGGGTGTAAAATCATCCATATAAATCTCTATTGCATCATGGACTAGCTCAACAAAGATACTGAGGAATGCTCTCTGGAAAGTGGCAGGGGTATTGCATAGGCAAAAAGGAAGGACCCTATAGGAGAAAGTACCCCAAGGACAAGTGAAGGTGGTTTTATCCTGGTCTTCTGAGCCGATCTGGATTTGATTGTACCCACTTAACCCATCTAGGAAAGAGAAAAACTTTTTCCCTGTTAGATCATTTAGCACTTGGTCAATGAAAGGTACAGGGAAATGGTCCTTATTTATTGCTTTATTTAACTCTATGTAATCGACACAAATCCTCCACTTCCCATTTTTCTTTGGAACCAACACCAAAGGAGAGACCCACTCACTGTCCAAGATAGGGTAAATGAATCTAGCATCTAGCATCTTTTGCAGTTCTTCATTGACTATATCCTTGAGAGCTGGATTCATTTTCCTTTGGGGTTGTTAGATTGGTTTGCAACATTCTTTGATATAAATGTGGTGAGTACAAACCAAGGGGTGCAATCCCTTCATTTCCTTGTAACTCCAAGCAAAGGCATCCAAATGTTCCTTTAGCATGTCGCACAACTTTTCTTCTTGGTGTAGAGAAAGAGATGGGTTGATTTTCAAAGTTCTCTCAGGTTTGAATTCTATGGTTTTGACATAGGTAGTGTTTGAATCAGCTAAGAATAGGTCAATCTGATGGTTTTTCTGGGTTTCCTTTACTACTTCCTCTAAGGACAATATGCTGGGAGTTGGACTTTGGAGTATGTGTTCAATCAAATCATCTTCATTCGGTTGTCCTCTTCCCATGGCTGTGTTTAAGGTATAGAGTTGGGTTGAATAAACTTCATATTATTCCTCCTCTTCCAGCCATAAAGGTAATTCATGTTCTAGAGATGGCTAAGAAAAAGGGTACAAGACTAACTGCTTGGACATATGCCCATTTTTTATAGTCATATTTCTAGCCCTGCAACTGATGTAGGGATTAATAGTGGCTAACCAGGGCCTCCCAAGGATGAGAGGGTAACCAATAAGCTTGGCCTTAGGCTGGAGAACTAGGAAGTCTGCAGGGTACTCCCAAGAGTCAATGGAGACCATCAAATCCTCCACAATCCCCTCAGGGGTCATTGTGAAATGGTCTGCAAGTTGCAAGATTGTCATGGTCTTTCTCAATGAACTCTAGAGGTTGAGCTTGAGCATGGTCTCCTTAGTCATCACATTAATGGCAACCCTAAGATCCATCAAAGTGTGTGGGACAATGGTGTCATTGATGTGGATATCTACTATAGGGCTTCCAGGGTCCAAATACTTTGGACAAATTACCTGCCCCAGCATTAAGTTGGACAGCTGTCCAATGACATTAATGGTAGGGGTGTCTCTTTTTTGCCTCCCTGGATGTTTGAATCACTTCTCCTTAATCAACTTGTTGTAAATTGGTACATCCTTTATGGCTTAGAGAAGTGGAATTTTGACACATATATTTTTCAACTCACCCAAAAGTTCATTCTCATTTGGGGTAGGCTGGACTAGATGAGTTAATCTCTCAGGAAAGGGTGGAGGATTTACTCTAGGCATTCTTTCCTCTCTTTCTTCCTCACTCTCCCTAGGTGGAGGTAGAGGTTGGTTGTCCGGGAGTACTCTCCCAGATCTTAGGTTGATTTCTTGAATCTCCACTGCATAAGCATGATAGGATGTCTCTCCATTATACACTTTTTGTACCTGTCTGTTGTTCGGGTTCAGATTTGGCTGGGCAAACATCTAGGGTTGTTTAGGTGGATTTGGGTGTAAAAGTTGTGGTTGAGTAGTTGGTGAAGGAAATAAAGCTGGGGCATTATTGTATGGGGGCCTCCACCCCTGGGGCAGTGCATTCCACTAAGGCTGAGGTGGAGTATATGGCTGAAATGACTAGCTGGTTGGCTGGGAATGGTACTGAGGTGCAAAGGACCAAGGAGGAGGTGTAGAACAGGAAGGATGAGCAGGGGGCCCCCAAGGGGGAATGGATGTGGTCTGGTTAGGGTTGTAATAGGCATGGGATGACACTTGGATGCCCTTCTGGTATGGCCGAGGCCCATGAGGTCTCCTTTGATTTATTCAGCAGAGATGTTCAGTCACCCCTTCAGTCCCCTGATACACAACTTTTAGTCCAAGTAGAGAAGGGCACTTGTATAAGGAGTGGTTTTCTTCACAAACCGAGAATACTTCAATCAGATTCAATGGAAATTCATTCCTAGGGTGCCTCCTTATGCATCTAAGGCAGAAAATGGCTAAGTATCTCTCTACCTCCTTATGCTTTCTCTTGATGTGCATAGTGTCCATATATAGGGCAAGGGTTTGTAGCATCTCACTACCCCTACCCTTTTTCCTAGCTACCCTATAAGGATTCCTAAATACAATCTTGATATCTTCATAGGATAGTTGGTAGATGTCCCCTCCTGCTAGCAGGTTTAGGGTATCTAGAAGATCTTCCCTTACCCCTCTAAGTAGGACTAGCTTCAATGACTCAGGATCAAGTGTGCACTTGGCCCTTTTGTAGCTAAGCTTGAATCTTTCTTCATAATTCTCTAGGGATTCATTATGACCTAAAGTCATCCTAAAAATTTCTTCTTTAGTGTCTTTGGACCTGCAGTAGTCTCGAAACTTGTTGTTGAAGGCTTGTTGCATATGAGCCCAAGTTGTGATGCTATCCCCAAGTAAACACATGAACCAGAACAAAGCTGCATCCTTGAGAGTGGATGGGAATAGTTTCAACTTCTGCTCATCATTGGTGTAATCAAGGTTATGCATATGAAAACAAACTCAAACAAGAAAGTGTTTGGATCTTTTGAGGTTAGGCCATGGAAATGAGGAAGAGAAGAGGGACTTATATTCTTCATCTTGTTATCCCCATTAGTTTCTCTGATGGGAAAGGTACCCTCAACTCTTTCTCTATTTCGTCTGTCATTTCTATTTTTAGCCATTGGGTCAGTTGGAATGGGTTATTTTTCTTATTCTCATGTAGGATCTTCAAATATCTCTGGTTGTTCACCTAAGGGTTCCTCCAATTCACAACCACCAAAGAAGAGGGAAGGTTGGCTGTTTGAAGCGGTGGGGGTATTTGGAAGAAATTTCCCTAAGTTATCCCTATTCCTACAAGGCATGAAAGAAGTGTGTTGTTTTTGTTTTTGTTTTTTTTAGAATAATTGCAGAATTGAAATTGCAAACTGAATGAAAACTAACATCTTGAATGAAATCTCACTTGCAGAATGGGAAAGAAAGCAAAAAATGCAGAATCGAAAAGAAAGAAATCTAAACTACGTTTGCAAAAATGAAAGTAATAGAAGAATGTTAGAGATAAGAAATGGAAGAAAGAAAGAAGTAACCACATATTACTCAGACACCTCCCCAACAACGGCGCCAAAAAGTGATGAGCACCAGTATTGCAGCAAGAATGTTGCAACTCTTGGGGCTACCAACTTTACTTTATCAACCCGGGCTTCATACAAACTTGGAGGTGATAGTGCTGTATACACAAGTAAATGTGATGGGTTTGCTCTTTGTCACTTCTAAGTTGGTGATAGATCACTAAGGGTTTTTAAACCATACTTCAATTGATTCAAAAGAAGCTTGATTACCAATGCGGAAAAGAGAAATCTACAATAAGGGAAAGATTGTCTGCTGCAATAAGGAAAAAGACTGAAATCAAATGCTTAAACACACCATTCTTCTAACTAATTGCTAAGAGGCTTTGATTCAAAAGAATTCTAGGTTAACATGTATGCAATTCTACTGTCCTAAGCATGCAAATTCAAATAAAATAAATCTGTTTTTCTTTTTGTCTTATTATGTGAGTGTGAAAACTAACTTATTTTGGTGATGTGGCAGGTGGCTTAGGGATGATGGTCAATGGTTAGAAGGCTTGGGAGACAAGTAGGGGTCCTTTTCTAGCTTCCTAGGGCCTTTTCCACATTTTGGCCTCAAAACAGGCCACTACAGGATGTTCTAATGTGTTTTACAGGATGTCTTGAATTCATACAGGATCCTTGTTGGAGCCTTTGTTAATTTTTAAGAAGTTTTGACCAATTTTGACCAACCATAGGGTAGGAAAGGATAAATGGTGGCACGGTTGGGTGGTGGAACGAGAAGTTGTGGGGGAGTGATGGAAAAGTGGCAGTGGAAGGCAAAGGTAGCTGAGGAGATGGGAAGGCGCAGAAGCAACCAAGGGAGCAAGCAACCGAGCGAGAACTGGTAGTTCAGGCAGTCGGGAAGGATATAAAAAGGGGAAGAATAGAAAGGAAGGGGTTGTTGTTGAACCCACCAGACATAGGAGGACTTGGTTGCCGAGGAGGTATGAAGAGGCAGAGACTGAAGTAGGAAGAGTTGGGAGCCGAGGGACCAGGTTGTGGAGCCAGTCTGACCCGAGCCACTAAGCCAAGTATTCTATGTATTGTTTATGGTGAGATGCCGAGTTATGATGTAGTCTGTGCTTTTGGTTTAATGTAATCAAAGTTGATGGTTGTTGAGACTCCTGTATTCCTACAGGATACAATTGAGAGGAAAAGGAGGGATGTTGAATGTGATGGAAGGCTTAGGGAAGGTGATTGGTGGATGGAATGAGGCCAGAGAGTGCCTATGACCACTTTAGAACTCAAAACAAGAGTTGGGAGATGGCTCGATTTTCTCAAAAAGCTTGGAGAAGTATTCTTTTGAAATGATGAGATTGGTGAGGGTTTTAGTGAAAGAAAGGAATGATCATGGATGAATGAAGTTGGGATGAGGTTGCAAATCATGAAATCTCTATGTACTACTAAAACTCCTGCACTGCATCAACCATTGACATTTATCCATAAATCATGTAAACAAGAAGGATTTCAATTAGCTAAGGAAAACATAATTTCATGAGTTAGCTGCCTATTTCATGTATGAGAAAACCTTGAAAAATAATATGAAACCTTGATGAGAGCTAATGTAATATTGAGGATAAAAGAAATGATAACTAAATCCTATTCTTGCAAACTGATCAAATGCTGACCTAAGTACAAAAAACCCTAAATTCCATGAGAAACTAGAATTCTGTCTTTTTGGGGCTGCATAGGGGTTCTTTCCTCAAACCATGATCCCTAGAGGAAGGAGTGAGGCCAAATCCACATACTAACAGTTTTTTTATGTTCCTTTATCTATTCTAAGCTACTACTGAAGTAAAGTACAAATGGGAGCAAACTAATCAAATCTACAGCTACTTGCAATGAAATAATTCTAAATACAATTCAGCCATTAATCTATGAAATTGACTAAGCATACAAATACAAAAATAGGAGCCTTTGCTTCTAGGGTTGGGCCCTAATCTAAGAGCTCCCTTTGATTCAACTCAGTGCTGGATCAAGGAAATGCTCATCCTCATTATGAAAGTAGAAAATCACATAACAATGTCTTCCACAAGTCTTGAACTCGAAGATGACTAGTGTTTTCACAACAAAAATTCGAATCCTAATGAGGCTCTAGGCCTATTTATTTATACAACTGAAGTCTCCAACGACTTCCTTAAATCTAGAGAGGCTCGGCTCCCAAACTTGAGATAAACTAGCTCTTTAACTATCACTTTCTCGGCTGCCTTTTGATCTCCATGATTTGGCTGCTTTTACTCTAAGCTAGTGTGATTGATGGAGGAATATTTGAATGAGTGAGGGGTAAATGAGGAGGATATACTTCCTACAATCTCTCCTCCTTGTCTCATTCTAGTTTCAACCCTTAATTAGCCAAAATTTCCATGATTTTCTCTCAAAAACCTGCAATTAATGCACATTAGTCCACTATGCATAATATCTCCCTTAGACTTATCTCATTAAACAATCAAAATATGTAATAAATTATGAGAAGAGTTTATTTGAATAAGCTAGGAGGTGTATTAAGGTCTATCTAGTTACCCAATGATGAGGCTCACCACAAAGCAAACCCACTATAGCTTATGACCTCACTATCCTCTTATGGTTTCCTGCTCTTACTTTTCTTTCTTGGTCCAAATACAAGGTATGCCACAATCCTCCAAGAGTGCTCCATGAAAACTCTAAGTGTCCATGAGTATGAAAGAGAGAGAATATAAGAGATCTCCAAGCTAAAACTAACAAAAGATTCAACTGACAAAAGCCATGAACTGATCCTCAGAAGCCTTTTTATCATTGAGGCCTTTATTTTCTTCATTTTCCTCTATTTTCCTTCAATTTTCCTCTCATGAAATTCTGTGACCTTTCACCTTTCTTTTCTCCTATTTTCCGATATTTTGTAACTAAATTTCAATTAATGCTTATTTTCCTTTACTAATGCCTTTGCCAATTTCCCTTAGCCATAATAAACCAAATGATCAACCACTAGGATTTTTTCCCACGATTCAGTTTGGAATACGTGTTTCATGACCTTGGTCTTATATTATTTTTTACATGGAAAATCAACTAGGGTTATTACAGAACCCTCCCCTTTGGGGGAATGCCATCCTTGATGTTCAATGACACCTATAAACCAACAAGCCATTGAAAACAAAACATATTTCCTGTGAAGCTTTATAACACAACTCGTTGCAGTATTTACAATAACCAGCTGCTGAAAACATCAGACATACATACCACTTACTGGGGATTTATAACACAACTCATTACAATGTTTGCAATAACAACCACATATACACCCATGCACATTTGCTTCAACCAACAAATAATCATACTATCTATGGATATTTATAACCCTAGCTTGATACAATATTTACAATACTATACACATAAGCAAATAAAATGATACAATTCCTGTATCTGCAACAAGGGAATCTAGAGGCTCACACATCCACCCTCAAAGTAATACCAGGATTCATCTCGTTCCTAGGAAGTCTAGGATTCACTGCCAAAGTCAAATTTGCATTTACAATCCTTGCACTACTTGTTTTGTAAGTTAACAATCACTAGCTCATTGTTCCAGGGCACACTCCCAATGTGCATCTAATTCCATCTGGCAATGCTAATGACCGAAATCAATGCATTCCCTTACCTTCCCTTCTCTTCTACACAGTTCCTCGGGAAACATGGTCACCCCCTTCCATGCAATCATACACCTTCCAAGTTCCATGGGAATCCCCTTCTCTGCTACACAGTCCCTAGGGTGACCCCTCCCTTAACAAGGTTTCCTTGCATTAGAAGGTCCAAAAACCAAGGCATATCCCTACCTCAAAACCATCATACCGGTCATAAAATGCTCATGGAAATCAATGGATACTATTGGGTACCAGTGTCCCACAATGGCCTTGCTCCTGAAGTACTTTATCAACAAATTGTTGTCTGTTCCAATTCCTTTTTTTGTTGCTGCTAATCCTTGTAGCTAGTTTCAACCACCCCAACTGGGAATTTTCATGCTTTCTTGTACCAAGCATATGATTTCCATTAGATTCAAAATAAATTGAAATAAATTCAAATCATACCTCATTGGTAGCTAGTTAATAAGGGACACCTACAATTCTGTTTAATTTCTGTCGCAACAAGTCAAACTAGTTGTTTGATCAAATAATCATTAATAAACATATCACATCCGGTTAACTCAAAACTCAACCACCATAAATCAAAATCATATATTACATATAACCATCATAAGTCATAGTCATAGATCACATGCATAGTTAAAATTGAAATAAAATACTGATACTTATCCTTCAATTGGTTCTTTGTTTCTTCGTTTGTTTGTTGTCCTTTCTATACACACACTGAATTTCTTATCACATCCAGAAAGCACCCAATGCCTTTTCTTATTTTCAATCACATAATTATACACAAAATGTGCATCACACGCATAGACCCACACACCATCATAAATCATAGTCATAGATCACATGCATAATTAAAATTGAAATAAAACACTGATACTTATCCTTCAATTGGTTCTTTGTTTTTTCCTTTGTTTTTTGTCCTTTCTATACACACATTGAATTGCTTGTCACATCTGAAAAGCACCCAACGCCTTTTCTTCTTTTCAATCACATAAATATACACAAAATGTGCATCACACACATACACCCACACACGGTGTACCACACAACACATACACATACACCCCGTGTACAACACAACACATACACCTACACCTGGTGTACACCACAACACAATACACTCATGTACACCCAGTGTACAACACAATACATATATGTACATAGAGTACAACACAAAAAATACACATATCATGGTACAACATCTACACAATACACATAATGCAATACCACATATACACAACACAACGTGTACGACATGTACATAATACCACATGTACACAACACCACCTGTACAACGTGTACACAACACCACTTGCACAATGTGTACATAGTACCACCTGCACAATGTGTACACAACACTACATGTACACAACACCACTTGCACAACGTGTACCTAACACCACTTGCACAACGTGTACACAACATCATATGTACACAACACCACCTGCACAATGTGTACACAACACCACATGCGCGATGTGTACACAACACCACCAGCACAATGTGTACACAACACCACATGCGCGATGTGTACACAACACCACCAGCACAATGTGTACACAACACCACATGCATGCAACACTGCATGTACCAAAGGTACATAGCACCACACCATATATATGTACACAACACCACATATATAACAAGTACACACCACCATATGTACACAACACCGCACATACAACATGCACACAACAACACTATATGCACACAGTTCCACACATATAACATGCACACAACACTATATGTACACAGTACCACACATACAACATGCACATAGCATTATATGTACACAATAACGTATGTACATAACATTATATGTACACAATACCACATATACAACATGCACACAACACCATATGTACATAGCACTGCATATGCAACATGTACACAATACCAATGTACACCACACCACGTATACAACATGTACACAACACCAATACTACACATTCAGAGGCCACATCGTCTCTACCAGGAAACTTTGCTTCTAGTGTCTTTCCACTATCCATGTCTATCCCAACATTTCACAAATCACATTTCTTTCATTCCACTTATGTATCCCTCATCGTGACCTATCCATAACATGAACATAGACATAGTATAAACATCATATCCACATGATAGTGACCTCATAGATATGTCAGGGCTACTATTCCCACTTGATTCCTCATGAAACTAGGAACCTCTTCATGTCATTCACCTGCATGAGCAATCATTCCTCCAAAAGCTTGATCCTTGATGATCCTGTCAGACAATGGAATACATACATATATACATATATAAATTAGCATAAACAATCATGATCTCTGACGAACTTGCCATATAATGGCATACATACATACATATATACATATATAGACATCACCATAATCATAATCACAACATAATTACCAGATATCATAAGGTCAAGGTTAAGAGAACTCCTTTTATCCGTGCATGCACAACATTGAGAACAACCTTTCCCAACATAGCCATGGAATTTGATGCCACAAATCCATTTTCTTTACTTTTTTTATCACCTTTCTAATGACTGTACTGACACTGTCCATTTACACCAGTGGACCCAACCAATCCATCTGGCTTTCATATTCTTGCCTTCAACTGCCCTTTATTAATGCACCAAGCTCCATCTGGGTCTTACATTACTTGTTGTGTTCATTCAACTCTCCTCGAGCTCCATTAACTTTCCTCTCTCCCCAACCAATTCCAAAGGCCCTCAAAACATAAAAGGAAAGAACAAAAAACAAATAAGAAGAACACTGTTGGGAATGGGTCCCCTGGGGGTGAATTTTGGGGTTAAACACCTAAGTTTTGGGGCAGAAGGCCCGAATTTTGTGTAAAGAAATGTAAAGTATCTGCATTTTGTGGTCACGGAGTGCGAAGATGTGTAAAGTTAAAAGGGTTTTCCACCCTTAGTCTAGATAAGTTGTGTTAGTTTTGGAGATCTACCCATGGTCCACGGACCATGGGATTGTATAAAAAGGGAAGTCTTAGAAGATCTAAGAATAAAAGTACAGTAAGTAAGTTAGAAGTCATGAGTCATTGGTAAGTTTGGTTGAGTTAAGAGCAAGAGTCTTAGCGTAGCAAGAGGCTTTGTAGCTGAGTGGCAGAGGCCTAGGGTGGAAGTTTGCAGCTGAGTGCATGAACCCCCACAGTTGTGTGCACAGGGTGGATAGAGTTTGTACTGGGAACTTGAATCATAAATAAAGAGAAGTATTCTAGAATCGATGTGTTTTCTTTCTCTGATTATTGCATCCGATTACGATATGTTAAGTTCTAGGTTTACATTATAATGTTAAATTGGCACGCGAATGTATATGTTTCTATCTATTATTTGAACACAAGTAATAATATATGTTTACATGAGGGTAATCTTAATTGCATGATAAAGTTGGCTAACTACTAAGATAATTAGGAAACAAGACAGTAACATAGTTACAGAGGCACGTAAGTGCCTAGATCATTGTTTAGGGTTGTGCAAAGGACAGTTGAATACCTTCGCAGAGATTCTGAAAGACGGAAGATGAAATACATCGATAAACCCTAAGGGATTATCGATCTATGCGAAGGCAGGGATTAAGGTAGAAAACTGACATCACAACCATCTCAGGGTGCAGAAACTTGGTTCCTGCATCCCCCCATATTACTTTGGGTGAGACTTCGGTCCGCACTGCGTGGACTGATGCTGAAAGGGCCAGTAGTGTAGGGATTTTCTTGGCTGCCTAAAGCTGAACCTGGGTCAGGGCCTATCAAGCTAACAAATGGCTTCGTTGTCGGGACGAGGATCTACATAAAAAGATGTGTGATGTTGTATCATTGGAATCCAAATAAGAAATAGATCAAAAACTAGTTGGATAGAAAGATCCACGAATTCATAGCGCAAGAAAAAAAGAATCCGCGATTGATTAAATAATGGTTGGATAGATACCTGTACACATAAATACATGAAATCTTCTTTTGTTCCTTCTTGGTTGAGTTATACGAGTGGATCACGAAGTTGGCAGACGACCAAGGAAGGTGGAGTCTTGAAACTACGATTGTTTGGACACCAAATTTATGAAGGAGATTGGAAGTGTCTGGCAATAAGATCACGTGCGCTATCGACCATTGGCTCGACCACATCATAGGAGGATTTGTGACAGAGTTTGCAGTCGATACCTATTTCAGTTACAATGAAGCAAAGCATTGCTTCTTTAAAGGACTGTGAGGTAAGTATTTAAAGTCACTAAATACTTGGATTAAGATGCTCTTGTGTGAAAAACAGGTTATGCGGTTACCTTGATGTTTGGAGCTACGGGAAGCGAAAAGTCTTTCAGGGATGGAGGAAGAAAAGGTCTTGATTATAGCCCACTGATCGAGCCTCCTTTGAGTGATGACGAAGGGGTAGTGCAATATTCTCCAATGAGTGTTGTTTAGTTGATAAGACAAGGGTTCTCGCGAATACCTACACCACCTCCATCCTCATCCCATCCATCCACACCGCCTCCATCCTTGCCCCCACCTCTCACCCCATTGCCCACAGCACCCCTGTCTCCACCATTGTTCAACATGGCGAACTCCGTAAAGCTACCTGTATTCAAGGGTCTAGGAAATGAAGATCTGGACCAGTTTTGGTTCGTTGCAAAGGTTGTATGGGAAGCTCAAGGTATCATGGATGACTAGGTGAAGAAAGCTATGCTGGTCAGTGCTTTGCAGGACTACGCACTAACGTGGTACATTAAGTACAATATTGATAAACCAATGTCCGCGTTGGCAGATATCTAGGTTGCGCTGAATAGAGAATTCAGTAGACCTAAGTCTCAAGCACAGTCAATTGTGGGGTTCAAGGAGATCATGATGAAGCCTGGGGAGACGCCCTGGGATTTGGACCAAAGGTTGAAGTGTACGATCCGTGAGGCCAACATGAACCTAATTGATGGGAAACACCACGAATGGTTCGTAGCCTCGCTCTTGCCCCACCTAAGGGTTGCACTATCACAACAGAAGATTGGAACCCAGGCAGAAGATTTGGAAATCGTGATGAGGTTGCATGAGAAACAAATGCAGGATGTTAATATGGGGGTTCAACAGATTCATGCGCAGTTGCAAAACCTTTGTCTCAAAATGTAAATTCTGAAGAAGGATATATTAGCTCGGCCAGAGGTGTGTGAAGAAGTTTGGTGCCTAAAAGGCAAGGGTTAGAGGCATGACAAGGATCACTGCCTGGTCTTCGCAAACCATGTTACAGTAGGGGGACCAATTCCTCTACGATTGGAGGCTGCGGTAGGGTCAAGTGTAGGGCCTACGCTATGGTGCGCTATATGCCAAGTGGCTGGGAAACATGCAACCGACAATTGCCATTTGCTATAGAAATTCGCACAGACACCACAACAACTCTTCTGTAACTTCTATGAATTAGTAGGTCATGATGAGCGTAATTTCCGAAGTTACGAATTGATGATGGATAGGACACTTGCATACAGGATGCAAACAGAAACACGGCCTCTAGACCAAGGCGTTAGGGGAATGCGAGGTGAGTATTAGGGGCGTGGTCGAGGCCGAGGTGGAGGAGGGCCTAGTAGAGGCTGAGGACAGCTGATTTGTTACAATTGTGGAGACCCAAGACACTACATGAGGGACTATCTAAATTCAACGCATTTGTCATGCTGCTATTGTACTCAGTTTGACCATGCGACTGAGGATTGCCCAATATTATTAGCTAAGATTCGCAAAAAGGGGGTGCAGCCTCTGCAGCCTACATAGAACCTCCAGATGATGAGGGCTGAGCCTCGCGAGGAAGACCCTAAGGTAAAATTTATGCTACGAAGTGGAACTGCGACAAGGGAGGATAAAGGCAAGAAGCCTGCAGAAGGTGAATGGGTCCGCAAAGCACTAGAAAAAGAGACTGGGTTTGATCTGGAGCGCGCAAAAGAAACATTTATGGAAGAAAAGAAAAGCTTCGTTGAGGCCTCTACCTCAGGAAGTCAGGAGAAACCAGTTGAAGAAATGTACCCATCCATGTCTACCACATTATTGGATACCTGCATGAAATTTCACTGCGATAGTAAGGTTGTGAAGGGCTTGCAGGAACTGATCAATTGATGCGCTGGTAAGGATGGCGCTACTAGTGAACCACGCATGGTCAGGAAGCTTGACAAGCACATGTCAAGGACCAGGCGTGAAATGAGACTCATTGTGCAGATAGGGGATTACAAAATGGACCAAGTTATCCTAGATCTGGGGTCTGACGCGAATGTTTTGCTAAAACAGACTTGGGAAAGAATGGGGAGACCTGTGCTCCATTGGTCTCCGATCCAGTTAAGAATGGAAGATCAACAAAAAATTTATCCCGATGGGGAGGTTGCAAGGGGTAACAGTTGACATCGAGGGTGTGAGTGCACTGGCGGATTTTGAAGTAATATAGATTGTGGATGATAGCAATCCCTACCCTACACTCCTTGGAATCAATTGGGCCACTTACTTGAATGGGGTAATCAACCTTGAGAAGCGAAAGATGATATTTGAAAAGAAGTCGCTCCACATGGTGGTGACGCTAGATCCTGCGAAAGGACCGTGCTATACAGAACCCATCAGAAATTATGAAAGTGATGACGATCTGGACCAGATTTATAGGATAACAGCGCGAGACCAGGATTGGGTAAATCCGACAATGGATGGACGTATTGCATGGGACCCCGAAACCTCTTGTATGTCGGATTCAAATGAAGAATTAGAGCACCAGCATAACCGGTTGCATGAAGTATCTACACTGCGTTGTAATATGATGACGAAGTCATTTCGTTGAGTGTCATCCGAAGTTAGGGATCTGCCTCACTATGATGGGCTAACTGATGTTGACCGCTTTTTGGATGAATTTGAGAGAGAAGTGCTGGAGAAACATCGCTTCCAGGCCTTGGACTAGGTATTGTACGCTACGCCCACAAGATGGTGGGGTACGCACAAGGATAATTTTGGAGATTGGCACGACTATAGCAGGATTATGAGAGTATGTTTTGGGTAGCCAAAAGTGTGGATGATTGATAAGTATGATGGAAGGGATGATCCACGGGATCATCTGGCCAAATGGACTAAGGCTTATGGAGCAGAGCCCCAACCTGAGTGGGTGCATCTATTTTGTCATACCCTCGATGTCATACCAATGAATTGGTACTTGGAAATAGAGCTCCGCCATGGCACTAAAGAATGGGACATCTTGCGCTAGGGATTTATAATGACATTCAGATTTGGGGATGGGTTTGATTGTATTGACGCGATGCTACATGAGGTTAAAGCAAGGATCTTTACGATACCACAAGATCCTTTGGACTTGGTCCAACCTGATTGGACTACCCAGTTGAGTCATGCACTGGAATGCTATAATGTGACCGCTGAAGAAGAAGACGAGGATCCCAGAAAGATTAATATTATGAAAAATGAAGGTCACCATGAGTTTGAAGGTCTGTAGATAGAGGATCCAAACATAACTGCGCCAGTGAAAACTATGCAGGTCAACATTGGCACAGAAGCGGAACCAAAATTTGGAAATATTGGGGACTATTGGGATGATGCAATAATAGACAAGGTCGTTGAGCTCCTCCATGAATATCAGGGTTTGTTCTCCACGAAGTTTTTTGATTTAAAAGGGATAATAGGGGACTTGGGTGTCATGAATATCACCCTAAAATTGGACATGAAACCTGTAAAACAGAGGCCTTATAGCCTTAATCCTAAGTATAAGCAAAGGGTTCACGTTGAGTTAGATAAGATGCTCATGGCAGAAATTATTGAACCAGTGGAAGAATCTGATTGGGTAAGCACGATAGTGGTTCAGGAAAAGAAACAAAAATAAGAAATAAGGATATGCGTGGATCTCCGGAAGCTGAATGACACTTGCGTGCATGATCCTTTCTCGACCCTGTTCACTGATGAGGTCCTGGATAATGTAGGCGGCCAAGAAGCATACTCTTTCACTGATGGGTTCTCTGGGTACCATCAGATCAAAATCACGCCTGAGGATAGAAGCAAGATAACCTTCGTGACTGAATGGGGATGTTTTCAGTACACCATAATTCCTTTTGGGCTGAAGAATGCACCAGTAATCTTTTTGCGCATAGTCATTGCAGCATTCAAATACTTCATTCATAAGTTTTTGGAGGTATACTTTGAAGATTGGAAAGTGTTTGGATTGGTCAAGTGTCATGTGGCAAGTCTACGCTCTATGTTAGATACATGTCGGAGATACTAGATCGTGCTCAATCTAAAGAAGTGTCTATTTTTTGTCCCTTTCGGGATCCTGCTTGGTCATGTGGTATTGCAGACAAGGATTGATGGTAGACCCCGCGAAGATCACAGTGATAATCAACTTAGAGATGCCAAAGAATGTGAAACCGCTGCGCACAACTCTAGGGCATACCGGGTACTATAGGAAGTTCGTTAAGAGCTATGCCTAGATCACCATGCCCATGGAGAAGTTTTTGAAAAAGGATGTTACGTTCTGTTGGAATGATGAATGCGAGAAGAGCTTGGACGTGCTAAAAGAGAAAATGGTCACCACACCAATCCTAGTCTTCTCAAACTAAAAGAAGGAATTTCATGTGCACGTGGACGCCTCATGTATTGCACTAGGGGCCATGCTAACATAGGCAGGCGAGGGGGAATTGGACCATCCTATAGCATTCGCGAGCAGGAAGTTGTCCAAGGTGTCGAGTCTTGAAAATGTCATTCATTTCCATTACACTTTCACTATTATGTCCATTATATTGTAGGAATTTACAGGGTAAGTTCCTCAGAAAGAATACCAAAAGGACACCGCTCACAACCAGATCTCAAATCAATACACCAGTATTTTTGACGTGGTTAAAACCCTCAGAGTGCAAGGAGGGAAACAGTCCACAGCCTGTCCCAACGTGGGTACAGACAATTTATTAATCAAAGAATGAAAATTTACATAAGCTTCTCTCATGCACGGATTACCCGAACAATGACCCTCCATGCGCTTTAAATAGAACTCATGGACCAATCGGGTGTCAAGCCACGGATCAAGTGTCGGTAATACCGAGGTGAGAGTGAACCGTCGGATCACTACATATCGTGACCGTCGGATTGTAAGTTACAAAATGTACAACGGTAAAGAAACACACTTTACCTAACTCTAACCTAACTCTATACTAGACCAAGTTGAACTTAACTATATCCTATGTGTCGGAATATCCTAACATCCCCCCTTAAGAACAACTTGGGATAGGATTGAAGGATTTACAAATATGACACAATAGGAGAAGGAAGGAGGCACTAGAGCCTATCCCCCCTTAGTGACAACTTCCTGAACTCCAAGCATATATCGAAGTTTAGTGAACTTCGCCTCTGTGAGAGCCTTTGTGAAGATGTCTGCAACCTGATCATCTGTTGGACAATATTGCACTTCAAGAACATGGTCATGAATGAGCTTTCTGATGAAGTGCATGTGTAGTTCAATGTGTTTGCTGCGCTGATGCTGGACTGGATCTTTGCATAGCTGAATGGCACTTTGATTATCACACCAAAGTGTGGTTGGATGCTGCTGCTCAAAGCCAAACTCTGATAGGATCTGACGAAGCCACAAGGCTTCCTTACTAGCTTCCACGGCACCACGATACTCTGCTTCTGCTGACGAAAGAGAAATGGCAGCCTGTTTCTTACAAGCCCATGTAATAGGTCCTGAACCAAGAGTGAAGACATAACCGGCAGTAGACTTCCGATCATCAAGGTCACCAGCCCAATCAGAATCAGTGAAACCAACTAACAGAGGAGCTGCTTTGGCACTGTAATGAATCCCAAACTGTACTGTACCTCGAACATAACGAAGTATTCTTTTAGCTGCTTTCCAATGACTTTCACGGGGGTTTTGCATAAAACGAGCAACAAGGCCAACAGCAAAGGAAAGATCAGGACGAGTATGGGTTAAATACAAGAGTTTTCCGACAAGTTGACGGTATAAGGTAGCATCAACTTCAGGAGAAGTACAAGAGACTGAAAGTTTGACTCCAGACTGAAAGGGAGAAGGGGCTGGCTTACAGTCTTCCATGTGAAAATGACGAAGAATATCACAAGCATACTTGGACTGGGAAAGGAAAATACCCTCTTGGGATTGCAAGACTTGAAGACCGAGAAAATAGTGTAAGTGTCCTAAGTCTGTCATTTCAAATTTCTTTTTAAGGCTGGACTTCACATGGTTTATAAGGTTGGGATCACTACCAGTAAGAATAAGATCATCAACATAAAGAACAAGGATGATAAGAGAGTTGCCCACTTTCTTGGTGTAGACAGTATTGTCAGAATGACACCTAGAAAAGCCAGATTCTAAAAGAAAGCTATCCATTTTGGCATACCAAGCTCGAGGAGCTTGCTTGAGGCCATAAAGGGATTTCTTAAGTCGACAAACGAGGCTGGAGTCTGTTTGTATGAAGCCAATGGGTTGTTCCATATAGATTTCTTCCTGCAAGTCCCCATGCAAGAAGGCAGATTTAACATCCATTTGATGGACTTCCCATTTTAAAGAGGCAGCAAGGGAAAGAACAAGGCGGATAGAGTTCATTTTGGCAACTGGAGAGAAGGTTTCAGTGTAGTCAATGCCTTCAACCTGTGAAAAGCCCTTAGCAACTAGACGAGCTTTATGTTTATCAACTTTCCCATCTGGTCCATACTTGGTTCTGTAAACCCATTTGCATCTAACAAGTTTGCGTCCCTTTGGTAGAGGAACAAGATCCCATGTATCATTTGTCATCAATGAATGATATTCTTCATTCATAGCTGTTTCCCAATGTGGATGGCCTGAAGCTTCTGCAAAAGTGTCAGGATCATGATTTACTGGAGCTTGAGCCAGTAAAGAAGAGGCTCTTTCAAACTGAGAACGTGTACGTCGCTGATCTGTAGGATCACCGGCAAGATCACCTGCTGCATCCCGAGTAGCACGGACCCATCTTGGAAGTTGAGGATCCTGAGAAGGTGGGGAAGGATTATCATCCTCGCTTTCATCATCAGAAGAAGAAATGTTTTCAAAGATAGAAGAGATAGGAAGAGGTGGCACATCCGCCGGACTAGGCTCGCAGGCCGATTTATTTTCATCAAATTTTACATCTCTTCTAATGATAACATTTTTGGACTTAAATGGAATAAGTCTATAGCCTTTTACATCTTCAGAATATCCAACAAAAGTACATTTCTCACTCTTAGGTTCTAAAGCTTTATGCTTTTCATCTGGAATATGGGCCCATGCTTCACTTCCAAACACACGAAAGTGACTTACATCTGGTTTAATGGAACTCCAAGCTTCTTCTGGAGTGATATTCTCTAGAACCTTAGTAGGAGTGCGATTGATTATATAATTTGCACAATTAATTGCTTCGGCCCAAAAACTAAGACTGAGTCCTTTAGATTGCAGCATACAATTAGCCATTTCCTTTAAGGTGCGATTTTTCCTTTCAGCTACACCATTTTGTTGTGGAGTGTATGGAACAGTATGTTGCATTTGAATTCCATTTTCGGTGCAAAAGTTGATGAATGCATTTTTAACATATTCTCCACCATTATCAGTTCTTAGCTTAAGAATTTGATGTCCAGATTGTTTTTCAACGAATGCTTTGAAGGCCAAAAAGGTGGTAAATACTTCGCTCTTGAGTTTTAAGAAGTATACCCAAGTGCGTCTGGAGAAATCATCAATGAAAGTTAAGAAGTACTTGCAGCCAGAGAATGAAGCAACAGGAAGAGGACCACATAAATCACTGTGCACAAGCTGTAAAGGGGCTGAGGCGTGCCAAGAGGCACGTTTGTCAAAACTGTCCCGATGATGTTTTCCGAGTACACATCCGGAACAAACACCATCTTTGCAAGATACCATAGGAAGACCTGTCACCATGTTTTCTTTACATAGATGCTGAAGGGAGCGATAGTTTAAGTGACCATACCGCTCATGCCAAAGTTTGCTCACTTCATCATTATGAGCAACAAATACTGAGGGAAGATGGGATGACCCAAAGTTGTGAAACTTATACAACCTTTTGGAATCATCAGCAAGACCAGTAGCTAGAATCTGTTTAGGATCTTTTAGATCCTTGATTACAACATCATGAGGTGAAAATTCAACAATTTTACCTTCACCTGAATGAGTTATCTGATAGACAGATAGAAGGTTGCAGGATAAGTTTGGAACACATAATACATCATTGAACTGACCATTGTCTAGATGAACAGTTCCAGTCCCTACAACATTAAGAGATCTATCATCACCAACATATATATTTTTGGTGTTACAATCATTTAAAGAAGAAAACATGGCTTGGTTTTTGGCCATGTGACAAGAGGCTCCAGAATCAATGAGCCACTCATGAGAATGAGAAGAAGAAGAAGATACATTTAATGCATAACCAGACTGAGATGATTGACGATGACATGCAGAAAATGCCGTTCCGGAAGTTGAAGTTGAAGTAGGCTCCAGATGGATGTTATGTTTCTTCATTGCGGCTTCCAAGGCTTCCATCTTCTTAAAGCATTTAGATTCTAAGTGGCCATCTCGATTACAAAAGTTACAATGTCTGTCAGTCTTCTTCCATTTGTTTTTATTGGTCTTGTCATATTGCTGAAATGATCTTTCATCTTGAGGCTGAGTTGGTTTAGGACCATTCCTTTGAGGATAAGACTTCTTAGGATTCTTTGAATTTGGTTGCTGCTGGGCGGCTAACGCTTTCGAGGAAGAGTTTCCAAGATTAAGAAGACCAAGGTGTAAGAGTTTTTCTTGTTCTCTTATTAAGGAATCACAAAAGGAGTCAAAGGAAGGGGGCTTGTAGTCTTTGCCTTGACAAATGAAAGCTTCCCTGGTAGAATGGAAAGTGGAAACAAATACAGAGTAGGCTGGTCCCAACTTAGTAAGGATGGAATAAATAAGGTTACCATCTTCTTTCTTAACTTTAACACCTTCCAAGAGATATCTAAGGGTCTTGAATTTGGACAAGAAATCTTCAATGCAAGAAAAATTATTAGGATCCAAAGTAAGCAACTCATTCTCAAGTTGATGGGCTCTAATTTCATTTTTAATCCCAAAAACTTTAGCAAGTTTTTCTAATGCTTCATGAGGAGTTTCAATTTCTGCAATGTGGAATCTAAGATCAGGAGAAACAGACATTCCTATCAAACCACGTGCTTGATCTTGTCGATTTTCCCATTTTTCGGCCTTGTCTTCATCTTTGGGTTTCTTCTCTTGGTCTGTGGCTATTCTGAAGAGACCTTTACTTCTAAGTAAATCTCCCATGTAGGCTACCCATTGGAAGTAGTTAGTGCTGTCAAGAATGACTTGGCATGGACTTTCCATTTTTTGAAAAACAACTGAAGCTGAAGATGCTGAAAGTAAGTGGTCCAATGGATAGATCTCGAAAAAATAGGCGGTTTTAAAAAAAACGGCTCTGAAAAAGGCTTCCGGATGAAGAAGTTATGGCTTTTTGAAAAAAAATTGTTGACGTTGCCGGCAAAGTGCGCGAATGTGCGGGAATGAAAAAATCCGCCCCCACAAAATGGAGACTTGAACCCAAGACCTCTACTCTCTTAAAAGGTCTTTGAACCAATTGATCTATACAAAATATTTGAGAGAGAGAGAGAGAGAGAGAGAGAGAGAGAGGGGGGGGGGGGGGGGCCTCGATTTGCGTGCTTGCCTTGGGAAGACTCTTTTCCCCTACAAAACACAAAACACAAAACCCAACACGAATATCCAAAGAAAAACGAACCTTACGGCTCGAAGTTAGCTTTAGCCAAAAAACTAGAAATTTTAAAAAAAATCTCAAAGTTAGCTTTTAGCCGAAAAACTAAATATTTTTCTCAATGTTTCTGATTTTCCGAGATCACACTAAGGTGCAGGGAAAAGAGCATACGCATGAGAAAAATCCTTTCTTTCTGTTTCTGATTTGCCCAGATCGCACAGAGTCGCAGGGCAAAGAGCATACGCAGAAATGAAAGGTATAGATCCGGAAAAAAAAAGGCTAAATAAACCGAAACCGAAATAAGCAGAGAGAAAATGACAGTAAACTGCAAAAAAAAACACTGTATACCTCCCGATCTGAAAAATGACGCAGCTAGGGCTACCGGAAACCTTTTCGCGTGAAACGAAAGGGGTTCCTCACTGAAACAGATGCTCCGAACGCAACAGAGCAGTCCTCTCGGCCCGAAAGCAGTCAGAAACAGCAGATCTAGGAAACGACAGCCGCATGCAGTTCTACCGGCTTCAGATTTGGATCACCAACGGACGCGGCCCTCAAATAGCTCTGATACCATGTAGGAATTTACAGGGTAAGTTCCTCAAAAAGAATACCAAGAGGACACCGCTCACAACCAGATCTCAAATCAATACACCAGTATTTTTGACGTGGTTAAAACCCTCAGAGTGCAAGGAGGGAAACAGTCCACGGCCTGTGCCAACGTGGGTACAGACAATTTATTAATCAAAGAATGAAAATTTACATAAGCTTCTCTCATGCACGGATTACCCGAACAATGACCCTCCATGCGCTTTAAATAGAACTCATGGACCAATCGGGTGTCAAGCCACGGATCAAGTGTCGGTAATACCGAGGTGAGAGTGAACCGTCGGATCACTACATATCGTGACCGTCGGATTGTAAGTTACAAAATGTACAACGGTAAAGAAACACACTTTACCTAACTCTAACCTAACTCTATACTAGACCAAGTTGAACTTAACTATATCCTATGTGTCGGAATATCCTAACATATATCATCTCCATTTCACCTCCATTTCACTACTATGTCACCACATTCATCCCACTTTCATTATCATTGGGCCACATTTATGTTTTTCCAATCTTTATTAATTCTAAGCCTTCTAAGTGAATTTGTGGTTAAAAATTAGAAAATAATGTGCATATGCTTATACTTAACAAATGGGTTGAGATTGTTGACATGTGTAGGTTGAAAGGAGGCTTCTAGAAGATCCTTATGTGGCACTCTAAGGCCAAATTCGAATTTGAGTAGAAAGAATCATGGGATCATGAGGATATGTGTCACATCTCCTAATTGTATTGTAACTCTAAGAAGACATGTGTCTTATCAGTTTCTATTTTGATTAGGACTCTAGAGGTAGAGGGAGAGATTCATGGACTCTCATTAATGAGATGGCTTCTCATATTTTTGTATAAATAGGAGATATCTCTCCTTCATTTGTTAGCTTAGAGCTTAGAGTTTGGAGTTCTTAAGTCTTTTTAGCTTGTGAGTTTGTAGTTCTTCCTTGATGGCTTTTGAAAGCTTTGGAGAGCTTTGTTGTACTTTGTAATTTTGAAGAATTTGAATGAAGGAGATGTGAAGTAGATGTCATGAAGCATATTAGAATGTAAGGTAGAGTAGATTTCATTTTGTAAATTTTGCTTTGATTTCATTATGTCATTTGATTGCTTTCAAGTTTGATAGATTAGATTTTTCATTCATGCAATTTTAATTCATGCAAGTGTGTTCAACCGGTTGATTGTAGGTTAGTAATGCACATAGCTTTTTAATGACTAATGACATGACGGAATCATCTTGTCCTTCTGCTGATTTATTTTCTGAGTTCTAATTCCAGCATTGTTATTTCTTTCAGCTTTGTTTTGCTCATTTACTTTCATGCAAATTTAGATATCATATTACTCCATTTGTTTATGATTACCCTCCTATAGACAGATTGAGTCGAAAGGTGAGGGGTCAGAATATGGGTTGATGTAATATGATTTAGTTTACTTTTCTGCAAGTTAGTGATTAGATTACTCATGTCATTTTTGGTTACCTCCTATAGACAGAGTGAGTCGAAAGGTGAGGGATTGAAGTATGAATGCGTAGTTTGATCTTAGTTTCATTTTATGCAATTTAGATATCAGATTACTCAATTTGTTTATGATTTCATCCTATAGACATAGTGAGTCGAAAGGTGAGGGGTCAGAATATGGGTTGATGTAATATGATTTACTTTACTTTGCTTACAGTTTTTAAATTGCTTTAAGTTCAGTTTTATTTTTATACAGTAGCAAGGATACTGGGTTTCATAGTCACTAGGTCATTGATTGGTTGTTGCATTCCATTTTGATTGAAGTAGCTACATATTTACACTTTTGTTCAAGTACTAATTCCATCAATAACATGTTTTGAGATCTCTTGAAGTGCTAAGTTTTGGAAGTTACCATTAGGGACATAGGCCTTGTCTTGAAATCTCTATCCATACTTGTCCTTTAAAAGTATTCTTAAGACCTTAGAATAGGATTTCCATTTGCATTAGACACTTTAGGAAACCAACAAAAACAAAACCCCAAAACAAAATAAAATCTATAAAACAACGAAGTAAGAAAAAGGTTAACTAAGCACATATGGTGCACCACACTTCATCAGTTTACGATACCCGAATTGATAATTTATGTAGAGCAATTTAAGACGTTAAATTGACTAGACACAAGGTTGAGAAGAACTATTCCACTATAGAGCGCAAAGGACTAGCCATGGTGTGCGCGCTCCAAAACTTCAAGAACTATTTGCTGGGTGGACACTTTAAGATGTATACAGATCAATTTGCATTAAAATACCTAGTCAATAAGCCTATGTTGGGGGGGGAAGATCTGCATATGGTTGTTGTTGTTCTAGGAGTATGACTTTGAAGTTATTGTGAAGCAGGAATGACTAAATGCAGGACCTGATCATTTGTCGCACGTTTAAATGGGAGAGGAACCTACTAATTTGGAGGAGGGGTTGCCTAATGCACAACTCTTTGTAGTGCATGTCGCGGATAGTCACTTTGAAGATATCATACATTTCCCAATGACGAGAACTACTCCAGATGGGTATCCAAGCTAGCAAAAGAAGGAGTTAGTAGTGCGCACGATAGACTTCTCCGTCATTGCAGGGCACTTGTAAAAAATGGGGTCAAATGAAATATTGCGATGTTATGTACCTGAATGTGAATGAAGCAACATTCTCACAGAGGCTAAAGGAGGAGCTACAGGAGGACATTATGTAGGAAAAGAAACATCGCAGAAGGTTCTGCATGCTGGGTTGTGGTGGCCAACCCTACATAAGGATGTGAAAGCATATTGTAGGGCATGTGACGCATGTCAAAGGACTGGCAGGCCATCGTAGAGGGATGAAATACCTTTGATGCCGTAGGTGACATTAGAACCATTTGAGAAATGGGCGATTGACTTTGTGGGTCCAATTCAGGCTCAAGGAAAGAAGACATGTGAGTGGTACATCATCACCGCGACTGAGTGCTTGACCAAGTGGGCAGGGGCGCATCCTGTGAAGGACTGTACTGGTGCAACAACAAAAAGTTTATTTTTGCATATGTATTGACAAGATTTGGTTGTCCAAAGATCTTGATGAGCGATCACAGTATGCACTTTCTTAATGAAACAATCAGTGCGTTGACAGAAGAATTTCAGGTGTATCACCAGAAGAGTACGCCTTATCACCCACAGGACAATGGGACGATGGAAGAATTCAATAAGATACTGGAGAACACACTGACGAAGGTCTACAATGCTTAGAGAAATGACTAGGATGTGCACGTACCAGTGGTGCTATGGGCCTACAGAACGACTTGTAAGAAGTTGACTGGGAAAATGCCTTTTAGACTCGTGTATGGCATAGAAGTTATGATGCCAATGGAATACATTGTACCTAGTCTGTGCATAGCGGCACTCACAGGAATGGTGGACCACAGAGCCTTGGAAGAGAGGCTCACATAGCTAGCAGAGCTTGAGGAGGACCGATTTCTAGCTGGATTTCATCAACAAGTTCAAAAGGAGCACGAAAAGACATGGCATGATTGGCTCATCAAACTGAGCACCTTCAAGATAAATGATCTTGTCTTGTTATATGCAGTAAATTTGATAAATTTCCAGGGAAATTTCATATGCACTGGCTAGGGCCATATGTCATCAAGGATATTATTGATGGTGGAGTAGTTCAGTTGGTCAAATTGAATGGAGAACCCTTCCCAGGGAAGGTGAATGGCAGCCGATTGAAGCCATACACCGGTGATCCAGCTAGGTGACTATATGAGGGAAGCACAGTCTTAGCACTCTAGGCAGTTGAAAGGAAGCGCGAGACTATAAACTACACTGCTCGGGTCAGAGAGCTATGCGATCGAGGAACTGTGCGGAATGAAGATATGTCACAATTCCCACGAAAGCGCACAGGGGGTTGCGCTACCAAGGAAGAAACCGCACAGAGTAGCCAGAAACTGAACGTTAAAGTCACTATTCATGATTTGACGATGAAAAAACGGCCAAATGGAGTGGGGGGCCGCATTTAAGTCAGACTTTATGGACCAGATCTCTGAAAATCTACCGCCAATCTAGCATTAATGAACCGATTTCGGGGGAATGGTCATATTTGAATTTGAAAGTGCCTATAAATTATAAGTGGCTGCCCAGCAAAAAATAATTGGCATTTTGAGAATCGAGTTGTTGAGCTCTCAAGTGCACATGAACTGTGAAACCTTCAAACTTTTTCTAGCAAGTTCTGTGGTTGAGACATTGCCATAGGTGAATCAGGAGTTATTACGTAGCATTATGTCTACGCCCACTGAAGCGATGAGCAAAAAAGCAACGACAACTGAGGGAGTTGTTCCAGAGGTGGCTATGGTAGCAGAAGGAGATACCCCGGAGGTTGCACCTATAGAAATACCAGCTGAAGTACCAAAGTCTCCACGGAAGGGAAAATAGGCTGCGCCACTGCAATCGGTGCACGCATCTCCTAGGAAACACCCATAGAAGGTTAAGCCCACTGCACAGGAAAAGGGCAAGATTATTAACCTAGAGCCGGAAGAAGAGAGGATTGAGGATATCCCAATGGATGATGAGGATGTTGGGGTGGAAACGAAGGATGTTGAAATTGTGGGGTCTGACCCCATCACTAAGCTGCCTAAGTACGTTCATCCGCACAAGAGAAAGACCAAGGTGCCCAAAGACATTGACGAGAGTAAGGTCACCTTGCATATAGCCCTCTTGCCAGACCAAATTTTGTTTGAAGGACCGCGCTTGGGGTGTGTCCCCCTTTTGAAATTAGAAGACTGGGATTTAGTGGACACAGAGCGGTTCCCTCACTTAGCAATGGACCAACTTATGCACTGGGTCCTCCATAAAAACATTGGAGTGACCGCGTTGGAACTGTGAAAGTGTCTAAGAGGTGTGGATAAGGCAAGACTTCTCAACCTGCTATGGGTGCCACATTACAACCGCGTTGAAGCAGGTGGCAACGCAGTGCACCGCTGAGGTAGTAGATATCCAGGTCGAGCTGGGAGGTCTTTGTGACAAGATCTCTATGCCAGCTGACTGACTCGAGGGAAAGTCACCATGTTTGTGTTGGGGGCCTGTTCGGAATGGGTCCCCCGGGGGTCAATTTTGGGGTTAAATACCCAATTTTTGGGGCAGAAAGCCCGAATTTTGTGTAAAGGAATGTAAAGTCTCCATATTTTGTGGTCGCGGAGCTCAAAGATGTCTAAATTTAAAAGGGTTTTCGACCCTTAGTCTAGATAAGTTGTGTCGGTTTTGGAGATATACCCATGGTCCGCGGACCATGGGATTGTATAAAAAGGGAAGTCTTAGAAGATCTATGTAGAAAAGTACAGTAAGTAAGTTAGAAGTCATGATTCATTGGTAAGTTTGGGTGAGCTAAGAGCAAGAGTCTTAGCGTAGGAAGAGGCTCTGTAGCTGAGTGCACAGAGGCCTAGGGTGGAAGTCTGCAGCTGAGTGTGCGGACCCCTGCAGTTGTGTGCGCAGGGTGGATAGAGTCTGTACTAGGAACTTGAATCATAAATAAAGAGAAGTATTCTGGAATCACTGTGTTTTCTGTCTCTGATTATTGCATTCGATTATGATATGTTAAGTTCTGGGTTTACATTATAATGTTAAATTGATGTATGAATGTATCTGTTTCTATCTGTTATTTGAACACAAGTAATAATATATGTTTACATGAGGGTAATCTTAATTGAATGATAAAGTTGGCTAACCACTAAGATAATTAGGGAACGAGATAGTAACATAGTTACAGAGGTGCGTAAGTGCCTGGATCATTGTTTAGGGTTGCGCGAAGGATAGTCGAATACCTTCGCGGAGGTTCTGAAAGACGGAAGAGAAAATACATTGATAATTCCTAAAGGCTTATCGATCTGCATGAAGGCAGAGATAGAAAACCGACATCACAACCATCTCAGGGTGCGGAAACTTGGTTCCTGCATCCCCCCATATTGCTTCGGGTGAGACTTCGGCCCGCGCTCCGTGGACTGACGCTGAAAGGGCCAGTAGTGTAGGGATTTTCTTGGCTGCCTAACGCTGAACTTGGGTCAGGGCCCATCAATCCAACAAACACCATGGAAACCAATAGCAATACAACACCACAAAAAAAGTGGCATGGACATGCACGAGACAAACAAAACCAGAAATCAAGTGCAACCAAATCATAAAAGACCGAAAGTACAAAACTAGCAACAAATACCATGAATCAACCCCATGGGTTCCGAATGCTCCAAGGGAAAATCTCAACCTGAACCTTCTCCAATATTTCATGGAAGTCTCTTTTTCCATGGAATTCCCTACATCATATTGCCATAAACACATGACTACCAGTGCATAAATAAACATAACAATATACCAGTTGCCTTACCTTGTCATGCCAAGCACATTTCCTTATAACTGCACATGCACATGTATCATCTCTTAAGGGACTCCAATTCCTTGACGAATCCAACCATAACGGGAAACCAACTGTTTACCTGTCAAGTACATGTTCATAAATATAACACATATCCACATATTGTCAAACAAAATCAAGGTTAAGAAGACTTCATGTATTCATGCAAAGCACTCATTCATTGGAATTGTTGTTTCCAAACATAGGAAAATGACTCCTCACCTAATTCCTTTATTTTACCTTTTTCCTCGTTGCAATTGAGTCTTACTATGTACTGTCACATCACCAAACTATTAGTTATATAATCAAATCAACTATTACCTTGTCATGCTAATGCCAAGCATATCTCTATGCAACTGTTCATACATGTTAGTCACGTGTTCCAAATATAAAGACATCATATCTATTGATTTAAAATCATCCTTTACTAAGACTAACAACCATGTCATAATCAACTCATAGTCAATAATCATAATATTACAACTGGCGCTCACTTACACTCAAGTGTATATCAACTGTCTCAACACATATTGTATTAGTATCACTGTCTTAAACAAGGTCATTCCTTCAAACAATCTTATAAACACATACTCATAACATGCAATTAATTAAACAATCAAACAACTTGTAAACATACTAGGTTAGATAAACCAAATAAAAGACATAACCAAACTCATACCTCAATGTATCTTAGGGGAGACTATCACATCGACACAAATTAGTCCATATTAGTACAACACAATATCACAAATATTGCGACTCATACCATAGTATCATAATCATAACCATCTGCATAGGAAAATCCAAATTAGCACATGTATAACATCAAGCTCTTGGCTACAATGACCATAATCATCATGTATATGACCACAATGCATATAACCACAAGTTACTATCATTCATGACTATCTGACGCATGTACATATGACAACACTGATCAACTAACATCTATCATGCATGTAACCGCAACAACAATAGAATGACATGCATGTACATAACCATAATGCTTATAACAATCATTAACCAACATACCTGAATGCCCAACATACAAACGTGTTTGATGATCTACTCTTACCCCAAAGTCTAGTGCTGAAACCTCACTCTAATAATCTTCATCTTCTACTTCATCTCATCAACATATCAAAAACATAACATAATGTTGTAGTGGCTACAACCACCCTCCAAAATTTTGGCTCGCATGCAAATTTCGGAGCCTACCTTGGATCATTTGATCAATTTTTCCTTGGTCACTTGTTGGTAAGCTGATGATCTCAATCTCCCCTCCGTGATCTAAAGAGTTTTCCATGTTCTCATCTTCATGCAGCATGTGTCATCTTTGGGCATGAGGATTGTTGATTACCGTGCAAAGGGAATGTTGTTTTGCTTCAATGGAAAGCATGCACGCATGAGTTGTTATCATCACACATACATGTTTCAAACTCACTTCACACACTCTTTTCACGAAGGTTGTTGCATCAAGAAAAGTATGTCTTATGCATTCTGGATGGTCTATGTTGCATCACTAAGTGTTCGTGTGCGATCACAGTTAAGTATTGTCGATGTTCACATATGTTTCACTGATCTCACACTTAGCCAATTTCCCAAGAAACTTAGCCTCATCCAGCCTCCTGGAATTGTGCACTTTGCTTCTGCAACCATCAAGATTCCTCCCTTGCTTGCTAGAAGCTCGCAGTGCGCAGAGACCCTAACATCCCTTGGCATCCAAAAATGCGAAGTGGTTTCCCCTAGTGTCTTTCCACAGTTGGAACCCACTGTCTCTAGAAAGTACACAATATTGTCCCTCAGCTGCTCAGTGTGCCTTGCAACCTGAAACTGCACAGATGTGACCTTTAAGGACCCATCCCGTGGCAGTGCCTCGCATTCAGAAATTTCACAGTATTGCCTCTCAGTTTCCCTGGATGCACTGCACTCAGAAACTATGCAGAGAGGTCCTCCCTGGACCCCCACCTTGAAGCAATGTCTTTTGCCTCAAAATTGCGCAGTGTTGTCCAAGCTTCTCTGTCTATCTTGCATGCATAAACTGCGTAGAGGGGCCTCCCATGGCCTCATCCCGACATCAATCACTGCTTGGAGAAGTTGCGCTGATCTATCTCTCAGTGACTACAGGAAAATGTGATATGCTGAGATCACTCCCAAGTAGTTGAGAAGAAGGACCAAGGAACCAAGTGATGGAAAATGATCAGGACCACATGCAAACTCTGTTGGATGCATGATCATCTCGAGGGTAAGTATGGTAAGTAAAGAAAAACTTTTGAAGTACACATCTTAGTTGAGTTTGCATGACTTCTTCTCATTGTTATATCATCCTGTCTTCAGTAACATGCATGCCTGCAAACACAAAAAAGTCATTTCATGTGTTTCCTGTACATGTCTTTCTTCCTTTTCGCTTGTTTGACCAACTATCGTCTTTAGCATGATGATAACCATATCATGCTTACGGCCTTATTCTAGTGTATCGAATGCTTGTCTTCATGTGCGTGAGTTTTTTCGACTTTGTAAACACCCGTCGCACTCACACACAATGTTGTAAGCACTATCGCGCAAGTGTCGTGACGGTTGTTCAGTGATCTATCTCAAGTGTCACACTTGTCACTTTCACCACTCGACAATACCATAGTTAGTCACATTAAGGTATATTGTCTTTTGGTTTTAGGTGCCTTGTCATTGAGTCATGTTGAGTGTATGTTCATAAGGTCATGTATACATGAGTTCACTCGCTCACACACTTAGCCATTTTTTCGAAAATTTGTCGACCAGACCACCCTCCATCAGCCGGACCTCCACTGATCTGCACTGCAAAATCTCAGACCTCAGTGACCAAGTATTGTTTCCTAGAACTGTGCAGATATTGAGGTTTCCCTCCAAGTAGTCTGCACTGCGCAATTCTAGAATCAACCTGACTGAATGTCACCCAGAGCAACACAAAATTTTCCCAAGAAGCTATCTCCGTATGTGCTTCCCACAAGCCTATCGATCAAGCCTCCTGCTAGTTAAAAAGAGAATTTGACTTGGGAAGTTACTCAGGGATGCACTCCTCCCAAAAACTGTGCAAAATATGCCAACCTACCTTCTTACACTACTTGAAGAAATTGCGCAGACAACAGGGACAAGCACCCTCTGCCTGTCACTGCACTGTCATTGGAAATTGCACAATTCTGTCGGTTAGTCCCCCTGCCGACCTGCTAGTTACTCCTCCTGAAAATTGTGAAATTTTCATGGATAGTCCACTTGTTTCCCGACACTCCGCTCAACTTGAAAACTGCACAGACATGCTCTGCATGACTGTGTCCCAGATCTGCGCAGTTCTGTCCAGCAAGCTCCTGCAACCCGATCCCAGCCTCCTCTGAAAATATATGCAGTTTTCATTACCAGTGCCTCTTGCTACCCGCACTGCCTTCCTCGGAAAACTTGCATAGTTATTCCTCCCAGCTGAGCCAGATCCCACAGATGTCACTGCTGTCCCAGACTGCCCAACCTAGCCTCTTAGTGACCTCTATGCAGTTTTCCCGAAGCCTCGCATCCTAGCCTAACATGTGCTTTGTTGCGTTTCAGATCCTTGTCCTTTCTCCTGGTCACCTGCACCCAAAAATGAAAGACAATGCATCATGGTAGACTAGGGGATTTCTGGATTTGATATCGTCTCATCATGAGTGTTTGAAGAAATAGGCACATGGATGAAACATGACACGATGACGAGTGGGATGAACAAGGAGCAAATGCTAGAAGACTTACTCGTGGTTGGATGAACACATGAAGCATACCAAGTAGCAAGCAAAGGAGACACATGCGCATGCATGATCTATCAAGTGAACACTAAGACCATTGAAGAATCCGTGCACTGTAGCATGGGGAGGTGAAGCTATGGTACACCATGGGCATACTCGTCACTCAACAACACAACAACTTGACACGAACAAAACAACCAGCATGTGGATACCAGCAATGTCATGTCGAGTTGTGTCATGAGTTGCCTCGACCACATCACTAGTTTGGGTCATACTTGTGTAACCAATGTAATGTAACATGGAATTCCAAGAGACCCATAGATGAAGTTAAAGAGTCATGTAAGTGAAATAGTCACGAGGGAAGTCAAAGAGTCACAATGGTCATTTCACCCTTGGCTATATATACCCCTCATCTGTACATGTAAAGGACTTTTCACCTTGGCTCCTCACACATAGCCTTAAGTGTCTGTAGTCTTTTCTTTGAGGAGTAAGCAATGGCTCCAACTCCCCGCTATCAGGGTTAGTGATGTATGGTGTACGGATGTGTCTTGGAATTTGCACTTAATTCAGAAGGCCGTTAACATGCTAGCACGTTTTCACACATTTATTGTATCTGTTTGTAAGACTATTCTTTGGATGTTTCTAATGCATGTTGATTTAACATGTAGTAAGACAGTTGAACTATTTCAGTTGTTTTAGTGCATATGTTGTTGGAAATGTGTTTTATCAGTTGTTAACGTTGTCTTGTCTGTGTGTACTATTAGATTCAACATTTTCATACTACCATCAGTGATAAAAAATCCTCTTTTCATATCATATTATGGTCCCACTCAGAAATTTTTGTCATTCCACCTAGGTCCTCATTCAAAAATTTACTCACTGATGGTAGCCCTAGTCAGAAACATCACTCTCCCTCAAAGTCTATAATTGTTGGCCCACCTTCATGTCTTACTGAGCATACATCAATTATGAAAGTTTATTTAATCATGTCTCTATGTTAATCAAGTCACCATGAAGTCTGCTCACTCAAGGTTTTCATTAGGTCTCCAGGTTTCATTTTTTCAAGGTCCAATAAAACACCATTTCACTGCATAAGGCCAACAAAAGTATGAGAGTGAACACCAATAATATCCCTCTTTCATTTAAAGTTGATTTGAAGACATGTAAATATGGTTTCCAAAGTTGTAATTTTGATTTCAAGTATGAATTTCATTCTAGATTGTAATTTTATTCCAAAAAACAAAGATGTAATTTTATTTTTCGCTATGTAATTTTATGTCTTTCGAATGTAATAAGCACATGATTTCCAAGATGCTAATTCAAAGTTCCAAAATTCCAAAGGACCAAAAAATCAAAGTTCAAAGTGTTCTCAATGTATATCAAGTGATCAATTTGTCAAAGAAAAAGTCAAGTGTAAAGATATAGTTTCCAAGAGTAAGGTGAATGACAAAAGGAAGAAAGTGGGTACCAAGATCAATTTTGAAAATTTAAACAAGGTATAAAGACCATCAAAGACCAAGGGAAGGCTCATTTGTAGTATTATCCATCAATATTTCACTCACATACACTCCATCTACCTCCCTTGACCTTTTCCCATGCCCATTCCTCTCATTTCCCTCTCCTAGGGTTTTGAGGGCATTTTTCTTGGCTTCACGACCTCCATGGTTAAATCATCAGAAAAACTTGTATATTGATGCTCTTATGCCTTCCCCTATCCTTAATATACCTTCCTAAACAATTCCAATCATTCCTATCCCTCAAAATCATCATTGTTCTACAAACCCTAGCCTCTTGCTACACTTTTGACACTTTTCTAGACTAGGCTTGTGTTTTTCCCTTTTGGACCCCTTCCCCTCACTCAATCCTTGAAATTCTAGTTTCCCCTACTTCCTAACATCCCTCCCTGTTGTTGGGAAAAGTATCTATTCAGAACACCCCTATCCCACTCTAAGGTGTGACAGTGCCTTAGCAACAAACAAGGAAAACTACTTTTGTATTCTTCTTTATGAAATGTAAACGAAGAGGAAGGATGTAACTAACCTGTGGCTTTCGCTAGTTTGTTGATCCAATCGCTCTCCTCTTTGTTCGCTTCCCGCTACCTGCTCCCTTACTGGTCCAGCTTCACCAAGTTCCTGCAAGATCACAGAAGAGGAAAACTACACAAAAGACATAGATTTACATTCATAACTAGCTTAGGATCAGATTTAAGCTAAACATGCAAATATAACAAAGCATCATTGATACACAACATGTAGGAGAAACTCAAATAGTTTTATTGATATAATAAGAAAGTCCAAGAGGAGATACAACCAAGTGAGTCCCGATCCAGCATCTACCTCCCAGCAAAGGAATCCCTTCCTCACCTCCAACAAAGCATAAATCACCCAATGCACTAATCTCAATCTCAAACCAATAGCAATTCTCTGCAAAGTACAAAATTCCAACCTCTGGATCTCTGGGATGAGGGATCCATATATAGATGTAAGTAGAGAGGATGAGTCAGCTTATGTTTTGACTTGTGGCTTCTCTCTGTCAGTTCTTGCTTCCACTTGGAGGCTGAGAGCCTCTTACTCATACTTGGTCGAACTCAGTGAGGCAAGTGTCATTGAGGAAGATTCTGGAAGCTTCCATTGTCTGTCCACCTCGCGGAATGACACTGCCATTTGGCATTTCCCGCTCAGCGCACCCTGGTAGTGCATTTAGGTGCGTTGCAACGCACCTAGCTAGTGTACTGGGGTGCTTTGCAACGTAGGCAACTAGTGGAGCACTTGAATTGATCCTGATTTGACTGATTCTGAGTAGTTTTTTGTGGAGAACTTCTGGGAGAAGCTGTCATTGGTTGACCTTGTTCCTTTAGGGGCAGGAACAACAACTTTAGGGACTTTGGATCCCTTGGATTATGGACATTTCATGCTTAAAGCTGTAAGGCACAAAAATGTCTATAACAGTTGCCCCCTAAAGTATGAGGTCGTTTATCGGGTGAAATGCTTTATTAGGAGGATCCGAAGTTCTTTCAATGCTGGGAGGAGACCTGTAACAAGATACAATACAATACATTATTTTTCATACTGTTTTCATGATCTAGCTGAGGCGGGAATTCCCATGCTCAGCTTTATAAATTCATTTTTATGTACATATGACAGACAATCGTCTGATGGTAGACTGATGATTCTGATGAAATCATCATCCTTTTGGTAGGATGATTATCTGTGCTGCAACGCTGTACATGTCAATGTCTTTATTTTTCCTGAATATATATCGCAGCCTGGATGGATGAAACTAGATCCGGGGTCTTCAATCTCGTCCGATCTTCACTCTAAGTACAAGTCGATCCATGTGAGAAATGTTTTGAAGTCGAACATGGAAAGACATCGCTTGATTACCAGTCAATGATGTAAACTGTTAACAAGCGCGAGAGGAATCACCGATAATGATAATGACCTTCAAGGTACTGCAGTAAAATTCACGTGGTGTGAATAAAGGACTTGGCGTCGAACACCACGCAAAATCTTTCGGTCGAAGGTCATTGATGTATACCTGTCGCCGGAAGTGAGAAACTTGCCATTGAGGCATGCAAGCTTCAAAGTACTGTAGGGGTGTTCCTAGATCAACTTCTTGGATAATAAGCTGATGTCGACAAGAAGCGATCCGTCAAAGGAGGGCCTTAATGTATCCCACATCAATGACACGGAACGAAGCAAATGATTTTGATGGAGGTGAAAATGATCTGATGATATATGGTTCAGGGTGGCGGTCATGAAAGAATGAAGTATAATGTATGGTAGTGGATGGGACACGGGTGACTTCTCTGGATGAATTCTCTTGAACATATCAGCGACACTTATATGATGGATTGGTAGCATTTACCCCAAAGGTGGATGGTATGGCGAGACCATGGTGATGTGACCGGTGAATGAAACAACCCAACCCGACTCAGGCACGGAGTGGAAGTGTCATGTTCAAGAGCGACTTGCTACCAATAAAGGTTCTTTGAGTTTCTTCCCAATTTTTCCCCAGTCATTGCTGACCAGTACCTCTTTATTTTTGTCAAGCTTGAGGAGGATAACATATGCTTGTTCTATAATTTTCCCTTCGGGCAAACCCATCGCTATGTTTTAACGAGCCTAGCGATAGTGAAACTCGTTCTCGTCTAAAGACGAGTTTGTCGCTATTAATCTTTTTAACGAGTTTAACGACAAAGATAACTCGGTCCTTTTCATTTTTAGAGAGTCTGAAAAGGTACGTAAAGGTAACTCCAAAGTTCCTTTTTCGTCATCTAATCCCTTAAGTCCGAAAAAGTATAAAACAATACAAAAGGGATGAATTTTCGATAGTTTTAACGAGCCGAACAAAACAAGCGCTCGATCTTTTTGTGCAATAATCCCTCAGGTCCAAAAAGATTAAAATCTAGAGGAGGGATAGCACTTCCGGTCGCTTTAACGAGCTGGAAGGCCAAAACTCGGCAATCTTTTCATATTTTACGAGTCAGATGAAAAGAGCTTAAAAAAGACTCATCTTTTGAGGAATGAGTGATAAAATGGGTAGCAGCTGATTCCAGGTAAGGGTTGGAATTTTCCAAGCACGACAGTGTCACAAGGATGGCCAGTGAAATCACTCTTCGCAGTTGTTCCTCAAAATGGGTAAACAATCAAATGGAGGTGAATGATCGGCCAATGGAAAAGTGGAGGTGATGGTGCAAACACGACCAAGGCTTTAATGGCTGATACTGTTACATTCACGGTGGTTATTTACCGGAGGGTAGTTCATTTTTTAACGAGCTTAAACGCGGGTTGAAACACTTGCTCGATCTTATGTTTATTTTTTAACGAGCATGAACTATGTGCTAAAACTGCTCGATTAATCCAGTCATATGATAAGAATGTCTCATATAAAAACGACAACTTTTAGATTTTTGCCCCACATCCTTTCTTTATACAAGTTTGGTGACGACTAATCCTACGAGTTTAAAGGGTTAGCCTACAGGTTTAAAGGGAGGACCTAAAAATTTAAAAAATAAATAGCTGCCCCTTGCTTGCACTCCAAAAGGTTTGCATGCCCCCAGGTATAAAACAGAGTTTCGAGGTCTCCCTCTATTCGAGCTGACAAAACTTTCATTTTATCAGGAAGGGTCACCCTTTATTCGAGCTGACAAAACATTTGTTTTATCAGGAAGGGTACTACCTCTTACAGGTTACCCAAAGATTGTTCTATTCGCGGTGCAAACAAAACACTTCCTCGGCGATGCCTACCGAAGCAGACAAAGGTGAGTGACAACGAGCGCCACACACATAACTTTGACAAGAGAATCTTATTCTAGAACAACCCCTCTTCCAATCACGGACGGGGTACGGACTAGTCATATTCTCCCGTGGAAACCTACTCTATACCCGAAGTTTTCCTACCGAAGTAGACCAGGACGCATGCCCCCTGGGTTCCAGTGATATCCCTCCGAATTACTCGCGCTCATCGGGAGGACGGACCGTGGGTTGAGACATTTCTTGCATGAAGAGACCATTTAGGGATGGTATATGACTATTTGCGATGCGTGATCCGGGAAATGAAAGCTGGTCCACGAGCTTGACCACTCTTCCTTCGTGCGGAAAACACATTACTCTAAAGAGTGAGGAGACGATGGCTCCCATGCAATAAATATAGTCTCGTCCAAGGAGTAGGTTATAATCCAAGGGTCCTTGAACGACCATCACGTTCATTTGAACGGTCTTCCCTTTCAATGTTATGGGCACATTGGGGAGGATCCCTAAAGGTCGACTGGTTCCTTTATTAAAGCCTGTCAGATTTCTCATTTCAGGCAAAAGTGATGGCGAACCAAGCGCTTTCCAAGCAATAGAGGAAAGGATACTCACAGATGCCCCCTCATCAATGATGGTGCCAGCCATGACCATTCTGTATATTTGAACGATAATTCAGAATGGTATGCTTGCTGGCAAACGGGGTCTGCCTAGTTGGTTCCAGTCGAAGGATACAACTAGGTTGCTTGGTGGTGGGACCGAGTAGACGGCCGGTTATGGCTCTGACAAACTTCCTTCCTGCGATAAAGGAATGGGTGGATTGCCCCTGTGTTCGTCAGAGTTTGTGTTGATGAAGAGAATTTGGACGGTGTCATCCTTATCCTCTTCAGTGACTGTATCATTCGAAGATAAAACCTCTGAAGGCAAGACCGGGTCAACTGCCGCCTCGACCTTTTGAATTTCATCTGGTATGGATTCAGTTGGTTTATCTTCAATGATAGATGCTTCAGTTGACCACTTGAGCGGGCCAGCTAGATTCTCAACTAACGAAGGACTCGGCAAGATTTTTTTATATCCAGGAGGAAGTCGTAACGGTGAAACCGGACGATCATCCAAAACTCTTTTAGCTTTGTCTAAGAAGGGACAACGGTGGAGGGCATGGTTGCCTTCGCACAGTCTACAGGGAGGTCTAGCCCTCCCTTTTTGTCCTGGGACTTCACTTCCGCTAGTTGATGGTGTGCTTTCAACATGGCCATCAGAGGTTGACAACACCGGATTGTGCAAACGAGGAGACCAGTCCCTTAGTATCCGAGGGATGCAAGGACAATCTATGTGAAAGTGGTCTCCTCTACAAATGACACATGGCGATTTAGGCCTAGTCGGTGCTGTGTGTGGATTTTCATTAGACAACACTTGCTTTCCCTTATTTGCCTTTGGCTCCTTCTTCTTTTTCTCTTTCTTCTTCTTTTCCTTTTTCTCCTTAGGAACTTGGTTTTTAGCTTTACCAGTCCCATCACGCGAAGAGGAAGGAAAAGAGGAAGAATTAGAGGAAGTAGAAGGTTGGTGGGAAATTTTGGACTCGTTTAACTGCTGATTCGACTGTTCAGGAATAGTGGTGTTCTGAATGACATTGGTTGAGAAGAGCCAGACCGACAAGCCAATTGTCAGTCCTGGAAGCGACAATGTGGCCATATGGGGCGCACCAACATCTCCCCAAGAGGAGAAGGGACTAGGATTTCCACCAAGGGGAATTCCTTGGTTGGTAGGCTCCATTTTCTCAACCTAAAGATCAACACAGGAAAAAGGGTATGAATATTCCATTTAAAATAAATTTTAACGACGCTTGGACACAACTTGCTTTTTCAATTTTAAAGAGTCGAGAAAAAGCAAAAGATGACTCTAGTCTCCTTCGATTTTTAATGAGCCTGAAGTGACAAGTGCTCAGATGGACCTTTTCCGTTAAGGAGTCTGAAAAGGAACGAAAGGGACTACTCTGGAGTTCTAGGTAGAGGGTGTGCCAAACCAATCGCAAAACCGCAGAATACTTTTTAGGGTACGGGCGGTCAATCTTCCCGAATGCTGTGTTCAGTGCATTGCGATCAGTAGGGCGGCCGACACGGCTTCCTATGGATAAAGGTTTTATGCCTATAGGGGTCTCCCAATATATACTCGACGGTACGTGGGAGCACAATCCGTACTAGCACTTATCATCTCACAGTGGAGGAATCACCCAACCAACAGTGAGGACAACAGTTACTAGGCTTTACGACGCTGGAACACGTCTCTAGCCTAGACCTCTATGTTGTGCGTTAAGTTACAAAGCGTTGTTAAGTTCATTCAATTTATTTTAGGTTGATATTTCTTAGAAGTTTGCCTTTTTGGATCACCACGAGATGTAGATACAATTCCTAAATGCAGTCTAAATATGATAAGCAAGCTTTTATTTCTTTTCAACAATGAAAATCCTAGCTACAAGGGGAAAAGAAAGACACAATCTTTTCTCAAAGAGCATAGAGCACACTGTAAATGCACTTTTCCTAAATCAAACCATACAAACTGTCAAAATGCAAATGCACTTGTGCATGTATTTGTTTTCACTTTCTTAATATTGATGCCTAAAAAGAAAGTTGTTGTACAAATTTGAATTCGATTTCAAGTGAAAACACAAACAAGCTTCTTTTTGAAATAAAAAAGACGATTACGACACTTTATGATTTTGAAGTAAACACTTGTTTCGACACTAGAAATTCACAAATTCAAACCAAAAGACAAAAGTAAAAGCGTAATCAACTGTCAACAGCAAACAAACTTACTCCTAAGATCAAAACGACACTTACAATAGGTCTAGATCTAAGGGCGACAGTATGACTAGTTTACTTTTGCAATGGGAAACTGTAAATGATGTAACAAATACACAAAAACAAATACGGTTTCTTTTATACAACTAAGGTGGAATTAAGGCAAAGAAAAGGGGTTTTCATATAGGTACACACACTGATAACAGGCTGCAAAAATCAGAGATAAAACTGAACAAAATGAAGCAAAGAACCACAGTTGCACAGGGCAAAGGCTGATCAGCATACCTGTTGCACATAGAAACTTAATTGCAGCGCAGGTAGCCCTCTCGGGACCTGCGTTGAAATGCAAAACCTCTTCACAGAGCCTGCGCTGAAGCAGAAACGAGAATTTTCTCTGGGTTCTGGGTCACGGTTTGCAGTTTAATCTATGGTTTTTGGCTGGATAAAATCTATCAATAAGGTACAATTAGAGGGATGATTTAAAGGAGGACTAAGAGCTATCACAAAGGGCAATTAGAGCATTTGTGGATCAGTTGTTCAGATCATAAACAGGCCCAGTGAATGGACTAGAGTAGCAGCTCTCTACTTTGCATTTGTAAATGGCAAATGCAGTTCGATTCACCATTTCTAAGTTTATGAGAAGAACAACAATAGAAACACAAATAAACTAACTAGATACGATCCCCAGTGGAGTCCCCATTTTGTTGTTGGGAAAAGTATCTATTCAGAACACCCCTATCCCACTCTAAGGTGTGACAGTGCCTTAGCAACAAACAAGGAAAACTACTTTCGTATTCTTCTTTATGAAATGTAAACGAAGAGGAAGGATGTAACTAACCTGTGTCTTTCGCTAGTTTGTTGATCCAATCGCTCTCCTCTTTGTTCGCTTCCCGCTGCCTGCTCCCTTACTGGTCCAGCTTCACCAAGTTCCTGCAAGATCACAGAAGAGGAAAACTACACAAAAGACATAGATTTACATTCATAACTAGCTTAGGATCAGATTTAAGCTAAACATGCAAATATAACAAAGCATCATTGATACACAGCATGTAGGAGAAACTCAAATAGTTTTATTGATATAATAAGAAAGTCCAAGAGGAGATACAACCAAGTGAGTCCCGATCCAGCATCTACCTCCCAGAAAAGGAATCCCTTTCTCACCTCCAACAAAGCATAAATCACCCAATGCACTAATCTCAATCTCAAACCAACAACAATTCTCTGCAAAGTACAAAATTCCAACCTCTGGATCTCTGGGATGAGGGATCCATATATAGATGTAAGCAGAGAGGATGAGTCAGCTTATGTTTTGACTTGTGGCTTCTCTCTGTTAGTTCTTGCTTCCACTTGGAGGCTGAGAGCCTCTTACTCATCCGTGGTCGAACTCAGTGAGGCAAGTGTCATTGAGGAAGATTCTGGAAGCTTCCATTGTCTGTCCACCTCGCGGAATGATACTGCCATTTGGCATTTCCCGCTCAGCGCACCCTGGTAGTGCATTTAGGTGTGTTGCAACGTACCTAGCTAGTGTACTGGGGTGCTTTGCAACGCAGGCAGCTAGTGGAGCACTTGAATTGATCCTGATTTGACTGATTCTGAGTAGTTTTTGGTGGAGAACTTCTGGGAGAAGCTGTCATTGGTTGACCTTGTTCCTTTAGGGGCAGGAACAACACCTTTAGGGACTTTGGATCCCTTGGATTATGGACATTTCATGCTTAAAGCTGTAAGGCACAAAAATTTCTATAACACTCCCTACCTTCAAAAATTTTCCTAAGGATTTAGAAGCCTCCTATCCTCTTTATTTCCCTTCATTCCTAGAAATTTTCCAAATCCCCTGTTTTTCCTACACTAAACCCTAATTTCCTCTCCCATTAAGCTAGGGTTGGCTATGGAATCAGAGACATCTGATAAGAGGAGGCATAAGGGAGGTCATTTAGGCAATTATTTGGCCATTCCAACTCATAAACATCATCTCTTCATCATTTTTCAAGAAATCATTCCAAGGGACAAATAATTTGCCACACATAGGGCTAGTTTTTATTCAAACTATGTTTCTGACCAAAAAAGGATTACTTTGAAAAAAGTGAGAGAGGGTTTTTTCCATAATACACCAAGTATGAACAACCCCCTTCAGTTTTTACATAGGTTTCATGGTTTTGGTGAAATGGAAAAAATACAGTTGCTACAAGAGAGTTGCGGCACTTCTGTAGCGACCTTGGTAAAATCATTTTTTTGCCTATCTAGAGTGTCCAAATGAATTTCTTGATAACTAAAATGAAAAAAATACTGGAATATATTTGCAATGAGCTATCATGAACTCAATTTGGAGTTGAGGAAGGCCCCCAAAAATTCCCTGCAAGATCACGCTGCATTTTTTCACCCCCATTCTGTACTTTTTGACTAGTCTTGGGAGAATTGATTTTTGAGGGGCCATACTTGATCATTTTCAGTGCTTGATAGGTCCATTGTGTAGACAAGAGATATATATTTCCAATGAGCTATCATGATCTCAATTTGAACACTAGGAAGGTACCTAAAATCAAGGTGCAACATGGAGGGTGTGTTTCAGTGTTACGCTGCGTGTTTGTGTGTTACGCTGCGCATTTGAGAAGTCTTGGGAGAATCAACTTTTGGGGGATCAAATCAAGTCCATTTTTCAAACGAGATATCCTGGGCTCAATTTGGACATTGGGAAGGCAGTCAAAATCACCCTGCAAGATGGAGGGCGCGTTTGACACAGAGAGGGCATGTTTGACAAAAAGATGGCACATTTGACCATTTGCTTGATTTTTCACTGTTTTTCTCTAGATTTGATTTTGATCTTGGGAAATCAAATTTTTACTGATGTAATTGATGTTGTAAATGTAATTATGGTATTTTTACTATTACCTAGGGTAAATACATTAGGTAAATAAACTCCATGAGGTGTAATGAATCAGTTTCATTGTAATTAGTGATGAGTCACTTTAACCACCTTACACTCTAGCTATCAGTTTAGATTTGGGTGGAATTGCTCCTCCTCTCACGGGTTCAACCCCTAAGGTTGGGAGGAGTTTTTTTTTAGGCCTATATATTGTATTTTTCAGTCTTTTAAAAGGTCAGACTCAGTTGGATGCTGTTGGATTGATCAAAGACACTATTGTATCAGAATTTGGCCAATTTTAATAGACGAGTTGCAGTTATTTCCTAGGGATACCTGTGGTATGGTTGTCTAGCATTGTTTTTCTTCAGTTTCATTTGTATGAATGTATTTTTGGACCATATTCCATTTCATTCTATTGTATGATCTCTTTCAAGTTGATAAACAAAAATCATCTCACAAGCTCTATTTTGGGGAAGTTTTCATAGTCTGTTCACTTTTCTTCAGTTTAGGAAGAATACATCTTTCACGCTCTTCCTAGCTGCTCACCTATATGAAATCATCTCATTCCAAGAAACTGTTGTATATCTAACCTGGAAATATTATAGATCTGATATGAAAATATAAGATAATGCAAATAAACCCAGAAATAATATGAAATGATTCTTTATTATCAAACCCTTAAGGTAGGGCAACACCATACATTCACTCCTTAAGGAAGGAGAACACTCCACAAGCCATATGCTTGTTCATACAATAATCCTTCACTATATCTCCATGTGGAGTCTCTAGCCTCTATATAGGCCTCATACATACAATACCATGGGTCATTACCATGGTTCCCTCATACCATCAACTAATACCATGGGCCCATTACATTATTATTAACTACTTGTGGTCCCTTACATGATATGGGTTAACCACCTTATTTATTACTATGGTCCCTCTCATTATTACATTATTACCTTGGGTACCTCCCTTGGTACCTCATATTATCCCCCCTAGGTATATAACATTCCACCCCCCTAAGCATGTTTCATCCCCGAAACATGGGAATAACACAAATAATAAGATTTACTCAAAAGAGTAGTCCATTGGTACCATGAACGTGCATCTAGCCATCCAAGAGAAAGGTGAACCCTCGATCTCGCTGGTGCCTCGCTCGCTTGAGATGGAAGTTGACCGTGGCAGCTCTTCTGTGTGTAGTAGGTGGATCATCGCTCCTCACTATCCGTCATACGGGGGTTGTTGTCCTTGTGGCTAATTGGTTGCCATATTGTTGGTTGTTGTCTTGTGGGGTGATGTGGGTGATGATATGTTGAAGTTTTAACCCACGATGTCTTTTTGTTTAATTCACCCTGCTGTGGTGCCCGTTGTGGTGTCTTCTTTTCCAATATGACTTCAACCATTGAACCCTCATCAGATGTGTCAACACCTATTACCTTTTCGGCTTCAGCCTCTATTTGTGTTTGATTGTCGACCATCAACTGCTCATCATCTGATATGTCATTCTCTGGAACATCTTCTGCGTCAACCTCCGTGGACTCTACTTGTTTATTGATGGAAATATCCTGTAATGTAACTTTATTCTTTTTATACCAGAGCTTCAGGAATTTCTTCTGCACATTAATATTTATAGTACCCATTGATTCCATCCACGGGTATCCAAAACAACATCCATATTATCTGTCTCTGAAGCATAAAAATCACCATGCAACACATACTTATCCATAGAAATCTTCAAATCCTTATACACTTGAACATCCTCATTATCAATCTGTATATTTTCAATGTGTTTTGTTGGAACTTGCAATTTTTTTGCCAAATTAACATTGATAAAATTATGCTTACAACTAGGATTTATAGACACAACGATCTTCTCCTTTTGGATGAATCCATGAACCTACAATAAGGAGACACCCGTAGCAATTAACCCCTTATGTGTCTCATTCTCCTTTTTTCTAGCCCGAGACCATTTGTCCAAAAAGACTTTTTCAAATTCTGCATCTGAAAGTTTGAGCAACTGCTTTAAGTCAAGTGATAAATTCCACTTTTGAGCCTCATCTCTCATATTAATCATCATTGGAATCTTCCAATATGTCCCATGTGTGGACTTATATCTTTGTATGAATTCTTCAATAGTAGGACCATCATCTTTTCCTGTAAAATATAGAATCGCCATGAAGAGGGTTTGAGAAAAATTCACTTACTTGGCGAAAATTTGAAATTGTCACAGTTTCGTCAATATTGCTCAGAATCCTTATTATGACCTGTTTTCAGAAATGGAACAATCATTCTGCATCTGCCCATGTGATAGAAATCCTGATCCAGACACTAGAATTCCAGATCTGTGCTGCAACTCTCTCGCCGTCACCCAAAATTTCTGAAAAAAGAGCTGATTTTAAATCAGCGATATCTCCCTCATCCGGACTCCGATTCGACTGATTTTTTTTTGGAAATTAGGTGTTTTTTCACAAAGATTCCAGATCTACAATTAGATTTTGCAAATCTTGCACTAAGACATCCAGATCTGTGCCGCAAACTCGCTGTCCTGAAAAATTGTCTGCAACCCCACTGATTTTTAGATCAGCGATATCTCCTTCATCTGGACTCCGATTCAACTGATTTTTTTTTTTTGAAATCGGCTATTTTTCACAAAGAATACAGATCTGCAAATATATTTTGAAGATCTTGCACCAACACATACAGATCTGATCTGCAAACTCGCTGCCCCCAAAATCCTGCAAAAAATTAAAAAAAAAATTCTCCACTTTTGTGCCCAAGAAAGTGCTCTGATACCACTTGTTGTATATCTAACCCAGAAATTTTATAGATCTGATATGAAAATATAAGATAATGCAAATAAACCCAGAAATAATATGAAATGATTCTTTATTATCAAACCCTTAAGGTAGGACAACACCATACATTCACTCCTTAAGGAAGGAGAACACTCCACAAGCCATATGCCTGTTCATACAATAATCCTTCACTATATCTCCATGTGGAGTCTCTAGCTTCTATATAGGCCTCATACATACAATACCATGGGTCATTACCATGGTTCCCTCATACCATCAACTAATACCATGGGCCCATTACATTATTATTAACTACTTGTGGTCCCTTACATGATATGGGTTAACCACCTTATTTATTACTATGGCCCCTCCCATTATTACATTATTACCTTGGGTACCTCCCTTGGTACCCCATATTATCCCCCCTAGGTATATAACAGAAACCCTATTGTGCTAGCCTACCTACCTACCTTTCCCCATTGAATGTCTGCAATCATATCTTATTTTCCCTGACCTAGCCTGTTTGACCTAATCCTCATCTACTAACTCGATCATATCAAATCAAAACAACCTCTGCACTCATAATTAGCGTAAAACCCTAATTCATCCAGTCCTCTTAGCTGTGATTTTGTGGAGAGAACCCTCTCCGTCTTGGTAGGGCTAGCTACCAAGTTAAAAGGTTGGTTTGTGGTTACCTCAGCTTGACTCTTCCTCAACCTTGGAGATCTAGAGGAGTGATAACATGGACTATTCCACCAGGCACTCGATAGTTTCGTTCTCATAAACTTGTTATAATGACTGTTATAGACATTTTTGTGCCTTACAGCTATAAGCATGAAATGTCCATAAACCAAGGGATCCTAAGTCCCTAAAAGTGTTGTTCCAGCTCCTAAAGAAACAAGGTCAACAAATTACAGCTTCTCCCAGAAGTTCTCCACCAGAAACTGCTCAGAACTAGTCAAATCAGGATCATTTCAGGTGCTTCACTAGCTAGCTGCGTTGCAAAGCACCCAAATACACTGGCTAGGTGCATTGCAACGCACTTGAATGCAATACCAGGGTGCGTTGAGCGGGAAATGACAAGTGGCAGAGTCATTCCACGAGGTGGAGAGACAATGGAAGCTTCCAGAATCTTCTCCAATGACACTTGCCTCACTGAATTCAACTAGTGATGAGTAAGAGGCTCTCAATCTCCAAGTGGAAGCAAGAACTGACAGAGAGAAGCCACTAATCAATTCATGAGCTGACTCATCCCCTGTGCATACATCTATATATGGATCCCTCACCAAGAGATCCAGAGGCTGGAATTTTGTACATTGCAGAGAATTGCTGTTGGTTTTGTGATAGATATCAGAGTATTGGGTGATTTATGCTTTGTTAGAAGTGAAGAAGGGATTCTATGCTGGGAGGTTGATGCTGGATCAGGAATCATCGGTTGTAACTCCTCCTGGATATTCTTGTTTTATCAATAAAATTATTTGAGTTTCTCCTACATGCTTGTATATCATTGATGTGTGTTATATTTGTATGTTTAGCTTAAATCTGATCCTAAGCTTTTTATGAACATAAATCCATGTCTTTGTGTAGTTTCTTTCTTCTATGAACTTGCAGGAACTTGGTGACGCTAGGCAAGTGAGGGAGTAGATCGTTGGAAGCTGTCAAAGAGAAGAGAGATTGGATCAAAGGACTAGCGCAAGACACAGGTTGGTTCATCCTATTCATCTTCGTTTATAGTTCATAAAGGAGAATACAAGAATAGTTTTCCCTGTTTGTTTCTGAGGTCTCTGTCACAACCCAGTGGGATAGGGTCGTTCTGAATAGACACTTTTCCTGAAAACAAAATGGCGACTCCACTGGGGATCGTGTCTAGTTAGTTTGTTTGTGTTTCTATTGTTGTTCATCTCATAAACTTAGAAGTAGCGAATCGAACTGCATTTTCCATTTACAAATGCAAAGTAGACATCTGCTACTCTAGTCCTTTCACTGGATCTGTTTATGATTTGAACAGTTGATTCACAAATGATCTGATTACCCTTTGTGATAGCTCTTAAACCTCTTGTAAATCAACCCTCTGATTGTGCATTACTGATTGCTTTTACCCGGCCAAAAGCCATAGATTAAACTGCAAACCGTGACCCAGAACCCGGAGAGAATTCTCGTTTCTGCTCCAGTGCAGGCTCTGTGAAGAGACTCTGCATTTCAGCGCAGTTCCCGAGAGGGCTACCTGTGTTGCAATTCAATTTCTCTGTGTAGCAGGTGCGTTGATCAGCTTAGCCCTGTCTAGCTGAAGTTCTTTGCTCACTTTTTCCAGTTTTGCCTCTGGATTTTGCAGCCTATGATCAGTGTGTGTGTCTGTTTAAAAGCCCCTTTTCTTTGCCTTAATTCCGCCTCAGTTGTATAAAAGAAACTGTATTTGTTTTTGTGTGTTTGTTACGTCATTTACAGTTTCCCATTGCAAAAGTAAACTAGTCATACTGCCGTCCTTGGATTTAGATCTGTATTAAGTGTCGATTTTGATCTTAGGAGAAAGTTTATTTGCTGTTGACAGTCGATTACGCTTTTACTTTTGCCTTTGGCTTGAATTTGTGAATTTCTAGTGTCGAAACAAGTGTTTACTTCAAAATCATAAAGTGTCGTAATCGTCTTTACCTTTTGATTTCGAAAAGAAGCTTGTTTGTGTTTTTCACTTGAAAGCGAATTCAAATTTGTACAACAACTTTCTTTTTAGGCATCAATATTAAGAAAGTGAAAAACAAATACATGCACAAGTGCATTTGCATATTGACAGTTTGTATGGCTTGATTTAGGAAAAGTGCATTTACAGTGTGTTCTTTGCTCTTTGAGAAAAGATTGTGTCTTTCTTTTCCCCTTGTAGCTAGGATTTTCATTGCTGAAAAGAGATAAAAGCTTGCTTATCATCTTTAGATTGCATTTTAGGAATTACATCTACATCTCGTGGTGAACCCAAAAGGCAAACTTCATAAGAAAGATCAACCTAAAATAAATTCAATGAACTTAACAACGCTTTGTAACTTAACGCACAACATTTAGAAGTCTAGGCTAGAGACGTATTTCGACGTCGTAAAGCCTGGTAACTGTTATCCTCGCTGATGGTTGGGTGATTCCTCCACTTTGAGACGATAAGTGCCAGTACGGACTTGTGCTCCCATGTACCGTCGAGTATATATTGGGAGACCCCTATAGGCATAAAACCTTTATCCATAGGAAGCCGTGTCGGCCGCCCTACTGATCGCAATGCACCGAACACAGCATTCGGGAAGATTGACTGCCGTACCCTAAAAAGTATTCTGCAGTTTTGCGATTGGTTTGGTACTCCCTCTACCTAGACCTCCAGAGCAGTCCCTTTCGTTCCTTTTCAGACTCCTTAACGGAAAAGGTCCATCTGAGCACTTGTCACTTCAGGCTCATTAAAAATCGAAGGAGACTAGAGTCATCTTTTGTTTTTTCTCGACTCTTTAAAACTGAAAAAACAAAGTTGTGTCAAAAGCGTCTAAAATTCATTTAATACGGAAACATACTTTCCCTTTTATTTTAGTTGATCGAGTAATCCGCAATCGTGGAAGAAAGTCAATTGAAACCCCGTCGTTCGCGGAGGCTTACGAGTCAACCGTCTTTGTCTCCAGAAGCGAAACCAGTACGGACAAAGCGAACTCGTTTAACCGGATCCAAGTCTCCTATCAAAGTTAGAACAAGTGTTCCAACGACATTAGAGACTCCGGTTACTCCAAAAATTTCTGGAATCCCTGCCTCAACAGAAGAAGTTCAACAGCCACAGAAGGACAGTGGTATTGATCCTAGTTTGAGAATAAACACTTGTCTTACTGAACCAGTTCCGTCTATAACCGGTTCAGAGAGTCTTACTCTTCAAACATTTGTCGCTGCCTCTTCGGCACCAGAAATATTTTACGAACCTGACGGTCTTCCCCTTCCACCTGATCTGATTGCGATAGAAGAAATTGTAGAATATCCGCAAGCAAGTACTCCAACACATTTTGGAGTCGAGATCACTCTACTTCCTTCGACATTAGAAGTTAGTCTACCACCAGCGGAAGTTCCTGTAGAATCGCTAGGTAATTTTTTGGATAGACTACAAATGTCTGAACAACCATCGACATCTAGTACTGTGTCTTCAGACACAGCGACAGCAGAACTCCCTGCTGTCATTCCGACAATGTTCGCCAGCATACCATCTGTCCTGACTAGCTCACAACCGCTAGAAGGAGCCCACCCAGGGGCTTTTTCGACAGTCTGGTCCGTTCCTATTTGTTCATCCGGAATTATATCCGGAAACTCTTATGTTGAGTCTCAACAAATTGATCCGTTTGGAGGTCAATTTGGGCAGTCCGGTCCCCAAGGGCAAACAATCCCCTTGAGTTCTGGATTACCACCGTATGGGGGGCAGTACGCCCTTTCATTACCACCTCCGGGAGGATATCCATACGGGAGTTCACAACAACATTCAAGTTATACTGGAATTACCTCAAGTGGTTGGGTACCTATACTACCTCAACGACCAAGGGTTGTATATTCGATGCAACAATGTGTACCTATGTCGAACATACTGACTACGCCAGCTATTGTGACTGTGTCGCAAGTTCAAGCGCTGCCTGTTGTATGTCAACCTCAAGTTTCGCAGGTTGTAATGCAACAACCCATTGACCCTGCGACTCAACCACAATCGCCGACTAGTGGGGCGACACAGGCCCAGACGGGTACAATTACCCCTCACCTTGGTCAAACGGTTAGTATCGGGCAACAACACATGGCTTCACAACCGTGGCTAGTGCAATACCAACAACCACAATTCCAACAAGTATACCAAGGTGCTGAGTAGCAAATCTTTGCAAACAGTGGACAGCCGTACATTCAAAACGGTCAAAATCAACCATTTTATAATGGTCAAGTCCATCAACCTTACCAAACATACCAGCATCAAATGCATTATGACGGTATGCAAAGACCAACTGCTCAGGCAATTCCATCGTATCCTGGGTATGCTTCACCTAACCTGAATCAACAGTTACCATTTGTGGCAACTTTAGAGTTACTTGATTTAAACCGGTTAACAAATGATCCAATTGCTTACGCCCCTTGGTGGCCAGCGATTCCGCATAAACTTCCATCAGATATTCCTAAATTTAATGGAAATCCAGGTGAAGATCCATCGAATCACATGATGAGATTTCATCGAACACTTTAAATGATGATTCGATAAGGCTTCGCCTTTTTCAGAGGACGCTAATGGGTCCAGCGGAAAAATGGTACATTGAATTGCCTAGAGCTTCGTTCGACAACTTCACCACCTTAGCCACAACCTTTTTAACCCATTTTCAATTACCGATAAGGTATGAAACGGGAACAGAACTGCTTACCAACTTTAAACAGACAACAGCCACTCACATATCAGATCATATACATGAGTGGCGACGTCGTCGTAGGATGGTAAAAACGTACGTTCCCGATCAGCTATTAGCTGAATGGTTTATCAAGTCATTACTGCCTTCCATCACGGAAGATGTGGCAAAGGGGGGAGTCGTAACGGAAGAGCAAGTGATCGCTCGTGCACAATATCTGGATTTGATTTATACTCAGTCCGGCACGCTCTACGACAAAATACCTGACGCCCCTAGACCGGAATCCTCGGTTCCTCCTCCTAAATCAAACAATGACTCTCATGCCGGCAATGGCGTGATTGGCACGACAGACACGAAATCGACAAAGGCCACATCCAAAAAGGCCCGTAAGGTTTCACGTCAAAATGCAAAAGACAAACTTCTTGCTTCGGAAGTAAATGCCGTAACGACAGATAAAGGAAAAGAAACCAAACAACCAGGAAGCAAGAAGAAAGGAAAAGGGAAGAAGAAGAAACAGGATGAGCAATCTCCCGAAAAATCTTCTTCAAACCCTCCTGGAAATAGGAAACCCCCTACAGGGTGCATGATATGCGACGAGGATCATTGGACGAGAGAATGTCCATACAAAGCTGAGCTTAAGAGATTCTTTAAAAGTTCGAAAACCTCAGCAGTGTTGACTGATCCGTTTCCAAGCCCAGGAACCAAACTGGTTGCTAATCAAAATGCTTCCCGATCCCAAGTGCTTATGTTGTCTATCTCAAAGCAGAAAAACGATGCTTTGGCAAGGAATAAAGATTACGGGAATCCACAGGTGTCGAATAACAAGGCTAATGAACAACCTAGTAGTTCGACAACAACTTTGACCAAAGTTGTGCCACCCATCATTCCTGAACAAATGATAAAGCCGCCAAAGGGAGTAGTGCACAAATCTACATTTAATCCTCGTACAAAAATAGCACAAAATTATAATATAATAGAGGACCTGGCCCAATCGCCGTCCGCTATGTCGACACTTGAGGTACCGCAAAATTGCCTCTCCCAAGAGCAAGCTTTATTATCAGCAATAGGTAGGATTTACCCAATGGATTCCAATCTTGTGTCCTTTGATCATAAAGGATATGACCCTTAGTTACCAGCTCAACTAGCTTTCCTTATTCAAGTGAAAGCCCTCAACAAAACTGTTCATCGAACAATTATTGATGAGGGGGCATCTACATGCATTATGTCGATGAGTTGCTGGAAAACTTTAGGATCTCCAACCTTGTCGCGATCTTCGACGACATTAAAAGCATTCGACGGAAGGACATATACACCATATGGTATCCTAAGTAACTTGAAAGTTGAACTAGGAGGGAAAACAATAGAAATTGATGTTGAAGTAATCGACGGAAACCTTGATTACAACATCCTATTGGGAAGACCCTGGATATATGCCATGGCCGCAGTTGTGTCGACCTACTTCAGGAAGATTGCATTTCCCTTCCAAGGAGGAATTACAATCGTCGACCAACAAACATTTCTCCCCAACAGTTCACAAGTTACGGGAAGCATTCCAATGATCCATGGAAGCAATCATTCGCTCCAAAATATCGGAGTAGGTCTCCTAAAAGACCCTGCCTTAATGGGTACTTTTTCCCTATCGCCTCTGAGTAATCTGGCGGAAGTGGCCACAGTAGAATATGAAACCTTCTATATCTAATGGATTTGGACTCCGAGAACGGTTCTTATCTCGTGTCAACCTCGTTAAAAAATGAAACAAGGAGTTATGAGGATAGTTCTTTTACTGTGTCAACCTCATTAAAAAATGAAACAAATCCCCTTTTCAAATCTCAAAAGTAAACCTTCATTCCAACCACCGAGTTGAATGCAATGAAGCTTAGGGGGCATGCACCTCGATTTGCGTTATTATGCTAGGGGCATGCAAACTTATCATCGAGCAGTTTTAGTGCATAGTTCAAGCTTGTTAAAAAATAAACATAAGATCGAGCAAATGTTTCCACCCGCGTTTAAGCTCGTTAAAAAATGAACTATCCTCCGGTAAATAACCACCGTGAATGAAGCATTTTCAGCCATTAAAGCCTTGGAAGTGTTTGCACCATCACCTCCACTTTTCCATTGGCCGATCATTCACCTCCATTTGATTGTTTACCCATTTTGAGGAACAGCTGCGAAGAGTGATTTCACTAGCCATCCTTGTGACACTGCCGTGATTGGAAAATTCCAAACCTTACCTAGAATCAGCTGCTACCCTTTTTATCACTCGTTCCTCAAAAGACGAGTCTTCTTTAAGCTCTTTTCATCTGACTCGTAAAATATGAAAAGGTTGCCGAGTTTTGGCCTTCCAGCTCGTTAAAGCGACCGGAAGTGCTATCCCTCCTCTAGATTTTAATCTTTTTGGACCTGAGGGATTATTGCAAAAAAAGATCGAGCGCTTGTTTTGTTCGGCTCGTTAAAACTATCGAAAACTCATCCCTTCTGTATTGTTTTATACTTTTTCGGACTTAAGGGATTAGATGACGAAAAATGAACTTTGGAGTTACCTTTACGTACCTTTTCAGACTCTCTAAATATGAAAAGGACCGAGTTATCTTTGTCGTTAGACTCGTTAAAAAGATTAATAGCGACAAACTTGTCTTTAGATGAGAACGAGTTTCACTATCGCTAGGCTCGTTAAAACATAGTGATGGGTTTGCCCGAAGGGCAAATTATAGAACAAGCATATGTTATCCTCCTCAAGCTTGACAAAAATAAAGAGGTACTGGTCAGCAATGACTAGGGAAAAATTGGGAAGAAAACTCAAAGAAACTTTATTGGTAGCAAGTCGCTCTTGAACATGACACTTCCACTCCGTGCCAGAGTCGGGTTGGGTTGTTTCATTCACCGGTCACATCACCATGGTCACGCCATACCATCCACATTTGGGTTAAATGCTACCGATCCATCACATAAGTGTCGCCGACATGTTCAAGAGAAGTCATCCAGAGAAGTCACCCGTGTCCCATCCACTACCATACATTATACTTCATTCTTTCATGACCGCCACCCTGAACCATATATCACCAGATCGTTTTCACCTACATCAAAATCATTTGCTCCGTTCCATGTCATTGATGTGGGATTCTTTAAGGCCCTCCTTTGACGGATCGCTTCTTGTCGACATCAGCTCATTATCCAAGAAGTTGATTTAGGAACACCCCTTCAGTACTTTGAAGCTTGCATGCCTCAATGGCAAGTTTCTCACTTCCGGCGACAGGTATACATCAATGACCTTCGACCGAAAGATTTTGCGTGGTGTTCGACGCCAAGTCCTTTATTCACACCACGTGAATTGTACTGCAGTACCTTGAGGGTCATTATCATTATCGATGATTCCTCTCGCGCTTGTTAACAGTTTACATCATTGACTGGTAATCAAGCGATGTCTTTCCATGTTCGACTTCAAAACATTTCTCACATGGATCGACTTGTACTTAGAGTGAAGATCAGATGAGATTGAAGACCCCGGATCTAGTTTCATCCATCCGGGCTGCGATATATATTCAGGAAAAATAAAGACATTTGAATGTACAGCATTGCAGCACAGATAATCATCCTACCAAAAGGATGATGACTTCATTAGAATCATCAGTCTACCATCAGACGATTGTCTGTCCTATGTACATGAAAATGAATTTATAAAGCTAAGCATGGGAATGCCCGCCTCAACTAGATCATGAAAACAGTATGAAGATAATGTATTGTATTGTATCTTATTACAGGTCTCCTCCCCAGCATTAGAAGAACTTCGGATCCTCCTAATAAAGCATTTCACCCGATAAACGACCTCATACTTTAGGGGGCAACTGTTATAGACATTTTTGTGCCTTACAGCTATAAGCATGAAATATCCATAAACCAAGGGATCCTAAGTCCCTAAAAGTGTTGTTCCAGCTCCTAAAGAAACAAGGTCAAAAAATTACAGCTTCTCCCAGAATTTCTCCACCAGAAACTGCTCAGAACTAATCAAATCAGGATCATTTCAGGTGCTCCACTAGCTAGCTGCGTTGCAAAGCACCCAAATACACTGGCTAGGTGCGTTGCAACGCACTTGAATGCACTACCAGGGTGCGTTGAGCGGGAAATGACAAGTGGCAGAGTCATTCCATGAGGTGGAGAGACAATGGAAGCTTCCAGAATCTTCTCCAATGACACTTGCCTCACTGAATTCGACCAGTGATGAGTAAGAGGCTCTCAATCTCCAAGTGGAAGCAAGAACTGACAGAGAGAAGCCACTAATCAATTCATGAGCTGACTCATCCCCTGTGCATACATCTATATATGGATCCCTCACCAAGAGATCCAGAGGCTGGAATTTTGTACATTGCAGAGAATTGTTGTTGGTTTTGTGATAGATATCAGAGTATTGGGTTATTTATGCTTTGTTAGAGGTGAAGAAGGGATTCTATGCTGGGAGGTTGATGCTGGATCAGGAATCATAGGTTGTAACTCCTCCTGGATCTTCTTTTTTTATCAATAAAATTATTTGAGTTTCTCCTACATGCTTGTATATCATTGATGTGTGTTATATTTGTATGTTTAGCTTAAATCTGATCCTAAGCTTTTTATGAACATAAATCCATGTCTTTGTGTAGTTTCTTTCTTCTGTGAACTTGCAGGAACTTGGTGACACTGGGCAAGTGAGGGAGTAGATCGTTGGAAGCTGTCAAAGAGAAGAGAGATTGGATCAAAGGACTAGCGCAAGACACATGTTGGTTCATCCTATTCATCTTCAATTATAGTTCATAAAGGAGAATACAAGAATAGTTTTCCCTGTTTGTTTCTGAGGTCTCTGTCACAACCCAGTGGAATAGGGTCGTTCTGAATAGACACTTTTCCCAAAAACAATGACCATCACACTCATGTGGACTATTCCGTTGGGTGTTTTACATGCTATCTGTTCACTTTGTGTTTGTGATTGCCGCATTCATGTGGAATACTCCGCCAAAAGCTGTTCATGTCCTGCTGTGTTGTGTGTCTCTAATAGAGTTGGGACTATTCCCTTTCGACTTGAGACTCACTCTCACGCTCTCCCTTGGCAGTGAAAGAAATTTGACACAAGCAACGCTAAGCACTCACTAGGCTCACAAACCTCACTATTTGAAGACTAAGTATGCCACTCTCATGTGTTGACAAGCAAGATCTAAGGCATATATTTAAGGTAATGGCAACCGTGCCATCATACTGGATGGGAATCCTACACCAAATGGTGTGAGGTCTAGTTGGGACTTCATACTGGGGAGATCCCCTAAATGTTGGCGGGTCCAACACCATCAACATTTCTGGTGCTAGAAGGAGGGTCAGATGACAATTTGAGTCCTCTCAATCTGTTTTGAATCTTCACACATCTATCATGGAGTTTGTTATAGCCCACCCTCTGAAATGCTTGACCAACAAACATATATTTGAAGTCGAGAGGTAGTTCTGGGATGAATTTTCAGAAATCACGTATGATGGTGAAGGCGAAGTGGCCTGGCCTGAGCACTTAGATGACTTCCATGCGCTCATGGAGAACATGGAAGGTTTTAATGAAACAAAGGCTTGTACGCTACTCGCACACACACTTCGCGACTACCCATTTCTATGGTTTAGCATACTGCCTCATAACTCCGTGCACTCATTCAAGCAGTTCAATGATCTAATAGAATATGTTTTTAACCATTTTGACCCTAAAACACTTGATAAGAAAATGTTAAAAAAACATAAGGCCCTGCATGAATCTCTAGAGGAATTTTGGGGGCACTTCTGTCATCTTTATTTTGAAGCTCTAAAAAGTCAGATGATTTCCAATATCTTATTGAAAGATATGAGTATGTTTGTTACAAATATCTCTATCCAAAATTGAAGAAAAAGAAACCCTTCTCAGCATACTTCGGTGATGGAGCTGTGCAATCACAAGTAGACACAGTCGCTGTCACAAGTGACTGTTTGCCTTCCTCTCATCAAACAACTTCACCTCCGCAGAGTGATGTGGAAGAGCATGCACATAAGTGTGTTCAATTGTCACATCCTCCCACCCCCACTACTTTATATTTATGTGCAAATTTGGTTGGGAAGCCCATGGGTTGTCATATGCACTTGTTACCTCAACCTTCATCTTTGCGTTCTACTGATCCTTTGGATTGTACTGTCTTGTGTTCTTTTGTTCCGGAATCCACACTTGTTGTGAACAAGGATCAAGCTATCGACAGAGTATATTTTTCACAACCAACCTGCGTTATCATTTATGAAGAGTATGATTTGGAATCTGAGCATGAACTTGCAATGAAGGATGATCTCCTTTTATTCGTGCCTCCTCTGTCTTTTCCTGATATCTTGGGTGATTCTATTATCTCTTATTTTCCTTGTGTAAATCCATCCATGGATGCATCTACTTCTGATCATTCACAGAAAACACCCTATGTCAGTCCATCATTTGATAGCGGAGAGGAAAAATATTTCATTGAGAATCCACTTGACTGTTCATCTACTTTTTTTGGAAATACAGAGGGTGAACATTCGTGCTTCTCATTTACCCCTCTGTATGATTCATAAAATCATGAGGATGCCAACAAACATCCTAAATTTTCTGATCATGGTTGTTGTTATCTCTGTACTTCTTCATTTGATCACGATGTTGATTCACTCACTATTAATCTTTCTAATCCATTATTCTCTGATGATCTAGCTATTGACAAAGTGGAAACCCCATAGGCTATCGAGGCACTTTAGCCTTAGTTGATGGTTATGTCAGGCCCTCGCCATCCTGAGGTTAGTTCCACTTCCGATAAGAAAATTTGCGAAACACCCAAGGCTCCTCATCACTCATCTGTATGCATCGAACATCAATCCAACACACAAATTTCACTCCCTCCACTGAAATCACATGATCCCATTGCTTATGCACTGGAGGAATCATACACAACAAGCACACTTTCAAAGTGTAAGTTGTCTCTCTTTCTCATGTTTTGTTATCTGTCACAGTCAAAAGAGTACACATGCTTATCATCTACACGTAGTGTGTCATAGTGCCATGTTAAGTTAGCAAAATGCTTGTCTTGCACTTTCACTCTTTTCTTTTCTGTGGATGCATTTAAACTTGGAGTGTGTTGGTATTCGTTGTTAAATATTTCTTGTTCACTGGTTTACATGCATATCTTTCTTGTTTAACATGCCTTCGCCAACATGGGCTAGCCAATGCGCCAACGACTTCATTGGAAATATCACTTCACGTGACTAGGCCCATGCACTTTCTAGCATAGGAGTAAGAGTAGTGTTTTCTTTCTTGCTTTTCCTTGCTTCATGGATTGCATGTTTACTTTGCTTGCCTACTTAGTTTGGTTTTCTTGCTTGCTTGATTTTCTTACTTTTTTTTTTTCTTTCGATTTACTTCAGCTTTTTTCTTTTTTCTTGCTTTGCTTGCTTGTGTCCGTAGGTTAACGTGACTTGAAACCGTGTTTGGCTCTCGAGACAAGTCGAACAAATCTAAGAGGACTTGTACAACTATGAAAAACTAGTTATTTGTTGTCCTCTATCTTTATGAAGAGCTTGTTGTCTTTAGTCGATAATACATTGATGGAAAATACGTTCTATTCAGAGTGAGTCTTGATGAAAACACAATGCTTGCAATGTTAAGTAGTACAACCAACTCTAATAATTTGTTTTGGGTAAACCTTATCAACTCAGTCAAGTAGAGTAAGGTGAGGGGGAAAACCTTAAGAAGTATGTCAGAGATATATATAACATACTTCTCCAAAGGACAACCTCTTCTGCTCTCAATAAGTCAGGATCCCTCTTCCGCCTTTGAAATTAATAAGTAACTATGCATAGTTCTTTGAAAAAATGAAAAAAAATGAAAAAAATGAAAAATGAATAAGGCGAAAGAAGAGAAAGGCTTCCTAAGTAGAGAGGTGATACAAGTAAATCCGCTAGGGTATTGACCAGGATCGCTCGTAGCGGAGCGATGTTTGTGTTCCTACTTGACTCTGATGAGGTACTGTCTAGGCCTACTAGCAGCAGAGCAACACCAGAGATGAAACATAAACTTTGTTAGTTATATTACTTATGCATCAATATACCCCTCATCCCCAATCGAAACAACTAAGTTGACTTGGCTTGGAATGTGTGCTAACTTATCAAGAGAATGGTAGGGACTACATCTTTCACACAAGCTAGTGCTTAATCCATCATGATCAAAGAATTGAAAAATACTTCCGAAAAGGTTAGACTCACTTTTCATGAAACAAGGTTCATATAGAGAATTGGAGTTATACCAGTGTGTCACCAATTTTGTAGCAAATACAACCACCCTCCAAAATTTTAGCCCACTTGCAAATTTCAGAGCCTACCTTGGATCCTGCGATTGATTGTTCCTTGGTCACTTGTTGGTAAGCTTATGATCTCAAGCTCCCCTCTATGATCTTAAGAGTTTTCCATGTTCTCATCTTTATGTAGCATGTGTCATCTTTGGGCATGAGGATTGTTGATTGTCATGCAAAGGGAATGTTGTGTTGCTTCAAGGGAAAGCATGCGCGCATGACTTGTTATCATCACACAAACATGTTTCACGCTCACTTCACTCACTCTTGTCACGAGGGTTGTTGCATCAAGAAAAGGATGTCTTATGCATTTTGGATGGTCTATGTTGCATCACTAAGTGTTCATGTGCGATCACAGTAAAGTCTTATCGATGTTCACATATGTTTCACTGATCTCACACTTAACAAATTTACCAAGCAACTTAGCATCATCCAACCTCCTGGAGTTGTGCATTTTTCTTCTTCAACCATCAAGATTCCTCTCTTTCCTGCTGGAACCCCACAATGCACAGAGACCCCAACATCCCTTGGCATCCAAATCTGCGTAGTGGTTTTCCCTAGTGTCTTTCCACAGTCGAAACCCATTAACTCGAGAAAGTCTGCAGTATTGTACCTCAGTTGCTAAGTCTACTTTGCAACCTAAAACTGTGCAGATGTGTCCTCCCAAAAACCATCCCGCATAAGTGCCTTGCATCCAGAAACTCCGCAATATTGCCACTCAATTTCCTGGGTTGCACAACACTCAGAAACTACATAGAGAGCTCCTCCCAAGACCCCCACCCCACAGTAGTGCCTTGTGCCTCAAAATTGAGCAGTGTTGTCCAAGCTGCCCTATCTATCTTGCATGTAGAAACTATGTAGAGAGGCCTCTTATGGCCTCATTCAAGCAGAAGTCACTACCCACTGACGCTGCGATGATATATCTCTCAATGGCTATAGGAATAGGTGACATGCTGAGATCACTCCCAAGGAGTTTAGGAGTAGGACCAAGGAACCAAGTGATGGAAAATGATCAGGACCACATGCAAACTTCGTTGGATTCATGATCATGTCAAGGGTAAGTATTGTAAGTAAAGAACAATTTTTGAAGTACACCTCTTAGTTGAGTTTGCAGGACTGCTTATCATTGTCATATCATCCTATATTCAATAACTTGCATGCATGAAAACAAAACAAAATCATTTCATGTGTTTCCTCTACATATCTTGCTTCCTTTTTGCTTGTTTGACCAATTTTCATCTTTGACATGTTGATTGCCATGTCATGCTTGTGACCTTGTTTTGGTGTATCGAAGGTTTGTCTTCATGTGCATGAGTTGTTTCGAATATGTAAACACTTATCGCACTCACACACAATGTTTTAAGCACTATCACACAAGTGTCATTACAGTCATTCAATGATCTATCTCAAGTCTCAAACTTGTCGCTTTCACCATTCGACAGTCCCGCAGTCAGTCACACTGAGGTAAGTTGTCTTGTGGTTTGAGGTGTCTTGCCATCGAGTCATGTTGACTGTGTGTTTGCAAGGTCATGTATACATGAGTTTACTTGCTCACACACAAAACCATTTTCCGAAAATCTGTCAAACGGACCACCCTCCATGAGCCAGACCTCTATTGAGCTGCACTGCACAGTCTTAGCCCTCAGTGACCAAGCAGTGTTTCCCAGAACTGCGCAGAGCTTGAGGTTGCCCTCTAGGCAGTCTACACTGTGTAATTCTGGAATCAACCCAGCTGACTGTCACCCAGAACAGCGTAGACGTTTCCAAAGAAGCTATCTTAGTCTGCGCTTCCCGCAAGCCTATCCATTAAGCCTCCCATTGGTCATCCAGATAATTTTACTTGGGCAGTGACCCAGGGTTGTATCCCTCCCAAAAATTGCACAGACAGGGGGGACATGCACTCTCTTCCTATCATTGTAATGTCTCTAGAAATTGCGCAGTTCTTTCAAACAATCCCCTTGTCGGCTTGCTTGCTACTCCTAAAAATTGCACAGTTTCCATGGACAATCCACCTACTGCTCGACACTCTGCTCAACTTGGAAACTGAACAGACATGTCCTGCATGATTGCCTCCTAGATCTGTGTAGTTCTGGCCAACAATCTCCCGCAACCCGATCCCAACCTCCTTTAAAAATCTGCGCAATTTTCACTACCAGTGCCTCCTACTGCCCACACTACCTTCCCCGGAAAAATTGTGCACTTCTACCTCCCAGTTGAGCCAGATCCTGCAAATATCACTGCTATCCTAGACTGTCCAACCTAGCCTCTCAGTGACCTCTACACAATTTTTCTCGATAGTGTCTTGGAGCCTTGCATCCTGACCTGACATATGCTCTGCATTGTTTCAGAGCCTTGTCCTTTATCCTAGTCACCAACACCCGGAAACGAAAGACAATACATCATGGTAGACTAGGGGATTTTTGGATTTGATTTTGTCTAATCATGAGTGATTGCAGAAACATGTACATGGACGAGACATGACACGGCGACAAATAAGATGAATAAGGAGCGATGCTAGAAGACTTGCTCGTGGTTGGACGAACACACGAAGCATACCAAGTAGTAAGCGAAGGGGACACATGTGCATGCATGAACTATGAAGCGAACACCAAGACCATTAAAGACTCCGTGCACTCGGCCATGCGGAGGTGAAGCTATGGTACAGCATGGGCACACTCATTACTAAGCAACACAACAACTCTACCCGAACGACACAACCAATATGTGCATACCATCAGTGTCACGTCGAGTTGTGTCACGAGTCACCTCGGCCACATCACTATTTTGGGTCATACTTGTGTAATAAAAGTAATGTAATGTGGAAGTCCAAGAGACCCACAGATGAGGTTAAAGAATCATGTAAGTCAAACAATCATGAGGGAAGTCGAAGAGTCACAAGGGTCAAGTTCACCCTTTGCTATGTATAGCCCTCATTTGTACATGCAAAGGACTTTTCACCAAATATATAAGCATTATAAAAAATATATTATACTTATACCAAATAATGATAATAATAAGTGTTAACCAAATATACATACAAACATAAATAATAATAGCTTTCTCTCTATAAGAAAAAAATATTTGATATATAAATTTAAATTAAAAATTACTCTATAAAACTATAAAAATTATGCCATATTTTCACGTAAATTATCTATATATATATATATATATATATATATATATATATATATATATAGATATATATATATATATATATATATATATATATATATATATATATATATAGATATATCTATATATATATATATATATATATATATATATATATATATATATATATATATATATATATATATATATATATATATATATATATATATATATATATATATATATATATATATATATATATATATATATATATATATATATTCAACTATGGTTCATGGTCACTGAGTGGTCACTCCAACCATGGGAAATAATCTAGGCAAATCCACCTAAAGGGATCTACCCGTCGGCCTAATATGTCAGGCCTAGCCCCAAGGCCATCAAGGAGATTTGACAATGTGACCTCCCAATTGGAAAGACACTTAGAAACTAGAACTCAACCAACTGAGCTATCCCTTTGGGCTAATTTATATAAAAATATTATAATAATACACATCTAGATATTTAAAAAAAACTTAAATTTAAATTAATAAAAAATATTAACTATAACGTCATATTTATATATATTCTTTATAACAAATTGTTAAACTAAAATGATTAGCATCACAATACTTTCTGACACACACACACACACATAAAAGGAATAATTTGATAGGGTAAGGATATTTCATCCTATAGTTATCGTGCAAGTGAGTGCAAATCACTTTATTGTCTTTTGGGCGTATATATATTGGGAAGTTATGTTGGGTCCTTCATTTTGGAAAAAACATTTTTTCATGTTTTGACGGTTGACCTCATTTTGACCAAAGTTGACCAGTGGGAAGTCACGAAGAAGGAAACCAAGGAAGGAGACATACTTTGTGGAAATATGGCAGTTGCGGAAGATTAGCTAGGGAAATCTGGGCACATGTAATCACAACCTCCATGGAATTTTCATAGATACTTACAAGAATGTTTTCTGTTGGAGTCACTATAGCATCTGCATTCCAGAATACTTCCAAGAGAGGAAAGAAGACGGGTGACGACAACTACTACAAAAAGTATGATACTCAGCATGGTGGTAAGGGAGCCATGATTGAGCTAATTAATAAGCCTACCATCAAATTTTCCTGCTATAAAATTGCGGGAAATATCATGCGCCATTTCTCAAGGGGAGAATGCACCTTAGATACCATCTCAGTAGTGGAAGATTATTTCTAGGGTACAATTGAACTGGTGTAGTTTTCAACTGAATGAGCTTTTTGACGCCTGCAAAGATGTCTACAAGACAACCACATATTTTATTTACGGATATCTTATTGTTTCCTTAGCAATGATGAAGTGGTTCCCACCAAAAAGTGGAGATATAACATCGGTTATCGAAGATCAACCCCTCGCACTCAAATATTTTCTGTGGCAGACATCTGGGGAACCTTGTAGCAAGGAAATTAATGAGGCTTATTTTGTTGGATGTTACCATAAAATGTTGTTTATCACCAATGCTAGGCCAAGGATCCCACCATTACTCCTAGTTGAGTATTCAAAAGATATATGGTTTGGAGTTAGCCATGGAAACACTTGGGTTCGACCTAGGTGCGTCAACCAAGACAAATTTCATAAGCATGCTCAACCCTTTGTTCTCTCGGAGGAAACATTCAATACTGAAGTCTTGTATTGGCCTCAAATTGTTGGAGAAATTCTAGATAGAAAGAAGAAATATTTGTTTGAAGGGATGTTGCCTAAGTCGTTGCCTAAAGAAACTCCTTCTAAATCTTGGAAGCGAATGACCGAAGAAACACTCAATCTAATCATCAAGAAGCTTGAGACAAAGATGATATTTTTCTGCAACACTTTGGAGGGCCTTAGGACATTAGTAAGTCCTTTCGCTTATTTTTATGAATTTATCAGTTCTAGTCCAATTACTTCTTTGAATTGCAGCCCGGCCATTGCTTCAATTCCCTCAGTGGGTCCTCATTTTCATACTGAAACCACCATCAAGAATTATCGCCCACTTGCCACCAAGCCACCATGAATTCCCAAGAAACATATTAAATCGACCTCTACTCAAGTGACCTCGCTAGAAAGGAACCCCATTCACACACCAACACGCCCATCACTAAAGAAAACCCATCATATGCATCACTAAAGAAGACCCATTGTATGCATCTAGAAATCTTCTCGGTGTCGAAACATAAATGGAGGTAGACTTCATAATCCAGTCCATTACAAAAACTGCTAATGAGGCACTCATAATTCCCCCTACTAGCACGAGATCTAATACTACTTCTTTGTTATCTTTATTACTAGCACTAGGAACATTCTCAGAAACTCATCAACCGATCAACCCTGAGAATCGGGGCACATAATCCCTACACACCTTGGTCCTAACCTCCAAACCCACCTCTCGGCCACCACTGCAATCCATCCCAAACCGTATGAGTCCTTGCATCACCTAGCCCTCGCAACGAGAAACCTCACCACAAACGAAGACCGAGAATTCAATTTTCAGTAGCCAACCATTACACATTTGGTCCCCTACACCCACTGCTATGACCCCTGATGACCTATAGAGTTAATCACCGTCTTAATTGTTTCATTTCATTCAACTTGTTACACGCCAAGTGGAGGTGTTGCACAATAATTTGACAACAAAACATGAGCATCAACAACAACAATTTATTTCCATTGCAGTAGAATGAGATCACATCCTTTAGGAGAAGTAGACTCTACATAACCAAGTTGATGAAATAAGCACAAAGTTTTGGTATCTCTAGCCCATAGTTGTTGAGATAGTCAAAGATGCACTGGAAGGCTTTTCGGCCTATACTCGCTTAGATTGTTGTGATCACATCAAAGCAGTGTACATTATCCTCGCCTCGACAAACAAAGAGATCAAACCAACTATTTCTGCCACTCAAAGGGAACTACCAGATCCTACATCCCAGTATGCCAACCAGATCAAGCTAGCACACATTTAAAAAAATTAAAATAAAAAAAAAAAAATGTGAAGGGTAAGGCCTTGTTGAAATATATTTTTGAGATTATTTCTATATTAATATGAATTAGAAGATAATATTCGTACAAATACAATGACTCCGTCATTTACTTCATTCAATGCCTTTCCTTTTCTTCTTGAAAGACCTTCAATTAGGGATTTACTTGTCTTTATGTCGTTCCATTTAATCCTTTAGGTTCCTGCCTGCTTTGCTTTGTTTAAAAATCGATAAAAACATTTAAAAGAATTAAAAAATAAATAAAAAAATCAAACAGATTCATAAAAAAAAATTGAGTTCCCCAACAAGATCGCCTAGGGTCATGGGATGACGAGGTTGGGCCCACCCCTGCCGTCCCATGACCCTGGGCAGGGGGAGTTTGATTCCCAGAATCAAACTCCCCATGCCCAAAACTATGTGGCAGGGGGGATAGGTGGGGTGGCAACATCATGCAGTTGCTGCCACCCCCACCTAGCCCCCTCACCCCATGAACTTGGGTGGGGGGAGTCTGATTCCAAGAATTGCAATCCCCACAACCCTAGGTGGGGGGATTCTGATTCCAGGAATCAAACTCCCCTTGCCTAGGGTTGTGGGGTGGCGGGGTTGGGTGGGAAAATCCAATTCCAAGGATCGAATTTCCCCGCCCAGGCCTGTGGGGCCATGTTTTTCTTTGAATTTTTTTTAAATGTATTTTTTTGTATGTTTTTTTTCAACTTATTTTTCTTTTATAATTTTTTTTTGTTGGAAAAAATTATTTTAATGTGGGCTCCCCCCAACAGTCGCATGAGCCTTGGGTGGGGAAATGTGATTCTGGGAATCAGATATATATAATTTAAATGTTTTTTTTTTCTTTTTTTTATTTAATGTGTTTTTTAATTATTTTTTTAATGTTTTTATTTTTATTTTAATGTTTTTTTCCATTTTTTATGTTTTTAGCATGTGATATTGATAAGTCATTATATTGGCCCATGATATTGTAACAAATTCTATTTATAGGATAAAAATCTCCATGGTAAAGTGGGGTGAAAATCCATGATTAAGAATCTTTTTACATGTTTTTTAAATATGTATATGTTCAACTCATGTATTAATTCTTTTTATATACCTTCAACAACATTTGGTTGCGTGTGATGGATGTCCCATTCATTGTCTCCATGCATTAGAGTAATGAGAGATGCAAATAATGGCGTTGTGCACTTGACACATGTGCTAATTGATTTCCACAACATTGGTAATTAATCCAAATTTGAGGTGGCTTACCACTACAAAACAAATTTTGGGAAAAAAATATTTATTTTGCCTACCATTGGACAAACTTTTACTAAGGAACACAAAGCATGGATTTTCGATGCTTATCTCGAAACCTCCCCCAATTCATTCTACTAGCTTGGTTTGTTTATTCATCTATGTTCACATTCGTCACTCTTAGAACAAGATAGAACTTTACTTCTGCAAAATTTGCTAGCTCTTTCGTTACCCTAATAAATATTCGGTTCTTCAAACTTCATGTTTGTATTTAATTTTAATCAAGGCTCTTACTTGCTCTTATTGTTATTTCTAAATCACTAGTGATGAAATTTTTCTTAACATTTTGAACCAATAATTTAGAAGCCTTGAAAAAGAGTTGGTGCCTCTACATGGTTGTTGGTTATTGTCCTTGATTTCCAAACAAATACATTTTCCTCTATTCCTTAAATATCTAAGATAAACTCACTTGCTCCTACCACCATTATAATAACATCCAGTGTTTATTAATACTTAGTCCATCCAAATCATTAAAGAAATTTTGAGTCCTAAAATGGCCCTCCCGAGGAATATTATAAAATAATAGTGGAAATAATAAAATAAGATTAGATTACATCATCAAATTTTCGAGGGAGAAAAGGATAGACCAATTTTTCAACTTGTATTTTCAACTTATGTCCCTACGGTTTTACTCAAATTTCGAGTGACGCACTCATTGGATGCAGAATTTAATTCTGCATCCAAGGAGTACCCATGTTGCATACTTTCGATGGACCCTACTACACAAAAATGAGAGATACTTTTTTTTTCTATGTATTTCTCAATTTTCACGTAGTAGGGTCCATCGGAAGTATGAAAAATGGGTACTCCTTGGATGATGAATTAAATCATGCATACCTTTTTTATTTATTTCTTATTTTTCATGTAGCAGGGTCCATTGAAAGTATGAAAAATGGGTACGCCTTGGATGAGGAATTAAATTACGCATCCAACGAGTGTTCGTGCTCAAAATTTGAGTAAAATTGTAGGGAGATAAGTTGAAACCATGAGTTGAAAAAGTAGTGTTTTATTTTTTATGTTTTTATTTTTTTACTCAAAAAATGGTAAATCATCACCCATGGTTTACATCATCATCTTGAATCCTATTGTGTTGGGTCCCTATAATACTAGTGATTACCCCATTACTATTGTAGTTATACCCCTTATTTATATTGTTGTGCCCCTATTACCCACATATTGTTATTTCTGTGCCCCATAGAATCCCTCTATTATTATTTTTGTGGCTTTATATTATTATTGTTAGGTCGGCTGGATTATATTGTGACTCCTTAGACTCCTATATATAGAAAGGAGGTTTTGTCATTTGTATCATCCAAGAATTGTTCATTTATGTAATGTAAAGGAGGTTTCCCCCTCGAAGAGGTTGAATTATAAGGCGTTGATCTTTCTTTTCTATCTTTTCTTGAGCTGGTTTCATAACATTTGGTATCAGAGCTTTGGATTCTAGGGTTTCGCTGCTCCAAACAGGTCATAGTGGCATTTTCGCTATAACTTTTTTTCTGTGACATTTCAGAAGTCGCAAAAAAAACCCATTTGAGAAGAAATCGCGCTAAACCTTGGGTCCGAATTTCAGAGTTTTTCGCGCGATAGTTTCGGAGATATGATCTGAGGAAGTTGGTCTTTTTGCAGACTCCTGAATTACACTCAAAACAGGTGACCTGGGGAAAATCGTCATAACTTTCTTTCTGAGCATCGGATTGAAATTTCGTAAGAAGTTACAGAAAGAGGACGGACTGTAGTTTTCTTTTATATATTTTTCAGAGTCAAAGGTTGAAACAGTGACACGTGGCACGTCGTACAAATTTGCTCTACTGAACTAGTCTATAATCAAGTCACTGTGGGAGATTTCGCATAACTCTTCCTTGGAGAATCCAATTTGGGTCAGACTTGTGGCATTGGAAAGAGGACACAAAGGGATACTATAGGTCACAAATTCAGAACTAGATAATCAGAAAGTACAGAGATACATCAGAGGCAATATCGAGCTCCTACAAAGTGAAAAAAGGTGTGTAGATTTTCTTTAATTTTTGCTTAAGCTTGGTTTGAAAATTTATTTTGAAGGAATTCAAAGGGCATATTAGAGAATTATTATCGGTAACTGATGCCCCGAGGAAAGAAAATGCAAACACCTAGTAAGGAACCTGAAAGCTCTAGCATGACTCATGAAGAAGAAGAAGAAATGCTATATGATATATCAAAATTACAAGAACAAGTGCAACGAGTGTCACTTGCACAAAAAGCAACAGAATCTAAAATGGATGGTTTAAGGAAAGATGTAGAAGCTAAGATGGACGGTTTAAAGAAAGGTGTAGAAGCTAAGATGGATGGCATGGAAGCTAAGGTGAATGGCATGGACGCTAAAATTGATGGCATGGATGATAAGATGGATAATTTGCTACAAGAAATGGTCACTAAGGGTGAAAGAGTACTAAAGGAAACTCATGATGAGAACAAAAGAAATGTTAATCATGATTCCATAGACTCTAATGTTGGATCGAAGACTCACCATGTTCCAAAAATCGATATGAGGAAGTTTGATGGCAAGGATCCCGCCACATGGATATTACAGATGGAGCAATTCTTCGATCTCAATAATGTGCAAAACACACAAAAGGTACGTATGACAACTTTATATTTGGAACCAAATCAGTTTGTATGGTATCAATGGCTTTGTTCTCGTAAACAATTTATCACTTGGGCAATTTTTACGGAAGAATTGATAGCACATTATGAGGATACAAAAAGCAACACTTTTTTTAGCCAATTGATAAGTCTCAAACAAAAGGGTTCAATAATGGAGCACATTGAGGAGTTCCAAAAATTGAACATAAGGGTAAAAGATATTCCAGAGGAGCATAGGATTGATGTGTTCATAGGGTCTTTAAAGGATAATATCCAACATGATGTGCGCCTTTGGGAACCTGATTCATTAGAGAAGGCATTCAGGTTAGCAAGAAAAATGGAAAGCAAAATTATGGCAACTAGGAAGCATACCATTCACAACTATAAAGACGGAAGTGTTGTTGCCCATAGTCTTCCACAACCTACAAGGTTGACACCACAACAATTGGAAGAAAAAAGAGCAAAAGGGCTTTGTTACAATTGTGATAGCAAATACACAAAAGGTCATAAGTGTGCTGAGAAGAAATTATTCTACATAGATTGTGAAGAGGAAGAAGAAAAGGAGCAAGAAAGGTCAAAAGAAGAGGATATATTCCAGGAAAAAAGCCTAGATGAAGAACAAATAAATCCGACCATATCTTGTAATGCATTGGCAGGAATTACCACTCCTCAAACCATCAAGATAGAAGGACAAATCAAGAAGAAAAAGGTAATAGTGTTGATTGATTCAGGAAGCACCCACAATTTTATTCATTGTAGGGTAGCAAAAGAATTGAATTGCTTCCTATATCCAGCACCAGAGTGTCAAGTGATGATTGCAAATGGAGGAACAATAAATTGTTCTGGAAAGTGCCATAATATCAAGCTATCCATGGGAGAATATGTATTGACTAGCCCAATGCTTTCCATTCCAATGGGAGGTGTTGATGTTGTACTAGGAGTCCAATGGCTACAATCCTTGGGTACAATAGCTTTTAATTTTCAAGAACTTTTCATGAAATTTTTTGTGAAGGAAAGGAAGTTGAATTAAGGGGTATTGCAGGGAAACCAGGAAAGATAATCAGCTCTAATGGCATGACAAAGCTTCTAAAAAAGGAGCAAAGAGGTGTAATTGCACAATTATGTTCGCTAGATGTTTCCACATTGGAATCATCTATTTCTCCAGATCTCCAAAAAGTCCTGGACAATCATTCCAAGGTATTTGAGACTCCCAAAGGTCTCCCACCTATGCGTGATCATGATCATGCTATTCATCTGATTCCAGGAAGTGTTCCTCCAAACATCAGGCCGTACAGATATCCATATGTCCAAAAAAGTGAAATTGAACGTATGGTTGCAGAAATGCTAGAGGCTGGTATAATTCAACCGAGTCAAAGTTCTTTCTCAGCTCCAGTAGTATTGGTGCACAAGAAGGATGGATCATGGCGCATGTGTCCAGATTATAGGGAGCTCAACAAGCTCACTATTAAAGATAAGTTCCCCATTCCTGTCATTGATGAATTACTGGATGAATTGCATGGATCAATTTACTTCACCAAGTTGGATCTTCGTTCGGGATATCATCAAATCAGAATGAAGATTGAAGACATTCGAAAACGACATTTAGAACTCATGAGGGTCATTATGAATTTTTGGTCATGCCTTTTGGCCTTACCAATGCACCTTCAACATTTCAAGGTTTGATGAATTCAATTTTCAAACCATTCCTTAGAAAATTTGTGTTAGTATTTTTTGATGATATACTAATCTACAGCAAGTCTTGGAAGGATCATGTTGAACATGTTGACAAGGTGCTACAACTATTGGAGGAGAAACAATTATATGCAAAAAGATCCAAATGTTTCTTTGGAGTCCAGGAGGTGGAATATTTGGGTCATATTGTATCTCATGAAGGAGTTAAGGTAGACCCTAGCAAAATTAAAGCCATTAAGGAATGGAAAATCCCCACATCCATAAAGCATCTGCGAGGATTTCTTGGGTTGACAGGGTATTATCGCAAGTTTGTTAAGAATTATGGGAGAATAGCAGCACCTCTAACAACATTATTGAAGAAAGATTCATTTTCATGGACTCCGGAAGCAACAAAGGCCTTTAAACATCTTAAAGAGGCAATGTGCCAAGCACCGGTCTTAGCTACACCGGACTTCACAAAAACCTTTATTGTGGAATGTGATGCTTCAGGAAATGGAATTGGTGCCGTTCTAATGCAAGATGAAAGACCCATTGCTTTTGAAAGTCGTCCAATCAAGGGAAAGTTTTTAAGCAAAGCTATTTATGAGAAGGAAATGTTGGCAATACTCCATGCACTTAAGAAATGGCGACCCTACCTAATGGGAAGACACTTCAAGGTAAAAACGGATCATGATAGCCTTAAATACTTTTTAGAACAAAGATTATCCTCTGAAGAGCAACAAAAGTGGGTCACAAAGATGTTGGGTTATGACTTTGAAATCATCTACAAAAAAGGGAAGCAAAATGTGGTGGCAGATGCACTCTCAAGAAAGGATGAGGATATGGAAGCATTGTTGTGTGCCATTTCTATTATCCAACCAGATTGGATAAACGAAGCAAAGGAGGAATGGAAGAATGACGAAGAAGTGTGGGCACTTATTCGAAAGCTACAACAAGATTCAAGTACTTCTGATACATTTAGCTGGAAAAATGATTCGTTATGGTACAAAGATCGCTTATACCTCTGTAAGAATTCCCAGCTAAAACAAAAGATTCTTATGGAATTGCACACTTCTCCCTTAGGAGGGCACTCAGGATTTTTAAAAACTTACCACAGGGTTAAGAAGGAATTTTTTTGGGATGGCCTTAAATCAGATATTCAAAAGTTTGTAGCGGAATGTTTGGTTTCCAACAAAATAAAGTTGAAACAATTAAGACACCGGGTCTATTACAACCTTTATCCATTCCAAGCCAACGTTGGGAGGAGGTTTCAATGGATTTTATCACAGGTTTACCCAAGTCTGAGGGAAAGAGTGTCATCATGGTGGTAGTTGACAGACTTACCAAGTATGCACACTTTTGTGCATTATCACATCCATTTAAAGCCAGTACAGTTTCTACTGCATTTATGGAAACAGTTCAAAAGCTACATGGAAACCCAAAGATTATTGTAAGTGACAGAGATCCCATTTTCACTGGAAATTTTTGGACAGAATTATTTTCTTGTCTTGGTACTCAGTTAGCTCATAGCTCATCTTATCATCCTCAATCTGATGGGCAAACTGAGATAGTAAACAAATGTTTGGAAGGATATCTTCGTTGCTTTGTATCTGATAAACAGACACAATGGGTCAAATGGTTGCCTCTGGCTGAATGGTGGTATAACACTTCCTTCCATACAACAACAAAAATGACCCCATTTATGGCACTTTATGGGTACCAACCACCATCAATCACATCATATTTAAGAGAAAATTCTAAGGTTCAAGCAGTGGAACATCACATCGAAAATCAACAACAAGTCCTCCAACTCTTAAAGGATAACCTCGTGTTGGCACAAAATAGAATGAAACAACAGGCAGATCAACATCGCAGTGAAAGAAGTTTTGATGTAGGTGATTGGGTATTCCTACGGCTACAACCATATAAGCAAATGTCCCTAAAGCAAGCTAAGAAGGATAATAAATTATCACCAAAGTATTATGGTCCGTACAAGGTGTTGGAAAAGATTGGTACTATGGCATACAAATTGGAGCTTCCTGCAGCTTCTCGATTGCACCCAGTTTTCCATGTTTCATGTTTAAAGAAGGTTATAGGTGACAAGCTCCCAGTTCAAACAATATTGCCAGAACTTGACGAGGAAGGAAAAATTATATTGGAACCGGAAGCAGTCACAGAAACAAGAACTCGACAGCTACGAAATCGATCAATTTCAGAGTATCTTATCAAGTGGAAGAACTTATCCGCTGAAGATTCCACATGGGAGGATGATAATTTTATGCAGAAGTATCCAGAACTGCTGAAGCGTTGAGGACAACACTTTTTTGAAGGAGAGGGGCATGTTGGGTCCCTATAATACTAGTGATTACCCCATTACTATTGTAGTTATACCCCTTATTTATATTGTTGTGCCCCTATTACCCACATATTGTTATTTATGTGCCCCATAGAATCCCTCTATTATTATTTTTGTGGCTTTATATTATTATTGTTAGGTCGGCTGGATTATATTGTGACTCCTTAGACTCCTATATATAGAAAGGAGGTTTTGTCATTTGTATCATCCAAGAATTGTTCATTTATGTAATGTAAAGGAGGTTGCCCCCTCGAAGAGGCTGAATTCTAAGGCGTTGATCTTTCTTTTCTATCTTTTCTTGAGCTGGTTTCATAACATATTGGTTCTTATAAAATTTATTTTGGTTGTACATTTTTATTTTGAGGACCATTTTTTACCTCAAAATTTCTCTAATGAATACAGGTCTTTTGGTGCATTATCCCAACCTCTAAAATTTAATAGTCACTGATAATAAATAATTAGAGTTCAAGTTTTATAGCTTGAGTGGTTGTCCATACTATTTATTCTCCAATCCACCCAAGTATAATTTCAACAAGTGACATGTTGAGGTTCCCTCTATATGCCTTGAAATACCTTACCTTAAAACATGTCTCGAAATTTCTAGCTTGCATAATTTTTGTGTGCTCCTTGACCTTGGATCAACACAACTTGCATTAAGATCATAGGTGTTAGAGTCGGTCTTATCAGTCCTCAGTCAGAGATCAAAACTCTTTTTGCATTTCATTTTTATGTGTCTCGCTCCATTCACTCAGCTGCATTCCGCTAGAGGCATGCCATAATCTGACGGAAGGGCCTTGTCAATTCATTCCCATCATGTCTTGTACCTGCGGGCTTAGGTCTTTTCATCAAAGTTGTTAAGGTCCATGACAATCAATGTTTGATCTTTTAATGGACAAGAGTCATTTCAGTCATTAGGTGTAGGGTTTTCAAATTGTTGTTCTCAAATAATACTTGCGGGCCAGAGGCAGGTTTAATAGTTCACTCAAATGATGTTTACGAGCACGAAAATATGAATTTTGGAAACCTGAGATAGGTTTTTGTCCAAAACAGGCCATGGAATAAAAACCTCCTTCACTTTTTACACAAGTGTCATTGTTTAAGAGAAATGTTAAAAATACCGTTGGCTCAGGGAATTGAATGCACCTCTGGAGTGACCTTGGAAAAATCAAGTTTTCTCCTAGCTCGGTTGGCCAAATGACTTCTTTGATGAGTCAAATGATAACTAGACACAAATATATTTCCAATGAGATATCATGAGCTCAACTTGGAGTTTCGAAAGACCTTCAAACATTGACTGCAACATCACTCTGCCTTGAGGCAGCCTCATTCTGCACATTTTGACCAGTCTTGAGATATTTGGCTTTTGATAGGGAAAATGAACTCCAAATTGAAAAATTCTAGTTGAGTTGAAAAGTAGACTCAAATATCTTTCCAACGAGCTATCTTGCACTCAATTTGGACACCGGGAAGGCCTCCAAAATTGGTCTACAAGAAGGCACGGCGCACTCGGGGTCCGCACCTGTCACATAGAAAAGGTGCGGTCAGGTCCGTAGGATCCATGACCATTAGGTGCAGGACCGCAGGTAATGTGAAGGAAAAGTGCGGACCTAGACATTTTTGTGCAAAAAACAGGGATTTTCTCCCTATGCACCGCGCCACTGGCGCGACGCTAAAATTTTAGAGCTCCAAATGAGGAATGGCTTGCAGTTTTGGATTCAACATGAAAAATTACGACCACTGGTGTTCGCGAAAGAAATTTTGACAAGATCTGAGTCTCCTAAAGATCAAAAACACTCAAAAATGACCTCTCTGGCACTTTTTTGACACAAAGGAAGCGGTCTTGGGAGAATGAAGATTTGGAGGGGCAAATGAGCACCAAATTCAAAAATTCCAGTGGGGTTAGAAGGTAGACAGGACAGGATTTCCAACAAGCCCACTTGGGAACATTTTGGACACCTACAAGTGCCCCAAAACAGGCCCCAAAGTAGCGCGACACATAGAGAAAATGGTGCAGCGCACAGAGGAAATATTGCCAATTTGCTTCCGTTTCGTGAAATTTCGGTTCGCGACTTCTCCAAGTGGGTCCGCTCATCTACACTTCAGTTTTTTGGCACCAAAGGCGACATTTAAAGAGTTTTTTCTCTAGATTGGTGTTATAGACATTTTTGTGCCTTACAGCTTTAAGCATGAAATGTCCATAATCCAAGGGATCCAAAGTCCCTAAAAGTGCTGTTCCTACCCCTAAAGGAACAAGGTCAACCAATGACAGCTTCTCCCATAAGTTCTCCACCAGAAACTACTCAGAATCAGTCAAATCAGGATCATTTCAGCTGCTACACTAACCACCTGCGTTGCATAGCACCCCAGTACACTAGCTAGGTGCGTTGAAACGCACCTAAATGCACTACCAGGGTGCGCTGAGCGGGAAATTCCAAATGGCAGTGTCATTCCGCGAGGTGGACAGACAATGGAAGCTTCCAGAATCTTCCTCAATGACACTTGCCTCACTGAGTTCAACCAAGGATGAGTAAGAGGCTCTCAGCCTCCAAGTGGAAGCAAGAATTGACAGAGAGAAGCCACAAGTCAAAACATAAGCTGACTCATCCTCTCTGCTTACATCTATATATGGATCCCTCATCCCAGAGATCCAGAGGCTGGAATTTTGTACTTTGCAGAGAATTGTTGTTGGTTTTGAGATTGAGATTAGTGCATTGGGTGATTTATGCTTTGTTGGAGATGAGGAAGGGATTCCTTTGCTGGGAGGTAGATGCTGGATCGGGACTCACTTGGTTATATCTCCTCTTGGACTTTCTTATCATATCAATAAAACTATTTGAGTTTCTCCTACATGCTTGTGTATCAATGATGTTTTGTTATATTTGCATGTTTAGCTTAAATCTGATCCTAAGCTATTTATGAATGTAAATCTATGTCTTTTGTGTAGTTTTCCTCTTCTGTGATCTTGCAGGAACTTGGTGAAGCTAGGCAAGTAAGGGAGCAGGCAGCAGGAAGCGAACAAAGAGGAGAGCGATTGGATCAACAAACTAGCGCAAGACACAGGTTAGTTCATCCTTCTTCTCCATTTACATTTCATAAAGAAGAATACGAAAGTAGTTTTCCTTGTTTGTTGCTAAGGCACTGTCACACCTTAGAGTGGGATAGGGGCGTTCTGAATAGATACTTTTCCCAACAACAAAATGGTGACTCCACTGGGGAACGTGTCTAGTTAGTTTATTTGTGTTTCTCTTGTTGTTTGTTTCATAAACACGAAAGTAGCAATCGAACTGCATTTGCCTTTATCAAATGCAAAGTAGCTGCTACTTCAATCCATTCACTAGGATTTGTTTATGATTTGAATAGCTGACCCACAAATGCTCTAATTGCCCTTTGTGATAGCTCTTAGTCCTCCTTTAAATCATCCCTCTGATTGTACCTTACTGATAGCTTTTATCCGGCCGAAAACCATAGATTAAACTGCAAACCGTGACCCAGAACCCAGAGAAAATTCTCGTTTCTGCTTCAGCGCAGGCTCTGTGAAGAGACTCTGCATTTCAACGCAGGTCCCAAGAGGGCTACCTGCGCTGCAATTCAGTTTCTCTATGCAACAGGTGCGCTAATCAGCCTTTGCCCTGTACAGCTGATGTTCTTTGCTTCATTTTGTTCAGCTTTATCTCTGATTTTTGCAGCCTGTTATCAGTGTGTGTACCTATCTGAAAACCCCTTTTCTTTGCCTTAATTCCGCCTCAGTTGTATAAAAGAAACTATATTTGTTTTTGTGTATTTGTTACGTCATTTACAGTTTCCCATTGCAAAAGTAAACTGGTCATACTGTCACCCTTAGATCTAGACCTGTCGTAAGTGTCGTTTTGATCTTAGGAGAAAGTTTGTTTGCTGTTGACATTTGATTGCGCTTTTAATTTTGCCTTTGGTTTGAATTTGTGAATTTCTAGTGTCGAAACAAGTGTTTACTTCAAAATCATAAAGTGTCGTAATCTTCTCTACCTTTTTGATTTCGAAAAGAAGCTTGTTTGTGTTTTTCACTTGAAATCGAATTCAAATTTGTACAACAACTTTCTTTTTAGGCATCAATATTAAGAAAGTGAAAAACAAATACATGCACATGTGCATTTGCATTTTGACAGTTTGTATGGCTTGATTTAGGAAAAGTGCATTTACAGTGTGCTCTTTGCTCTTTGAGAAAATATTGTGTCTTTCTTTTCCCCTTGTAGCTAGGATTTTCATTGTTGAAAAGAGATAAAAGCTTGCTTATCATCTTTAGACTGCATTTAGGAATTACATCTACATCTCGTGGTGATCCAAAAAGGAAAACTTCTAAGAAAGATCAACCTAAAATAAATTGAATGAACTTAACAACGCTTTGTAACTTAACGCACAACATAGAGGTCTAGGCTAGAGACGTGTTCCGGCATCGTAAAGCCTGGTAACTGTTGTCCTCACTGTTGGTTGGGTGATTCCTCCACTGTGAGCCGATAAGTGCCAGTACGGATTGTGCTCCCACGTACCGTCGAGTATATATTGGGAGACCCCTATAGGCATAAAACCTTTATCCATAGGAAGCTGTGTCGGCCGCCCTACTGATCGCAATGCACTGAACACAGCATTCGGGAAGATTGACCGCCCGTACTCTAAAAAGTATTCTGCGGTTTTGCGATTGGTTTGGCACTCCCTCTACCTAGATCTCCAGAGCAGTCCCTTTCATTCCTTTTCAGACTCCTTAACAGAAAAGGTCCATCTGAGCACTTTTCACTTCAGGCTCATTAAAAATCGAAGGAGACTAGAGTCATCTTTTGTTTTTTCTCGACTCTTAAAAACTGAAAAAACAAGTTGTGTCTAAAGCGTCTAAAATTCATTTAATTCGGAAGCACACTTTCCCCTTTTATTTTAGTTGATCGAGTAATCGACAATCGTGGAAGAAAGTCAATTGAAACCCCGTCGTTCGCGGAGGCTTACGAGTCAACCGTCTTTGTCTCCGGAATCGAAAACAGTACGGACAAAGCGAACTCGTTTAACCTGTTCGAAATCTCCTATTAAAGTTAGAACAAGTGTTCCAACAACATCCGAGATTCTGGTTACTCCAAACATTTCTGGAAACCCTGCCTCTACAGAAGAAGTTCAACAGCCATAGAGGGACAGTGATACTGATCCTAGTCTGAGAGTAAACACTTGTGTTACTGAACCAGTTCCATCTGCAACCGGTTCGGAGAGTCTTGCTCCTCAAACATCTGTCGCTGTCGATTCAGCCCCTTCTTCGGCACCAGAAATATTTTACGGACCTGACGGTCTTCCCTTTCCACCTAGTTTGATTGCGATGAAGAAATTGTAGAAGATCCTCAAACAAGTACTCCAACGCATTTTGGAGTCGGGGTCACTCTATTTCCTTCTTCATCAGAAGTTGGTCTACCACCAGCGGAAGTTCATGTAGAATCGCTAGGTAATCTTTTGGATAGACTCAAAATGTCTGAACAACCGTCAACATCTAGGACTGTGTCGACTGACACAGGGACAACAGAACTCCCTGCCGTCACTCCGACAATGTTTGCCGGCGTACCATCTATCCCGACTAGCTCACAACCGCTAGAAGGAGTCCATCCAGGGGCTATTTCGACAGTATGGTCCATTCCTGTTTGTTCCTCCAGAATAATATCCGGCAACTCTTATGTTGAGTCTCGACAAATTGATCCATTTGGAGGTCAATTTGGGCAATCCAGTCCCCAAGGGCAGACAATCCCCTTGAGTTCCAGATTACCACCGTATGGGGGACAGTATGCCCTTTCATTAACACCTCCGGGAGGATATCCATATGGGAGTTCACAACAATATTCAGGTTATACTGGCGTTACATCAAGTGGTTGGGTACCTATACTACCCCAACAACCAAGGGTTGTATATTCGATGCAACAATGCGTACCTGTGTCGAATATACCTACTACACCGGCTATTGTGACAGTGTCACAAGTTCAAACGTTGCCTGTTGTATGTCAACCTCAGATTTCTCAGGTTGTAATGCAACAGCCCCTTGACCCTGTGACTCAACCACAATCGCCAACTGGTGGGGCGACACAGGTCCAAACGGGTACAATTACCCCACACCTTGGTCCAACGGTTAGTATAGCGCAACAGAACATGGCTTCACAACCGTGGCTGGTGCAATACCAACAACCACAATTCCAACAAGTATACCAAGGTTCTGAGCAACAGATCTTTGTGAACAGTGGACAGTCGTACATTCAAAACGGTCAAAATCAACCATTTTACAATGGTCATGTCCACCAACCTTATCAATCATACCAGCATCAACTGCATTATGCTGGTATGCAAAGGCCAACTGCTCAGGCAATTCCATCATATCCTGGGTATGCTTCACCTAACCTGAATCAACAGTTACCATTCGTGGCAACTTTAGAGTTACCTGATTTACATCGGTTAACAAACGATCCAATTGCTTACGCCCCTTGGTGGCCAGCGATCCCTCATAAACTTCCATCAGATATTCCTAAATTTAATGGAAATCCAGGTGAAGATCCATCGAATCACGTGATGACATTTCATCTATGGTGTTCATCAAACACCCTAAACGATGATTCGATAAGGCTTCGCCTTTTTCAGAGGACGTTAACGGGTCCAGCGGCAAAATGGTATATTGAATTGCCTAAAGCTTCGTTCGACAACTTCAGTACCTTAGCCACGACTTTTTTAACCCATTTTCAATTACCGATAAGGTATGAAACGGGAACGGAACTCCTCACCAACTTCAAACAGACAACGGCCACTCACATATCTGATCATATACATGAGTGGTGATGTCGTCGTAGGATGGTAAAAACGTACGTTCCCAATCAGCTATTAGCTGAATTGTTTATAAAGTCTTTACTACCTTCCATCACAGAAGATGTGGCAAAGGGGGGAGTCGTAACGGAAGAGCAAGTTATAGCTCGTGCACAATATCTGGACTTGATCTATACCCAGTTCGGCACGCTCTACGACAAAATACCCGACGCCCCTAGACCGGAATCCTCAATTCCTCCTCCTCCTAAATCAAACAATGACTCTCACGCCGACGATGGCGTGATTGGCACGACAAACGCGAAGTCGACAAAGGCTACATCCAAGAAATCCCGTAAGATTTCAGATCAAAATGCAAAAGACGAAATTCTTGCTTCGGAAGTAAATGTCGTATCGACAGATAAAGGCAAAGAAACCAAACAACCAGGAAGCAAGAAGAAACAAGGCAAAGGGAAGAAGAAGAAACAGGATGAGTCATCTCCTGAAAAAACTTCTTCAAACCCTCCTGGAAATAGGAAACCCCCCTCAGGATGTCACATATGTGATGAGGATCATTGGACCTCACAATGTCCATACAAAGTTGAGCTTAAAAGATTCTTTAAGAGTTCGAAAACCTCAGCTGTGTTAACTGATCCGTTTCCAAATCCAGGAACAAATCTGGTTGATAGTGGAAATGCTTCCCCGTCTCAAGTGCTAATGTTGTCGATTTCGAAGCAGCAAAATGATGCTTTGATTTCGATAAGGAACAAAGATTACGCAAATCTGCAGCTGTCGAATGACAAGGATAAAGATCAACCAAGTAGTTCGACAACAACTTCGACAGAAGTTGTACCACCCATCATTCCTGAATTAACAATAAAACCGCCAAAGGGAGTAGTACACAAGTTGACATTTAATCCTCACGCCAGAGCGGCGCAACATTATAACATAGTGGAAGATTTGGCCCAATCGCCATCCGCTATGTCGACTCTTGAAGTACTACAAAATTGACCATCCCAAAGGCAGGCTTTGTTATCAGCCATTGGTGGGGTTGACCCAAAGGATTCCAATCTTGTATCCTTCGACCACAAAGGATACGATCCTCAGTTACCAGCCCAACTAGCTTTCCTTATTCAAGTGAAAGCCCTCAACAAAACTGTTCATCGAACTGTTACACTAAAAAATGTCACCATGATTATTTACAGTTAGTATGGCTCTATCAACAGTCATGCTATCCTCCTGGGCAAGTCTTATGCCTCTGCTCTCCATGTCAAACTCCAAAAAGAGAGAAAGTCTTTATAAATGTATTTATCTCCAGGTACGCAGGTTCTCTCAACCTTACCTGCGGATACGCACCTAATGTTCACAAAAGCTGCGTACTTGTACGCTCTGTATGTAAAGGGGCAGGTGCGTACCCCTGTAAAGGTCAAAATGCGCAAGTTTCATCTTTAAAAAGTTACTTGTGGTCATTTCTAGAGCATTCTAGAAGGTTGTTCAACGTGTATTGAGTGCCTCCAGATGGTTCATGTACCCCTACCAAAGAGGAACTTATCCCATCAATAAGGGAGCTATCCCATCCAAAGAGGGGATTATCCCATTGATGGTGGACCTGATTAACTTCCTCTTGAGCACTATAAATACAGGCATTGGGCCAGAAGGAGGAGAGGTTGAAAGCTGAACATTCCTAAGGGTAGATGCTGCTGGAATTAGGACTTCCTTGTAGAAGCTTGTGAGGAGAGATTACCATCTTTACTTGTTTCCATTGGGAGGTGGGTGAGCTGATCAGAGTAAGGGAGAACTCTTGTGGACCCTGGGAGGAGCTTGCACAACACCAAGGCTCAGGTTGTAATGGTTCCTTTTGTTACCTTTAATACAAATTAGTCCATTCTTCTCAACAATTTGTTATCTATGAGTTGTTTCATATACTCCTTGGTCTATATGTTAAATATGTTTTATTTTATGTGATATTCAGGTGCTATTTAATTGTGTGACTGTTGGTGAATGCAGGTTTCGAAGAGAAGGAGGAGCTCATCCTGATCAACGAAGTTGGACTACTGTAACAACGTTGGGTTACAGGTAAGATCTAAACACTTGATTTCTCATATTGTAATGCATGTTTAGATAAGGATTGCTCTCATTTGTCTTGTTTGTCACTAGAAAGTCTTAGGCTTCTAGGGAGGTTGAATGTGTCCGCACTATCGACTCTTTCCGCCTGACACAAACACTTATTGATGAGGGGGCATCTACATGTATTATGTCGATGAGTTGTTGGAAAACTTTAGGATCTCCAACCTTGTCGCGATCTTCGACGACGTTAAAAGCATTCGATGGAAGGACATATACACCATATGGTATCCTAAGTAACTTGAAAGTTGAACTAGGAGGGAAAACAATAGAAATTGATGTTGAAGTAATCGACGAAAACCTTGATTACAACATCCTATTGGGAAGACCCTGGATATATGCCATGGCCGCAGTTGTGTCGACCTACTTCAGGAAGATTGCATTTCCCTTCCAAGGAGGAATTACAATCGTCGACCAACAAACATTTCTCCCCAACAGTTCACAAGTTACGGGAAGCATTCCAATGATCCATGGAAGCAATCATTCGCTCCAAAATATCGGAGTAGGTCTCCTAAAAGACCCTGCCTTAATGGGTACTTTTTCCCTACCGCCTCCGAGTAACCTGGCGGAAGTGGCCACAGTGGAATATGAAACCTTCTATATCTAATGGATTTGGACTCCGAGGACGGTTCTTATCTCGTGTCAACCTCGTTAAAAAATGAAACAAGGAGTCATGAGGATAGTTCTTTTACTGTGTCAACCTCATTAAAAAATGAAACAAACCCCCTTTCCAAATCTCAAAGGTAAACCTTCATTCCAACCACCGAGTTGAATGCAATGAAGCTTGGGGGGCATGCACCTCGATTTTCGTTATTATGCTAGGGGCATGAAAACTTATCACGAGCAGTGTTACTGCAGGGTTCAAGCTCGTTAAAAAATAAACCTGCATCGAGCAGTGTTTACCGCGAGGTTCAAGCTCGTTAAAAAATAAACCCGGACCGAGCAAATGTTTCCACCCGCGTTTAAGCTTGTTAAAAAATGAACTATCCCCTGGTAAATAACCACCGTGAATGAAGCATTTTCAGCCATTAAAGCCTTGGTCGTGTTTGCATCGTAACCTCCACTTTTCCATTAGCCGATCATTCACCTCCATTTGATTGTTTACCCATTTTGAGGAACAACTGCGAAGAGTGATTTCACTAGCCATCCTTGTGACACTCCCGTGATTGGAAAATTCCAAACCTTACCTGGAATCAGCTGCTACCCATTTTATCACTCGTTCCTCAAAAGATGAGTCTCCTTTAAGCTCTTTTCATCTGACACGTAAAATATGAAAAGATTGCCGAGTTTTGGCCTTCCAGCTCGTTAAAGCGACAGGAAGTGCTATCCCTCCTCTAGATTTTAATCTTTTTGGACCTGAGGGATTATTGCACAAAAAGATCGAGCGCTTGTTTTGTTCGGCTCGTTAAAACTATCAAAAACTCATCCCTTCTGTATTGTTTTATACTTTTTCAGACTTAAGGGATTAGATGAAGAAAAAGGAACTTCCGGAGTTACCTTTACGTTCCTTTTCAGACTCTCTAAAAATGAAAAGGACCGAGTTATCTTTGTTGTTAAACTCGTTAAAAACATTAATAGCGACAAACTTGTCTTTAGACAAGAATGAGTTTCACTATTGCTAGGCTCGTTAAAACATAGCGATGGGTTTGCCCGAAGGGCAAATTATAGAACAAGCATATGTTATCCTCCTCAAGCTTGACAAAAATAAAGAGGTACTGGTCAGCAATGAATGGGGAAAAATTGGGAAGAAACTCAAAGAATCTTTATTGGTAGCAAGTCGCTCTTGAACATGACACTTCCACTCCGTGCCTGAGTCGGGTTGGGTTGTTTCATTCACCGGTCACATCACCATGGTCTCGCCATACCATCCACCTTTGGGGTAAATGCTACCAATCCATCATATAAGTGTCGCCGATATGTTCAAGAGAAGTCATCCAGAGAAGTCACCCGTGTCCCATCCACTACCATACATTATACTTCATTCTTTCATGACCGCCACCCTGAACCATATATCATCAGATCGTTTTCACCTCCATCAAAATCATTTGCTCCGTTCCGTGTCATTGATGTGGGATTCATCAAGGCCCTCCTTTGACGGATCGCTTCTTGTCGACATCAGCTCATTATCCAAGAAGTTGATCTAGGAACACCCCTTCAGTACTTTGAAGCTTGCATGCCTCAATGGCAAGTTTCTCACTTCCGGCGACAGGTATACATCAATGACCTTCGACCGAAAGATTTTGCGTGGTGTTCGATGCTAAGTCCTTTATTCACACCACGTGAATTGTACTGCAGTACCTTGAGGGTCATTATCATTATTGGTGATTCCTCTCGCGCTTGTTAACAATTTACATCATTGACTGGTAATCAAGCGATGTCTTTCCATGTTCGACTTCAAAACATTTCTCACATGGATCGACTTGTACTTTGAGTGAAGATCGGACGAGATTGAAGACCCCGGATCTAGTTTCATCCATCCGGGTTGCGATATATATTCAGGAAAAATAAAAACATTGACATGTACAACATTGCAGCACAGATAATCATCCTACCAAAAGGATTTCATCAGAATCATCAGTCTACCATCAGACGATTGTCTGTCCTATGTACATAAAAATGAATTTACAAAGCTGAGCATGGGAATGCCCACCTCAGCTAGATCATGAAAATAGTATGAAGATGATGTATTGTATTGTATCTTATTACAGGTCTCCTCCCAGCATTGAAAGAACTTCGGATCCTCCTAATAAAGCATTTCACCCGATAAACGGCCTCATACTTTAGGGGGCAACTGTTATAGACATTTTTGTGCCTTACAACTTTAAGCATGAAATGTCCATAATCCAAGGGATCCAAAGTCCCTAAAAGTGTTGTTCCTACCCCTAAAGGAACAAGGTCAACCAATGACAGCTTCTCCCAGAAGTTCTCCACCTGAAACTACTCAGAATTAGTCAAATCAGGATCATTTCAGCTGCTACACTAGCCACCTGCATTGCATAGCACCCCAGTACACTAGCTAGGTGTGTTGCAACGCACCTAAATGCACTACCAGGGTGCGCTGAGCGGGAAATGCCAAATGGCAGTGTCATTCCACGAGGTGGACAGACAATGGAAGCTTCCAGAATCTTCCTCAATGACACTTGCCTCACTGAGTTCGACCAAGGATGAGTAAGAGGCTCTCAGCCTCCAAGTGGAAGCAAGAACTGACAGAGAGAAGCCACAAGTCAAAACATAAGCTGACTCATCCTCTCTGCTTACATCTATATATGGATCCCTCATCCTAGAGATCCAGAGGCTGGAATTTTGTACTTTGCAGAGAATTGCTGTTGGTTTTGAGATTGAGATTAGTGCATTGGGTGATTTATGCTTTGTTGGAGGTGAGGAAGGGATTCCTTTGCTTGGAGGTAGATGCTGGATCGGGACTCACTTGGTTATATCTCCTCTTGGACTTTCTTATCATATCAATAAAACTATTTGAGTTTCTCCTACATGCTTGTGTATCAATGATGTTTTGTTATATTTGCATGTTTAGCTTAAATCTGATCCTAAGCTATTTATGAATGTAAATCTATGTCTTTTGTGTAGTTTTCCTCTTCTGTGATCTTGCAGGAACTTGGTGAAGCTGGGAAAGTAAGGGAGTAGGCAGCAGGAAGTGAACAAAGAGGAGAGCGATTGGATCAACAAACTAGCGCAAGACACAGGTTAGTTCATCCTTCTTCTCCGTTTACATTTCATAAAGAAGAATACGAAAGTAGTTTTCCTTGTTTGTTGCTAAGGCACTGTCACACCTTAGAGTGGGATAGGGGCGTTCTGAATAGATACTTTTCCCAACAACAATTGTCTTCTATCCAAGTGGGAAAGGAAGGAAAACAGTCACCCAACGCCAAATGTCATGTTTGTAGCGCTGCACCTGTAGCTGATGGTTGGCTCTCCATCTCCATTTCGCAATGATTCGAGTAACTCCCCAACCCTTGGGCATTCTATCTCTTCCTCAAACATTCTATATATTGTATGCAAGTTATTTGCAAAGGGTTGGTTGGCTTGTAACTTCTAGGAGACTGTGGGAAAGAAACTCTGTTTCTTCACTGTGTATTTTTGACAGAGAATTAATGAAAGGCAATGGCTCTGTTTCATGAGATTCTTGTGGTTGTGAGTGTAGAAAATGTATTTCTTATGTGTTCATATGTATTTAGTTATGTTTCATAATTCATTTCATGCTCATTTCCAGTGAAATTTTCTGAGTGAGATTAGGTAGAATCCAATTTTTATTGCTCTGCCTGTGGGAAAATTTCATGTTCAATGTTATTCTTCTGTTGAAAAGGATTCATGTCACTATGCCATTTTCACTTTCTTCAGCAATCTATTCATGCCGCGGTACCTCAAACTAGCTTGTTACATTTTCCACCTACCTTGGCTCACGGAATAATCTGTGCCTTTGTATTAAATTCTCTGTTCTTTGCTGAGCGCCGATCCCATAACATCATAGAAGCTCAGTCATTCATAAAATTGTTTTCAGAATCCCTTTTCACTTACTAGCCTAAGGTAAATATTGCATTGTAAGTCATCTCAGACCATTTTTGCTTATCCATTCACTGAGCGTGACTCGGAGAGAGCCCTCTCCTGCTCTGGTAGGGCTAGCTACCAGACTGAGTGTGGTTTGTGGTTACCCTAATTTTTGCCTTCCTTCAGCCTAAGGAAGATTTAGGTGCTAACAATAGGAAAAACATTATTTTATGGAGATGTCAAAGACATCATTAGGTTAGTGATGTCTTGACTTCCAACTAATTTATTACTATTCATTTTGTAGTCGTACTGAGACAGAGAATTGATAATTGGCCTGCAATTTCTATTGAAAACCATGTTTAACAAAGAACGCCAAAGAAACATTAGCCACAAGAATATTGCAAGAACATGATACTACAAAGATTCACCTTACTAATATATGATTCCTAAGAGAGCTGGGGCTACCAAAACATCTAGTGCTTAGTGTTGAAAATTGTCATGAAAATAGCAGTGGTGTGTACAAGTACATGAATTGTTGACACCCTTGCATGACAAATCAACACATGGAGAGTTCACAAAGTATATGGAAACTTGCCAAGTGATGTATTCACTCTCTCTCTCTCTCACACACACACACACACACACACACATATATATATAACTTGATTATTTTATTTATCTCTACTATGAATAGAAGTAAAAGTGGTCATTTGTATATTGATTGAAGATTCCAGAACATTCCATCAATTTGATCAATAGGAATGAAGTCAATTGTTTACTAAGTTTCTATCAATTAATTGAATTTGTTCTTTGTCCATCAAATTTCCACAATATTATGAAATTTTCAATCGAATTAAGTTTCAACAACAAAAGGCACTATGTAAAACATCAACTTGTTCAATATCATTAAAAAATGGAGGTTAACCAGTGTATCATACATAGTTGTTTTCCTCCTCTACTTGTCCTCTTGTTCCCTTCAAATACGCTATCGATTATATGGCCTCTCTCACCTTCTTCACCAGGGCCGCAAATAAACATATTCCTTTAGTGCAAAGTTGTTTAGCTTAGCCAACTTCAATGAGAGCAGGTTTAGAGGTTTCAGGCGGCCTATTGAAGGAGGAGGGAGGAGCAGTAGGAATGTAACCTTTAGAATATGATTGTGTGGTTTCCTTCTAACTAGAGGGGAAAATCATGTGATTCTAAAATATGCCTACTCTATGGCCTTTGAATTAACTACCTATTGTTAGGTAGGGTTTAGTCAATTCCTTCATGATGGTTATTGCCTCCATTATTGTCTGATGCAAGTGGAGATTAGTAGAACTTATACATGCACTTGTGGAGTGTTGTCTTGGTAATAATGACGAGGTTGACATGCATTGATCCACTCACTAATCGAACTGAAATACTAAGTGTATGTTATCTCCAATAACCCCAATGAAGCACTACTAAAGAGAACAAAATGAATTTGTCTTGGCAAGAAGCCATGAAAGGTACCCATTTTACAATGCATATAAGTAACATAAAATAGTTGCAAGAATAGGAAAGAGGGAAAACGACATGGGAACAAAACCCCCCCTCAAAATGCAATAATGAAAAATAAATACAATCGATAGGAAGTTGTGTCCTTCACCCCAAGGTGGTTTTGGAAAAAGTGAAACTTCTACTCATTGAAAGTCTTCGAAAAGATGTCAACATTCTATTCAGAAATGGGACAGTGATACAAGTCTATGATCCCATAATGTACCAATTCATAGATGTAGTGCATGTGGATCTCAATGTGTTTCATTCATTGTCATTGCATTGGATCTCTACAAAACTTTAGTTTTATTTAACTATCGCACCAAATCATAGTCAAACGATGAAATTTGATACCAAAACTAGTGAGAAAGTCTTGAAACCAAATAACCTGAATGGAAATGTTGATTTTACCTTTATATTCAACTTCTTTAGGTGATAAATCAAATATGGATTACTTTTCATTGGACCAAAAAATGGGATTGGAACCCAAATTGAGAACATATCCTAGAGTGGACTTGTGATCAATGTTATCACCATCTTGAAACAATTTGGCCAATGATATTCAAAGTATATTCTACTACATAATGAATCCCATAGTTGATGGTTCCCTAGACATATCTGAGTATGCTCTTGGCAAATTTTCAATGCAAATCATGTGGCTCTTGCATGTATCTAGAAACTACACCTACTACAAATGAGAGATCTAGACAAGAGTGAGTGAGATAGAGGAGACTTCGCATAAGTTGTATGTACATGGTATAATCAACCAACGATGTATCCTTTCCATCCTCAATATGTATCCATGATAAGAAAAGTGTAAACATTGGCTTGCAGTTAGTCATGTGAAAGCGAACTAAGAGATCTCTCGCATACTTGGACTGAGAAATTTTGATCCTTGAATCATTCTGGTTGATTTCTAGTCTAAGGAAGAAGTGTAACAACGCAAATATATCATGGAAAATTTTTATGCAAGTGGTTTTCTCTATAGCAATGATTGAGGATAAACTACTTATGATTAGTAGATCATCTACATAGAGCATTATGAGCAACAAAGGGTGAGACATTCTTATCATATAAACATTTGGATCATATTTACACCTAATGAAGTGTTGATAGAGTAAATAGGAATCCATTTTAGCATAAAATTCTCTAGGTGGTTTCTCGATGCCATAGAGAGACTTATTGAGTCAACAAACTAAATATGAATTCTTTATATACCCTGTGGTTGCTCTAGTAAATTTCCTCTTTGAGATCATCATGAATAAATAAATTATTCACATCCATGTGGTGAACCTCGCACCCTCTTGTTGTTGCAATGGAAAAATGAAATCAAATAGAGTCCATTTTGGCCACTTGAACAAAAAGTTTCATCATAATTAATTCCATGAACCTGTTGAAAGCCATTGGCCACCAACCATGTTGTGTATCAGCTCACAAGTCCATTCACTACTTTCTTTGTCCCATAGACCCACTTGGCATTTGAGAAGTTTATGATTTGAGGGAAGCAGAACAAAGTCCCAACTTTGGTTCTTAATCGGAGGGAGTTGTACTCCTTGTCCATAATTTCTTCCTAGAAAGGATTCCTTGCAACTTCTGCATGAGATTGAGGATTGGATTCTATAACTGTGTAGAAATGCATGGGAATAACTAGTTCTCTAGTTGTGAGTGCATAAAGTGCCTCTTCAAATTGAGATTTCATGGCAGGATCATCCAATAGATCACTTGTGAGGTGTCACTTTTGTGATGAAAGTGGTCAAGAATATGAATCTTCACATGCTTGCTCATGAGCTTTTGAATCAGCTTTGGAACTCATATATGAAATCTAATTTGAATGATAGGATTCATCTTCTCTTAGATCTATTATAGGAGGCAACACACAAGTTGTTACATGTTGTTCCTTAGATGCATGCAAGGGACTTTTGTCAAAGTAGACACTCCTCTCAATGAAGAGATTTTATATTGAAAGATCTAGTATTTTGTATCCCTTTACACCATTTGGATGTCCAACAAATATGCACTCTTTGCTTTGAGGCTCCAAATCCCTCCTCTTTTCTGTAGGAATGTGGGCCCATGTGCAAGATCCGAAAATGTAGAAATGTGTAACTTTTGGTTTCATGCCACTCCATGCTTCAAAACATGTTTTCTTCTGTAATAGATTTGTGAGGAGATTTATTTTGTGTATACGATGTATAGTTTATTGTTTCAGCCCACAATTTGGAAGGAAGGGACCTTACATGCAACATGCACCTGACCATCTCTTTTAAGGATCTATTCTCCCTCTTAGATACTCCATTCTACTATAGAGTGTATGGAATTGTGTTGCAACTATATTCTTGCGTCATCACAAAAATCTTGGACATCCTTGTTAACATACTACCCACCATTTTTTACAAAGTATCTTAATCATAATTCTAGACTACTTTTATATGTGCACTTTGAAAATCTTCAAATGCTCAAACAATTTGGATTTGAGTTTGAGAAAGTACACCCATGTGTATCTCGTGCAAACATCTATGAATATGAGTACATGCTTGGCTTTGAATATGAAATGATATTGAAATGGCCCCATAAAATCATTGTGAACAAGCTCCAGGGGAGATGAGGCCCTCCATGCATGTCTCTTCCTAAGCTTTTCTTATGGATTCTTTCCAAGGGCACATCCTTCACAAACTCGATCAGAAAATTCTATAGCAGGAAGGCCTTTCACCATCCCCTATTTTCTAAGCCATTGCATGTATATGAAATTTAAGTGTCCAAACCTTTCATGCCAAATTCTACTTTTATCATTTGGATGCACCAATGATATATTGGAATATGATTGAGAACAAATTTAGAAAAAGTGTACAAGCAAGACTAATGATTTAACTTACCAATTATAATTTTGGAGTTATCTTACATGTCATACATGCTCACCAAATATGGAGTGAATTCAACTCTCCTTCCAGTTTCAACATGTGTCATTTGATACACAAAGATAATATTCACTTAAAGATTCATAATATGTAGGAAATTCTTGCAACTTCCATCTCTAAGATCTACCCTTGCTTTTCTAGTTTCCTCTGCTAAAAAATCATCTCTCATGAGAATAAGAGGACCAACATATGGTTTTAAATATGAGAGATCATATTTTGTGGCTACCATGTGATGTGAAGCTCCATAATCTATGATTCATGCATAAGGAGAAGAATGAATAGCAATTAATGCATGTGCATTCCCTCTTGTTTTAAGTGTTCTTTCTCCCTGGTTCTTCTTGGAACTCTCGAATACAGTCACCAAGAGTGTTATTTTGAAGATTTTGTGCCATGAAATCAATTTTATTCTTCATGCACGATGATTCTAGATGGTAAACGTGGTTACAATAGTTGCAGTTTCATTGCCCCTTCTTTCCCCTCCTTTCCTTCAAGCTAGTACATTCATTTGTAGGTTTGGGATTGCCCCATTTCTTGGATATGGTTCTTTTTCCTTGCCTTTTCCTTTGGATTATTGATTGGATTTCAAGTTGGACTTTCCCCTTTCATGCATAATGAGTGCATGGGTTTTGAAACTTTTCAGTGTGCCCATATTTATGAGCTTATCTTGCTCATGTATCAGGGACTTAATAAAGGCATAAAGTGTGAACATACTTCAAGTTTCTCTAGTTGCAAGCCTGACTGTGTGAAAAGTGAATACAAATATAGGATACTTTAGACCCAGTTTTGAAAATATGGAAATAATTAATTGGTTTTCTTTCTTTGATTTGTTTATATTGCATTCTTTCAATTGGATTAACAAGGATTTGAAACTTGTGAAGAAATATTGAATGTTTTTTAAACTACTTGGATCCAATAAATTGAGCTCATTTTCAAGGATAATACCCCACATCTCATACTTCTTCCTAAATAATGTCTCCAGAGTGGTCCAAACTCGATTTGTTGTGGTGCATGCTTTAATATGAAATAATCATTCTGAAGAAATTGATAAGCGTAGGAGACTAAAGGCTTTGTCCATGCGGTTGAAATATCTCATGATCTTCTTAATTAGATTTGGAACTCAGATATGAAATCTTATCCAAATGATAGGATGCATCTTCTCTTAGATCTGCTACAAGAGGAAACACACAAGTTTCTACATGTTGTTCCCTAGATGCATGCAAGGGACTTTTGTCAAGGTAGATACCCCTCTCAATAAAGAGATTTTCTATTGAAATATATAGTAGTGTGTATCCCTTTACACCATTTGGATATACAACAAAAATGCACTCTTTTCTTTGACTCCAAAGCCTTCCTCTTTTATGTAGGAATGTGGGCCCATGTGTAAGATCCAAAAATGCATAAATGTGTAACTTATGGTTTCATGCCACTCCATAAATTTTTTTTTAACTGTAACGGGTATGTTTTTATTTATTTGGAGAAAAAGATTGGACTTACGCCATGGCAGCCATCATTACATTGCATCTGTTTCTGTTTCTTGTGCTATTACAAGTTGCAGCTTCCTCATGGGTTACAGAGTTGGAATGAGCTATCGCCATTTATGAGAAGTTGTCCTTTCCCAAGTGTGCAACCTTTGTTCGCCATAAGATCTGCTTCACTGTTCAAGTTTCTGAGGATATGGAGGAATTTGTAGGAGTCGAAGTCGAGCAGGACTCTCTTTAATCTGCTCAGAGTTTTGTTGAGGCTTGCATTGGTGAACAATTTTTCCGTATTTAATTTTTTTATTAAGATCTCTGAGTCTCCAAAAGCTTGGAATTCTTTGTCACCTCTGTCTCTGGCTATTTGACAAGCTTTGAGGAGGCCTAGGATCTCTGCTTGGTTGTTGGTTTTCTGCCCGATGCCCCAGCAAAAGCTGTCCCTTCTTGATCCGTCCGGGGCATAGATGACCCCTCCAGCTCCTGCTGCCCCAGGGTTGCCTTTGGAGGCTCCATCGAAGAATATCGTAGTTATTTTTTGTTTTCGCCACCATTCATGAATGGTAGCTTCGGAGTCTCTTTTGCGCCATTCCGGATTCACTGAATGAGGGGCTGATAGCTGCTTCCGAGGGTGGGGGGAAAGGGGACCCAGCCACCTCTCTTCTTCAGGGAGAAGCAAAGGATCTTCTGAAAAATATTGTTGTTGGGCTGCTTCCAGGAGGAAGGATTTGGCCTTTACTGCTACCGAGAAGGGAGCTTGCACCTTTTCATTGAATATCAGATCATTCCGGGCCAACCAAATCTGCCAACACACAAATTTGGGGATAGCGTTCCAGACTTTTCTCCAAAAGGATTTGCTGGGGATTTTATTGGGATAACATTGATTCCATGAGTCAAATAGATCAGCAACATAGTTAAATGGGGGGACTATGATTTGTAGCTCATGGAGAATGAGTCGCCACACTTTTGTAGTAAACTTGCATTCCATGAAGAGGTGCTTGGCTATTTCTAAGCTGCTTCTGCACAGCTCGCATCTATGCGGCCCAACTATGCTTTTTTTCATCAGGTTGTCTCCAGTTAACAACTTTTTATGGACCAGCTTCCTCTTTGTATAAATTCAGTGTAGATTCAAACTACTAATTGTAATTTACTAAAACAATAGACTTGAATCTACTCTACTCATCAGCGGAAACAATTAAACAATCACAAAATCATGAAGCATACAAGAGAAAGAATTCAATCAACACATTACACAATGATTTCCTAGGGAAAGCCACAACTAAAAACCCCTGCTATCTATATATTGCATTAGTTAGAAAATATGAGAAGATTACAATGCTTTGCTCAAACCCGAGCAACCTCTGCACTATCTCTATTTGTCTCACAACTTCCTAGAAAACACTAGGCCAATACTTAACCAATTTTCTGCTTACCCGAGTTCCTATTTCCTTATGTTGTTTCCTTCGGAATTAGCCCCTATTAATTAGGGAAATTCCTCAATTGGAATTGTGCAATCATCATTGCCCTTCCTCTAACTACATGCACTACCTGTACAATTTAGATGATTATACAACTAATAATACATTGTCCCTCAACTCCAATATCAACTGGGTAACTCTCAAATATGACATGCATAAGTTATTTATGAGTGAATCATCAGTTAACTGGTTGAACACATGAAGCAACACCCCACTATTTGACCTCCTACCAGTTCCTCCATAAGTTGGAATTATTTTAACTGACTTTAACTCAATTAAACTGAATTAATTAATTACAACTTAAAATAAACTCAATAAGGTCTCCTATAAAGTAGGAGACACTCTACATGACTCAAGTTAGAACCTCAACTCAAATTAACTAAGCCAATTAAGTCAATTTAACTTAGTTAACTTGTACAAGTTGTCTTGTGATGTGGAATTAAAATTTAATCCTAATTTAATCCAAGGAAAAAATTAAATTAGGATTTTTGTGTTGCATTTTCAACACTCCCTCTCAATAAGAAAATTATCTACTACCCCAATCCTCCCTCTATGGAACTCAAATTTTCCTCTTTACAATGCCTTAATCAATACGTTTTCATCCCTCTCCTCTGTATGAATTTAATCCTGCAACATGATTCTCCTTTGCAGATAATCTTGTAGATGGTGATACCGGATGTCGATATGCTTGGAGTTTGATACAACTCCAATTGTCACAGTAAATCACTGTAGGATCCATTTTTTGACCAAATAACCCAACAAGGATCTTCCTCATATAGATAGCCTCACAAGCTGCTTGATGAACAACCATGTACTATGATTCTGTCGAACTAAGTGCAACTAATCTCTGCTTCCTGTTGTACCAAGAAATTGTGGATGACCCAATGTTGAAGATTCCCCTTGATGTTCTCTTCCTGTCAGATGGACTCCTTTCCCAATTCGCATCTGTGAAGCTTTGCAACTTCACTCCCTCTGTCCATCTGTACAAATGACTAAATTGAGTGGTTCCTCTGAGGTATCTCAACACATGTTTAGATGCCTTCCAATAGAGTTCGGTTGTCTTAACCATTGCTTGACTAAGCTGGTTAACTGCAAAACATATGTCTAGTCGTTTTTTCACCAAATACATAAGTGAACCCACAACCAGCCTGTAAATAGTAGCCTCCACTACTTCACCTGAAGTAGCATCTTCCTTCCTCTAATTACCTCCTAGAGGAGTCTTGATGGGTTTGTTTCTCTCCATGTGGAACTTCTTCATTATATTGTTGGCATACTTGCCCTGAGAGACAAACAATTCCTCATCTCCTTTCCATACCTCCATACCAAGGAAATAATGCATGAGCCCCAGGTCCTTCATCTCGAATTCTCTTGCAAGATCCTCTTTGCAATGCTTTACCAACTTCTCATCACCTGTTAGAATTAAATCATTGACACATAATACTATAATCAACAATTTACCTTCAACTGTAGTATGGTAAAGGTTCACATTTGCTTCACTTTTGGTGAAGCCCAACCTAGTGAAATAGTTATAAACCATGGTGTACCAAGTACGAGGTGCTCGTTGCAATCCATAAATCATTCAATTGAGTTTGCACACATGTGACTCTCTATTGAAGGTCTCAAATCCTTCCAACTGCTTAATGTACACCTCTTCCTCAATCACTTCATTGAGGAATGTTGTCTTCGCATCCATCTGGTGTATATTCCACCCATCCGTGTTGAAAGTGCTAGAATATATATGATTGAAGATTACCTGAGATAACCCTTTGGCCACACATATGGCCTTGTTTTTCTCCACACTCCCATATTCTACTTTCTTTACCTTGTAAATCCATTTGGAACTCACCACTAACTTGTCTGCCGGTCTTGGGACCATTTCCCAAACATTATTTTTGATAATGGAGGCATACTCATCAACCATGGCATCAACCCATACTATTTTATTTCTTCCTTGAATGAGGATGGCTCAATCTCTACACTCTCCCTCATGAGAGCCATGTAGCTAGTGTACCGATCTGGTGACCTCCTATGCGTGTGTTGTGATGTGGGTGCTCCCACATTCGCTCTAGAATCATGCATCAATATGTCATTCTCTCTGGTGTGTTTCCTTTAATCTTTGGAAGTATATGAATGAGTGCGTGCTTCCACTCTCTACTCCTTTGCATGTGGCTGCTCCACATCATCTCGAGGTTCTTCCTTTGGAGATAAAAGCTCCTCTTTTCCATGCAGAAGCTCCCTCCCAAGGGAACATTTCATGGCCTTATCTTCATTTAACTTCACATCTCTACTAACCATTGTCATCCTATGAAATGGAAGGTACACCTGATAGTTGTGAGGTGTATCAATGTACCCAAAAAATATTCCCAAATCAACTGTTGGTTCTAGATTTTTCCTTGCATCCTTGGTAACATGCAAGTAAACTGATGAACCAAATATCATTAAGTGTGCCGCATCTAGTTTATTACCTAAAAAATCTTCTTCTGGTGTAGTCATCCCAAGAATCCTATGAGGACTCTTGTTTTTCACATATACAACTATGTTGCATGCTTCAGCCCACAAGGCCATGATCATGTAACATCGCCCGTGCAGCTCCCACAATAATTTTTTTCTTTCTTTCAACCACCCCATTTTGTTGTGGGTTATGGGGTGCTATTGACTCCCATCGAATGCCTTCTGATGCACATAATTTCTTGAATTTATTCGACACATATTCTACACCGTTATCACTCTTGAGAGCCTTCACTTTCCTGCCAATGTCTTTGTCAACAAGTTCTTTAAATTCACAAAATTTAGCGAATGTCTAATCTTTCTTCTACATGAAGAAAATCCAGCATTTACGAGAGAAATCATCTACAAATATTACATAATACTTGTTCTTGGTCATGGAGGTTGTCAAGAATGATCCACACACATCTGAGTGAACTCTTTCAAGGATTGCTTGCACTCGATTGGCCTTATCATGAAAGGTGGATTTCGTGTACTTCCCCATTATACACTCTTTGCATGTATTTATTTTCTCTAGTGCACCCTTGGGTAGTCCTGTACAAATATGCTGCATGATCTTCAAAGCTTCGTGGTGCAATAGACCCAATATTCTATGCCACAACTCACCGATGTCTCGTATCTGCACTTTCTCTATTTTGTGGCCAAAGAAGCACAATGTTCAACATCCAATTTGCAGAGGTTCTTCACTTGAACCCTGATCTTCTTCACTTGTTCTGAGGATATGTGACGAAGGAAATCATTTCCTTTTCTCAATATCACATTGTAGCCACAATCCTCCAACATAGAAACTGAAACCAAATTATTATTCAGACCCAGAACATACATGACATCTTTTAATGTGGGAGGAGAACCAAAATCCCTCTGAAAAGTAATAGTATTGATACCAGTCACGCTATACCTTCCACCATCTTCCATTTTGATGTGCATCTGTAGGTCCTCCTCCTCCAAGTCATTGAAGAATTATTTGTCGTCGGTCATATGTAATGAGGCTCCACTATCCATATGCCACACACTACCCATCACTAATGTCACCATGCAAGTGATGAGGGTGAAATCTAACTCAAATTGTAAAGCAAGAGCTTCATCCACCGCTCCTCCTAAGGGTTTCTTGTCAGCCTCATGCAGACACTTCATGGCATAGTGTCCCAACTCATGATAGTCAAAACATTTAATCTTCGTCAAGCCCTCCTTCTTTTCGCCCTGACTAGAATCTAATTTGAAATGAGATGAATTCCCTTTCCCTTTCTTTTCATTTCCTGCTAAGGAAAAATTCTCCTCATCATCATGCTTGGATGAGGATCCATCTCTGGTTTTCCTCTGAATCTCTTCTTGCAGCAAGTCAGACCACAAACGCTCCCACTTTGGTAGCTTCTCCCTACCATTTACAGAATCCTGGTAGTTGTGCCATCTCTTGGGAAGGCCTAGAAGTGCTAGGTTGACAAGATCATCTTCAACAATTGTAACACCAACACTTCCAATCTCATCCAGACATTGGGTGAACTTGGTTAAGTACTTTGGTATCATGCCACTTTTCTCCATATTGATTTTCCTGAGTTTTTCCTTCAGTGCCAACTTCTTGTGGTCATCGTTGTTCTGAAACAGGTTTGTCAAGGCCTTCCACATTACATATGGAGTCTCCTTCTCATGGAAGTTCGAGAAAATATGATCCTGAACTCCTTCTGGTATGATCCTTCTCGCCTTTGCTACACTTTTCTTCCATTCTTCCAGGTTTTGTGCATCTGCATCTACTAGTTTCATAATGATGTTATCAATGTATTCCTTCATCCCATTGTCTTCCAACACTGCCTCCATCATATCCTTCCAAGAAATATTGTTTGAACTACCCTCAAGGGCATATTCGAGTCTCAATCTGTAGAACGACATCCTGCTAGCTCTAAAGAATTATACTGCAAATTTGATATCTCTTGCAAAAGACAAACTCATATTCTCCTCTTATATAGTGATTTTTTCTCTGATACCATGTAGAAATTCCTTGTAGATTCAAACTGTTAATTGTAATATACTAAATGAATAGACTTGAATCTACTCTACTCATCAGCAAAAACAATTAAATGATCATGAAATCACAAAACATACAATAGAAAGAATTCAATCAACACATTACACAATGATTTCCTAGGGAAAGCCACAGCTAAAATCCCCTACAATATATATATTGCATTAGTAAAAAAATATGAGAAGGTTACAATGCTTTGCTCAAGCCAGGACAACCTGTGCACTATCTCTATCTGTCTCACAACTTCCTAGACAAGCCTAGGTCAATACTTAACCAATTTTCTGCTTTCCCAAGTCCCTATTTCCTTGTGATGTTTCCTTGGGAATTATCCCTTATTAATTAGGGAAATTCCTCAATTGGAATTGTGTAATCCTCATAGGCCTTCCTCTAACTGAATGCACCACCTGTACAATTTGGATGATTATACAACTGATAGTACATTTCCCTGAACTCGAATCTCAACTGGGTAACTCTCAGATCTGACATGCATGAGTTATTTATGAGTGAATCGTTAGTTAATTGGTTGAACACATGAAGAAACACCCCACTATCTGACCTCCTACTGGTTCCTCAATAAGTGGTAACTAGTTTAACTGACTTTAACTTAGTTAACCTAATATAATAAATTACAACTCCAAATAAACTCAACCAGGGCTCCTATAAAATAGGAGACACTCTACGTGACTCAAGTTAGACCCTCAACCTGAATTAACTGATCCAACTAAATCAATTTAACTTATGTAACTCATACAATTTGTATTGTGATGTGGAATTGAAATTTTATTTCTAATTTAATCCAATGAAAAAATTAAATTAAGATTCTCTTGTTGCATTTTCAACACTCTTAGCTACCCCATTTTGCTATGGAGTGTAAGACACTATGTTGCAACTATATTCCTACTTCATCACAAAAATGTTGAACATCCTTGTTGACATACTACCCACCATTATTTGTACAAAGTATCTTGATAATATTTCTATACTTCTTTTCTGCGTGCACTTTGAAAATATTCAGATGCTCAAATAGTTTAGATTTGAGTTTGAGAAGGTACACCCATGTGTATCTCGTGTAATCATCTACAAATTTGAGTACATATTTGACTTTGAATATGAAATTATTTGGAAATGGCCCCATAAAATCATTGTGAACAAGCTCTAGGAGAGAGGAGGCCATCCATGCATGTCTCTTCCTAAAATTTTCTTGTGGGTTCTTTCCAAGAGCACATCTTCACAAAATCCATCAGAAAATTTTGTGGAAGGCAATCCTTTCACCATCCCCTATTTGCTAAGCCATTGCATGTATATGAAATTTAAGTGTCCAAATATTTCATGCTAAATTATGCTTTCATCATTTGCATGTGTCAATAGTATAGTGGAATCTAATTGAGGAACAAATTTATAAAAAGTGTACAAATGAGACCGATGATTTACCTTATCAACTACAATTTTGGAGTTATATTACAAGTCACATATGCTCACCAAATATTGAGTGAATTCAACTCTCCTTATGGTGTTGGTATGTGTCATTTCATACACAAATAATGTTTATTTAAAGCATCCGAATATATAGGACAGTCTGGCAACTTCCATGTCTAATATCTACCCTTGCTTGTCAAGTTTCCTCTACTAGAAAATCATCTCCCATGAGAATAAGAGGACCAACATATGGTTTTAAATATGAGAGATCACATTTTGTGGCTACCATGTGATGTAAAGCTCCATAATCTATGATCCATGCATAAAGAGAAGAACTAATAGAAATTAATGCATGTGCATTCCCTCTTTTTTCAATTTCTCTTTATCCATGGCTCTTCTCGAAACTCTGGAATATAATCATCAAGATTGTTCTGCTGAAGAGTTTGTGCCATGAGATCAATTTTCTTATTCATGCATGATGATTCTAGATGGTAAACATGGTTGCAATAGTTGTTATTTTGATTTCCCCTTCTTGTCATTCCTTTCCTTCAAGCTAATATATTCATCTGGAGGTTTTGGATTTCCCCCTTTCTTGGATATGGTTCTTTTGCCTTGCCTTTACCTTTAGATTTTTGATTGGATTTCAAGTTGACCTTCCCCTTCCATGCACGATGAGTGCATAGGTTTTGAAACTTTTCAGTGTGCCAATCTTTTTATTAGTTTATCTTACTCGTGTATCAAGGACTCAATAAAAGCATCTAGTGTGTGTATCCTCCAATTTTCTCTAGTTGCAAGCCTTGTTGTGTGAAAAGTGAAGACAAATACATGATACTCTAGACCCAATTTTGACAATATAACAAGAATTAATTGGATTTATTGCTTGGATTTATCGATTGTACATTCTTTAAATTGGAGTATGTTATGTCCCTATACTACTAGTGTAACCCATTATTGTTATTAATGCAACCCCCTTATTATATTATTGCTCCCATGTATTCCCCATATTGTTATTATTGTGCCCCATAGAAGCCCACTATTGTTATTATTTTTCCCTTACATTATTATTGTTATATCATCCTGATTATATTATGACTCCTTAGACTCCTATATATAGAAAGGAGGTCTTGTCATTTGCATCATCCAAGAATTGTTCATTGTGTAATGTAAAGGAGGTTTCCCTCTCGAAGGGGGTTATTTTGAAGGCGTGTATCTATCTTTTCTATCTTTTTGTGAGCTGGTTTCATAACATTTGGTATCAGAGCTTTGGATTCTAGGGTTTCATTGCTCCAAACAGGTCATCGTGGAATTTTCGCTATAAGTTTTTTATGCGATGTTTCAGAAGCTAAAAAACAAACCCATTTGAGACGAACTCATGTTGAACCTCAGACCTAAATTTCAAATCTTGTCTCACTATATTTTCAGACATATGATCTAAGGAATTTAGGGTTCTTGCAGACTCCCAAATTACATTCCAAACATGTGACCTTGGAAAACTGTCATAACTTTCTCTTAAGCATCATATTGAAATTTCGTAAGAAGTCACAGAAAGAACGAATTGTAGTTTTCTGGGTATATTTTTCTGATCTGAAGGTCTAAACAGTGACATGTGGCACATCGTACAAGTTTTCTCTACGAAAACATTATTTAATCGGGTCATCTTGGGAGATTGGGCATAACTCTTTCTTGGAGAATCCAATTTTGATCAGACTGGTGGAATTAGAAAGAGGACTCAAAGGGATACCTCAGATCGCAATTTTAGAACTTGGGGATCCGAAACTACAGAGTTACAGTCGTTTCAAGATCGATCTCCTAAAAAAAAAAAGAAAATGCGATATGAGGAAGTTTGATGGCAAGGATCTGGTAAATTGGATACTACATATGGAGCATTATTTTGATCTACATGATGTACAATTATTACAAAATGTATATATTGCATCTTTATATTTAGAATCAAATCAATTTTTATGGTATAAAGGGATTTGTTCTCGTAAACCACTTGTCACTTGGTCAATTTTCATGGAGGAAATGATAACACATTATGAGGATACAAAGAGAAACATCTTCTTTAGCCAATTGATAAATCTCAAACAAAAGGGTTCAATGACAGAGCACATTGAGGACTTCCAAAAATCGAATATAAGGGCAAATTATTTTCCATAGAAGCAAAGGATTGATATCTTCACAGGGACTTCAAAGGATAACATTCAACATGAGGTTCGTCTTTGGGAACCTGATTCATTGGAGAAGGCATTCAGGTTGGTAAAAAAATTGAAAGCAGAATTATGGAAACAAGGAATCCTACCACTCATGCCTATAAATATGGAAGTGTGTTTTCTCCTATCCTTCCACAACCTACAAGGTTTACACCACAACAATTGGAAGAAAAAAGAGAAAAAGGGCTCTGTTACATTTGTGATAGCAAATACACTAAAGGTCATAAGTGTGCTAAGAAGAAATTATTTTACATAGATTGTGAAGAGGAGGAAGATAGTGATCAAGAAAAATCAAAAGAAGAGGATATACACCAAGAACCAACCCCAACGATAGAAGAAATGAATCTGATCATATCTTGTAAAGCATTGGCAAGAATTACCACTCCTCAAACTCTCAATTTAGAAGGACATATCAAGAAGAAAAAGGTTCAAGAAGTGAAAGATGACATCGAGCATCAAGAAATGAATCTGACCATATCTTGTAATGCATTGGCAGGAATTACCACTCCTCAAACTTTCAAGATAGAAGGGAATATCAAGAAGAAAAAGGGAATAGTGTTGATTGATTTGGGTAATACCCATAATTTTATTCATTGTAAGATAGCCAAGGAATTGAATTGCTTCCTATATCCAACACCAGACTGTCAAGTAATGGTTTCAAATGGAGGAACCATTAATTTCTCTAGAAAGTGTCATAATATCAAGCTATCCAGGGGAGAATGTGTCTTGAATAGTCCAATGCTTTCCATTCCAATGGGTGGTGTAGATGTTGTACTAGGAGTCCAATGGCTACAATCTTTGGGTACAATAGCTTTTAATTTTCAAGAAATTTTCTTGAATTTTTTTGGGAAGGAAAGGAAGTCAAATTAAGGGGTATCAAAGGGAAATTGGGAAAGATAATTAGCTCTAATAGCATGACAAAGCTTCTAAAGAAAGAACAACAAGGTGTAATTGCACAATTATGTTCACTAGAGGTTCCCACATCGAAATCATCTATTTCTCTAGATCTCCAAAACATTTTGGACAATCATTCCAAGGTATTTGAGACTCTCAAAGGCCTCCCACCTATTCGTGATCATGATCATGTTATTCATTTTATTCCAGGAAGTGTTCCTCCAAACATCAGGTGCTATAGCTATCCCTATGAACAAAAGAGTCAAATTGAACGTATGGTTGCAGAAATGCTAGAGGCTGGTATAATTCAACCTAGTCAAAGTTGTTTCTATACTCCAGTAGTATTGGTGCAAAAGAAGGATGAGTCATGGCACATGTGTCTGGATTGTAGGGAGATCAACAAGCTCACTATTAAAGATAAATTTCCCATTCATGTCATTGATGAATTATTGGATGAATTGCATGGATTAATTTAGTTCACTAAGTTGTATCTTCATTCAGGATATCATCAAATCAGAATGAAGACTGAAGACATTTTGAAAACAACATTATTGAAGAAAGATGCATTTTCATGGACTCTAGAAGCAACGAAGGCCTTTGAACATCCTAAAGAGGCAACGTGCCAAGCACTGGTCTTAGCTATGCCAGACTTCAAAAAAACCTTTATTCTCGAATGTGATGCCTCAGGAAATGGGATTGGTGATGTTTTAACACAAGAAGAAAGACCCATTGCTTTCGAAAGACGTCCAATCAAAGGAAAGTATTTACACAAAGCTATCTATGATAAGGAAATGTTGGCAAGACTACACGCACTTAAGAAATGGTGACCTTGCCTAATGAGAAGATCCTAGTTCAAACAATATTGCTAGAACTTGACAAAGAAGTAAAAATCATATTGGAACCTGAAGCAGTCACAGAAACAAGAACCCGACAACTATGAAATCGGCCAATTTCAGAGTATCTCATCAAGTGGAAGAACTTACCCATTGAATATTCCACATGGGAGGACGAGAATTTTATACAAAAGCATCCATGACTACTCAAGCGTTGAGGACAACACTTTTTGAAGGAGAGGGGAATGTTAGGTCCTTATACTACTAGTGTAATCCCTTATTGTTATTTGTGCAACCCCTTTATTATATTGTTGTGCCCATGTATTCCACATATTGTTATTATTGTGCCCCATACAAGCCCACTATTGTTATTATTTTTCCCTTACATTATTATTGTTATATCGGTCTGTTTATATTGTGACCCATTAGACTCCTATATGTAGAAAGGAGGTCTTGCCATTTGTATCATCCAAGAATTGTTCATTGTGTAATGTAAAGGAGGTTGCCCCCTCAAAGAGGCTTATTTTGAAGGCTTTTATCTATCTTTTCTATCTTTTTGTGAGTCGGTTTCATAACAGAGTAACAAGGATTTGAACCTTGTGAAAAAATATTGAATGTTTTTGAAACTACTTGGATCTAATAAGTTGAGCTCATTTTCAAGGATAGTACCCCACATCTCATCTTACTTCCCAAAAAATGTCTCCAAAGTGGTCCAAACTCGATTTGGAGTGGTGCATGATTCAACAAGAAATTACAATCATTCTGGAGAAATTGATAAGTATAGGAGACTGAAGGCTTTGTCCATGTGATTAAAATATTTGGATTTTTCAACTGCAGAATTTGGTTCAATTTCTATTGCTATGGCTATCTGATACAAGCCTCTATTCTGTGTTGACATGGAATCTTTAGGTTCCATTTGAAATAGTTATATGGCATGAGAATTATAGAAGGTGGAAACTCCATTATTTTCAAAAGCTCCAATCTTTAGTACTTGTGAATATATTGTTTATGCTCTTTCCTAGCCCCCATGGGCTCTGATACCATGTGAAATTATGGCTAGACTTTCAAAAATTGGATATAGTTAGAAAATAATGAACAAAACTTGCACAGAAAGAAGAAAGAAAATTGATAGAGAAAAAAATCAATGGATTCCATTCATGCACAAAAAAGGAAATTATGAGAGAATGCAATTCAATACAATATATTGTACATGGTTGAAATAATATAGTAGTGAGTCTAGGAATGAATTTAGATAGATGTGAACATGCACTAATGATAACTGATAGCTAATCCTAGTTAATTGGTCATGCAATCATCAATCACCTATCTCATGCAAGTGGGGATTAGTAGAACTCATGTATGCACTTGTGGAGTGCCCTCTTGGTGATAATAATGAGGTTGCCATGCATGACTCCACTCACTAGTCTAACCACAAGTGCCATCTTGGTGAAAATAACGAGGTTGCCATGCATGAATCCACTCACTAGTCCAACTCAAGTACAATTAAGTATGTTATCTCCAATATCCATAAACTTCATAGTGAGTTGCAATGTCGTAGTTATTTTAATAGTTTAATCATTAGATGATGTTGGGACTACATTACGTGGATCCTTATTGTGAAAGAGGTGCTCTACAACTCAATATAGGAGAGATGTATAGATGTAATGTAATAAAGTTTGTCAACATTTTTACATGTTGGCTCAATTAAATAATAGTAAAAATTTAAAAGTAATATAGAGCCCAATAATGTAAAAAAGATAAAATTAATATAAAGTCCAATAATGCGGAATATTTTGTAGTGTCCATGAAAAATTAAAACTAATAAAAATAATAAAATTCAATTTGTTTTGTTTTTATTAATAAAATTATGAATATATATATCTATATATATATATATTTATTAAAAAATCATAATATACATATAACATTAAAATATATAACATGTAAGTAATAGCTATAAGTTAAAACCAATATTAACTTATAAATTAAAATAATAATTTCTACCATATTTAATTTTAATTAATTAATAAGCACATAAAAAATTTAATACTTACAATATAACAATATTTTTAACCATGGATATTCACGCCCACTTTACCATAGATATTATTAACTTGTAAATAGGCTTTGTTACAATACCATGGGCCAATATCATGACTCATCAATACCACATGCCCAAAAACCATCTCTCATTTCACAATCACTTTATTTTATTTGAATTTAATTTTATAACATTTTTTTTATTAAATCTAAAAGAAAAAAATTATAATTATTTTTTGAGATATATATAAACCCTATATCACATTAAAATATATAGGATATAAATAATAGCTATAAATTAAGATCTATTTTACCATATAAATTAAAATAATAATTTTGTAACCATATTTAAATTTCACTAATAAGCACATACATGGGCCAATATCATGACTCATCAATACCACATGCCCAAAAACCATCTCTCATTTCACAATCAGGGTATTTTATTTGAACTTAATTTTATAACATTTTTTTTATTAAATCTAAAAGAAAAAAATTATAATTATTTTTTGAGATATATATAAACCCTATATCACATTAAAATATATAGGATATAAATAATAACTATAAATTAAGATCTATTTTACCATATAAATTAAAATAATAATTTTGTAACCATATTTAAATTTCACTAATAAGCACATACAAGACTCGGCACCGTGGGATCACTAAGGCAGACTTTCGTCCCTGCTCGACGGTGGGTGGGTCTTGCAGTCAAGCTCCCTTCTGCCTTTGCACTCGAGGGCCCATTTGCGTCGGGCCCGAGGAAACCTTTGCACGCCTCCGTTACCTTTTGGGTGCTTACAATATAACAAGATTTTTAACCATGGTTATTCACCCCACTTTACCATGGATATTATTAATTTATACCCATAAATACCACTTGTCCCAGCTCTCATTTCATAGTCTTTATGTATAGGACTAGAATTCTACATATTAAACAGATTAAGTTTATATATATGTATGTGTGTGTAATTTTATTACATTTTTGAGCTAGAGACGCCCTCCAGTTATTACATTCTGATGTTGTAATGTCTTGTTATGTTATGTTATCTAAACATTTAGACTCAATCAAATTACATAAAAATAAAAACAAATAAAATAAAATTATTAATTATAATTATTAATTAAAACATTTTGACTTGTAAAATTACATAAAAAATAATTAAAAATAAAAAAATTATAATTATTAAGTATTAATAACTGAACTGCTTTAGATCGAGTTATCAGAAATATCAAAATCTCTCTAGGTGTACACATTTCTTCAAGTTTTGTATTCAAAAAAGAGGTTTGCACCCAAAGAGATTTTATCGAAATTGTCTATATGTGAGACTTTTTAGAGTAATCCGATATTTATTTTTAGGTGAATTCTTGATTTGTGTTGTTTCACTTATCAAACTTGTGATTTCCATGAACTTATAGATCTTGAATTAAGATGAATATAGGCTAGATTATTAAGTCAATCAACGATCCTTATTTATTTTATAGGTAGCACTTTGGTGAGTTTGGTTTTCAGAATGTGCAATTGAGTTACATTTAAGAAAATTACAAATTTCCAAATATTCCAAAAACGTGAAAGATTTGGGTGCACTCAAATAGTTGACTGCTCTTATTTGTCATTTTTTTGAAATATCATGAAATCTACAATCAACATGAAGATGATTAATTTTGATATATAAGATACAGATGTGGTTTGATCTTTCTAACGATGCGGTTTGGGTTCAAGCTTCCTGTGTATTCCAAGTGGTCCTACACTGATCCATTTAAGTGAATTGAAGGTTGTTTTTGCACACTTTAATGGCTCGGTTTTGACATTTGAGTAAGTGGGTGTGCAATAATTTTGTGATTGCAGTCTGGTATGCATGTTTAGTCACATGGGAAGCGTTTTAATTTTTTGGGTAGTTTTCATGGGTTATATATTCGTTGCAGTTTTGATCATAATGTTTGTGCGAAGAATCTTGGTGGTAGCGGCAGCTTCAGCTGTAGCTGTTGCTGCTCGTTCATTGCATCAACATCTACTCATGTGTGGGATGAAGATGCTGAGGGGGCATCAACTATTTCCTGCAGGAATCATGCGTGGTTGTTGTTCTCGAAGTCTATGGTTGGGATTCACATGGTCATGCTTCTGGTTCTTGCAAAGTCATGTGCAACGGACGAGTTAAAATCAATGGATTGTCAAGGGAAAACGTGGAGAGTGCATGTACATGTTTGGCAGAGGTTGTTTACTCATTCTAAAAGCCACAGCGCGCTGGGGGCATATATAACCTACAGAAAATATGAAAAATGAAACAGACCAGCGCTCAGAAATATATATGAAGCCAAAGGCGGTGGTTAAATAAGGGCATGTGACAAACCAGCCATGTAAACGGTTGATGGACGAGAGAACATGTGGCCAGTGGATTTTGGAAAAACCGGTGGGAAACACATGTTGGACGATAGCTTATTCAAGCAAATCCCATGGGTGTCACCCCTAAAACAGCTACAGCTTTGGTTTGAAATGGGGATTATGAAAAAAATAACAATTATATATATATATATATATATATTTATATATTTTGTAACAGTATGATATGGGTTGATTTTGATCACTATTATTGTAATCTTTAAATATCTTTGTATGTTTTTTCCACAAACACATATAAGTTTGAGAGATTTAAACCTAGAATCTCTTAATACTTAACACTTCTGGATTTAAGACATTTGGTTTATATCTTTTGACTCAGTTAGAAATCCACAGTACGAATCATTTTCTGTCAACTTTTCAAATCCCAATCGGGATCCATCATCATTTACACCACTTGTTAGTTGAACTGTGCTCTAGGCAAACATATTAATAGAAATTATTATTATTATTATTATATATATACACACTCCACTATAATGCAATGTGCAATATCATGCAAATTGAACAAATTCATTTTGTAAGTAGTGTAAATTTCTTCATTATTATTTGTCAACATTTTCATTACAGTACTAGCAAAGTAAGCCCAATTGAGTTCATTCTTATTAGTCCCTTCCAATGTAAGACTCTAGCAATCAAGTTGATAATTGACTATTATTAGTTTAGCATTGACCTTCGTAACTTATAATGTTTAACTTTGAAAAATAAATATTTTTTTTCAATATTATTAAAAAAATATTTTTCAAACATTTGATTGGACCATAACTTGAAGGTCTTAATGTGGCCTTTGTAAAATAGTGTCATGTGGATGACTACTTCACATAAGTTTTATGCCATATGGTCCTAATATTCATGCATGAGTTTTAGATATCTCTGAAATGATTTTTTATTCTTAAGCTTTGAAGTGAAACCATCCAAACACAAATTCCTTGAAGATAGTTTATGAAGCAAAGTGTAATAAGCAGTTGTCTCTTATGTAAAAAGTAATTGATAGCTAAATTAAAGTAAAAACAATAAGATAAAAAGGTTTTGTTTTATAAAATCATTTTCCAAATATCATAATTCCAATAATTGAAACTATGTGAGAGAATTAAAGTTGGATTTGAATCATGGTAAGTTTTAAGCTCTTCATTGATGGACTGATATAGTGATTAACTTACATATTTTTTAAGTTTTCAATTTTTTTTTTTTTAATTTGAATTATTGATTTTAACTTTATTGTATTTATATTGAGGTAGATTGAAACAATTTTATTTATGATTTCAAAAATATTGATTAAAATATTAAATTTTGTTAATATATTTAGTTTTAAAGGAATGTGTTTTATTTATTAAATATATTAATGAAAAGGAAATAATGACTGTCTACTTAGGGGAAAAGGCTTGCATTGGAAATCATAACTTTCTTTTTAGTTAACCATTAGTTTAAAGTGAGACTTTTTGAAAAGTTTTCAGGTTTATTTTCTGGTCTAATTTATCTAGAATCTGATAGAGATTTATTGAAATCACAAGTTTGACTAATAAACTCTTCACAATTGAAGTGTCTCATGGGTTTGTCAAGGGTGTTGAATTGACATATGCAGTAAAAAAAATACTTTAAACAACAAAAATCAAGATTTGACCACAAATGTTTTCACAGGATTCCCAACAAAATTCGGCAAGAAACTCCAAAAAATCACACTTAAAAACTACTCATTTAGTTAATGTTGGATAAGATAAAAATATGAAATTTTTGATTCATTAACTAAAACTTCGTATTAATTCAAATTGTTATAGAAATATAAATCTCCAAAACCATTTACTTATAAATTATATTATATAATAATTATAAACCTTAATTTAAAATAGCTTTAAATTTTTTTTTTTTGTGTAATTAAATTATTATACCAAATATATTACATGATAATCATAAACTTGAATTTCCTACTCAATTTTGACTAAATAACAATGAAAAAAAAAGAAATTTTGATTCATGAATCGTATAAATTATTATTATAATAGCTTATCAAGTTGTCACAATTCATTGAGTTGTCCAACAACCCTCCAATATTTTAATACATAGTTTCTCTATATTACATGATAATCCTAAACTTGAATTTCCTACTTAATATTGACTAAATAACAATGAAAAAAAAATGAAATTTTGATTCATGAATCGTATAAATTATTATTATAATAGCTTATCAAGTTGTCACAATTCATTGAGTTGTCCAACAACCCTCCAATATTTTAATACATAGTTTATTGGGTGATTGTGATGGGTAGAATGATAGAGCAACATGCCTAACAATCCTCCAATATTTTAATACATAGTTTCTTGGTGATTGTCATGGGTAGAATGATAGAGCAACATGTCTATGAAGGGGGAAACATGGTTTTATTAGTTGGCAACAGTTTTTCACTCTAAGATTCCTGTGATGAGTCTACGAGAGTAGGAACAAATGACCCAATGTGTATATTTTTAAATAGAAATAAATTTGATAGACTTTTTTTATTTTGGAATATGGTTTTTTAAATTTTAATTAACATAAAAATATTGTGTAAAAAATTGTTTATATTTTAGTTATTTTTGAAGTAGATTATATGTTCCGTAAAAAATTTACTTGTATATTTATTATGTTAAATGGAATGAGAAGTAAATTAAATTTTATATTGATTTTTTGCACAAAATTATTGTTATAAAGTTAGATGAGGTTGTTTTGTAAATAAAATGTTAAAATTTGTGGGTTATAAATAAATTAAATTGAAGCAGTAGAACATTTTTAAATTAATCTTGTAATTGTGAATATTATTAAATTATATCATAATTAATATATTTTTTAATATAATGTTTATACTTAAAAAAATTAATTATTCAAATTTATAAATTATTATAAATAAATAATCATATTATTATGTCATAAATGAGTTAGGGATATTTAGAAACAAAGTTTCTTTGCTAATAATTTGAACTTTGTTTAATTAGAAATTAATCTTAAAGTTGAATTTAAGGTTTTGTGAATATTAGTGAATATAAATTGATTTCTCCACTAAAACCCCCTGTCAATTATATCCATGTATAAAGCTTCTTCAAAAAGGGCCATAAACTATTGAATATCAAAACCACACATTAGCAAGAAAATGTTTATCTTCTTAGATGACGTATACTTAATCAATTTTAAGAATTCAGGCTGAGGTAATAAATTCTATAAAATGATGCCTTTATCTAACCTGATAGAGGAATTGGGTCACATGATGCTACATTGAGGTTTCCGGAGGCAAATAAGAGTTTCCATTGAAAATGGTGTCTTATATTTGATAATCTCACTACCTATAGGAGATTTTGGAAGAACAAATTGAAATAGAATAATAACTCAACATTATTGTCTTTTATTCACCATTAAAATAACAAAAAGTCAAATTGGTGATTTTGGATAGAAATTTGATAAATGAAACTACACATATATGAGATTTATATATTGTATAATCTAGATACAATAAGAGTTTTGACAGTGTAATTTCATGTGTTTAAGTAAAATCTACAATTTCAATAAGTTGTTGAAATTCAATGTTCACACTTGTCTATGAAACAAAAAAATATAACCATCACAATATACATGTTTTAATATTTTGATGAACAACTTAAAAATCAATCCTCTCAACCACACAAAATAAACCCAATTAACTAATTTTATAAGTTTAAAATTAAAATTAAATATTTTATAACAATTTAATTAGAAACCAATTATATATATATATATATATATATATATATATATATATATATATATAACCCTTAAAAAGACTTATTATATTTGAACCTTTGCTTTCTGGTCACCACCCAAATTTTCGCCAAAATTAATTTAAGGACTTGAAATTTTTCCAAACAAATGTGAACCCGAAGCCTAAGTTTCAGTCGAACCTCATATATTTCAAATAATATTTCAACCACAAAATTAAGGAATATTAATTTTCTTAAATTACTGTTTATTTTGATAAAATTTCTTTGCTCAGGTTTGTTAGTGTGACGTGGATTTCGAAAACGTGTGACAAAATGAAATGAAATGATATTTTAACGTCCTCGAGACTAAAAATAGTCTATGGGACCACAAGCTTCCTTGTTTTTCACCTTTTGCAATTCAATCATTTTCTTATTCAAATTGATGATGAGCTGGACCAACTTTCTAACAATCCCTTCATTGAAAAGACAATTCCAAGGAACTGATGCTAACATATTTCTATAACTGTCTCTGATGCCTTTGAAAGCATCACATTCCAAAATGAATTTTTTTTCCTATTCCACTGCCCCAAACGTGCAAAATTTACACACTCATTCTTTCCAAGCTTCTTTAGGACTTTTCCACCGTCTTGTTTCACATCAAAGTTGATGCAATTTAGTTCTTAATTGAGAAATAAGAACCTTTTCCCTTCACGAAATGCTAGTTCCAATGTAATCTTTTTGTTGGAGATCACAAGTGGGGTTGAATTCCTCAACATAGTACTTATTTTTTGTACCTAACTCTTTCCCCATATACATTTACAGAACTTCTCCATAACAAATTCTTTAGCTTTTTGTTATTTGTGGGACAAGCACTGAGGTAGATATTCCATTTTTGCATCCATGTGTAGTTTTGTCTCATCCATGTTTTCTTTCTTTCACTGATGCCTTCATTGAAGATAACATTAGGCCATCTACCTAAAACCACCTACTCAATTCTTTTTAGATAACTTATGAGACGCACCATAGCAATTGCTTCGATTGGAGTTACTCTTGTTTCACTCAACATTATCTCATAAGGACTTGTACTTTTTATTTTGAACTTGCTCATGATCAAGTGTTTTTTTTTATTTTCTCAATTTGTTTCCATTTTGAGATGGGGATGTTGCTAGCCCACAATTCACACTCATATAGCATCACTAGACAAACTAGGAGTCCAAAAAGAACTGTAATCGTTTTCCAATCCAATAGCTATGCCTCTCTGCATCTGTTTTGAAGAGCATATAATGCTTTTCACCCTCCTAAAGTTCTCTTCTTTCTGCAATCCTCCCAATTAAGCTTCTTGTTGAAATCAATCCTGAGATACTTGTACTCATTTACTTCTTCAAGGATGTTTGCTTCAAAGAAGAATGTATGTTAGCTCTGCTTCATTTTATTAGAGAAAATAATTATTTTGGTCTTGCCAGTATTGACTTGCATCCCCACTGCTCTACAAAATTACTCAAGGGCATATCAATGAATTTGCAATCCATGGGTCGATTTAGCAATCAATACCAAGTCATCAACGTATAAAAGAAGCTTTATCACAAACTCCACCAACCAAACACCATCTCCACCTTGAAAATTTAGCCACTCTTCCAATTTATCAATATATAAACCAAAAAGAGTAGGGGATAACAAGCAACCTTGCTTGATTTCCATGTCACTTCTAAAGCTTTTTGAAATGCATGTTGAATTTCTAATTTTGACTTTCACCTCTTTATAGAGCCTATGGACAACAACTTTATAAATCAAAGGAATTTCAAGTTCTTCCATTATACGCCATAGTTTATCTCTAGGGACTATGTCAAATGCCTTTTTGAAGTCAACAAAGCAGCAAAATACTTCCTCTTTGTCTCCCCAAACCTTTTAAATAATGTGTCTCAGGGTGATACCATGATTTGTTGTAGAATGCTTCGACCTAAAACTTGCTTGCCCTTTTACTCTCTTTCTTTTTACCTATGCCCACTTACTGCTTCTATTTTCTACCATGCTGCCTAAAAGCTTTGCAAACAAAAGATTGATCATAATGGTTGTATAGTTGGATGAATTATTAATGTCTCCACTTTTAAAAAAAAGTATTGTTAGGCTAGAATAGTAACATGTGTTACGTCATACTCATATCAAAGATGCTATTAACTCTGGTCCCTTATGTGCTCCCCTTTTTAAATATGTATATTATATTTAATTTTACAAAATATAATTATGTATTATATTAAATTTTAATGCTAATGTCCACAAGTTGTTCATAATTTATATTATACTTAATTTTAATGTCAAAATATTGGGTTCCACAAGTTTAATTGGATATGATGGAACATTATAATATTATAGCGGTAAGAGTGCACTATAAGTAGTATGGATTTGGTTTTAATTTTGGTTTTAATTTAGCAAAATTTTATATGATCGCATGTGATGTTAATTTGATTTTAAATATTGACTTTTTGTACTTACATGTAGGTAAGTTATATTTCCAAATTGGTAAAGTTGAAGAGTGGTAGAGTCAAGTTTTATTCTCAAGGAGAGTCAGCCACTGTGATTTTATATGATTTATGTATCAAATTCCATAAAGCCCTTGATGTTATAAACATTATCAAACTCATCAACTCTAAATCCTTGATCACAGGGTCAAGCTTGGTAGAATACAACATATCTGAGGAGGGGTATTGTCTTTTCTGAGCCCTCGTGGAAAAAAAACAAGGATTAAATTCATCGTACATACCCTGATAATGGTATATACTCTATATTTCAAATACACATGCAAAACATAACTGAAGATTTTGTCATACACAACAAAATATTTTACAAATATTAGATTGTACACATGTAATATTAAGAAGATTTAATGGTACTTACACATGTACCATATGTGCTAGGAGTACTTATGAGATTTTTTATTTTTTATTTTTAAATTAATTTTTTTTCGGACAAATGAATTTTAAACCCCATAAAATTAGTCATATCAATTTCCTCAATTAATCATAAAATTGGAATATAATTTTTATAAAAATCGAAAATTATTGCTAGAATTAATAAATATTTAGTTTAATATTTGAATATTTAACAATTATTATAAAATTTTAGAAAAAATATTTATTCAAAACAATTAATTGAAAGTAAGAGATTGCATTGACAAACTGATTACAATATGTTCTACAGTTGGCAGATATAATAACACATTTACGATCAATTCTTCCTACCATAATTTACGCAAGTTTTTGCATAAGAACGGATAGGAATAAGATGTAAATAAATATACTTACCATGAGGTATTTCTCATCATTATATATGTAGAAGGAAAAGTGTAAATGTATATGATTTACTAGTGGTTAACACTCACCAAAGCTTGTGCAATTCCTTATGCTTGAGCAAGGAATTAATTTATCTACTTTACATCTCAATTTATTGGTCACTGCCAAAGTAATACTATAGGATTCAATTTTCCTATTGACCACAATTAATTTAGCATTAAGAGATGTAAGTTATAATTTTTGATGTAATATTTTCCTTAGCATAAATTTTAACTTGAGTGGCGGGAATTAAACTACCCTACTACACTTGTTTGTATATTAATTTTATTAGTAATCAAAATTTTGTTATATATATAGATACATATACATATAGATATAGATATAGATATACATACATACATATATATAGTCTAATTTATGAAATGGTTTTTTCACGATATTTTTTCTAGTAAATTTTAATAAAAATCCCACAAAGATTTTTAAAAACTTGAGTTTAAATTGTTTAATCTTCATAATTTGAATGTCCCTAGGTTTTGTAGGGTGCTAAATCTATTTATGCATTCAAAAAGGTATTTTAAACAACAATTTTTTTTGAAATTGTATTGCCAAATTTTAATGAATTCGAGTGAAAAAACCATTTTATCTATAAATTAGACTACACTTATATATTAATTATCATAAATTAAAAACTATATTTTAAATTTAAATAAAACCCTTTGAAATAAAACATTAAAAAATAAAAATAAAATCATAAATTCCCATCGACTAATATACAATTGAAATGACTATAAAAGATTATAGTATAATTAAAACAATTTTACACAAGCTGCAGAAACAATAAGTGCAGTACACGCTCTAAACAAAAGCACATTAGATGATGTCCATTTGGAATCCGTGTGAAATTTTATAATGTAATTAAAACAACACTGGATACAAATTTAATTAAAGTAAAAGTGGTAAGTTGTGAAAATATAGCAGATGCATAATACATGCTAACTTTTAATTCTTATGATGTAAGTGATATCCACATTTAAATTTAATAGTTATACTTTATATTTATTTATTTATAATTCTTATGATGTAATGATTAGACGGCTGGGGCGGATGGCTTTCACTCCTCCAGTCGAGTTCGAATCCTGCGGAGGTCTTTCTTTCGGTGATTTGTGACGGCTTTGTTGTATCTGCCGGCTTCGGCCGTATTCTGCCCGGCTTCGGCCGTATTGTATTCCGGCTTCGGCCGTATTCTGACTGGCTTCGGCCATATTGTAATCATGAGGGCTTCGGCCATATATAGATTTTCTCTCTGAAAAGTGATATCCACATTTAAATTTAATAGTTATACTTTATATTTATATTTATATATATATATATATATATATATATATAGTTATTATTTTAAGTGGCAAGTTTAAGATTAAACAAATATTTTAAAGTTGAGAGATGTTTGGTTACTTGATGAAAGGGAAATATGTTTAAAAAAATTGGAAGAGGGGTTTTTTTTTTTGGGAATGGAGATGATATAATTTATTTATTTATTTTATTGTGTAGATTATTTAGATTTTAATTTTTTGGAAATTAGCATTATTAAGTTTAAATTGTTTGGAATTTTAGATTTTCTTTTACATGATAGTTATATCTTTTGAAGTTGTGAAAAAATGTGTTTATTTTAGCAAGACCATTACATTTATATTTTTGATAGTAAAGTTGAAATAAGGAAGGCTTCTTATATGGTTATTATGACTGGAGTGGAGGATGAAAGATTATTGAAGTTAAAAGTGACATCTACTCATACATAGAATTAATTATACAAATCTCTATCATCACCACGAAGGTACATTACAAGATGTAATAATTATTTTAAAGTTAAGAGAAATGTTTGGTTACTTGATAGAAGGGAAATATGCTTCAAAGCCTTTCAATGAGAATTTCTTGAACATTTTAGTGATAATGTAGATGACATAATGTATTTTGTAGAAAATCTCAAACCTTTGGGAATTGGCATTATTAAGCTTAAATTGTTTAGATTCTTGGATTTTCTTTTACATGTATTCTATCTTCTGAAGTTGTGAAGGAATGTGTTGTCCCTTTCTACATTTGATAGTAAGTCCACTCAATTCAGATCTTTGATGGAAAATTTGAAATAAGGAAGGCTTCTTACATGGTTATCATGATTGGAGTGGAGGATGAAATATTTTTGAAGTTGAAAGTGACATCTACTCATACATAGAATTATACATATCTCTATCATCACCACGAGGGTACATTACACCTAGATGAGTTGGGTGTACTTGTTGAAAGATATTCTCAGCTCTTGAAATTTTTCAAAATTTTCATGTATGGATTCAAAATGAAGTTCAAACACATATTGGATCTCTTTGTATTGATAATGGAGCATAATATACAACTAATGAATTTGAAAACTATCTTCACTACATAGGATTCAACATAAAAACACAATTACATACAGCCCTCAACAAAATGGTGTAGATAAAAGAATGAGCCATACTATCTTAGATATGGTTCATTCCACGATCTTCTTAAGTATTTGGGTATTCCCCTCACAGCCAGACCATTGCACAAGAGTAGTTAGGAACCGGTTCTCAACAAGATGCAAGACAAAGTCAAAAAATGGACTATCATATCGTTGAACCTTGCTGGTAGGTTGATTCTGGTCAAGGCCGTTCTGCAATCTATCCCTCTGTTGTTTTTATCAGCCCTCCCAGCCCCCAAAGGTGTGTTACAACAATTCAGGAATATCTAGAGAGATTTCCTTTGGGGAAAAGAGGAAACAAGGAAGAAATGGGCTCTGGTTTCTTGGGAAAAAATATGCAAACCCAAGAGTCATGGGGGCCTAGGCTTAGATGATCAGCAAATTATAAGTAAAGTTTTGGGAGCCAAGCTCTGGTGGAGATGGGTTAAAGAACCAGAAGCTCAATGGGCCAAGACCTGGAAAGAAAAATATGCAAGCACCTGGCAAAAAAAATATCTTATAAGAATGTCGGGAAACATAAAAGGGTCTTACATCTAGAATAAAGCCTGGGAAAATCGAAGCCTAGTTCAAAACAAAAATTTCTGGGAAATTAGAGAAGGAGATCTAGCTCTCTTCTGGGAAGATAAATGGCAACAAGAACCAGTGCTGTTAAAAGAGGAATTTATGAGCCTCAAGAAAGAAACAAACTCCCAAGGATTAATCAAAGTTAAAGATTTCTAGAATCTTCCTCACGACACTGGAATGTGGAGAAATTGGAGAACCATAGACTGCAAAGATGAGAGTCCCATAAAAATAAAGACAGAGGCACTTATGGGTATATTAAAGCAAAGGAAAATCTTGGTAACAAACGGACATGATCAGTTAAGATGGGGCCTCAATAAAGAAGGTACCTTTAATCTTAGGGAAGCAAAGAGGATAATCCTGAACCTTGATTCCTGCGTTCCGACCAAATCCTGGCAAAAAATTTGGAGCCATCAAGGGTGGATGAAGATCAAGCTATTCATGTGGTTAGTTCATCACAAGAAAATATTAACTTGGGACAATATTCAGCAAAGGGGAGTTATTGGGCCTTCTAGATGTTAGCTATGTGAAGCCCAAGAGGAGACAATGGAGCACATTCTCAACAACTACACATTCACCACCTTGTTGTGGGATTCTTTTGCCACAATTTTTCAACAGATAGACAGAGATAACAAAAGTATAATTAACACCCTAAACAAGTGGAGAAGGAACTTTTCGGAAAATAAGCTCCTTAATTTGGCTTGGGCCTTCACGCCAAGCTTCATTATCTGGAATGTTTGGAAAGAAAGGAATAAAAGAATTTTCAAGGAGGAGAAAACTATTCCTCTTCACCTATTGGATCTGATCTTGAAGCAAATTAAGGAGACCGTTAGCACCATTGTCCGCAATTATCCCAAGAATCCTCCTACTAAATATGAGTTGAGAACTCTTGTGCAACTAGGTTTGCATGAGATCATTCCCCATGGACAGTGCAGAAAGGAAAAAGATGTTGATACGGAGAAGAATTTCTGGCATCCTCCATCTAAAGGTTATCTAAAATGCAATATTGATGGTGCTTCAAAAGGCAACCCTGGAACAGCTGGTTTGGAGGTGTGTTAAGAGATGAAGAAGGAAACATCATCTTTGTTTTCCACTACCATTTAGGGTTAGCCACCAACAATTTGGCTGAATTAATGGCTTTAGAACAATGTTTAGAGCTTCTGAAACCGAGTCATAGCTCCGATGTCATTGTTGAAGTAGATTCAGAGATCTCTATCGACGCGGTCAAGAGAATCAATTGGGGAACAACGCCAGAGAAGGTCTCGAAACACTGGAGACTAATTCAAGTGTATCAGAGAATTCAAAATCATCTCCTGAGTCTTCGAACTATTATTTTCAACCATGTTCGTAAAAAAGCCAATACATTAGAGGATACTCTGGCCAATCAAGGAGTGATTAATTCAGAGTGCAGAATTGAGCTGAAGTGACAGGAGACAGCTCAGAGCAGATTTAAAGCTCTCTGCAATGAACAAGCGGCAAAGGATAGAGATATTTTAAACACTGGACCAGAGTAAAAGGTATGGAATGAATATTTCTAAGCACGTTCAATCTCAGTACTTCAGTTGGTTCCTAGATGGAAGGCAAGCTCAGACCGGTTTCTTTATACCCAAGTGTGAATTGTCCTATCTCCTCATTACTTCAAATCGTAGCGCCGAGGTCTATTCACAGTCAGCGGCAGTCTCGAAAACCAATTCTGAAGTGAACTCGCGTGAGCAGGGCAGTTGGTTCTTTCGAGCAGCAACTATTTTCCTGCATTTCGCATACGGAGAAGAAAACCAAACACAAAGTGGTTTCCGAGTGATCGCTTGGCTTTAGAGTGGAAAATGGTAGCTAAGCGATGCGACATTTTTTCGTGCCGTCCGATTTCACTATATGAATCAACGGCCAGGTTTGGTTGTAGAGCTTTGTGGGGCCATTAGTACTATCACACCTTTCGAGACATTGTAGTAGGAGTTTTCAGTGTTTCAAATTCGGTCAAATTTCCTTTTGTCTAACCTTAGGATTTATTTGTAAGGTTAGCTTTGTTCTTACTGAGGGGAAGGTCATTCCAGATCTGAATGACCGGTTTTCCTGTGTCCTTGAAGCGTAAATGCTTTTTGTAAATGCTGTAACTTTATTTTTTGGATAATGAAATAGAAGGATAATCTCTTGCTTTAGCAAAAAAAAAGACTATTCAGACTTCCAATGGACTTCTGGGATCCATAAATACTAGAAGGAATAGGAAACACTGTAGGAAGCTTTGTTAAAATAGCAGAAACTACAAAAAATGGATGATACACCTCATACGTAAGAATCTGTGTCTACATCAACACAGCTGACCCGATTCCAGACACAGTTGAGTTAGAATATAATGAGGAAGTATCGTAACAAACCCTATATTACAAGCACATTCCTTTCAGATGCAGAAGATGCCATGAGTATGGCCACCTGTTCAAGGAATTCCTACTCAAAATAGAAAAAGAGGAAAGAAGAAACAAACCACACAGGAAAAATCAAGAAGACAAGGAAGGGTTTCAAGAGGTAAAAAATAAAAGAAGATACACAAAGGAAATCAGAAACAATGAAATAACAACAAATCAAGACAAGTTATAGAAATAGCTTTGAAAGCCTTCAAGAAGAAGAGGAAGAAAATGAGACTCAAGCAATGGATTACCAGGGAGAAAAATAAAAAGAAAATAGCACAAGTCAAGGTACAACACACATCAAGCGGAAAGCTCAAGGCGAACCATCAAGTAAGGAGGACAAGGAAACAGGGGAGAAAATGGAAAATGTAGTAATGGAAATGGATACAAGTAGGGGAGAAGAATTAAGTTCAGAAGAAGAAGTATTATGGAAACTCCTAGAGGAATGGAAACACTTGGATGAAAGATTCATCCCAGAAGAGCAGAAAAAACTATATAGAGAGACCTTCCAACAATACCAAGAAAAACAGGGCAAGGGCAAGCTGGGAATGGTAGAACAACTAGGCCTCCAACAGTAAAATACTCAAGACCTTCAAAAGCAAAACAAAAGGAGGGCAAAAAAGAGGTAGAAGGAATATACAGGAATCGATACAACTCATGGGTGAAATGCTAGTGAATATTGGAAGAGTAGTTCCGCTCTCGGCGATATTCCACCAAACCAACCCAACCACCTCATGATAGTCACATCCTGGAATATAAGGGGCCTGAATAGTCAAGGAAAACAGAGACACTTAGCGGAAAGGCTAAGAAGAGAAAAACCCCAAATAATGTTGTTACAGGAAACAAAAATCCCAGGGAGGAAAATGGAGGAGATCCTAAACAAAATCAAACCAAAATATGAATGCATGACCATAGATGTGAATGGAAGTGTGGGAGGTATTGCGATTTTATGGAACCCAATAGAAATCACAACTGACTATTGGATAGGAATGAAAAGGATTCTCACGGGGAAGTTCTGATTAATAAGAAACAACGACTGGTTTCTAGTCTCGGCAGTTTATGGACCACATATTCCAATGGAAAAAGGAAGTTTCCTCCTCCAGCTCCAATAGTTAGGTAACCTGCATAAAGAAAAATTGTGGTTGATAGCAGGGGACTTCAACATGACAACAACAAAAGATGAAAAGAAAGGTGGATTGCAAAGAGAAGAACCAGAAATGGAGAAATTTAGGGACCTATAGGCGGAACTGAAAATGATAGATATCCCAACTATAAATGGGAAATACACCTGGAACAATCGGCAAGGAGGGAGCAATCAAATAGCTTCTAGGTTAGACAGATTTCTTGCAACAGAACACCTCTTAGGAAAGGATATTTTCTACGAAGCCACAATCCCTCCGTGTCTAGGGTCAAATCACTGGCCCATTAAACTAGAGATAACTATGAATCAACAGAACCAGAATAGACCCTTCAGGTTTGAGGCATTCTGGCTGAGAGATCCCAAATTTATAGAAAAAATGAAGACTTGGTGGAAGGAAAATGAGAATGGGAGGGAAGGAAGAAATAAAATGCACACTCTCCAACTAAGATTAAAATATATAAAAGGAAATATTAAACAGTGGAACATAGAAGAATTTAAAAATATTCACAAGGATAAGGAACAATTACAGATTTCAATGGAGAAAATACAACAGAAAATTATAGACGAAGGAAGAAGTGAAGAATTAGCTGAAGAAGAAGGACTGGTGCTAATTAAAATAGAGGAAAGAAAAAAAAAAGAGGAAATCTTATGGAAACAAAAATCCAAAATCCAATGGTTAAACTAAGCAAAGAGAAATACGAAATTCTTCCATAAGGCAATGATACAACACTGACAACAAAACAAAATATTCTCCTAAAAGATAAGCAAGGCAATAGGTTAACCCAGAAATCAGAATTGGAGAATCTGATAGTGTAGCACTTCAAAAAAATCATGACAGAACCCAACATCAGCAGGGAGGATGACATCGATAAAATAAGTCAAAATATCCCCAAAATTGTAAATAGAGAACAGAATTTGGCTCTCTTAAGAGTCATAAAGGAAGCTGAGGTGGAAGAGGTAGTAAAGGGAATGGCAAAGAACAAAGCAACTGGGCCAGATGGATTTACCTTAGAATTCTTTCATGCCACATGGAGCTTCATGAGCTAGGACATAGTGAATGCAGTAGAAGAGTCATGCTACACCAAAAGAATGCACCCAGCTTTAAATGCTACTTTCCTAGCTTTGATACCAAAGATAGAAAAAATAGAAGATCCTTAAGGGTTCCGTCCGATAACACTCTGCAATGTGATATATAAAATTCTAGCTACAATCATGGTGAACCATCTCAAACTAATACTATCAGAGATGATATCCCCAGAACATATGGGGTTCATAAAAGGTAGACAAATAGTAGATGGTATAATAGTAGCAGAAGAAGCAATTCATTCATTGAAGAATTCAAAAACCAAAGGAATGATGATAAAAATCGACCTTGCAAAAGCTTATGATAGATTAAGCTGGAGATACTTGCAACGTATACTCAACGCTTATGGCTTTGATGACATATGGATTAACTGGGTGGTGTCAATGATCACTATGCTAGTAACGTCAATTCTATTAAACGGATCTCCAACAGAAGCCTTCAATCCATCCAGAGGACTCAGGCAGGGCGATCCGCTATCACCGTTCCTGTTCATCCCACAGTAGATGGACTGGGAAGACTTATAAAAGCAACAGTTAATAGCGAACAACTGAATGGATTAAGACTATGGGGAAATTACCTACCTTTGACTCATCAACAGTTTGTTGACTATGTTATGTTATACGTACAGAAAACTCTTAAAGAAGCAAAAAAAAATAATGGAAATTATTAAAGAATTCGCAGGGGCTTTGGGAACAGAGGTAAGCAAAGAAAAATCGGAAATTTATTTCTTCAACACCCAGAATGCCTCCCAAGTGTTCCTTGCAAGAACCATGGGATTTAGAATCGACAAATTCCCAGCTAAGTATTTAGGCATCCAGCTAAATGATAAGCAAAACAAAATTGCTAATTGGGGAATCCTAATGAAGAAGTTGCAAAAGAAAATGGAAAATTGGACTTTCAGGGCCCTCAATACTCCGAGTCATATAATTTTGCTCAAATCGGTACTTCAATCCCTACCGATATATCAACTGACTAGCCAAGCTACACCCAAAACAATATGTCAAAAAATGGTAGATATGTTTAAAAAATTTCTATGGCAAGGGGCGAGAAAGATAAAAAAGTGGGTGCTTCTACCCTGGAAGTGGCTAAGAAAACCCTTAACAGAAGGAGGTCTAGGAATGAGAGACCCATATACCCTGAACCAGGTAATGGGAGCAAAGCTTTGGTGGTGATGGATACAAGGGGGCGAAGACCTATGGAAAAAGCTATGGGAAAGAAAATATGAGATGCCCAGGTCTCCAGAAGGCAAGTTGAGAAGCCAAACAGAAAAAGAAGGCTCAGAAATCTGGAATTTGGCAAGAGTCAACAGTTATTTGATAAGAGAGCACAATTTTTGGGAAATAAGAGAGGGGGACAAAGAAAACTTCTTGGAAGAGGCTTGGCAACAGAGAGACAAACCCAACCAACTACCTCAACTCCAGGAGATACACCAGTTCACCACACAGACTGAGAGGGGTGCAGTATGAAACTATCGGAGCCCGGAAATGGACAAATACTGGAGAAGGTGGAAAAAAAAGGAAACTGGCCAGACATGCCAGAAACAATTCAATGGGGAATATATGGAAAAGAAATGGAAACAAGGAAAATTGTGGCCAAAGCAAGGACAGACACTATCAGATGGGGAAAGAGAATTAAAGGAATGTACATAATAGCTGAAGGATACTATCTAAAACAAGGATATAATAGAAATCCAGAAACAAAAAAATGGGACAACATTTGGAAAATAAAAACTTGGCCGAAGGTAGCGTTTTTCACCTGGATCGTGAGCCATGGACAAGCTCTAACCTGGGTCTAGCTAAGAAAAAAGGAACACAAGGCCCTTCGCATTGCGCGCTATGCCAAATACAAGAAGAAACTATGGAGCACATAACTAACGACTGCAAATTTGGAGCCAACCTATCGAGACAACACTAGGATCTTTTTGAAATTAGTGACAGAGACAAATATAGTATCAAAATAACAATAGAAAAATGGTGGAACAAACCTTACCAAAATACAATCTTGAACAAAACCTGGAAACTTTCATTAGGATTGATTCTGTGGAACATTTGGAAAGAGAGAAATCGTCTGACCTTCAAGAAAGATGGTAGAGCAAAGGACGAGATATGGAACCAAATCACCCAGAATATAAGGGAGACCATTCTCATAGAGAAATGGTACGAGGAATATTGGAAATTTGACTAGATAGAGGCAAGAATAATGGCTCGCCTGCAACTAAAGTCAAGCATGACAAAAGTTACAGCAGGGAAATACCATAATAATGAGGCGGAAGAGAGAAACTACTATAGCAATCCCCAACAGGGCTTCATCAAGTTGAATTTCGATGGGGCAGCGAAGGGTAACCCAAGAGAGGCAGGGATAGGAGGAGTCTTTAGAGATGACAGGGGAAAAACACTCAGAATTTACACGATGGATTGCGGCAACGCAACCAACAACGAAGCTAAGCTTCATGCGCTGAGAAGAGGACTAGAGATCGCCATAAGGGAGAAGTACCAAAAGTTGCAGGTGGAAGGAGATGCGAAACTAGTGGTAGACATCGTGAAACAACTACAGAATGACACTTCAGCAGAAAAAATTAGTCGAAGTTGGAGAACAGCCTAGTTAGTGGAGGAAATAAGCGACTTACTACGAAAGGTAGCCTACATCCTTCCCACCCATGTGAGAAGGAAGGGAAGTGAACCAAAAAACAGCTTGGTGAATTGGGGATGTAGAAATGGAGGAAGGTTGTTGGATGAAAGTGAGGTCGAGCTAAGCTAGAAGGAGGAAATGGCGGACCTAAGACAACTACTCAAAAAGGATAAGGAAGGAAATATGAATAGGAGAGTAAATCTAGAGAGAGCACAGAGGAGAGATTGGGAAGAAGGAAGAGGATAGTTGGAGGAAAGGACAGACGTAGAGAATGAAGTGAGAAGACAGGCGATCGAGAAGTTGACGGAGCAGGGTAGGGAAGGTATGCACCCCGAGAGTACGAGGGAGAGAAAGAACCAAACTGACAGAGAGGAGGGCAGGACAGAGAACAGAGAGGTGGGCAGAGGAAGGACACCAAGTGGCAGAATGAGGTCAGAAGTGACACGGCAAGAGCAGCCGGGAGAAGGTGGGAATTAATGAAGGACATCGGGAGAAAGGATAGGAGGGCAACATCCCGAGACAAGCTCGAAGGGATCCGTGTTGGTAACCAAGACAACCAGATGCCAGTAAGGGTCAAGGGTTAGAGTAAGAGAGAGATTAAAACCAAAGAAAACTCGCAAACAGCTCTTTGCATGCAAACAAAGACGAGGAAAGGTGGCGAGAAGGGAGGTGGCAACAGAGTGAAGACGCAGGTAGCAACAGGAAGAAGCAGCCGCGCGGTAAGTAGGTATGTAGCCCCTTAACCCCCCAACTCTGAAAGCATCATGAGTCTCTGTAGTAGGAAGATTGATAATCAGATTATCTTTTGGTTTAAGATAGAAAAATACAAGGGAAAAGCCTCCAGAATTCCCAGAACAGTAGACACCATTCCTGTAGACCATAGGCAATTCCTGAACAGAGAAAAAGGGAGGCAAGAGCTAACACCCAAAAAGGGAGAGGGCCAGCCTGCAAAATCAGCCAGTAGTATCCCCCGAAGGCTCTCGATCCAGGTGAAACTCGTAGGAATGGAGGGGATTGTGACAATAGCTATTAGGGAAGAAACCTGGGAAGGGAAAAGCCTAAGGACCAGAGGAATGCCGGAATTTAGGTGCCCTAAGGGGGAAGAGAGGAGCAACACCAAGAACCATGTAGATACGTTTGAGAAACCTCGTGGAAGGTGGGAAAAGAAAATTACCTTGATCCCATCTAAGGAGGAAAACTCGGGACCGAGGAGAAAGGAATGGAAGGGCTTAGAAAGCTGTAAAGGGGGGGTTAAGGGAAGAAAACCTAAGAGAAACCTGACCCTGAAAAAGAAATTAACAGTCACAAAACCCAAACCACCTGGAAACAAGGAGGTAGATGGTACACAAACCCTGGCTGGAAACCAGAAGATAGAAGGCACAAACAAAGGAAAGAAAAAGAGCAATTGGGGAATTGAACTCTGTCAAAACCATAAAGCTGATGAATGCATCGATTTTGTGATAGGTAATCCAATACACCGGAGTAAGAACTCTGACCAAGACAGAACGCACCAGACGCAAGACAGCAACACCCAAACAGGGAGAAAAATGGCCCCCAAAAGAGGAAACAAAGGAACCAAAAAGGAGGAGGGAACAAGTGCACAACCAAAAAAACCTGATGGGGAACACATGAAGAAAATGATTGATGCCGACATAGAAGGAAATCTTCCAGAAGTCAGAGCTCAGATTGCGATTTGGGAGAGAGATTTAAGAGCCAATCTCAAATACCGAGATATCCCCATGGATGAATGGGAAAGCATGCTTCCAAACCCGGGGTCCACTCGAGGGAGGCACTCACTGTTCAAGAAAACCATACAGCAATACTGGATTATGAAGAATGTGGTGGCTCGGGCCATGAACCTCCACCAAGAGCATGAGCATGCAATGGGAGAAGAAACAGAGGCACAGAATCAGAACAAAGAAAATGACCCAATCCATGCAGAACTATTACGGGAGATAGTGGCAATCCAAATCCAGGCATACAGAAACAACCTAGCACTGGATAGAATTGAACAGACTTTGACAGACCTGGAATGGAGAATTGAGCAGCGAAGCGAGATACCAAGATCCAGTACAAAGGCACCTACACCCGTAACATCCTCTGATGAGGAGTGACACAGTGAACTAGTTGGATTCAAAAATGGTTTTGACTATGAACAGTATAATTATGTTTATTTTTATTTTGATAAGTAGAGTCAATATAATAGACAGTCAATACAATGCTGCTAGATGGATAGAAATGAACTTATTTAAATTTTGGACAGGATTTAAAGCTGAAAGGTGGATACCTGGTTTCCTTTGGGCAAGAAAACCACCTGCATCAGCAAATGGTTGTGAAAAGTTCTTTTGAAAATAGAAATAAATAGAGATCTGCCAAGTTTGCAAAAAAAACTAGTTATGTCCTTTATGCTTCATTTGATACTTTGTTTTCATACATAGTTTACTCATTATTGTTTTGATTGCAACAGGTTGAGTGCTCAACATTAAAATCAAAATATAAAAAAAAAATTCTTTCATAGCTTGAAAATTTGAAATTCTCACTTAATGTCAGATTCATTATTAATTTTTGGATACTTCTAATTGAGAATCGTGCATATTAGTAATCTACACAATCTTTGAATATCAATCATTATAGTTCTACTTTCGAATAGATAGTTTCCTTGAATTGAATTATTTCAATTTCCCTATCATAAGTTAGAATAAATTTGTTTATTTAATAATTTAGATCTACTTTCATGCCCATAGAAAAGAATTTGAATTCTTGCTCAATAGAATAGGTTTCAATTCCAATTCTATAGAATAATATTTCATTTATATTTGATAGAGTAGACTTCAACCTTTTCTCAAGCAGAATAAAGTTTCATTTTTTCACAGTTGGAATAACTTTCAATTCTTGTCAATTAGATTAGTTTTGAATTCCTAAATACTAGCACAGCTTCATTTCAAAGTTGGTCTTAGTTTAAATGGTTTTATGGAAAGAAAATGTGTGTGTACTTGATGAGAATTAACCTTAGATAGATTAGTATTTCGATTTCATAATCATTCTCTTTTATCATAAATAAATATCCTAGCATATATAGTGCACATACACTTCATAAGCTCACAAACCCTGGTCAATTATTTAATGAAGTAATTTAATCAACAATTAAATTACTCAATAGAAGGAAAATTTTGTTTACCAATGATCTGATTTAGAATATTAGTTTGTAGTTCTAAGATCTTCCTCGGATTATAAACAAAATGCTTTCAATGTGCTTAAGGATTCATCAATTTTTGCAAGTAAAATGAAGAGTTTTTATGTTAATTTTGTGAGCAATTTAACATAAACCAGAAACTGAACATCAACATAAACATGTACAGAACATCATCAAAAACACATTACAACAAGCACATTATAAAGGAGTTCACCACTCCTAAGCTACGTCTCCTTGGTCAGCTTCCAACGGCTTGGACCTCTATATTATGCTCAAAAGTGTAAAAATTTGTGTTTACAATGCTCAAATGCTTATGAAACCTGCTCCAATCAGTTCATCATACTCAAAAATGGCTATCTAGCCTCTTTTTGCATCCAATTTGGTGTAAAATTGAAGACGTTATGGCCTCTCCTAGTTTTCCCACTATTCGTTCTACAAATTTTTCTACATCTAACAGGAACCCACAATTTCGCTCCAAAAATCCACTAACCGAGCGAGAATTTTTCTGTGTAGCGAGCCATAATCCGTCGGCACCAACTTTCCATCACAAATCACAATCGGCAAGGACCGGCGGGCTTAAGGTTTGTGTACGTAGTGGGTGATTGTGCTATTTGTTAGTTTCCTATACCAATAGGTTTCATTTTTCATGATTGACAGTGGAAGTGCCAAATATGTTCATCTTTGATGCTACAAAGGTTCCATATTTTGTCAAAAGAAAAGAGAGTTAAAAAATGTAAAGAGGGTATGCCTTAAAAGAATGATCAAAAGGCAAGAAAATGTACTGGTCAGAAAAAATAATTGAAATGAACCCCAAAGAAAGACCAGGAAAGTGGCTAGCCAAAATGCCACTGCTAGCTTGTTGGATGGCCCAACAGTTCAAACTGGACCATGCCATGTTTTAAATTGCTTGTTCTAGACTAGAGAATGAATATCTGTCCAAACAGTTCAAGCTTGGCAGATGAGTAGCTAGATAGAGAAATGAAGGAGCCCAACTGCTTAATCTGGGCCCTTGGAAGAGATAAGGGTAGATTTAGATAGGAGGGCAGTCAAAAGAAAAGAGGATAATCAGGGTTTGCAAGGCTAAGTGCACCCATTCAAAAAGAAGAAAAAATGTTAGGTGTATTAGGCTGGGTAGGTAGTTTGAGGTTGCAGAAGCAAGGTCTGATCACCTGATGTATTGAAAATCATATCTTATCTCATCAATAAGAGAAGGGTCAAAGCAATGGTCTAAATGGCAGAACTATCAAAGCATGTCTAACTCCCCTCACTCCCCCTAAAAAGTTTCTTACTAATATCCCCTTTGAGAAAATCAAGTCAAGTTTTGACCTTCTTCAATAAAAAGAAGTCACATTTCTTGTGTAAACCCTCATTTCAAATTCCATCCATTTCTTGTATCTAAGTTTTCAGTTCACAAGCTTAACCTCTCCCTTACACTTCACCTCACAAACCCATATTAACTCCTAACTCTATTATATAGCTCCCTAGCTACTTCCCCACCCCTATTTTCTACAAAAAACTATATAAAATTCCAAAAAAACATATTAACTATCCCACCCTTTAACATTATAGCTATGTAACATAGTTTTGGGAGATATTAGTCCATTTGGGGCTATTATGAACCCTTCTGCGTCCTAACCCCGGAATTAATATAACCTCTGGTTAGGTTAATAGCATATGCCTAAACCCCCACCCATCTAAACCTTGCAATTCTATGCCTCCGCAGTCAAATTCCCAATGTTTAAATGCTTAAATGTTTTAAATTATACATTGAATTACATTGCCCCGCACTAACCCAACCCGCAAAACCCACATAACTCAAAGTTTAAACCCGCCATGGGGCGATATTATTTTATATATGGGAGGGACCCGCTCCAAAGCTGCATGCTACCCAAATTGCCCTGCCAGTTGTCCGTTCCCCAGCCCTCTAGATCCAACGGTGGGCGGGTGTTTTCAACCCCCAACACGTCGGAGGTTAACGTCTGGGGGATGGGCGGTTTCCCTGCCGTACCCCCACCACGTGTCGACCGCCCGCGGTGTTCAGAGGCCCCTCCACCAATACCGCCTCTGCTCAAAGGTGGTGTTCCCTGACGTCAACAATCACGTCAGCTATGACATCACCACCGTGTCCCCGCCGCTGCCCCACGTCACTTGTCACATTTTCCGCCTGCGTCCACATTGTGCCACCGTGTCATCGCCACGTCTTCATCTGAGTCAGTGTCCACGTCACCCTGCCGTACCCGGGACCCGCCGATGATGTCATGCTGACGTCATCGCGGAAAAGCGCCAAAAGCGCAAATGTATCCAATTTTTTATAAAAAACGCGCAAAGTGACCGTTTTCGGTCATTTTCATTGGAAAGTTTGGAGAGCGTCATTTTGCTGTTCACGCCATATTACCTCCAGATTTCAAATTTAAACAATTGGGACGCCGCCACTTGCAGATTCGACGTCAATACTCGCCATTCAACCAGCTCAACCACCCTCGGCGCTAGTTAAACCAGGTAACATTCAAGTTGCCACATCAAATTGGAGAAGGCACATCTGCTGTTGCAGCCCCACAAGCCGCCTAGGGACCATCTACATCAGCAACAGGTACAACAAAAGGGAAGGAAATAATGGATGCAGAGAAAGAAGTGGTTACAGAGCAGCCTGCCACTTCAATGGAGCAACCTCAAGTACAAGCTCCTCTACAACAAATGGAAGCACCACAAGTGCCTACCTTACAGACTCCTGCCCATGAGGAAAGAGGCAGAAAATGAGACCGAGAAGACTCTACACCTGCTAGTGGGTCTACACAGCAGCTCGAAGCCAAGACGCAAAAGGTTGATTCTCCAATTGAGGAGGAAGTCAGTGAAGAAATCCTTGGAAGTCCAAGGAAAGATAGAGAAGGGAGGCAACAAACAGCTACAAGCTCTTTCCAACAAGAGCAAGACAGACAACATGGCATGGAGGTGTCTTCCTCCACACAGCAAAGCAAGAGGCCAGCTAGCATCAAGGCCACCTTTAAATAAATTAAGGCTAAAAATGAACTGTTAAGAGTACAGTTGTATGACCAATTTCTTAAGGTAACACCTACCAAGCAGGAAAGGTTGATGGCAGCATATGACATCAAAGAAGAAAAGATGATTCTCAACCATTTTAAACCCAAGATTCAATAGCCTTAGTCAGCTGCAGACTATGTCAGGAAAAAGTTAGAGGTTATGGCAAAGGAAATTCACCCCATGGATCAAATAGAGTTACATAAGCAAACAGGGGAAATGGTCTATGCCACACTTGTAGACAAGGCCACACTGGCCCATGAGTTAAAGGAATCACTAAAGAACACAAATACTCAGCTTGATTTAGAAAGAATGTCCTCCACAGCCAAAGACAACAGAATTAAAACATTGGAGGACATTATTGTGGACCTGGGGCATGATCCTAAGAATCCCAAAGCTATCAAGGCCCTAATGAAGAAAAAGGAGGATGATATTGCTGCTCTGAAAAAGCAAATGAGGCTCTCCTCGACTATGCACCCACAAATAGGAGAGCTGGTGAAAGAGAAAGAAGCTGAGGATACATTGGACCTGCTAATGCAAATGAACCAGAGAATAGTTCAAATGGAGGGAGAATTGGAGAGAGCACTACAAGACAAGTAGGGAGAGTCGACCTCCCAGCCACCTCAAACTACCCCAACTACTGCTACAGCTACAAAAGCAGCAGTGACCCCTCCTATTACTATAGCAACTATAACAACTACAGATGTTGTAGTGGCAACAACAACAGCTCCTGAGTCTAGCATAAGCATGGATGAATTGACAAAAGTTGTCAAGGAGCTAGAGCTTCAAGCAACAGAGATAAAACATGCCAAAGAAAAGTTGGCTGAGCTAGAAGGAAAATATGATAAATCCAAGGTGACAGTGGCTGAACAGACAAGGGAAATTAAGGCCCTGAAGGACAGAATAAAGGCCTTGGAGAAGGAGCTGAATTTAGAAAAGACTCTGGCTGAAATAAAGAAGATTTTGTGGACCAGGATTGACCACTCTATCACTAGACAGTGGAAATCAATCTGAACTGTGCATGAGCAGATTGAATTAATAGGCCAAGCCCAAATTGAAAGTCGAAAAGCTAGAGCAGCACTAGGAAATATGCCTGAGCAGGCTAGCAAGATGATACACTTCCTGAACACTCACACTAAAGAGGAGTTGGCAGCCTTAGACATCAGTAACAGAACAGAAACTGTTTTAACAGCAAAAAAGGTGCTGACCCTTAGAAATTTTGTGCAAAGTTTGGAGAGAAAATGTCAGGAAATGCAGGCAGAGGTAGATGATTACAAGCTGAGGATGGGAGCATTGCAAGGCAAAGGATTGCCCAGCCTATTGACCGGTGCTGGAAGACTGCTGACCTGTGAGCAGTATGCCACCAGGATGACTAATTTCATTTCAAATCAGATCACAGCATCCACAAGTACCTCAGAAGAAACATGACCTCCATCAGGACAGAGCCTATATGATAAGCTGGAAAATTTATTTCACATTGAACATGAAATTAATCACTTGTTTGAGGTCCCACCCAATTTTTACAGATACACAGAGGCATAGAAGACTTTAATAAAAATACGAAGACACCAACTGCATAAAGAAGATTGGTGGCAAACAATGCTACAAATTTTGCCAAAATGATGTCGGTGCTGTCTCTTTTTGGTCAACCTCAGGTCAACGGAATTGAATATGCAGGCACCAGGCACAGCATGGAGACAACAGGCAGAGCAGGTGAGAACAGTGACTCAGCAAAATACTGGGACAGCAAGCCCAAAATGGAGAAAACATAGATTTTAGCCAGTGCAGCCCCAGCCGACTCAGTTGGTCACAAAAGTCAAAACTCTCTGACAAAATGGACAACTAATGCATTAAATATTTACTGTAGCATTTACTCTTTTAGCTATAATTCCTCAAGAGTTGGCATAGAATTTATGAGCTATTAACTCATCAACTAGATATTTTGTATCTTATTTTTGTATATATACCTCCCCACAGAACGTATTTGGGGTTGGTGATTTTCTCTCTAAAACACTACCTTGTAAATTTTCAGACTATCTAATACAAATGGCTGGGAAAGTTCATGATCTCTACACTGTGTGATATCAAAGTGATGATCTGCGTTCTGCTACAGAATTCCTGTGTTGTTTGATGGAGCAATAAGTTATTCTAAACCATGTTTTGTCTTTCTGTGTTTGCTTAATTCACATATATGTTTCATTAACTTAGCAAAATAGAAGAAGAATAACTGAGGACTTTCCTGAATGCACCCTCTGCTCAATCTCTGTTGTTAACTGTGTTTTCTTTTAGAATTAATCATAAATATGAATTCTTAACTGCTCATGTTTGTATTCATTCTCTCATTATGAATGTTATTCAGGAATTCTTAAATGCTCCTAGATAATTTTCCCAAGTTTTCCCTCTATCAGTATAGTGAAAGATCCTTAGCTGCCTTTTATTCCCTGATTTCATGCCATCATATTCCAGATTTGAAGAATTGTTCCATGGATACCTGTCTGGCTCTGTAGCATTACCTTTTCCTCAAAGAAATATTTCCAACAGTACACCATCATCGACTCCATGCCCAATGGCCTAGATTATTCTGAAACAACGTACTAGCTCTGACTGAAATCATCATCCCAACAAATTCAAAACAAGATCCTGTGCATCATAACTAGCCTAAAATTACACCAAAGCAAAGCTAAATCAGAAAGAGAGAGTCCTCTTTGGTTGCAGGTAGGCTAGGACCTGTGGCTAAAATATTGGTTAGTGGTTTCCTCGGCCTTATTCCCTTTGGAGTCAAAGGGAACAACCTGAGTGTTAACACTATTGCAATGTGGTGAACCTGACGACACTATAAACTGGAACTAATAAATATCTCGCATCCAGGAACTTATCGCAAATCGCAATTCGGTGGTGAATCGGCAGGTAATCATAATGCGAGACTTTGCACTGTTGCAATTTGCGATTTCGATATCGCATCACAACCCAAACCTGTCAGGGTCGATTTTCCATAATGCCTTCCCTTCACCGATGTGAAATTGCGATCTATTGCATTGCACCTCCGATCAATTCTTGAAATCCTTCCCACCTTAATTATCACATCGCAACCCTTCCTTGCTCGAGGGCCGATTTTTAAAGCCGACCTTTCTATGATTGTGATTTGTGACATGCGGGGGCTAATGGTGGATTGCCACTTGGCACTTCCTCATTCCCTGAAGGACCTTGCCACATCATCCAATCTTGCCATGTGAGTAGGTCAAACCTGAACTTTTACTTTCTATAACTTTTGCATACGAGCTCGGATTTGAGTGATGTTCACACTGTTAGAATCAGACTAATGAACTCTTCGATTTGAAGTTAAGTTTATCAAGATTCTGACACTTTGCTTTTTGAGCACTTGATCACTCCTCCCCACTGGAAGTATTTTGGACCCCAAAAGATCACTTTCAATTGACCAGCAGGTGAGGGTATAGTTTCCTCACCTTTCCAATCTCAATCCATTGATCATTAAATTGGAATGTGTGATCTCCACAATTCTTGTCGTGCCTTTCTATGTACTTTCCTTTAATCCTTTCAAGTTGTTCTTGTTTTTTGATGTACCATTTGGAGTTGTTCAATGAACTCTTTTTCCTTATCCATGTTACTATCAGTAGCAACATCCTTCTTACAAAGATGATACAATACATTATGATGCAACTGGTAAAAAAGTTCCTCCACTTGATTCCTTTAACTCAAGCTTGAATATACATCTTGAAAGTATGAATTTTTCTGAACATAAATTTCATGTAAAACAAAATGATTCTTGAGGAAAGTAGTTATACAAACTATAGGCCTAGAAAGTACATCAACAAACTTGTCGCTTATACCTTTCTTATACCTTTTAACCAAGTGGAATAGTAGAAGAAAAACCATCCAATGGAAGTTCCTTTATCGCTGCAACTTAAACACTTTATCATTGAAAATTTTTGAATGAAAATAAATGGGCTTAACATATTGCAAAAGACTACACCCATGGAATAGTCACATACAGAAACCTGAAACTTAAATGACCGTCTCAAGTTTGGAAAAGAAAGTACTGTAATTGCACTGATCTTTTGTTTTAAAGCATCAAATGCCTCTTGTTGTTTGCCTATCAACTAGAAGAACTTTTTCACAACTGCCAACGTATTCAAAGGAATTATAATAGAAGAAAATTAACAAAATTTATCCTCGAAGATTGGGTTGTTCCCAAAAAACCTCTTATCCAAATGAATATCTTGAGCCTACCTGCGTAAATTGTGAGCAGAGCAAAGGCATCTGCAGCTTCACGGGGATGTATGATTCTTTCACCTGTGTCTGTAGGAATGGAGTCAATACCACCACAGACTATTACGGCATCAATCTTGGAGAGGTCTAGCTTCAGCTCACCTTCTCCACATCCCACGCAGACTGCCAAAAAGCCTTTGGGAACCTGAACACGCTTGGAAGAACCAATTTCATGGCTCAAGTACATCAAAGAAGTTTTATCCAACATATACTTTGACATCTTCGGAAAAAACTATTCTTGACATACGACATCAAGTATTTTTTTCTCACACATGACATGTTCATAATGAACTTTTCTGAAAATGAAAATGTCATCCAAATAGACTATCCTATCTAGAAATGGCTTCAACACATATTTCTTCATATGCGTAAAAGTAGTAGGAGCATGGCAAAGGTTGAAAATCATAATAATCCATTAAACAAACCTTGCCTAGTTTTGAATGTCATCTTCCCTATATCTCCTTCAACAACTCTACTTTGATGAAAACCACTTCTTGAATCCCATTCAAGGAAATGCTTACCATTCTTCTCAGGCACCAAAACAAGAGGTGCACCACACGGTAAAGGAGTATGTTGAATGATCCTTATATTCAACTATCCCTGGATTTGCATCTTAATTTCTACTATTTCCATCACTGACATCTTGTACATGCCAATGTTAGGAAGAAGACACTTTTGTTGCAACTGTAACTCAGGTTGGATTCCCCTCTTGGGAAGTAATCCCTTTGATTCCTGAAACATTTCATCAGATTGGTTAACAACGTCAACCAAATCAGTTTTCAAATTTGAATTACAACCATCAAACACTTCATAATCAATATCATTCTCCGGTTTGATCATGAGAAGCACAAAAGTCTTTCTCAAATTCAACAATCTTTTCATCTACCCTACATTAACAATCGAAAGATTTTTTTTTGTGCTATGATCTCTCACAATATATTCTACTCCATTTTTGAATATGTGATATTTTTTTTCATGTCGATGGAAAATATCTTTTTTTGTCGTAAAGGTATGGGTTTCCCAAAACGATGCCACAGATATCTAACATCACAACCCCAAGCTCCACTTCATCTATGAATATTGCACTGATTGTGAATTTTAGTTTACACTTTCTCATAACCTACAATTGCGCATTGTCACATACCCATACAAGTGGATATGGTTTATGATGTGGAACAGTTTCCAGATTAAACTCTTGACAATGTTTTCTGAGATAAGATTGGCTTGAGAGCTACTATCAAACAGCCTATCAATATTATTATGTTTTCAGATCACCCTTATATGAAAAAGTTATATTCTCCTCTTTTCATTTGGAGTTTCATTTTGTGAATTTGAAGAACTAGTGTTGGAAATGGATTCCTTTCCTTGAAACCCCATGGTTGTGATTTTTGTCTTATCACCCAATTCAGATCCCAAATCCTCTTCTTGAGTGTTTGCAACTATCTTTTCTTTTCCTTTGTTGTTGAATTTATTTGGTTTCATTTCAGGATGAAGCTTCCAATAGTGAGCTTCATTGTGACCCTCTCTGGAACAATGTTTACAGATTGTTTTCTCTCCTTCCTTTTTAATGGATGCATTTTTCTTTCCCTTGAAACCCTTTTCTTTCTCTTGACCCTTAAACGAATTTTTACTACCTTCTTCTAGGGTGTTTTTCCCTCTTTCCTCAAGATGAGTGTCTTTCACACACACATCATCTAGATTACTAGGATTAAACATTAAGATAATGTGCCTAAGGTAACTGTGTAAAACCCCTCTACACTTTAGCAATGTGTCCTGTGATTGCAAATCTAGACCTAACAACAGAGAAATTTTTCTAAATTCTTGGGTGTAATCTTGCACATTTTGACCTTTAAGTTGTCTAAAGTTCTGCCAATTCATGATGTCTTTATGCATATATGCTAGAGGGTAGAATTGTCTTTTGATTGCAGCAATGAAATCATTCCAAGAAATTGAGATCTTACCATGTTTTTCAATCTCCTCTTGGATCTTTGATTCCCACCATACATGTGTTTCACCCTCCATTCTCAAGGAAGCTAACTGAATCTTTATGTCATCCTCTTGAAGGTTTTGATTCCTACAATAGACCTCCAGCTGATGAATCCAATTATCAAGTTTCTCTGCATTCACTTCACCATTATACATGGACATCTCGAATTTAACATCAAGTTTTAAAAAAAGGTGATTTACCAATTCCTTTTGAAAAATGATGATGAGTATGAGTAAGGGTTGTGTTAGTGGAAGAGTGTGAAGATGCTTGTGAAGAATAAGATGAAGAAGATAGTGGAGAGGGTGGAGGTTTGTCTCCATTCCCATTACCTCCTTTTCCATTACCTCCTCATGAAGAGCCTTCTTCTCTGGGAGTTTTGGAACTTTCTCCTTGCAACCTAGTATTCCTCTCTTCATAGAGGACCTTCAACATCTCTGTCATATCAAAGAAATCCTTTCTGAAGGTCTTCTCATCTTCTATCATGTTTGTGGGTTCTCCTTCATGAGACATGATATTTGGAGTCTCAACTGCAACTTGAGGCTGAATTGATGTTGGAGATTGTAGCAACCTTTCTATTCTTCCCCTTGACCCAACTTCAGGGCTTCCAACCAGCTTTCCTTCACCTCTTTTGAGTTTTAACCTTGTAAGCATGACATAAACTTGCAAACAATTAAATCCTTCTTTCACAAAGAAAAACCTAGAGCTACGATACCAAATTTATATGATTTAGAATATTAGTTTGCATCGCTAATATCTTCCTCACATTATAAAAAAAATGCTTTCATTGTGCTTAAGGATTCATCAATTTTTGCAAGTAAAAAGAAGAGCTTTTATGTTAATTTTATGAGCAATTTAAAATAAACCAAAAACTGAATGGAGTTCACCCCTTCTGAACAGAGCATAAACATGTATAGTACATCATCAAAAACACATTACAACAAGCACATGATAAAGGAGTTCACCCCTCCTGGGCTACATCTCCTTGGTCCAGCTTCCAATGGCTTGGGCCTCTCTATTATGCTCAAAAGTGTAAAAATATGTGTTTACAATGCTCAAATGCTTCTAAAACCTGCTCCAATCAGTTCAACATACTCAAAAATGGCTATCTAGCCTCTTTTTGCATCTAATTTGGTGGAAAAATGAAGAATTTATGACCTCTCCTAGTTTTCCCACTATTCATTCCACAAATTGCTCCACATCTTACAGGAACCCACAATTTTTCTCCAAAAATCTACTAACCAAGCAAGAATTTTTCCACGCAACAGGCCATAATCTGTTGGCACCAACTGTCCATCGCAAATCGCAATCAGCAAGGACCAGTGGGCTTAAGGTTTGTGTACATGGTAGGTGATTGTGCAATTGCGATGTGGCAGACCCAACGGCACTATAAATGGGAATTGATAAATAACTCGCATACGGGAACTTATCACAAATCACAGTTCGGTGATGAATTGAGAAGTAATCATAATGCGAGAATTTTCACCATTGCGATTTGCGATTTCGATATCACATCACAACCCAAACCTGTCAGGGCCAATTTTCCATAATGCCTTCCCTTCGCTGATGTGTGATTTTGATCTATCACATTACGCCTCTGATCGATTCTTGAAAACCTTATCGCATCGCAACCCTTACCTACTCAGGGGCCAATTTTTAATGATGACCTGCCTGCAATTGCAATTTTCAACATGTAGGGGCCAATGGTGGCTTTCCACTTGGCGCCTCCTCATTCACTAAAGGACCTTGACACATCATCCAATCCTACCATGTGAGCAACTCAAACCTGAACTTTGACTTGTTATAACTTCTGCATACGAGCTCGGATTTGAGTGTCATTCACACCGTTAGAATCAAAATGACAAGCTCTTTGATCTAAAGCTAACTTTATCAAGATTATTACACTTTGTTTTTTTAGCATAATTTTGAGCAATTGATCAACCAAGTACTTAGACTAATGCAAAGCACCTAACTTATCCCATAATGCTTTATTTGCAAGTGCTCCCAAAAAATTAAATAAAATTGAACCTAAAAGACACAACTGGATTGTCCTCTTTTCCTTCCTATCCAACTTTTTCTACTCTTTTGTTAACATATCCATAGGTAAAATACTAGCATCCACAACATACATTGTTCTTTCTCTACCAAAATATATTCCATATTGAACTTCCATAGCTCAAATATTTTCCCATTAAATTTATCGGTCTCATTTTTTAAACCACTCTCCATTCTCTTCTCACACAAGAATCGTCGTCGTAGAGGTCCCACTGAAACCAAGTTTATCAAAAACCCAATACAGTTGAACCCTTAGCATCAAAGGTGTTCCCCTAAATCCAATAATCGGTCTAATACTAAGTAAAGGTTTTCCATTACATCAAAACTAGCATGTGTTGCTAAACTTCCAAATGGGAAACATCACCTTGAGTGGGTGGTTAGTTCCATGTTCTCGGGGTGGCGATTAGTCCATAGGATCAATTCCTAGAGGTGTGGTGACTAGTACAACATAATTTTCTTGTACCTAGTAATATTCTAACATTTTTACATATATGTATCGATTTATGAACACCTACTTCATTATTTCATTGCATTTTTTTTCTTGTGGCCCTATTTAGTTAATGTACATTGAATTGGCTTATACATGAGCATGTGAATGTATACCTTATTAGAAGAAGATATATTATATGTATTAACTTTAATTTTTTTTACATGTGTTAACATTCCTTTCTCTAATATAATATTTCCTCATGACAACTGCAGGATATGATTTAGTCATTCACTATCCTCCTACCTTATACATCATTGGGCATTTCCTAACAACTAGTTTTTGTCACGATCAACACACCGCAATTTGCTTAGTATGAAAACATCCAAAAGTACAATCCAAAAATCAAAGGCTTGAAGGTGTCTTTATTCATCTCCCCAAACACAAGCATAGACCCATGTGCATTTTTTAGATATCTAGTGCAATCACATGGAAAATTATAGACTAGCGTTTGCACTCTGAAAATATACCCATGCATATCTCTCGTCAAATCTCACTAACTTCATGCACAAATAAATATAAAAATCATTGGGATATACATAAAGTAGACTAAACAAAGAAGAAAATAAAACAAAACATGTGTCTCTTGGTGCTTACATTTTAGAATTCACTTGACCATCCATTACTCACTAATCTTTGCATAAGAAGCTGGACCCTCAAATATATTATAGAGAAGGATCTTTAGTATCCTTTTACAATCTCTAGATTGTTAAGCCATTTTGTTATGAATTTTCTCCTTAGTCATAGACTACAAAATTTCTTCCGTATTTCCATAACACAATTTTTTTATGTTATCAATTTGGAGATCGAAGAGATAGAAGTGGAAAAGAGCCTAATTTAAGTGGAACGAGAGAAGGTTTGAAGTTGCTTCAACACATTCGAGGTAATGCATTGATGTAATTATTCTCTTTGATTGGCTAATAAGATAGGATTTTGTTGGCTATAGTAGCAATTAACACACATACAAATATTTACAACTATGTATTAAAGCAATGGATATCAGGAAATTAAGCTCAAGAAACCCTTGAAGGGTAAATTACATTTAATAAATATACCCATGGGTAGTTATATTGTACAAATGGTCATTTTATATAATGAAAGGTAACCATAACAATTATAAAATAATTAGATTATTAGTTCAAACCATATGCATAAATTTGTCCACAATAATATATTTATGAATCTCTCAATTGATCTCCATATTTATGACATCTCTCACTTCTCCACATCTCTCATTTTTTCATAGAATTATATTGTTGGTCTATTTCAATAAAATTTCATCATATATTTTATCAAACATCACATGTATGAGATATTCCTTTATACTCCCCCTTAAAGAATAATTATGATCTCAATAAGCAATATTCAACTTGGTCCCTTCTTCATCTTTGTCCTCTTTGCTCTTTGTCTTCACCGCCATTTTCTTTCATCTTTGGTCTCTTTTGATCTTTACTCTTGTTCATTATTCATCCTTGATATTATCCCATGAATCATGATCAATCATTATCTTGGGTTTTCTTTAGATTACTCATAGCCACTTCATTGGTGTTGTTTGGTAGACCCATAACCACATGCTTGGTTTTCTTCAGTTACCCTCTATTGGTTGTAGTATATGTCATTTAATAACCCAACATTATTATATCAATCTGGTGTATGTATACTTTAAGACGCAACATTGTATGTGCCTAAAGAAGACTCATTAATCCTGCAAAACAAAATCCTATGCTAATATATCATTTAGCACTTCTCAAGTTCCTCCAAAGATTAATCAGATCCTTGTTCTAAACATGCAATCAAATGGAAATTATTGAAAAGGAAAAACCTATCTACTGGTCATATAAAGATATGAGCTTTGGCTCCTAGGTTGAGTAGATTTAGGTGAAAGGTTGTCTCAATAGACTAGAGGAAAATGGAATCAAGATTCCTTAGCAACCTTCACACTATTGCAAGGATAGTAAATGTAAAAACCTTCTTTTCCATGCACAATGTAGAGCATAAATCCAAAAAACAATGTAAACTTTGAAATGGAAACTATAAACTCAAAATGGGAACTCTGACAAAAAAACCCTGTAAAAACATCAAAAATAGTGCTAAAAATGAAAAGCGTTGACACTGGAATAACACGTCTTTTTCTATGGTAAATTTTCAACATGTTTTAAAAATGGCGGTGAAAACCACTTTTTTGTGCAAAAATTATCCAAAAAACACCTTCAAAACAAAAAGTGTTGATGTTCGAATAACACTTTGCAAAAACACCCTCAAAACGAAAAGTGTTGATGTTCGAATAACATATTTTTTTTTCAATGGTAAATTTTGTGCAAAAAACACCCTCAAAAAGAAAATAGTTGGTGTTGGACTAACACTTTTTTCTTTTTTCTTATTTTTTTTTTTTTTCTTTTTTTTTTTTTTTTTCTTTTTTTTTTCGAGGGAAAATTTTCAACATTTCGAAATAATGGCATAAATTTTTTTATCATGACTTCCAAAAACATTAAAATTTCAAAAAAAATAAAAATTAAAACAATGAAAAAACACAATTAAAAAAAAAAGTTAAAAAAAATAACAAAACATAAATTAAAATACATATTAAAAACAAAACATAAAATTGAAAAAAAAAAAAAAAAAACAACAACAACAACAACAACAAAAATCAAATAAATTAACAAACAAAAAAAATCAATCATAAAACTATTAAAAAAACAAAATTAACCTATAAAATGTAAGGGAAAAAAAAATATAAAACATAGTTAATATAAATAAATAAATAAAATAAAATTATCTTGTAAAAAAAAATGGAAAAAAAAAAAAAACAAACAAACAAAACAAAACAAAACAAAAATATGGAAAAAAATTTAAAAATTAAAATTAAAAGAAAATATAAAATTAAGTAAACAAAAAAAACAACAACAACAACAACAAAACAAAAACAAAAACATTAACAAAAAATCTAATAAAAACAAAAAACAAAAACATTAACAAAAAACTAAAAAATAAATTAAAATTAAAAACAAACTAGATTAAAAAAAAAAACACAAAACGAAACAAAAACAAAAACCTACTAAAATTGAGATTAAAAACATTTAAAAAAAAAACTTAAAAAAACAAAAATATACTCAAATTAAAAAAAAAAAAAGAGCAAGCAAACAAACCAATTAAAAAGTAAAAATATATATGTATTTTTCAAATTAAAAATAAATAAATAAATACATTTAAATTTAAAACAAAATATATATATTTTTTATTAAAAAAAAAAACATTTAAAAATTTTATTAAAAAAAACAAAAACAATTTTAAAAACAAATATTTTTTATTTAAAACAAAATAAAAAGTTTATTAACCATTTTTTATTAAATAAATTTTTAATTTTTTTAAACTATTTTTTTTATTAAAAAAAAATGCTCTCCCGGCCGCCCATGATGGCGCGATCATGGGCAGAGGGGCTGCATGCAGCCTCCTCCGCCCAGGGTCGCGCCAGCATAGGCAATCGGGCAGTGACGGGTCGATTCCAGGAATTGACCTGTCGCCATCTGGTCGCCCCACCATGGGCGACCAGGTGGCAGCGGGTCAATTCCCATAATCGCCCCACCACTGCCCGACCGCCCGTGGTGGTGTGGCCCTAGGCAGAGGAGAAATCACCCTGCCACCACCCGGCTGCCAGTGGTGGCGCGACCCTGGGCAGAGGAGGCTACATGCAGCCCCTTCGCCCACAACCGTGCCAACATGAATGGTCGAACTTAGAATCAATTTTTTTTTAAATTTTTAAATTTTAATTTGTTTAAAAAAAAAAAATTTAATTTGTTTAAATATTTTTTAAGTTTATTTAAAATATAAAAATAAATGCTTATAAATTAATTAAAGTTTAATTTTTATTTTTATTTTAAAATTGAAAAATCCTATTTAAAAAAAAAAAACAAAAATTAAATTATTGTTATTGAAAAAAAAAATATGCCCATATTTTTTTTGTTTTAAATAAAAAACATTTATTTATTAAAAAAATTAAATGTTTATTATTTTAAATCAAACACATATATATATTGAAATAAAAAATATAGCGTTTAAGAAAAAAATTAAAAATTTTGTTTTTTAATCAAAAATATATATTTATTGTTAACTTTAAATGTTTATATATATATATATATATATATATATATATATATATAATTTTCATATATATATTTTTTTTAATTTGAGTTTATTTTTGTTTTTTTAATTTCTTTTAAATGTTTTTAATCTTAATTTTAGTAGTTTTTTTATTTTTATTTCGTTAATTTTCTAATTTTTTTTAATTTACTTTGTTTTTAATTTTTATTTTTTTTTTCTAGTTTTTGTTAATGTTTTTTTAAATTTTTCTATTTTTACTTAATTTTATAGTTTTCTTAAATTTTATTTTTCTTTTCCAAATTCTTTTATGGTTTATGAGATTTTTTTTTTCTTGTCCTTTATATATATATATATATATATATATATATATATATATATATATATAAGTAATCGACATTTAAAGAAAGAAAAACAAAACAACTTGAAAATTCGTTAAGTAATCATGATTTCAAAAAAAATGGACATAATAAATTTTAAAGTGTGAAAAATGAGCCCTCTAAAAAAAAGGTATGTTACATCAACACGTTTCAAAATCAACATGAAAATCACTAACGTTTAAAAACAAATTTTTATATTTGATACATAAGAAAATTTAAAGTGTCAGAAATATGTTTCGAAAAAAAAGAAGTGTATCCTGCATCACCACTTTTCAAAATTGGGTCACTTTTTTGCTACCTCTATGAAACGGGTAATTGTATCGGTTATTTAAAGTGCCAAAAACTATGCTCTAAAAAAAATATGTGTTCTGCATCGCCCGTTTTCAAAATTGGGTCACTTTTTTGCTATCTCTACGAAACGGGTAACAGTAGCAGTTCCTGTTTCAAAGTTTACGTTGTTACAAGAAGAAACAAGACATTTTATAAATCTACATAATCATATACTGACCACTATGCATAAAATCAAATGAATTAAAAGGAAAGGCTTTAAATTTTCATAAGTCACACCAATCCAATGCAAATTTTCTAATTATATAACTCGAAGGTCATATGCATTATTGACAGTGTCTTTACTCAAATATAGCAGTCAATGTTCTTTTAAAATCATGTGTACAAGTTTCAATGATCCATATTTATGGAGGAGTGAAAGGAAATTAAGATTTAAACAAAAACACAGAGATACAACGAAACATAACTTCAATTACTAAATAGAAACTATTGAAAATTGTTTATATGCATAAAGGAAACAAACTAGCTTGAGCGATGGTAACTTATCTCTAAGAAGATATGTGATGGCTACATGCCTTTTGAATTGTGTTAAAATGAGATTAGGAGGCATTTTTATCATGAAGAAACATTGAGAAACCCTAAACATCCAAAAACCTAACCCTAGGAGATGAAGCGTCAAAAGATATGAGCCCCAATGGAGTTAGTTGGAATGTCAACTTTTTGTGGCCATAACATTGGCATACGATATTCGTTTGGCACACATGATATCCTGTTAGAAAGGTCTATCTGAGGAAAACAAATTTTGACCGCAAATGTCAATGCGAGGCTCACATTTTCCTGTTTCCCCAAAAAACATCATTTAGGGCCTCAAACGACTCTAGGAGTTCAGGATCCGAAAAGTTCCAAATTTTTTTTGTTGAAACAGGAAACTATGCTAAAAATAGGAAATCAATATAAAATTGTGTTTGGGGTCCAAGTGGAATAGGCAGGTAGCCACCAATATCCACCTGAATAAATCCTCCCCCTTAGGAAGTAAAGGTCCCCATTGTGTTGAATGACTCCATGAGGTGAGGAAATTTTTGCAGAACTTTGTCCTTGGTGAGCCACTTGCCTTAGTGTAGGAGTTGGTAAGCTTCAGTGACCCAATACAGTGGAATCCTTTCATGGCAAGTGTTCTTAATGTGTGTGTCCATGATACAATCAGTTATGGCTTGTTCAACACAATCTCGATTGAGCTTTGTTGGTGTCAATTGCTTAGCAATGTATGATGTGTCCAACAATGGTGGAAAGTATGGGCGAAGGAAGTCCACATTGAAAATTGGGTGCAGGCCAAGGAATGGGGGGATACTTAGCTCGAAATCATTATCACCCATAGTCTTGGATATGGTTTAAAGCATATATCGAAGTGGTTGAAGCTTTTGATGGGCTCCCGAAAGGTGTTCCTTCTACAAATGCAACCATACCTTGTCACCCACTTGAAACTTATGTGGCACCTGATGTTAATCATGATGTTGTTTATACTTTGCATTGGATTTATCTCGGATATCATGAACCTTCTGGTGGATGTGTTGAATGCATTCACTAAACCTAGTGCCTTTATCAAATTCAAACTAAACATTCGTAGATTCAGATTGTTTAGTTTCAAAAGGCATTGCAACATCAATGGGACACAATGGTTGAAATCCATGGCCCACTTGAAAGGGGTTGTGGCCAGTTGAGCAATGTATAGCTATGTTATAGTTGTGATGCACATAGGGAAGACTTCCATCCCATGTTCGTGGATTCTTGTAGTTGTACATGCTTAGTATATGCACTATCATCTTGTCGACGACCTTTGTCTGGCCATCAATCTAGGGATAAAATGTAGTTGACTTGGTGAGATTGGTGTCCAATAATGACCAGAGGCCCAACCAAAATGAGCTTAGGAACCTATTATCCTGACCTGATATAATGGTTTGCAATATCCCAGAATGTACCCACACTCATTCGAAGAATATTTTATTAGTGTCTTCTGCCATGATACTCTTCTTGCCGGCAACCAATATAGCCATCTTAGAAATCCTATCAACGACCACAAATACAAAAACATCACCATGTTTGGTAGAAGGAAGTCTAAACATATAGTCCATGGAGATGGATTCCCAAGGTTGGTTAGGAGTAGGGAGAGGAGTGTGCAATCCTTACTTCATTATGGTTGGCTTGGAGATGGCACAGGCAGTACATAATCTGATATATTTTCCATCCCATCATAGTTTTGGCCAATAAAAATATTTTTGTAGTACTACCACTCTTTTCTCCAAAGTGTCCTATGACCCAACTGTAGTGTGCCTCCAAACTAAGCTTGGCATGCTCACTAGAAGGAATACAAAGGTACCCCAAGTAGAAATATAGTGTGCCTTGGATGTGGAAGTATGATACTTTGTTGCCAACCATTAACATCTGGTATGTGGTGGTTAATTATAGATAATGTTTGTATAGTTTTGGCCATCCAAAAGCCTTGTTCCCACAAGAGTTAAGAATAGTGGTTAGTGCCACAACCAAGGGTCGACTAAGGAAATTTTCAATGTCATCGGTGCCACCCTTCTTATATTTAATGTTCAAATGGACTTGTTGTAGATAAGTAGACCAATTATAATGGTGATCGTTCTACAACTTCCCTTGTATTTGTATAAACTGAAGAGGTCGATGATATGTGTGAATGATTGTCTCCTTCCCCAAAATGTAATGTTTCCACTGTCAGAAATCATATACAATGGAATATATCTCCTTATCATAGGTGGGGTAATTATGAATAGTATCAGAGAGTGTCTCATTATGATATGCCACTGGATTCCCTTGTTGAGTGATAAATGCACAAATAACATAGTCAAAGGCATTTATCTCAATTTCAAATGGTTGTTTCAAGTATGAAAATTTGAGTACTAGCGGAAAGAAAAGGTAGTGTTACATCTCAATGAATTCCTTCTATTTTGACATAGACCAAAAAAAATAAAAATTCATCCACCCTTGGTATCTTGACTCAAAGGCTAAGAGATATGAGAGAACCCCAACACAAACCTTTGATAGAAATTACAAGGCCCAAAAATCTATGAAACTTTGTTAGAGTTATTGGAACTGGAAAATCTAGAATAACTTGGATCTTAGTTGGATCCACATGCATGCATTTCTCATCAATTATGTAGCCAATATATTGGACCAAGTTCATGCCAAATGATCATTTCTACAAGTTGCCACATAGTTTGTGTTGTTGAGGGGTTTGAAGGACTTGTCAAATATGTTGCAAATGCTCTGCCCAACTCTTATTGAAGATGAGTATGTCATCTAGATATACAACCATGAACAAGTTGGAGAAATACTACAAGATGTCATCCATTGGCCTCATAAACATTGTAGGGCACTTTTCAACCTAAATGGCATGACCAACGAATCAAAGAGGCCCTCCTTGGATTTGAATTTGTTCTTCCATACATTGATGGGTTCTATGAGAACTTGGTGATTGCCAGAATTAAAATCAATCTTGTTGAAGTACTTGGTCCCCTTGATTTGGTCAAGGTCACCAATTAGTAGGATTGGGTATATGTTCCTAACAGTGATTTTATTTAGTACCCAATAATAAATGTAGAGTCTCTAGGTCCCACGTTTCTTCTATACGAGTACAATTGGGCTCCTACAAGGTAAGGAACTTGATCGGATGTGCCCTTTTTGTAGCAACTCCTATATCTACCGCTTGATTTCCTTTTTATCTAGATGTGAGCAACGATATATTGGTCCATTGGGTAGAGGTGCTCTGGGAGTCAGATCGATTGAATGTTTGATCTGATAGTGCAAGGATACCCCTATGGATGAGGAGAAGATGTCCTTGTACTCTTCCACGGCCTTATCAACTTGCTTTTGTTGCGTGGAGGTACCCTTTCTAGGGGCCATGGATGTGGCCACAATCTACCCCTTACTTTCAGAGTGAATAATAAAGAAAACAAATTTCCCAGTCTAGGGGACTATCTTAATGCATTTCTAATTAGTGATCAAATAAATGATGATATGTGGGGATACTTCCGGTATCCTGTATAGTTTTCTGCCCAAAGTAATGATAGCAGTATGAGGTCTAGACTTATACATAGGATGATGCTTCCACAAGTATGGTTGGACTAATAAAACATCAAAAACTTCAAGGGGAGAAACATCACACAGTACCCCATCTATGAAGGGCTTTATGGTGTATGGAAGGCAACTCTATTAGCTGACACAGAGATCTCACCCTTGGTGGATCCACCCAATGGGTATGGTTGCAGGTGTGGTGTGGTTGGAATGCTTAACAACTTAATGACCTCTGCTGAAATGAGGTTCTTTTGGTTCCCATTATCAATAATGAACTGCAGTGGAGAACCCTTCACCCACATCTATGATTGGAAGAGACACTCCCCTCCTCTGGATCTTCAGGATCAATCTTCTAGACCTTGGTGGTGACAATGGTGGCACTGGGTTCTTCATTAATAATTTGTTTCCCTTTGTTGGGTTTTATCTCAGAGTTGGAACATTAATCTGACTTTGAAACTATTAACTCGACCACCAGCAACTGCATGGTGCGACACTTATTTGGGTTGTGGGTGGGGCTCTTTTGGAACTCACACCACTTTCCTGTGTCCTTATTCATATTTGTGGTGAAATTATTTTCTTATGGCTTCGATGGGTTTTCTTGTGTCACTATACCTTGGCATTGTCCTCTATTCTGCGGTTTGGGGGTGTCTTTTCCCCGCTTCAGATTCACAGATCCATTCTCACATCTTCTACTTAAATTTTTGCTTGATCTTGATAGTGTATTGGTACACTGCACCAAGTGAGTAGATGTCCAGGAATTCCATTTTGGTCTGGATATAATTATGTAGATATCCACGGTACTTGAGTACTAGATGCCACTAAAAATCCTTAATACCCAAATTTGTGCACATGGTATGAAAAAAATTTGTGAACTCTGGCATGTCTTGGTCCCTTTCTTGTCATAGTGTGGTCCATTTTAAGTACTTATATTCATAGCTCTCGACATGGTAATATTATTCCTTGATAGCATCTTAGAAAGAATTCTAAGAGGGTGTGACTAAAAGTAGTGAGCGTTCCTCCTCGTCCCTATGCTCATAATAATTTTACCACTAGTCCTTAACATGGGGGGCAGCTTTGAGGAGTGAAAAAGTAATATTTTCCTTATTGGAAAAATTATGGACTGAAAAAAATCCTTCTATTAGATTTAACCACCTATACAGAGCATATATGTCTATATAGCCTTCAAATATAGGAATTTTAAAGTTAACTTGTACCTTAAAGGAGTTGATACCTCCAAAGTGACTACGAGATGAAGATTCTTCCCTCGCTGATATCTGTTGAAGGATCTAGGAAAAAGTATCCATCATCTCATTAATTTGTCACTCAAGGGCCTCTTCGAACAACAATTGGAAAATATCTCTTTCTCCATTGTCTTTCTATTCTTCCACCATGGGAGGTCGTAGGGTTGGCGAGACCAATATTGTAAGGGTTCAACCAGTTCAAGTCCCAATTTGTTGAAAATTGCAACAAGAAAATTTGAAAATAGCATCAAGAAATATCTTGATTGGATTTTTTCCTTAAATTAAATTGGGAATAAAATTGTAATTCCACATATCATGACAACTTGTATTAGTTAACTAAGTTAATTTGACTTAATTGGCTCAGTTAATTCAATTTCAGGGTCTAACTTGAGTCATGTAGAGTGTATCCTACTTTATAGGAGCCCTAGTTGAGTTTATTTTGAGTTGTAATTAATTAATTCAGTTTAAATGAGTTAAAGTCGTTTAAATGAGTTCCAACTGTTGGAGAAACTAGTGGGAGGACTAGTACGGTGTTGCTGCCTGTAGTGATCAACCAGTTAATTGATGATTCACTCATAAATAACTCATGCATGTCATATATGAGAGTTATCCAATTAAGATTGGAGTTAAGGGACAATGTACTATTAGTTGTATAATCATTTGAATTGTACAGGTGGTGCATGCAGTCAAAGGAAGGCCTATGAGTATTGTACAACTCCAATTGAGGAATTTCCCTAATTAATAGGGGGCTAATTCCCAAGGAAACATATAGGGACTTGGGAAAGAAAAAAATTAGTGAAGTATTGGTTTGGGCTTGTCTAGGAAGTAATGAGACAAATAGAGATAGTGCAAAGGTTGCTCAGGCTTGAGAAAAGAATTGTAATCTTCTCATATTTTCTAACTAATTCAATATACATATAGCAAGGGTTTTTAGTTATGGCTTTCCCCAGGAAATCATTGGGTAATGTGTTGATTGAATTATTTCTCTTGTATGCTTTATGATTTCACGGTCATTTAATTGTTTCCACTAATGAGTAGAGTAGATTCAAGTCCTTTGTTTTAGATTATTACATAAGCAGTTTGAATCTACATGGTATCAGAGAAGAAATATCTCTAGAAGAGGAGAATATGAGTTTGTCTTTTGCAGGTGAAATCAAATTTCCAGTATCATACTTCAAATCCAGCAGGATGTCATTCTACAGATTGAGACTTGAATATTCCCTTGAGGGTAGTTCAAACTAAATTTCTTGGAAGGACAAGATGGAGGTAGTGTTGGAAGACAACGAGCTTAAGGAATTCATAGACAAATATATTCCTAAGCCTCTAGCAGTTGATGCTCAAGACCTGGAAGAGTGGAGAAAATGTGTTGCAAAGGTGAGAAGGATTATCCTAGAAGGAGTTTGAAATCATATCGTCTCGAACCTCCATGGTAAGGAGACTCAATATGAAATGTGGAAAGCCTTGAAAAACCTGTTTCAAAACAACAGGGGCCACAGGAAGCTGGCACTAAAGGACAAACTCAGGAAAATCAAGATGGAGAAGGGAGACAGAGTACCAAATTACCTAACCAAGTTCACCAAATGTCGAGATGAGCTTGGAATTGTCATTGTTACAATTTTTTAATATGATATGGTCAACCTAGCACTTTTAGGCCTTCCCAAGAGCTAGCACAACTACCAGGACTCAGTAAATGGGAGGCAGTGGGAGTGTTTGTGGTCAACAACTACCAGGAAAAGATAGATGAACACCTTATAAACAAGCCTCTTCAAGGGGGAAGCCTCCTTTACATTACACAAATGAACAATTCTTAGATGATTCAAATGAAAAAACCTCCTTTCTATATATAGGAGTCTACGGGGTCACAATATAACCAAACCGACCTAACAATAATAATATAAAGGCACAAAAATAACAATAGAGGGATTCTATGGGGCACAATAATAACAATAAGGGATACAACGACAATAGTAATGGGGGTATCACTAATATTATAGGGACCTAATATGCCCCTCTCCTTCAAAAAAATTTTGTCCTCAATGCTTGAGTAGTTTTGGATGATTTTGTATAAAATTCTCATCCTCCCATGTGGAATCTTCAACGGGTAAGTTCTTCCACTTGATGAGATACTCTGAAATTGATCTATTTCGTAGCTGTCTAGTTCTTGTTTCTTTGACTGCTTCAGGTTCCAATACGATTTTCCCTTCCTCATCAAGTTTCGGTAATATTGTCTGAACTGGAAGCTTGTCACCTATAACCTTCTTTAAGCATGAAACATGGAAAACTGGGTGCACTCGAGACGCTGTAGGAAGCTCCAATTTTTATGCCATAGTACCTATCTTTTGCAACACCTTGTACGAACCATAATACTTTGGTGATAATTCGTTATCCTTCTTAGCTTGCTTGAGGGAAATTTGTTTATATGGTTGTAGTCATAGGAATACCCAATCACCTATATCAAAACTTCTTTCACTGCGATGTTGATCTGCCTACTGTTTCATTCTATTCTGTGCCAAGGTGAGGTTATCCTTTAAGAGTTGGAGAACTTGTTTTTGATGCTCGATGTGATCTTCCACTGCTTGAACCTTATAATTTTCTCTTAAATATGATGTGATGGATGGTGGATGATATCCATAAAGTGCTATAAATGGGGTCATTTTTGTTGCAGTATGGAAGAAGTGTTATACCACTATTCAGCTAGAGGCAACCATTTGACCCATTGCGTCTATTTATCATATACAAAGCAACAAAGATATCCTTCCAAACATTTTTTTATAGCTCAGTTTTCCCATCAGATTGAGGATGATAAGATGAGCTATGAGCTAACTGAGTACCAAGACAAGAAAATAATTATATCCAAACCTTGAAATGTTGAAGGTGCATTGGTAAGGCCAAAAGGCATGACCAAAAATTCATAATGACCCTCATGAGTTCTAAATGTTGTTTTCGGAATGTCTTCAATCTTCATTCTGATTTGATGATATCCTGAACGAAGATCCAACTTGGTGAAGTAAATTGATTGATGCAATTCATCCAGTAATTCATCAATGACAGGGATGGGAAACTTATCTTTAATATTGAGCTTGTTGAGCTCCCTATAATCCGGACACATGCGCCATGATCCATCCTTCTTGTGCACCAATACGATTGGAGCAGAGAAAGAACTTTGACTTGGTTGAATTATACCAGCCTCTAGCATTTCTACAACCATGCGTTCAATTTCACTCTTTTGGGCATAGGGATATATGTACAGCCTGATGTTTGGAGGAGCACTTCCTGGAATCAGATGAATAGCATGATCATGATCACGAATAGGTTGGAGACCTTTGGGAGTCTCAAATACCTTGGAATCAATGTACAAGACTTTTTGGAGATCTGGAGAAATAGATGATTCCACTGTGGACACATCTAGCGAACATAATTGTGCATTTACACCTCTTTGATCCTTTTTTAGAATCTTTGTCATACCGTTAGAGTTGATTATCTTTCCCGGTTTCCCTGAAATACCCCTTAATTCAACTTCCTTTCCTTCCACAGAAAATTTCATGAAAATTTCTTGAAAATTAAAAGCTATTGTACCCAAGGATTGTAGCCATTAGACTCCTAGTACAACATCAGCACCTCCCATTGGAATGGAAAGCATTGGGCTAGTTAATACATATTCTCCCATGGATAGCTTGATATTATGACACTTTCCCGAGCAATTTATTGTTCCTCCATTTGCAACCATCACTTGACACTCTGGTGCTGGATATAAGAAGCAATTCAATTCTCTTGCTACCTTACAATGAATAAAATTGTGGGTACTTCCTGAATCAATCAACACTATTACCTTTTTCTTCTTGATTTGTCCTTCTATCTTGATGGTTTGAGGAGTGGTAATTCCCGCCAATGCATTACAAGATATGGTCAGATTCATTTCTTCTTTATCTAGGCTTTGTTCCTGGAGTATATCCTCTTCTTTTGACCTTTCTTGCTCCTTTTCTTCTTCCTTTTCAAAATCTAGGTAGAATAATTTCTTCTCAGCACACTTATGACCTTTAGTGTATTTGCTATCACAACTGTAACAAAGCCCTTTTGCTATTTTTTCTTCCAATTGTTGTGGTGTCAACCTTATAGGTTGTGGAAGACTAGCGGCAACAACACTTCCGTCTTTATAGTTGTGAGTGGTATGCTTCCTGGTTGCCATAATTTTGCTTTCCATTTTTCTTGCTAACCTGGATGCCTTCTCTAATGAATCAGGTTCCCAAAGGCGAACATCATGTTGGATATTATCCTTTAAAGACCCTATGAACACATCAATCCTATGCTCCTCTGGAATATATTTTACCCTTATTTTCAATTTTTGGAACTCCTCAATGTGCTCCATTATTGAACCGTTTTGTTTGAGACTTATCAATTGGCTAAAAAAAGTGTTGCTTTTTGTATCCTCATAATGTGCTATCAATTCTTCCATAAAAATTGCCCAAGTGATAAATTGCTTACGAGAACAAAGCCATTGATACCATACAAACTTATTTGGTTCCAAATATAAAGTTGCAATACGTACCTTTTGTGTGTTTTGCACATTATTGAGATCGAAAAATTGCTCCATCTGTAATATCCATGTTGCAGGATCCTTGCTATCAAACTTCCTCATATCGATTTTTGGAATATGGTGGGTCTTTGATCCAACATTAGAGTCTATGGAATCATGATTAACATTTCTTTTGTTCTCATCATGAGTTTCCTTTATTACCCTTTCACCATTAGTGACCCTTTCTTGTAGCAACTTATTCATATTTATCTTCAACTCTTTCATGTCTGTCTTCAAATCTATCTTCAAATCATCCATCTTAGCTTCTACACCTTTATTTAAACAATCCATCTTAGCTTCTACGCCTTTCTTTAAACCATCCATCTTAGATTCTGTTCCTTTTTGTGCAAGGGACAGTTGTTGCACTTGGTCTTGTAATTTTGATATATCATGTTGCATTTCTTCCTCTTCTTCATGAGTCATGCTAGAGCTTTCAGGTTCCTTACTAGGTGTTTGCATTTTCTTTCCTCGGGGTATCAGTTACCGATAATAATTCTCTACTATGCCCTTTGAATTCCTTCAAAATAAATTTTCAAACCAAGCTTAAGCAAAAATTTAAGAAAATCTACACACCTTTTTTCACTTCGTAGGAGCTTGATATTGCCTCTGATGTATCTCTGTACTTTCCAATCATCTAGATCTGAATTTGTGACCTGGAGTAGCCCTCTGTGTCCTATTTCTAATGCCCCAAGTCTGACCCAAATTGGATTCTCCAAGGAATAGTTATGTGAAATCTCCCACAGTGACTTGATTATAGACTAGTTCAGTATAGCGAACTTGTACGACGTACCACGAGTCACTGTTTCAACCTTTGGATCTGAAAAATGCATACAAGAGACTAAAATATGTCCTCTTTCTGTACCTTCTTACAAAATTTCAATCCGATCCCCAGAGAGAAAGTTATGATTCTTTTCCCCAGGTCACCTGTTTGGAATGTAATTCAGGAGTCTGCAAAAAGACCAACTTCCTCAGATCATATCTCCGCAAATATAGCGCAAAAAGCTTTGAAACTTGGACCCGAGGTTCAGCACGATTTCTTCTCAAATGGGTTTTTCTTTTCAACTTCTGAAACGTCGCAGAAAAAAAGTTATAGCGAAAATACCATGATGCCCTGTTTGGAGCAGCGAAACCCTAGAATCCAAAGCTCTGATACCAAATGTTATGAAACCAGCTCAAGAAAAAGATAGAAAAGATAGATCAACGCCTTAGAATTCAGCCTCTTCGAGGAGGAAACCTCCTTTACATTACATAAATGAACAATTATTGGATGATTCAAGTGACAAAACCTCCTTTCTATATATAGGAGTCTAAGGAGTCACAATATAACACAACAGACCTAACAATAATAATATAAAGCCACAAAAATAACAATAGAGGGAGTCTATGGGGCACAAAAATATTAATAAGGGGTAAAACTAAAATAGTAATGGGGTAATCACTAGTATTACAAGGACCCAACAACATTCCACAATAAAGGTTTTTGTGAAGTCCGGTGTAGCTAAGACTGGTGCTTGGCACATTGCCTCTTTAAGATGTTCAAAGGCCTTCATTGCTTCTGGAGTCCATGAAAATGCATCTTTCTTCAATAATGTTGTTAGAGGTGCTGCTATTCTCCCATAATTCTTAACAAACTTGCAATAATACCCTATCAACCCGAGAAATCCTCATAGATGCTTTATGGATGTGGGGATTTTCCATTCCTTAATAGTTTTAATTTTTCTAGGGTCTACCTTAACACCTTCATGAGATACAATATGACCCAGATATTCCACCTCTTATACTCCAAATAAACATTTGGATATTTTTGCATATAATTGTTTCTCCTCCAATAGTTTGAGAACCATCTCAACATGTTGGACATGATCCTTCCAAGACTTGTTGTAGATTAGTATATCATCAAAAAAATACTAACACAAATTTTCTAAGGAAGGGTTTGAAAATGGAATTCATCAAACCTTGAAATGTAAAAGGTGCATTAGTAAGGCCAAAAGGCTTGACCAAAAATTCATAATGACCCTCATGAGTTCTAAATGTTGTTTTTGGAATGTCTTCAGTCTTTATTCTGATTTGATGATATTCTAAACAAAGATCTAACTTGGTGAAGTAAATTGATCCATGCAATTCATCCAATAATTCACCAATGACAGGAATGAGAAATTTATCTTTAGTAGTGAGCTTGTTGAGCTCCCTATAATCTAGACACATGTGCCATGATCCATCCTTCTTTTGAACTAATACTACTGGAGCAGAGAAAGAACTTTGACTAGGTTGAATTATACTAGCCTCTAGCATTTCTGCAACCATACGTTCAATTTCACTCTTTTGGGCATAGGGATATTTGTACGGCCTGATGTTTGGAGGAACACTTCCTAGAATCAAATGAATAGCATGATCATGATCATGAATAGGTGGTAAACCTTTGGGAGTCTCAAATACCTTGGAATGATTGTCCAAGACTTTTTGGAGATCTGGAGAAATAGATGATTTTGATGCAGTAACCTCTAGCGAACATAATTTTGCAATTACACCTCGTTGTTCCTTCTTTAGAAGATTTGTCATATCTTTAGAGCTAATTATCTTTCCCAATTTCCCTGTAATACCCCTTAATTCAACTTCCTTTCCTTCCGCAAAAAATTTCTTGAAAAGTTATTGAAAATTAAAAGCTATTGTACCCAAGGATTGTAGCCATTAGACTCTTAGTACAACATCAGCACCACCAATTGGAATGGAAAGCATCAGGCTATTCAATACATATTCTCCCATGGATAACTTGATATTATGGCACTTTCTAGAGCAATTTATGGTTCCTCCACTTGCAACCATCACTTGACACTCTCGTGCTGGATATAGGAGGCCATTCAATTCCTTTGCTATCTTACAATGAATAAAATTATGGGTACTTCCCGAATTAATCAACACTATTACATTTTTCTACTTGATACATCCTTCTATATTGATAGTTTTAGGAGTGGTAATTCCAGACAATGCATTGCAAGATATGGTCGGATTCATTTCTTCTTTATCTAGGGTTTGTTCCTAGAGTATATCCTCTTCTTTTGACATTTCTTGTTCATTTTCTTCCTGCTCTTCACAATCTATGTAGAATAATTTCTCCTCGGCACACTTATGACCTTTAGTGTATTTGCTATCACAATTGTAACAAAGCCCATTTTCTCTTTTTTCTTCCAATTGTTGTGGTTTCAACCTTGTAGGTTGTGGAAGGCTAGGGGCAGCAACACTTCCATCTTTATAGTTATGAGTGGTAGGCTTCCTGGTTTCCATAATTTTGCTTTCCATTTTTCTTGCTAACTTGAATGCCTTCTCCAATGAATCTGGTTCCTAAAGGAAAACCTCATGTTGGAAATTATCCTTTAATGTCCCTATGAACACATTAATCCTATGCTCCTCTGGAATATATTTTACCCTTATGTTCAATTTTTGGAAATCCTCAATGTGCTCCATCGTTGAATACTTTTGTTTGAGATTTATCAATTGGCTAAAAAAGGTGTTTCTTTTTGTTTCCTCATAATGTGCTATAATTTCTTCCGTAAAAATTACCCAAGTGACAATTTGTTTACAAGAGAAAAGCCATCAATACCATACAAACTGGTTTGGTTCCAAATATAAAGTTGCAATACATACCTTTTGTGTGTTTTGCACATTATGGAGATCGAAAAATTACTCCATCTGTAGTATCCATGTTCTGGGATCCTTGCCATCAAACTTCCTCATATCGATTATTTGAACATGGTGGGTCTTCTATCCAACATTAGAGTCTATGAAATCATGATTAACATTTATTTTGTTCTCATCATGAGTTTCCTTTACTACCATTTCACCATTATTGACCATTTCTTGTAGCAACTTATTCAAATTTATCTTCAATTCTTCCATCTTATCATCCATGCCATTCATCTTAGCATCCATCTTAGCGTCCATGCCATCCATCTTAGCTTCCACGCCGTCCATCTTAGTTTCCATGCCATCCATCTTAGCTTCCAAGTCATTCATCTTAGCTTCTACACCTTTCTTTAAACCATCCATCTTAGCTTCTACGTCTTTCTTTAAACCATCCATCTTATTTTTTGTTACCTTTTGTGCGAGTGAAATTTGTTGCACTTGGTTTCGTAATATTGATATATCATGTTGCATTTCTTCCTCTTCTTCATGAGTCATGCTAGAACTTTCAGGTTGCTTACTAGGTGTTCCCATTTTATTTCTTCGGGGCACCAATTACTGATAATAATGCTTCACTATGCCCTTTGAATTCCTTCAAACTAATTTCTCAAACCAAGCTTATGCAAAAATTTAAAAAATACACACCTTTTTTCACTTATAGGAGCTCAATATTGAATCTGATGTACCTCTATAATTTTGGATCTCCCAATTCTGAAATCATGACCTGTTGTAGCCCTCTATGTCCTCTTTCCAATGCCACTAGTTTTATCAAAATTGGATTCTCCAAGGAAGAGTTATGCCAAATCTCCCATGGTGACCTGTATGACGTGTCATGTGTCATTGTTTCAACCTTAGTACCTGAAACTAATGAACATAAAACTAGAGGTCGTCCTATTTCTAAAAATTCTGACGATATTTCAATATAATGCTCAAAACAAAAGTTATGACGATTTTCCCCAGGTCACCTGTTTGGAACGTAATTCAGGAGTCTCCAAACACATCAACTTCCTCAGATCATATCTCTGCAAATATAGTGAGAAAATCTCTTAAATTTGGACCCGAAGTTCAAAAATATTTCGGCCCAAATGGGTTTTTTTAGCTTTGAAATGTCATAGAAAAAAGTTATAGCAACAATGGCACGATGACCTATTTGGAGCAGCGAAACCATAGAATCCAAAGCTCTCATACCAAATGTTATGAAACCAACTCACAAAAAGATAGAAAAGATAGATGAACGCCTTAGAAATAAGCCTCTTCAAGGGGAAACCTCCTTTACATTACACAAATGAACAATTCTTAGATGATTCAAATTACAAAACCTCCTTACTATATATAGGAGTATATGGGGTCACAATATAACTGAGCCGACCTAACAATAATAATATAAAGGCACAGAAATAACAATAGAGGGATTCTATGGGGCACAATAATAACAATAATGGATACAACGACAATAGTAATGAGGGAATCACTAATATTATAGGGACCTAACACAGAAAAGGAAAGAAAGCCAAAGGAAATGAGTCCCAAGGTGAGGAGGGAAAGAAGAAACACTTTTCCAATATCAAGTGTTTTCATTGTCACGAGTTCAGGCACTATGCCACAAAATGTCCAAAGAAGAAAGAAAGCAAGAAGGAACCTCTAATAGAAGTAGCAGGTGAAGCTCTAGCCTCACAATTCAAACTTGATTTTTCTCTCATTGCATGCATGGAAACCACAATAATGGGAAGCATGCGGTATCTCAACAATGATGCCTCGTTCCACATGACGGGGAATAAAGATCTCTTCAGTGACTTGGAGGAGAAAGACCTCAAGAAAAACATAGAGTTTGGAGATGATGGGAAGTATAGCATGACTAGTATAGATACAATTACTTTTCAAATTGATTTTATCTCCCCTCTCACACTCATAGATGTGTTTTTTGTTCCAGGACTAAAGAATAATCTTGTTTTCATCATGGTATTGGAAGACCGTGGATACAATGTGATATTTAGCAAAGGAAAGGTTTTCCTTAGACACATTGCCATGGGAAAGGTGAAACAGATTGGTGTATGAGTCAAGAACCTATATTCACTTGAGGTACAAGATTCATGAAAATCCTTGAGGAGCAAGGAAAAGCTTAGATATTTGGTGGTTGAGAGGAAGCATGAATTACCTCTCAACATGCAGCCTCAGCAAGTTGTGGATCAACCACAATTAGAGAAGTAGAGAGGAGGTCGAGTGGAGACATACACTCAAGAAAAGACCTCCATTAGGGGGAAATTTCTAGCCAAATGGGCATAGGGAGCACATGCACCCATACCTCCAGGTGAGAGGTGGAGCTAAGTGAAGCAATAGTCCCAAGAGTGAAAAAATTCGGGCAGGATCCATTGAGGTGTTTTTTGTCTCATGAATCATTACCTTGCTATGGGGACCCATAGTATTCAGTAGTAGGAGGATCAGTGTCATTCAGATATTGAGGAGTGAAGAGCAGTGTTGATAGTAGAGCACGAGACTCAGTAGTAGAGTCAACAACAACACATTTTTCCCAGTAGACAGCTGTAGACACATTTGATTTAGTTTATTTTGTTTGGATGTTTTTTTGTTGTGGATGTTGTAGTAGGAACAACAACAGTGACAAGGGTTGCATTTATAACATTCCAAAGGTACTGGATTGAGATATATGTGAATCCATTTCTTTTTTAGAGGGTGTGTTGAAAATTACAACAAGAAATGTTGAAAATAGCATCAAGAAAGATCCTGATTTAATTTTGTCCTTGAATTAAATTGGGAATAAAATTGTAATTCCACATCTTGTGACAACTTGTAATAGTTAACTAAGTTAATTTGACTTAGTTGGATTAGTTAATTCGAGTTGAGACTCTAACTTGAGTCATGTAGAGTGTATCCTAATTTATAGGAGGTATGGTTGAGTTTATTTTGAGTTGTAATTAATTAATTCATTTTAAATGAGTTAAAGTCAGTTAAACTAGTTCCAACTATTGGGGGAACTAGTGGGAGGTCTAGTAGTGTGGTGTTGCATGTAGTGTAGTGTCGTGTTGACTACATTGATCAACCAATTAACTAATTATTCACTCATAAATAACTCATGCATGTCAAATCTGAGAGTTACCCAGTTCAGGTTGGAGTTCAGGGACAATGTACTATGAGTTGTATAATCATCTGAATTGTACAAGTGGTGCATGCAGTCAGAGGAAGGCCAATGAGGATTGCACAATTCCAATTGATGAATTTCCCTAATTAATAGGGGGATACTTCCCAAGGAAACAACCCAAGGAAATAGGGACTTGGGCAATCATAAAATTGGTTACTTATTGGCCTGGGATTGTCTAGGAAGCAGTGAGATAGATAGAGATAGTGCATAGGTTACTCGGGCTTGAGAATAGAATTGTAATCTTCTCATATTTTTTCACTAATGTAATATACAGATAGCATGGGTTGTTAGTTGTGAATTTCCCAAGGAAATCATTATGTAATGTGTTGATTGAATTCTTTCTCTTGTATGCTTAGTGATTCAGCGACCATTTAATTATTTCTGTTGATGAGTAAAGTATTTTCAAGTCTTTTGTTTTAGAATATTACATAAGAAATTTGAATCTACAAGGATTTTCAACACAATTCTTGATATGTGGTTGTCATTGATTTCAACCCAAGCAACATCAATAGATTCCCCACCTTTTGTCAACCAAAATGACATGGAAATTTATGATTTTTTTATCATGGACCTTCCTTGTTGGATTCCCCTCATTAAGTTGATTCTGGTGTTATGTGGCACACCACGTGATCCTTCACAGTTTGTGAGTTATACCAGTTTGAAGATAAAGAAGTCGAGTTGTGGGTTAAAACCCCAAAACATGATGATTTGGCACCCTATCATTTGTCAAATCATGAAGATGGGATTTTAATCAAAAAGTCTATCATTAAACAGTTTCACAATAGGTATCAACAATTTTTATTGAATTATAAAATCTTGAAAGAGGTCTTGATTCAAATAAAAACTAAAACTCCAACTCCAAAAAGGGTATCAGCCTCATTCCTTGGGTTTTAAGTTTTTTAAAATTTAAATTTAAAATTGTTTTTCCCCTCCAAAATTGAAAATTTGTTGGTCCCTAAGAGCCCCTCCAAAATTTATAAGAGGCCTAGATCTCACCTTTAATGCATGAACTTTGAATGAATTTCATCTAAAATTATGTTTTGAAATACATTTCAGGCCCTATGGTGTAAGGTTGTATCTGAAGAGAGGCTTGAATTTGTAGAACTAAGGTATTTTTATGGTTTATTTTTTGGGTATAAGGACATCGTTGGGATTATTCTCTTATAGGTGAGGGAGTATCTTTTAGCCCTCATTAGGGCACCATTTTTTGAGGTTTGGGTGGATTGATGAAGCATCCATTCAGCCCTCATTTTGTGCTTGTATAGTGAGAAAACTCAGCTTAGTTACATGAATAATTTGTGGATCCTTGATGATGGTTAAGGTATGATATGAGTAGAATGAGATCATATTTTGATAACCCTAATCTCTATAATCGAAGTCTGGAAAGTGATATGAGACTACATCTATGGCTTGCTCATAAGGAGCATAACTGAAGTTGGTTGAAATAAGAAAGACTTATTTCATCAATTCTCCAAATCTTGGCCCTAAAGAAAAGATTATATTGGACAATCCAGTGAAGTAATTATTTTGGTACAAGGTCATAAGGATTCTGGTTTAGGGAATCAAAACTCTCTTTGTGGCCCTTTCTCTATATCGTTATCACAAGGAATTTTGTGAGAACAAAAAGAAATGTAACCTCAGCTCTCTTGAACACTACTCGTTTAGGCATTCAAGTCTTTTCAAATACATTTGTATTTGTTTGTGAAACTCAGTTTTGAAGTTCTTAAGGTGCTAGTAGTTCAATTAAAGGGCCATCTAACCAATAAGGCATTTCATTGAAATTAATCAAGTAGTTCTATCACCAACAAAGAAGTATGTCTATGTCTTGTATCTCAAGTTTGTCTTAATATATATATATATATATAGTAGAAAGTTTGAAGAATGTTCACTACATTTTTGGTCTTATGTTCCAAGGTGACTTGATAAGCAAATAGCGGTATGTTTTACATTGTTTGAACGTTTATAAATATGAATGAAATACAAGAAAAAATAGAGAAATATGTGGTTAGAGTTTCATACTTTTAATAATAAGCAGTTGGGTTGTATAATCATTTTTACTATAGCGATGTCTTCATTGTCATCACAATGCTCTATTTTATGTTTTGGAAATAATTGGTTTGAAAACATTGGTCTTTAATCATTGATCAATTGAACGAAGAGTTTCACATTAGTCTCAATTGGCATCTTCTAACAGAATTATGGTTCAGTGGCTTATATAGCACAGTGGGAGGTTCATATTTGATCAATTAGGCTAAGGGTTTCACTAATTTGCAATAAAGCCTTGTTTCATTAATCGGATTGCAAGAGTTCAGTCATTTGTAGCAAGTGGCAGTTGGGCTTCTGGAATAAGGGTTTTAAAATTGTATAATTGTAAGGGCAATCATCATTAAAGTTGTATGTGGATCATTGTCCCTGGTACATGAACCCACATAATTTGCAGAGGTCTATTCAATGTAAGTGGTTCATTGTCCCTGGTACAAGAGCCCACAATTTGTGTCAATTCATTATCATTTGAGGGTGGTTGGGTGGTGTTAGGGAAATTTGGAGCTTGCTAGGGTGTTGGAATATCCTTTCAGTTGTTGTTGATAAAACCAAAGCATTGGAGCATCCTTCCAGTTGGAGCTAGAAAATTGAAGGATTTTCTAGAGTACTATGGAATTGGGGATTCCCTTTCTTAGTTGGAGATAAAGCATTAATAAATTATTAGATAAGTAATTGGTGGTTTTTGTCTTGGAGGGGGTTTCCAACTAAAAAATCTTGTGTCCACTGTCTACTACATATTTATGTTTTAAATTGATGTCAAAGATTAAATAATGATATGAAAATATTAATAAGTTACTAATTGTTAAGAAATAAGGATTCACCCCCCTCTGACTATTTCCAACAATTGGAATCAGTGTTGGATCCTTCACTAGTAGTTTAACAACTGGAAGGAGATCATGGAGTGTAATAAGATGGGAATTTCAATACTTAATGGGAACAACTATCTATTTTGGACTGGAAATATGAATGTATACAAATGTTGAAAATGCAAAAAGAAAATCCTAATTTAATTTTGTCCTTGAATTAAATTAGGAATAAAATTGTAATTCCACGTCACAAGACAACTTGTACGAGTTAACTAAGTTAAATTGACTTAGTTGTATTTGGTTCAGTTAATTTGATTTGAGGGTCTAACTTAAGTCATCTAGAGTGTCTCCTACATTATAGGAGCCCTGGTTGAGTTTATTTTGAGTTGTCATTAATTAATTCAGTTTAACCGAGTTAAAGTCAATTAAACTAGTTCCCGTTGATGGAGGAACTAGTAGGAGGTCAGACAATGGGGTGATGCTTCACGTGTTCAACTAGTTAACTAATGATTCATTAATAAATAACTCATGCATGTCAGATCTTAGAGTTACTAAGTTGAGATTGGAGTTTAGGGACAATGTACTATCAATTGTATAACCATTTGAATTGTAAAGGTGGTGCATTTAGTCAAAGGAAGGCCTATGAGGATTGCACAATTCCAATTGAGGAATCTCCCTAATTAATAGGGGGGGTAATTATGAAGGAAACAGGGCAAGGAAATAGGGACTTGGGTAAGCCAAAATTTGGTTAAGTGTTGGTCGAGGCTTGTCTAGGAAATAATGAGACAGATAGTGATAGTGCAAAGGTTGCTCGGGCTTGAGAAAAGCATTGTAATATTCTCATATTTTCTAACTAATGAAATATACAGATAGAAGGGGTTTGTAGTTGTGGTTTTCCTACGAAATCATTATGTAATGTGTTGATTGAATTATTTCTCTTTTATGCTTCGTGATTTCACAATCATTTAATTGTTTCCGCTGATGAGTAGAGTACATTCAAGTCTATTATTTTAGTAAATTACAATTAGAAGAGGAGAATACGAGTTTGTCTTTTGCAGGTGAAATCGAATTTGCAGTATCATTCTTCAGAGCCAAGAGGATTTCATTCTATGGATAGAGACTCAAATATGCCCTTGAATGTAGTTTGAACTATATTGGTTGGAAGGATAGGATGGAGACAGTGCTAGAAGACAACGGGTTGAAGGAATTCATAGACAAATATATTCCTAAGCATCCAACAATTGATGCTCAAGATCTGGAAGAGTGGAGGAAATGTGTTGCAAAGGCGAGAAGGATCATACTAGAAGGAGTTTTAAATAATATTGTCTCGAAACTCCACAGGAAGGAGTCTCCATATGCAATGTGGAAGGCCTTGACAACCCTGTTTCAGAACAGTAGTGACCACAGGAAGTTGGCACTAAAGGACAAGATCAGGAAAATCAAGATGGAGAAGGCCGACACAATACCAAAGTACTTGACCAAGTTCACTCAATGTCAGGATGAGCTTGGAAGTGTTGGTGTTACAATTGTTAAAGATGAGATGGTCAACCTAGCTCTTCTAGGCCTTCCCAAGAGCTGGCGCAACTACCAAGATTCGGTAAATGGGAGGGAGAAGCTACAGAGTGGGAGCATTTATGGTATAACTTGGTGCAAGAAGATATTCGACGGAACACCATATATGGATCCTCATCCAAGCATGATGATGAGGATAATTGTGCCTTAGCTAGAAAGGAAAATAAAGGGAAAGTGAAATCATCCCATTCCAAATCTGATTCCAGTCAGGGCGAAAAGAAGGACTTGTTGAAGATTAATTTTTTTCACTATCATGAGCTAGGACACTATGCCACAAAGTGTCTATACAATAAGGTTGTCAAGAAGCCCTCAAGAGGAGTGGAAGGTGGAGCTCTTTCTTCACAATTCGAGTTGGATTTCATCCTCATGGCTTGCATGGTGACATTGGTGATGGGTAGTGTGTGGTATCTGGAAAGTGGAGCCTCATTCCATATGACTGACAACAAAGAATTCTTCATTGAATTGGAGGAGAAGGACCTCCAGATGCACATGAAATGGGATATGATGGAAGGTATAGCATGACCAACATCGGTACAGTTAGTTTTCAGAGGGAGTATGGTTCTCCTCTCACATTAAAAGATGTCATGTATGTTCCAAGTCTAAAGAAGAATTTAGTTTCAGTTGCTATGTTGGAGGACTGTGGCTACAATGTTATTTTTAGAAAAGGAAAGGCTTTCCTTTGTCACATAGCCTTAAGAAAAGTGAAGTGGATCAGGGTTCAGGTGAAGAACCTCTACAAATTAGATGTAGAAGATTGTGGTGCTTTGAGCACAAAAGAAGAGAAGGTGCAAAGTCGAGACATCATTGAATTGTGGCATAGAAGATTGGGCCACTTGCATGCACCATGGAGCTTTGAATATCATGCAACATATTTCTACAGGACTTCCCAAGGGTGCACTAGAGCATACATATACATGCAAAGGGTGCACATTAGGGAAGTACACAAAATCCACCTTTCATGATAAGGACAGTCGAGTGCAACCGATCCTTGAAAGAGTTCACTCAGATGTGTGTGGATCATTCTCAACAGCATCCATGTCCAAGCACAGGTATTATGTGATATTTTTAGATGATTTCTCACATGATTCTTGGACTTTATTCATGCAGAAGAAAGATCATACATTCTCTAAATTTTGTGAATTTAAAGCACTTGTTGAGAAATACACTGGAAAGAAAGTGAAGGCTCTTAAGAGCGATAATGGTGGAGAATATGTATCAAATGAATTCAAAAAATTATGTGCATCAGAAGGCATTCAACGAGATTTAATGACATCCCATAACCCACAACAGAATGGGGTGTTTGAAAGAAAGAATAGAAGTATTGTGGGATCTACACGGGCAATGTTACATGATTAGGGGCTACCATTGCAATTGTGGGCTAAAGCATGCAACATAGTTGTGTATGTGCAAAACAAAAGTCCTCATTGGATTCTCAGGATGAGTACACTAAAAGAAGCTTTTCAAGGAAGAAACCAGATGTGGAACACTTCAGGATCTTTAGTTCATCACCTTATTGTCATGTTACCAATGATGCAAGGAAAAATATAGAACCAACAGCTGACTTGGGCATATTTTTGGGGTACACTGATACACCTCACAACTATCGAGTGTACATTCCATCTCACATGATGAAAGTGGTTCAAATAGATGTGAAGTTCGATGAAGAGAAGGTCGTGAGATGTTCCCTTGTGAGGGAACTTTAGTTATATCCAGATGAGGAGCTTTTATCTCCAAAGGAAGAACCTCAGGATGATGTGGAGCAACCACATGCAAAGGAGAAGAGAGTGGAAGCACCCACTCATGCAAAGACTTCCAGAGATGGAAGGAAGTGCACCTAAGAGGCTGACGGATTAATGCATGATGCTAGAGAGAATGTGGGAGCACCCACATCACAACACAGGTAGAGGAGGTCACTAGATTCGTACACTAGCTACATGGCTCTGATGAGCGAGAGTGTAGAGATTGAGTCATCCTAATTCGAGGAAAAAGTGCAACAACTAGTATGGGTTGATGCCATGATAGAGGATTATGACTCCATTATCAGAAATAGTGTTTGGGAAGTGGTCCCAAGACCAGTAAACAAGTTAGTGGGGAGTTCTAGATGGCTTTACAAGGTAAAGAAAGCATCAAATGGGAGTGTGGAGAAACATAATGCCATATTTTTGTCCAAAGGGTTCTCTTAGGTGGAGGGAATTGATTACGAGGAGAAATTTCCCCAGTAGAAAGGTACTCTTCAATTAGATATATTCTAGCACTTTCAACACAGATGGGATGGAAGATACATCAAATGGATGTGAAGACAAAATTCCTCAATTGAGTGATTGAGGAAGAGGTGTACATTGAGAAGCCGGAATGATTTGAGACCTTCAACAGGGAGTCACATGTGTGTGGATTCAAACGAGCGTTGTATGGATTGAAACAACCACCCTGTGCTTGGTACACCAGGATTGACAACTATTTCACCAAGTTGGGCTTCATCAAAAGTGAAGCAGATGAAAACCTTTACCTTATTATGGTTAAAGGTAATTTCTTTATTATAGTATTATATGTCGATAATTTAATTCTAACAGGTGATGAGAAGCTGGTAAAGTCTTGAAAAGAGGATCTTGCAAGAGAATTTGAGATGAAGGACCTAGGGCTCATGCATTATTTCCTTGTTATGGAAGTATGGCAAGGAGATAAGGAATTGTTTGTCTCTCAGGGGAAGTATACCAACGATATGCTAAAGAAGTTCCACATAGAGAGTAGAAATCCCATGGAGACTCCTCTTGCTGGAAATTGGAGGAAGGAAGATGCTACTTCAGGTGAAGTAGTGGAGACTACTATTTACAGTCAGCTTGTGCGTTCACTTATGTATTTGGTGAACACATGACTAGACATATGTTTTGCAGTTAACCAACTTAGTCAAGCAATGGTTAAGCCAAACAAACTTTATTGGAACGTAGCTAAACATGTGTTGAGTACCTCATAGGCACCACTTAGTTTGTTCTTTGGTGTAGACGGACAAAGGGAGTGAAGCTTCAAGGCTTCACAGATATAGATTGGGTATGGATTCCATCCAACAGGAAGAGCACATCAGGGGGAATATTTAGTATTGGGTCAAAAACAATTTCTTGGTACAACAGAAAGCAAAGATAAATTACACTTAGTTCGACAGAAGTAGAGTACGTGGTTGCTAGTCAAGCAGTTTGTGAAGTTGTCTGGATGAGGAAGATCCTTATTGGGTTATTTGGTCAGCAAATGGATCCTACGGTGATTTATTGTGACAATCAAAGTTGCATCAAACTCTCTGAGAATCTATTTTTTCATGATCAGTCCAAGCATATTGAGATCTGGTATCACCATCTATGAGATTGTTTGCAGAGGAGAATCATGTTGTTGGATTACATTCCTACAGAGGAACAGGATGAAGACATATTGACTAAGGAATTGTCAAGAGGAAAATTTTAGTTCCATAGAGGATAGATCAGGTTAGCAGATAATCCCTTTCTTGTTGAGAGGGAGTATTGAAAATGCAACAAGAAAATCCTAGATTATTTTTTCCTTCAATTAAATTAGGAATAAAACTGTAATTCCACGTCACAAGAAAACTTGTATGAGTTAAATAAGTTAACTTTTGACTTAGTTGACTCAATTGCTTCAATTAATTTGAGCTAAGGGCCTAACTTGAGTCATGTAGAGTGTCTCCTAAATTATAGGAGCCCTAGTTTAGTTTATTTTGAGTTGTAATTAACTAATTCAGTTTAACTGAGTTAAAATCAGTTAAACTAGTCCCAACTGATGGAGGAACTAGTAGGAGGTTAGACAATGGGGTGTTGCTTCATGTTTTCAACAATTTAACTAATGATTCACCCATAAATAACTCATGCATGTCAGATCTGAGAGTTACACAGTTGATATTGGAGTTTAGGGACAGTGTACTATCAGTTGTATAATCATCTGAATTGTACAAGTGGTGGATGCAGTCAGAGGAAGTTCTATCAGGATTGCGCAATTCCAATTAAGGAATTTCCCTAATTAATAGGGGTCTAATTCCCAAGGAAACAGAGCAAGGAAATAGGGACTTGTGAAAGACAAAATTTTGTTTAAGTATAGGCCTAGGCTTGTCTAGGAAGTAGTGAGACAGATAGAGATAGTGCAGAGGTTTCTCGGGCTTGAGCAAAGCATTGTAATCTTCTCATATTTTCTGAATAATTTAATATATAGATAGCAGGGGTTTTTAGTTGTGGCTTTCCCATGAAATAATTGTGTAATATGTCGATTGAATTCTTTCTCTTGTATGCTTCATGATTTCATGATTGTTTGATTATTTCCATTGATGAGTAGAGTAGATTCAAGTCTATTGTTTTAGTAAATTACAATTATCAGTTTGAATTTACAAGGAATTTTTACATTCAAGCACAAGAATTTGATGTTTTAAATGTTTCATTGACCAAATACAAGTAACCTATGACTCGTCCTTCAGATGATAATGAAATAAGGGTTTACGAAATCCATGGTAAAGCTAAGAATGCCCTCATGACTGGTGGGATAGATTCTATATATCTCAAAATGATGCAATACAAATCAATGAGAGAAATCAAGGACGGGCTTCAAAATACATATGAAATAGACAAGAAGGTAAAGGAAAGTAAGCTCCATACCCCCACCGAGGTCAATTTGAGCAGCTAAAAATGAACGAAGAGGAAAACAGTACAGCTTACTTTCTTTGTGTTGATGAAATAGTGAATGTTATAGAAGAATTGGGAGAACCAATGGAAAGAAATGTAGTTGCTCAAAAGGTTATAATATCTCTTCCAGAGAGATTTGATGCTAAATTCTTTGTGCTAGAAGAAAGAGATGATTTAGAAAAGCTCATCATGGACCAATTACATGGAATACTTATGCCATATGAAATGAGGAGAGAACAAGAAAGTCAATCTAAGTGAGAAGCAACATTCCCAACATCCAAGAAGGTTGGGAAAAACAAATAGGAATCAGGACCAAGCTCTAATTGCTACAAAGAAGAAGAATACTCAGATGAAGAAATTGTCAGCTTTGTGAGAAAGTTGAAAAGAAGAATAGGTAAGTTCAAAGGTAAACTTCCACTAATATGTTTCAATTGTGGTGAGACTAGTCACTTTGCAACAAAATGTCCTCATAATAACTCTAGTAATGAAGATGAAGCACCCAGGAAAGGTAAGTGTTGAAAAATATAACAAGGTTCGATCTTCATATTTATATTTGAGTCAAAGAATAAAAAATAATTTATTATTATTCTTACAATGACTTATTAAAGCATGGGTTTCATACTTGGGTCATCATTTTATAGGTCAATTTCCCCATTATGGACTTCTAGGTTTTATACTGAGTCATTAGAGTCATTTTCCATTTTATGAGAACCTTCTTGGACTTTTTTATCATGTAAAAAGAATTAGTATTGAGTCAAAAATGTATTTTGTCACCTCCACACCAAGTCGGTCCTAACCTGATGAAGTTGGCCTACAATAGGAAAATTCGACCAATAGAAGAAGCTATATATACAAGAGTAGTTCAATCTATTTGGACCTCAACTCAACAAGTTCGATACACATTAAGGAAGTGTAGAAAAAGCATGAATTTCAAGGGGAAGATGGAAGAAGTATAAGTCAAAGTTTCTGGGCTATCTCACTTTCTTTATTTTATGCGAAGTTTCTGGGCTATTTGTTGGATCAAAGTTCTTCTTCTGGAAGGTCAAAATTATGAAAGTGTTGAGTCGAATATTATGTTACTGGGAGGTCAAAATTCTAGATTTGTTTGGTCAAAGTACTGTTGTTGCAAGGTTGAAGATCTAGATCGAAGTAGATGGAGGGAAGGGTTGACTTGGTTGTTGGAGGAGGTTTGTTCCTAGGTTGAAGAGTCTTTCATTGTCTCGTCTTAACTACTGAAGGAAGAAGTTTGACTGGGTTTTCCCCTAGATAGCGGTTTTTCCCTGGCAGAGTGCCTACATCTTGTGTCTCTTGTTCTTGTGATCTTCATACACACATAATTTGGTAATTTCTTGATGAAAGATAATAGAATAAAGATATGAAAGAAGCTAACATAATTTAGAAGTAATTATCAAGGAAGAGAAATCGAACCCTAATTTTACCAGCATTGATTTCTCAACATGGTATCAGAGCTAAGGTCAAGGAAGATTGGAAATCACTGTATTGGATTGAAAGAAAGGACTACTCCCTCTATGACAAGATACTTGGAAAATGGGATTCAACATTGCAAGAAGCTGGATCAAAAGGATCATCTACAACTTATTCAACAAGGTAAAAAACAAATGGTTTTTGGTTGCACTCACAGGTTCACCCAATGATGACAATGCATGGATTATTGATAGTGGAAAATAAAGGCACATGACAGGAGATAGAAAAAAACTTCATATTCTATCGAAGGAATAATATTCTCATGCAGTGTAATTGGGAGACAATAAAATCTATGTTGTTAAAGGTCTGGGATCAACTTCTTTAAAGTTGGACAATGGAGAAAATCTACATCTCAATAATATACTACATGTTCCAGGTTTGAAAAAGAAGTTATTTTCAATTTATTTCTTAGAATGTAAAGGTGATAGAGTTGTTTTTATAGATGGAAAGGTTTTGGCTTGGGGTAAAGATTCAAGCATTGCTAAAGCTGGAGTTATTGGAATTCATGAAGGAAGTTTATATAGAGTATTAACACCATCTCCTCAAGCCCTAGTTCACATGGAAATCAATCCAATTGAACTATGGCATATAATATATGGACATTTACATTACAAGCTTATTACCTCTCTCAACAAATTGCTAAATGGCATTCCCAATATTAAAGAAGATCGTGAAGGAATATGCAAGGGATGTGCCTTAGGAAAGAATACAAGGAAACCATTTATAATTAGTGAAATAAGGTTTATAGAAATATTGGACCTTATACATTCATATGTGTGTGCGCCTATTTCTGAAAAATCACTTGGAGTTCATATCTATTATGTAACCTTAATTGATGATCACTCTAGAAATACATGGCTCTATCTAATTAAAACAAAGGACGAAGTATTTGAAAAATTCGAGGAATTTAGGTCTGAAGTAAGCACCTTAACCGAAAGAAGAATAAATACTTTGAGATCCGATAATGGTGGAGAATACACTTCAAAAGAAATAATAGCATATTGCAAAGAAGCGGGAATTAAGAGAGAGATCATTGTTCCCTACAATCCCGCACAAAATGGAATTGCAGAAAGGAAGAATAGAGCACTTGAAGAATCGAACAATGATTTTTGATCAAGAAATTCCTAAATTTATATGGGGAGAAGCTGCAATGGATGTTGTATATATACAAAATAGAATTCCTCATAGAATCCTCGATAATATGACACCCATAGAAGATTTCACAGGAAGGAAGCCATGTGTGGCGTGCTGAATCCATAATCTACAATTTTCATTCAAAATATCTCTATGCTGCCATCCCAGTTCAAAAATCATTGATGTGCATATCTTTTTTGAAATCATTAAATTGACAAGGTGGATGACATTATTATTCCAGTTTGGAGATAAGACTGAAATGGTTACTAGTGCCCTCTGATTAATTATGAACTTCAGAGCTTTAGGCTGTCCTTGTAATCCATCTAGTTTATTTAGAATTTGCAATTTTTCTATCAATCTTAGATTCCCAAATTCATGGAACCATTCAACATGTTGTTTTATCAATTCTTGATTGTTACCAGTTTCAAAACTGCCAATCCTTTCATGATTGAAAACTTGAGCAAATGGATTTGGCTCTATATTGTCTCTGATTCTTAAACTGTGAAAATCCCAGGGATAAGAAAAAGTCTTTAAATACTGTATCATTCTTTGTATGCACTGGGATACTCTGGTAACCTGAATTTTTCTGCATTCTCCTCCTCTAACTTCCCAATCTGCAAAACTTTCAAAATTTTCATACTGAGGGAAAGTATCAGTATTGGCATAATTTTCATCAATTCTTTGGAGGAATGAAGCTTCGAGCTCCTCAAAAATATCTGGGATTTTTAATGACACCAAATATTTTATCATTTCTTCGGTCATTGGAATTTCTTCTAAATCTAAAATCTTGGCACCTGTAAACAAACTGAGTGCAAAATCAACACCTCCTATGATCTGGTAATAATTTAAGACTCGGAGTGTCGAGATCATTTCTTTTGTAAAGACACTAGACCACAAATCACATAAGCTTCTGAAGAAAAGCTTAACCTTCATATTTGGCAAAGAAAATATTTTTACCAAATTTTCATCTAGGCCTAAGGAAATGCCTAAGTTCTTTGATTTCCATGCCTGACATTTTCTGATCCACATATTTCTTCTGAGTCTGAAACCGACTACTTTCTTGATTTCGCCTGTTACAAAACTTGCATGACTTTCAAGGATTCGAAATCTATCTACAAAAGTGGCCAAGGTATCATCTGGTCCTCTGCATGGAATTTCAAAAACTAAATATTTACAAGTTATATACATCTTATTCATATCTCTTGTCAAGGAACCTGTCAAGAAATTTGAATTTCCTGGAATCCACTCTACCTCAAAATCAAACTACTGAAACCAGATTTGCCAGGCTAGAATTCTGCCTTTTGCAATTTGTCTTGAAATCTTAGCAGATAGAAAATATTTAAAGTTTCTGGAGTCTGTTCTGATTAAAAAATTTACTGGGGTGAGATATACCTCAAAACGCTGAAGTCCATTGAAAATAACTAATGTCTCCTTTTCAGCGATGAAGTAGTTTTTCTGACTTGATGTAAATTCTCCAGAAGCATATCCACACAAATTTTCTTCGACTTCTCCCTCGCTATTCTTCTTTGCTCTAAAAGTACAGGTGCCCAAAAATCAAGTGAAGCATCAGTTTGTAAAGTAAGTAAACCTTCACCTGGTGGTTGAAGCCGTGGCTGTTGGGTACCTATAATACTAGTGATTACCCCATTACTATTGTAGTTATACCCCCTATTTATATTGTTGTGCCCCTATTACCCCCATATTGTTATTTCTGTGCCCCATAGAATCCCTCTATTGTTATTTTTGTGGCTTTATATTATTATTGTTAGGTCGGCTGGATTATATTGTGACTCCTTAGACTCCTATATATAGAAAGGAGGTTTTGTCATTTGTATCATCCAAGAATTGTTCATTTATGTAATGTAAAGGAGATTTCCCCCTCGAAGAGGCTGAATTCTAAGGCGTGGATCTCTCTTTTCTATCTTTTTGTGAGCTGGTTTCATAACATTTGGTATCAGAGCTTTGGATTCTAGGGTTTCGCTGCTCCAAACAGGTCATCGTGGAATTTTTGCTATAACTTTTTTTCTATGACGTTTCAGAAGTCGCAAAAAAAACCCATTTGAGAAGAAATCACGTTGAACCTTGGGTCCGAATTTTAGAGCTTTTTGCGCGATATTTACGGAGATATGATCTGAGGAAGTTGGTCTTTTTGCAGACTCCTGAATTACATTCAAAACAGGTGACCTGGGGAAAATCGTCATAACTCTCTCTCTGAGGATCAGATTGAAATTTCGTAAGAAGGTGCAGAAAGAGGACGGACTTTAGTTTTTTTTATGTGTGTTTCAGATTCAAAGGTTGAAACAGGGACTCGTGGCACGTTGTACAACTTCGCTCTACTGAACCTGTCTAAAAGCAAGTCACTGTGGGAGATTTCACATAACTCTTCCTTGGAGAATCCAATTTGGCTCAGACTTGTGGCATTGGAAAGAGGAAGCAGAAGGCTACTACAGGTAGCAATTTCAGAATTGGATGATCCGAAATTACAGAGATACATCAGATTCAATATCAGGCTTCTATAAAGTGAAAAAAGGTGTGTAGTTTTTTTTTAATTTTTGTGTAAGCTTGGTTTAACGGAATTCAAAGGGCATAGTAAAGCATTATTATCGGTAACTGATGCCCCGAGGAAAGAAAATGCAAACACCTAGTAAGGAACCTGAAAGCTCTAGCATGACTCATGAAGAAGAGGAAGAAATGCTACATGATATATCAAAATTACAAGAACAAGTGCAACAAATGTCACGCTCACAAAAGCTAACAGAAGCTAAGATAAGTGGCGTGGAATCTAAGGTAAATGGCGTGGAATCTAAGATAAAGGGAATGGAAGCTAAGATGGAGGATTCGATGGCAAATTTGAAGATAGATTTGAATACAAACATGGAAGAATTGAAGAAGTTGCTACAAGAAAGGGTCACTAATGGTGAAAAGGTAGTAAAGGAAACTCATGATGAGAACAAAAGAAATGTTAATCATGATTCCATAGACTCTAATGTTGGATCAAAGACTCACCATGTTCCAAAAATCGATATGAGGAAGTTTGATGGCAAGGATCCCGCCACATGGATATTACAGATGGAGCAATTCTTCGATCTCAATAATGTGCAAAACACACAAAAGGTACGTATGGCAACTTTATATTTGGAACCAAATCAGTTTGTATGGTATCAATGGCTTTGTTCTCGTAAACAATTTATCACTTGGGAAATTTTTACGGAAGAATTGATAGCACATTATGAGGATACAAAAAGCAACACTTTTTTTAGCCAATTGATAAGTCTCAAACAAAAGGGTTCAATAATGGAGCACATTGAGGAGTTCCAAAAATTGAACATAAGGGTAAAAGATATTCCAGAGGAGCATAGGATTGATGTGTTCATAGGGTCTTTAAAGGATAATATCCAACATGATGTGTGCCTTTGGGAACCTGATTCATTAGAGAAGGCATTCAGGTTAGCAAGAAAAATGGAAAGCAAAATTATGGCAACTAGGAAGCATACCATTCACAACTATAAAGACGGAAGTGTTGTTGCCCATAGTCTTCCACAACCTACAAGGTTGACACCACAACAATTGGAAGAAAAAAGAGCAAAAGGGCTTTGTTACAATTGTGATAGCAAATACACAAAAGGTCATAAGTGTGCTGAGAAGAAATTATTCTACATAGATTGTGAAGAGGAAGAAGAAAAGGAGCAAGAAAGGTCAAAAGAAGAGGATATATTCCAGGAACAAAGCCTAGATGAAGAAAAAATAAATCCGACCATATCTTGTAATGCATTGGCGGGAATTACCACTCCTCAAACCATCAAGATAGAAGGACAAATCAAGAAGAAAAAGGTAATAGTGTTGATTGATTCAGGAAGCACCCACAATTTTATTCATTGTAGGGTAGCAAAAGAATTGAATTGCTTCCTATATCCAGCACCAGAGTGTCAAGTGATGATTGCAAATGGAGGAACAATAAATTGTTCTGGAAAGTGCCATAATATCAAGCTATCCATGGGAGAATATGTATTGACTAGCCCAATGCTTTCCATTCCAATGGGAGGTGCTGATGTTGTACTAGGAGTCCAATGGCTACAATCCTTGGGTACAATAGCTTTTAATTTTCAAGAACTTTTCATGAAATTTTCTGTGGAAGGAAAGGAAGTTGAATTAAGGGGTATTGCAGGGAAACCAGGAAAGATAATCAGCTCTAATGGAATGACAAAGCTTCTAAAAAAGGAGCAAAGAGGTGTAATTGCACAATTATGTTCGCTAGATGTTTCCACATTGGAATCATCTATTTCTCCAGATCTCCAAAAAGTCCTGGACAATCATTCCAAGGTATTTGAGACTCCCAAAGGTCTCCCACCTATGCGTGATCATGATCATGCTATTCATCTGATTCCAGGAAGTGTTCCTCCAAACATCAGGCCGTACAGATATCCATATGTCCAAAAAAGTGAAATTGAACGTATGGTTGCAGAAATGCTAGAGGCTGGTATAATTCAACCGAGTCAAAGTTCTTTCTCAGCTCCAGTAGTATTGGTGCACAAGAAGGATGGATCATGGCGCATGTGTCCAGATTATAGGGAGCTCAACAAGCTCACTATTAAAGATAAGTTCCCCATTCCTGTTATTGATGAATTACTGGATGAATTGCATGGATCAATTTACTTCACCAAGTTGGATCTTCGTTCGGGATATCATCAAATCAGAATGAAGATTGAAGACATTCTGAAAACAGCATTTAGAACTCATGAGGGTCATTATGAATTTTTGGTCATGCCTTTTGGCCTTACCAATGCACCTTCAACATTTCAAGGTTTGATGAATTCAATTTTCAAACCATTCCTTAGAAAATTTGTGTTAGTATTTTTTGATGATATACTAATCTACAGCAAGTCTTGGAAGGATCATGTTGAACATGTTGACAGGGTGCTACAACTATTGGAGGAGAAACAATTATATGCAAAAAGATCCAAATGTTTCTTTGGAGTCCAGGAGGTGGAATATTTGGGTCATATTGTATCTCATGAAGGAGTTAAGGTAGACCCTAGCAAAATTAAAGCCATTAAGGAATGGAAAATCCCCACATCCATAAAGCATCTGCGAGGATTTCTTGGGTTGACAGGGTATTATCGCAAGTTTGTTAAGAATTATGGGAGAATAGCAGCACCTCTAACAACATTATTGAAGAAAGATTCATTTTCATGGACTTCGGAAGCAACAAAGGCCTTTGAACATCTTAAAGAGGCAATGTGCCAAGCACCGGTCTTAGCTACACCGGACTTCACAAAAACCTTTATTGTGGAATGTGATGCTTCAGGAAATGGAATTGGTGCTGTTCTAATGCAAGATGAAAGACCCATTGCTTTTGAAAGTCGTCCAATCAAGGGAAAGTTTTTAAGCAAAGCTATTTATGAGAAGGAAATGTTGGCAATACTCCATGCACTTAAGAAATGGCGACCCTACCTAATGGGAAGACACTTCAAGGTAAAAACGGATCATGATAGCCTTAAATACTTTTTAGAACAAAGATTATCCTCTGAAGAGCAACAAAAGTGGGTCACAAAGATGTTGGGTTATGACTTTGAAATCATCTACAAAAAAGGGAAGCAAAATGTGGTGGCAGATGCACTCTCAAGAAAGGATGAGGATGTGGAAGCATTGTTGTGTGCCATTTCTATTATCCAACCAGATTGGATAAACGAAGCAAGGGAGGAATGGAAGAATGACGAAGAAGTGTGGGCACTTATTCAAAAGCTACAACAAGATTCCAGTACTTCTGATACATTTAGCTGGAAAAATGATTCGTTATGGTACAAAGATCGCTTATACCTCTGTAAGAATTCCCAGCTAAAACAAAAGATTCTTATGGAATTGCACACTTCTCCCTTAGGAGGGCACTCAGGATTTTTAAAAACTTACCACAGGGTTAAGAAGGAATTTTTTGGGATGGCCTTAAATCAGATATTCAAAAGTTTGTGGCGGAATGTTTGGTTTGCCAGCAAAATAAAGTTGAAACAATTAAGACACCGGGTCTATTACAACCTTTATCCATTCCAAGCCAACGTTGGGAGGAGGTTTCAATGGATTTTATCACAGGTTTACCCAAGTCTGAGGGAAAGAGTGTCATCATGGTGGTAGTTGACAGACTTACCAAGTATGCACACTTTTGTGCATTATCACATCCATTTAAAGCCAGTACAGTTTCTACTGCATTTATGGAAACAATTCAAAAGCTACATGGAAACCCAAAGATTATTGTAAGTGACAGAGATCCCATTTTCACTGGAAATTTTTGGACAGAATTATTTTCTTGTCTTGGTACTCAGTTAGCTCATAGCTCATCTTATCATCCTCAATCTGATGGGCAAACTGAGATAGTAAACAAATGTTTGGAAGGATATCTTCGTTGCTTTGTATCTGATAAACAGACACAATGGGTCAAATGGTTGCCTCTGGCTGAATGGTGGTATAACACTTCCATACAGCAACAAAAATGACCCCATTTATGGCACTTTATGGGTATCAACCACCATCCATCACATCATATTTAAGAGAAAATTCTAAGGTTCAGGCAGTGGAACATCACATCGAACATCAAAACAAGTCCTCCAACTCTTAAAGGATAACCTCGTGTTGGCACAAAATAGAATGAAACAACAGGCAGATCAACATCGCAGTGAAAGAAGTTTTGATGTAGGTGATTGGGTATTCCTACGGCTACAACCATATAAGCAAATGTCCCTAAAGCAAGCTAAGAAGGATAATAAATTATCACCAAAGTATTATGGTCCGTACAAGGTGTTGGAAAAGATTGGTACTATGGCATACAAATTGGAGCTTCCTGCAGCTTCTCGATTGCACCCAGTTTTCCATGTTTCATGTTTAAAGAAGGTTATAGGTGACAAGCTCCCAATTCAAACAATATTGCCAGAACTTGATGAGGAAGGAAAAATTATATTGGAACCGGAAGCAATCACAGAAACAAGAACTCGACAGCTACGAAATCGATCAATTTCAGAGTATCTTATCAAGTGGAAGAACTTATCCGCTGAAGATTCCACATGGGAGGATGAGAATTTTATGCAGAAGTATCTGGAACTGCTCAAGCGTTGAGGACAACACTTTTTTGAAGGAGAGGGGCATGTTGGGTCCCTATAATACTAGTGATTACCCCATTACTATTGTAGTTATACCCCTATTTATATTGTTGTGCCCCTATTACCCCCATATTGTTATTTCTGTGCCCCATAGAATCCCTCTATTGTTATTTTTGTGGCTTTATATTATTATTGTTAGGTTGGCTGGATTATATTGTGACTCCTTAGACTCCTATATATAGAAAGGAGGTTTTGTCATTTGTATCATCCAAGAATTGTTCATTTATGTAATGTAAAGGAGGTTGCCCCCTCAAAGAGGCTGAATTCTAAGGCGTGGATCTCTCTTTTCTATCTTTTTGTGAGTTGGTTTCATAACAGTGGCAAGTGCTGACATTCTTCTTTGAGCTTCTTCACTGCTTCAGTAGCTTCCTCAGACCATCCTTGATTGATGTGTCTTCTGATTGGGGCTATTTTTTCTGATAGATTTGGGATGTATTTGTGGACATAATTTAGTACTCCAAGAAATCTCTGAATTGTCTCTTGTCCTTCAATTCATCAGGAAAGTGTGTTAACTTTTCTAGCACATGGGGATTCATTTGAATAGCACCATTAGCAATATTAATCCCTAAAAAATCAATGTTATCCTGAAATAAGGACATTTTTCTTTCTGACAGAACAATTCCATGCTTTTTAAGTTCTTCAAGAAAAATATCTAAATGTTTTAAGTGAGTCTGTACATCAGGGCTATGAATCAATATATCATCTATATATGTGACTATAAACTCATATTTAGAAAAAATATAATCCATCCTTCTTTGAAAAAAGGTTGGAGCATTCTTCAAGCCGAACGGAACAACTTTCCATTGATAGAAACCTGCTGAGCATATGAAATCTGTTTTGTGCCTACCTTCTGGCTGGATCTGGATTTGGTAGTACCCTAACTTCATATCAAATTTGCTAAACACCTTACTGTGTTGAATTTTCTGCATAATTACTTCTGGCCTTGGCAATGGATAATTGAAATTCTGAGTGATAGCATTAAGAGGTTTATAATTGATAACCATTCTTGGCTTACCTCTTACAATCTCAGAATGATTTCTTACTAGAAATGCGGAGCATGCATAGTGAGATTCACTTGGCTCGATCAGCTGCATTTTTAGTAATTCTTGAATCTGATTCTTTATTTCTTGTTCGTCGGCTGGTGTGCACGGAATCAGCTTTCCCTTTACTCCATTGTCATGTAAGGTGACTATTTCCTGCATCGGACTTTCAGTTTCCCAAAATTGTTGTGGATTGTCCGAGCAACTCTTTAGAAGTCTCTGGTAGATATCCTTCTGCTCTGTAGACCAATTAGTATCAATGCATGCTAATTGTCTTGTTTTGTTTTCTACTCTGGCCTCATAAATTTGTAGGACTTCTTGCCAGTCATTTAAGTCTTTTACCGGCTTTCGGGTTCCTACTCTTTTTTGACTATTTTCATACCTAGCTTCAAAATTTGCAATACTTAATCTAGGTACTGATATAGATTTTTTCTTCAAATTTATTATCAGATTGTCCTAGATGACAGTAACATGTAGCATAGATTTTATGAATGTCATTCCTAACATAAAACTTGCTGAAGGGTCATAATGCTGAATTGCTGAAATCTTTATAATACTCCCCCCAACTTTTAAAGGAATATTGTCTACATAATGTGTGAGCTGAACAGATCCTCCAATTGTCTCTGAAACCAGTATATTTTTTAACGGTTTCCACAGAGGTTTGAACAGAGATGGCCTAGCTAGATTGTTAGAACCTCCAGTATCTACAAATGCATCTACTGAAATCCATTCACCTCTTACTTGCACTTGTACTGGAATATAAATCAGACTATCTGTTTTAACAATCTTTTTTAGCAAAGTATTTTGTTCTTCTTTAGTACCCTCTGGTTGTGGCATACTGGTTGATGGCGTTATTTTCTTTTCATACGGACAGAAAGAATTAAATTGAGATGAAGGCACTGCAAGTTGCCTACCTTTATCTTCTTGAATTGTTTCCAAGATTTGTGATTCATCATCTGAATCTTCTTCTGTCTCGCTTGTCGACTCAATGTCTGAAGAACTCTCAATGTCACTGTAATGTTTTTCACTAGAAAATCTGAACAAGATGGACAGATATTCATTTTTTGTAGATTATCACTTTCATCCTCAACATTTGAAACTTTTGTAAGAATATATACATCAAAAATTTCATCATCTGATTCTACAACAGACCAGTCATCCTGAAACTCTTCAATAACTACACAGGCTTTGAGTTTACTAGATGATTTCTGGGGGCACTTTCTGGCAAAGTGTCCTTCCTTTTTACAAATGAAACAACAACTATTGTTTCTGGGTTTGGTTCTCTTCTTCAAAAATCTGAATTTTCCAAAAGGCCTCTTTGGGCTTGATATTCTTTTGGGTTTGTATTTGCCATACCTTCTGGATTTCTTCTTGGACTTAAAAGGTGTCCATGGCAATACTGATCTGCATACATCTGAGTGTGGAGTGATTTCATGCACTTTCTTCTGCCAACATAAATATTTTACCTTTTCTGATACTCGAAATAGAAGATCAACCCAATAGATTTGATCTAGACTTTTCATCTGAATTTCTAGATCTTTCATTATTAGATCTCCCAAATTACCTGGTAATTTTGATAAAAATGTTATTTTTTGAGGAAGGTCATTGAAAAGATTAGCTTTAAAGACTCTAGCCATAAATTCTTTACCAAACTGATCTAAATGCTTTAGATCCTTCAATTCCATACGGCTGAGGTCAGTTAAGAGTTGTTTCTTCTCATCTACTGGTTCTGGCACAAATTGTGTTTTCAACAATATTTCTAATGTGGACAAACCAGCTTCCATGACTGCTCTTCTTTCTGTTTCTGATCCTCCCATCCACCAATCAAAAACAATTCCTACCATCCTTTTTTCAGCTAGAATCATAATAGACAAATTGTCTAATTTTGTGGTGACCTACATTTGATATAATGCTCCTATCCAAATTCTAATAGATTGTCTTGGATTTGATGAGTTATCAAGGTCTAAAATATAGCCACTAGAATTTGCTGCAAACAGGTCTTCTTCTATTCTAGGATATTTTGTAGCTTCTTTCAGAATATGAGCTTTATTCTGATTATTTATGGACGGCAAAATAAAAGATGGGAATTTTATTGCAGCTTGCTCTAATGTCATAACTTCCTTTTTAGACTCAAATGGTTTGTCTATTTTGTATGTCTTTGATGATTTTGTGTCACTGGTTAGTTTACCAGTATCTATGGAAGTTCCTTCGCCTGCACTAGATTGAGCTGCTTCTTTTCTATCTTCTTCATCTTCTTCTAAATCCCAATAGTTTGGAGTTGACATATCTACATGAAACTTTGGGATTTGCTTGGCCTTCTTTTTCTGTTTCCTTCTTCTCCTTTCTTCTCTTTCTCTTTTCTCTGCTTGTTGCTCTTCATATAACAGCTTGAGATTATCATTTATCAAATCAGCTTGTTTTCCCAAATCGTCTAGAACATCCTCGGCATGGGAGCACCAAGTAGTCAAGTAGTTTCCTACCTGATAGACTTGATCCATATCATCAGGATCTTGAGAATTATGTTCTAACAAGGGAGCACAATCGGCTCTTGTGGGTGGCTGTCTAGTTCGAGATGAAGAAACACAGAACTTGGTTTTGGGTGGCCATTTCCCCCCTCTAACAAATCTTTTGTTAGCAAACTGATATTCTTCTATAGGTGGAAAAGTATTTACATGAGTCCTAAACATTTTATTTACTGCAAAAAATGGTTTTTCTTCAGGAATATACAACTGATTTTTAGACCGGGGTGTACTAGTGGAAGTAGAAGGTTGTTCTTCTGGTATAGTGAGTTGTCTATAAAAAGATCTTCTTCCACTTTGGATTGGTTCTTCAACTGGTAGTACATGCTTCTCTGGCAAGACTATGGGCTTAGGAATTCTAGGATGGTTTGGATTAGGTATAATCTTTACACCACCATCTATAAGCGCCATTCTCTTAATCTTACTATTTGCATTGTCTGAAGCCAAAGACTTATACTGAATATACCAGTCATTGGGTAAGGATTCCTTTTCATAATGCACACCTTCAATTTGAGCATTTCCTATCCCAACTGTTACACAATCTTTCAACACCGGTTGTTTTAACTTTGGATGGACTATATTAGTAAGCTGGAAGGATGTTTGGACTATTACAGATAGGAATTCACTGTCATCTACCATAGATAACCCTTGTACTCCTATCAAGGCTTTCCAACAGTCTTTAATATGGACATCTGTTAGACTAATAGCATAATCAGGAAAAATTGTTCCATGCTGACAACTAGATGATAGGTTCTCTAGAATGGTTCCTATTCTAGCATGATCATATTCATTATGCCTTGTGTCAAATAACTCTGCTATGCAAGGATTATTTAATCCATGTCTGAATAGAGGAGCTAAACCAATTCTAATTGCTCAAAAATGTAAATAACAAAAACTTCCTTCCTTAGCATACTTTCTGAATTTTCTTATCTCATGTTCAGAAAATAAATTCAAAACAACTATCTGTACAAATCGACCTTTGATTCTGACCTTAATCTCAACTTCTTTAAAATAATACTTTTTTGATAATTTGAACATGATTGGAACTGGATAGACTTCTTTAGTATCTAAAGTAGGAGGGTTCCAGCTTTCAGGGTCTTCTACTTGTTCATGTTCATTTATATCTGACTCAACAGATCTACTTTCTACTTCTGATATTGATTTTTTGTCAATGGTAGAGAAATATCTCAAAAATCTAGCCATAGTGGACTGATACAAACTATTCCAGAAGTCGACTGAAGGAGCTTTTATCTACTCAGCACAATGTAAAACAAAGATGCTTTTCGAAGGCTTCTTGGCTTTCTTCAGATTTTTTCTATAGAATGTATTTCGTCAAGGAACGAGACTTGGCTCTGATACCAATGCAGTGACTCTAACCATTCAAGGGCTCAACACAAATATAAATATATAGAGACTGAAGATAAATGATGAAGCTTTAGTGCATGCAGGACTTACTTCTAAATAAAATCGTCGCTTCCGAAAACAACAAGCCTGATACAGATATCCAATCCTCAGGCGACCATGTGCGAGTCTCCACACGACCTCTCTCCACGGGTCTTCACTCAAGCACCTTACAGCTCAAACCTCTTTCAGATTACAGGAACTATCCTCAGACAGGCGGCCCAGTAGGCTTCGATATTAATAAAAGCAGAAACAGAAATACACAAAGCTTATTATAGAAAAAGAAAGAAACATAAAAATAAGGCCAAGAAAATCCTAAAGTTTCATGTAGATATGTCAGCCCCAAACTATTGGGATTTAGAAGAAGATGAAGAAGATAGAAAAGAAGCAGCTCAATCTAGTGCAGGCAAAGGAACTTCCATAGATACTGGTAAACTAACCAGTGACACAAAATCATCAAAGACATACAAAAGAGACAATTGGAGGATTTATTCAGCTCACACATTATGTAGACAATATTCCTTTAAAAGTTGGGGGGAGTATTATAAAGATTTTAGCAATTCAGCATTACAACCCTTCAGCAAGTTTGATGTTAGGAATGCCATTCATAAACTCTGTGCTACCTGTTACTATCAGCCAGGACAAGCTGATAATAAATTTGCAATACTTAATCTAGCTTTTTTCTTCAAATTTATTATCATCTTGTCCTGGCTGATAGTAACAGGTAGCACAGAGTTTATGAATGGCATTCCTAACATCAAGCTTGCTGAAGGGTCGTAATGCTGAATTGCTGAAATCTTTATAATACTCCCCCCAACTTTTAAAGGAATATTGTCTACATAATGTGTGAGTTGAACAGATCCTCCAATTGTCTCTGAAACCAGTATATTTTTTAACGGTTTCCACAAAGGTTTGAACAGAGATGGCCTAGCTAGATTGTTAGAACCTCCAGTATCTACAAAATCCATCTACTGAAATCCATTCACCTCTTACTTGCACTTGTACTGGAATATAAATCAGACTATCTGTTAGACTGATAGCATAATTAGGAAAAAAAAATTCATGCTGACAACCAGATGATAGGTTCCCCAGAATGGTTCCTATTCTAGGATATTTTGAAGCTTTAGTGCATGCAGGACTTACTTCTAAATAAAATCGTCGCTTCCCAAAACAACAAGCCTGATACAGATATCCAATCCTCAGGCGACCATGCGCGAGTCTCCACACGACCTCTCTCCACGGGTCTTCACTCAAGCGCCTTACAGCTCAAACCTCTTTCGGATTACAGGAACTGTCCTCAGACAGGCGGCCCAGTAGGCTTCGATATTAATAAAAGCAGAAACAGAAATACACAAAGCTTATTACAACAGAGTGTCTCAAACTAAACGATCAAGATAGAGAAAATGGCTCGAATGACTAGAATGATCGTAATGGTCTGCAAACTCTTTCTTATATAGACTCTATCTAGGCTAAAGCTATCTAAACACTGACGTCAAAAGGAAATTATTGAGGGTCCTGTCGGTATCTTTTTCCACCGACGGTGTCTACTCAATCCTTTCCTGTACAAGGGAATCTTGTCACAACATGTGAACAACATTATCACATTGCTGACAAAGATTCTACCAGGGTCCCATCGGACTCCTAGTCTCCCACATGTCTTCTTCTGATGATCCTGGAGAGGGTTCGTACTCATCTATAATTTGGCGGTGGTATCTGTTCATCAGTCGGTCATACTGTTCCTCGATTCCTTCATTTGGATCTTGCGCATCTGTCATTTCTCCTTTTTCTTTTGGCTGCATTATTGTTGTCCGGTGAGATGCTGCTGACGATGATTCTCCTTTGCTGATATTCGTTTTGATCTTATGGAGGCCCGGTTGTTGTGAGGTATGCATCAATTCTTGCTTTTCCCATTTATTCAAAAAAGGAAGAGCACTGACTTCAATATCAAGAAACGAATCTTTAAAGGCGTTCCGGGTTGCAGGCGATCTCTGTACTGCCAGCTCGATGCCATCTAATAATTCCCACTTAAAAATCTGGAACATGTTAGTGGAGCTTTCAATAGCGTGCTGAATCCATAATCTACAATTTTCGTTCAAAATATCTCTATGCTGCCATCCAAGTTCAAAAATCATTGATGTGCATATCTTTTTTGAAATCATTAAACTGACAAGGTGGATGACATTATTATTCCAGTTTGGAGATAAGACTGAAATGGTTACTAGTGCCCTCTGATTAATTATGAACTTCAGAGCTTTAGGTTGTCCTTGTAATCCATCTAGTTTATTTAGAATTTGCAATTTTTCTATCAATCTTAGATTCCCAAATTCATGGAACCATTCAACATGTTGTTTTATCAATTCTTGATTGTTACCAGTTTTAAAACTGCCAATCCTTTCATGACTGAAAACTTGAGCAAATGGATTTGGCTCTATATTGTCTCTGATTCTTAAACTATGAAAATCCCAGGGATAAGAAAAAGTCTTTAAATACTGTACCGTTCTTTGTATGCACTGGGATACTCTGGTAACCTGAATTTTTCTGCATTCTCCTCCTCTGATTTCCCAATCTGCAAAACTTTCAAAAATTTCATACTGAGGGAAAGTATCAGTATTGGCGTAATTTTCATCAATTCTTTGGAGGAATGAAGCTTCGAGCTCCTCAAAAATATCTGGGATTTTTAATGACACCAAATATTTTATCATTTCTTCGGTCATCGGAATTTCTTCTAAATCTAAAATCTTGGCACCTGTAAACAAACTGAGTGCAAAATCAACACCTCCTATGATCTGGTAGTAATTTAAGACTCGGAGTGTCCAGATCATTTCTTTTGTATAGACACTAGACCACAAATCACATAAGCTTCTGAAGAAAAGCTTAACCTTCATATTTGGCAAAGAAAATATTTTTACCAAATTTTCGTCTAGGCCTAAGGAAATGCCTAAGTTCTTTGATTGCCATGCCTGACATTTTCTGATCCACATATTTCTTCTGAGTCTGAAACCGACCACTTTCTTGATTTCATCTGTTACAAAACTTGCATGACTTTCAAGGATTCGAAATCTATCTACAAAAGTGGCAAAGCTATCATCTTCTGGTCCTTTGCCTGGAATTTCAAAAACTGAATATTTACAAGTTATAAACATCTTATTCATATCTCTTGTCAAGGAATCTGTCAAGAAATTTGAATTGCCTGGAATCCACTCTACCTCAAAATCAAACTGCTGAAACCAGATTTGCCAGGCTAGAATTCTGCCTTTTGCAATTTGTCTTGAAATCTTAGCAGACAGAAAATATTTAAAGTTTCTGGAGTCTGTTCTGATTAAAAACTTTACTGGGGTGAGATATACCTCAAAACGTTGAATTCCATTGAAAATAGCTAATGTCTCTTTTTCAGCTATGAAGTAGTTTTTCTGACTTGGTGTAAATTCTCCAGAAGCATATCCACACAAATTTTCTTCGACTTCTCCCTCGCTATTCTTTCTTTGCTCTAAAAGTACAGCTGCCCAAAAATCAAGTGAAGCATCAGTTTGTAAAATAAGTAAACCTTCACCTGGTGGTTGAAGCCGTGGCAAGTGCTAACATTCTTCTTTGAGCTTCTTCACTGCTTCAGTAGCTTCCTCAGACCATCCTTGATTGATGTGTCTTCTGATTGGGGCTGTTTTCTCTGATAGATTCGGGATGTATTTGTGGAGATAATTCAGTACTCCAAGAAATCTCTGAATTGTCTTTTTGTCCTTCAATTCATCAGGAAATTGTGTTAACTTTGTTAGCACATGGGGCTGCATTTGAATAGCACCATTAGCAACATTAATCCCCAAAAAATCAATGCTATCCTGAAATAAGGACATTTTTCTTTCTGACAGAACAATTCCATGCTTTTTAAGTTCTTCAAGAAAAATCTCTAAATGTTCTAAGTGAGTCTGTACATCAGGGCTATGAATCAATATATCATCTATATATGTGACTATAAACTCATATTTAGAAAAAATATAATCCATCCTTCTTTGAAAAAAGGCTGGAGCGTTCTTCAGGCCGAACGGAACAACTTTCCACTGATAGAAACCTGCTGGGCATATGAAAGTTGTTTTGTGTCTGTCTTCTGGCTGGATCTGGATTTGGTAGTACCCTGACTTCATATCAAATTTGCTAAACACCTTACTGTGCTGAATTTTCTGCATAATTACTTCTGGCCTTGGCAATGGATAATTGAAATTATGAGTGATAGCATTAAGAGGTTTATAATTGATAACCATTCTTGGCTTACCTCTTACAATCTCAGAATGATTTCTTACTAGAAATGTGGAGCATGCATAGTGAGATTCACTTGGCTCGATCAGCTGCATTTTTAGTAATTCTTGAATCTGATTCTTTATTTCTTGTTCGTCGGCTGGTGTGCACGGAATCAGCTTTCCCTTTACTCCATTGTCATGTAAGGTGACTATTTCCTGCATCGGACTTTCAGTTTCCCAAAATTGTTGTGGATTGTCCGAGCAACTCTTTAGAAGTCTCTGGTAGATATCCTTCTGCTCTGTAGACCAATTAGTATCAATGCATGCTAATTGTCTTGTTTTGTTTTCTACTCTGGCCTCATAAATTTGTAGGACTTCTTGCCAGTCATCTGAGTCTTTTATCGACTTTCGGGTTCCTACTCTTTTTTGACTATTTTCATACCTAGCTTCAGAATTTGCAATACTTAATCTAGGTACTGATATAGCTTTTTTCTTCAAATTTATTATCAGCTTGTCCTAGCTGATAGTAACAGGTAGCACAGAGTTTATGAATGGCATTCCTAACATCAAACTTGTTGAGGGGTCGTAATTCTGAATTGCTTAAATCTTTATAATACTCCCCCCAACTTTTAAAGGAATATTGTCTACATAATGTGTGAGCTGAAAAGATCCTCCAATTGTCTCTGAAACCAGTATATTTTTTAACGGTTTCCATAGAGGTTTGAACAGAGATGGCCTAGCTAGATTGTTAGAACCTCCAGTATCTACAAATGCATCTACTGAAATCCATTCGGCTCTTACTTGCACTTGTACTGGAATATAAATCAGACTATCTGTTTTAACAATCTTTTTTAGCAAAGTATTATGTTCTTCTTTAGTACCCTCTGGTTGTGGCATACTGGTTGATGGCGTTATTTTCTTTTCATACGGACAGAAAGAATTAAATTGAGATGAAGGCACTGCAGGTTGCTTACCTTTATCTTCTTGAACTGTTTCCAAGATTTCCAATTCATCATCTGAATCTTCTTCTGTCTCGCTTGTCGACTCAATGTCTGAAGAACTCTCTATGTCACTGTAATGTTGTTCACTAGAAAAATCTGAACAAGATGGACAGATATTCATTTTCTGTACATTATCACTTTCATCCTCAACATCTGAAACTTCTGTAAGAATATATACATCAGAAATTTCATCATCTGATTCTACAACAGACCAGTCATCCTGAAACTCTTCAATATCTACACAAGCTTTGAGTTTACTAGATGATTTCTGGGGGCACTTTCTGGCAAAGTGTCCTTCCTTTTTACAAATGAAACAACAACTGTTGTTTCTGGGTTTGGTTCTCTTCTTCAAAAATCTGAATTTTCTAAAAGGCCTCTTTGGGTTTGATATTCTTTTGGGTTTGTATTTGCCATACCTTTTGGATTTCTTCTTGGACTTAAAAGGTGTCCATGGCAATACTGATCTGCATACATCTGAACTTGGAGTGATGTCGTGCGCTTTCTTCTGCCAACATAAATATTTTACCTTTTCTGATACTCGAAACAGAAGATCAACCCAATAGATTTGATCTAGACTTTTCATCTGAATTTCTAGATCTTTCATTATTAGATCTCCCAAATTACCTGGTAATTTTGATAAAAATGCAATTTTTTGAGCAAGGTCATTGAAAATATTAGCTTTAAAGACTCTAGCCATAAATTCTTTACCAAACTGATCTAAATGCTTTAGATCCTTCAATTCCATACGGCTGAGGTCAGTTAAGCGTTGTTTCTTCTCATCTACTGGTTCTAGCACAAATTGTGTTTTCAACAATATTTCTAATGTGGACAAACCAGCTTCCATGACTGCTCTTCTTTCTGTTTCTGATCCTCCCATCCACCAATCAAAAACAATTCCTGCCATCCTTTTTTCAGCTAGAATCATAATAGACAAATTGTCTAATTTTGTGGTGACCTGCATTTGATATAATGCTCCTATCCAAATTCTAATAGACTCTCCTGGATTTGATGAGTTATCAAGGTCTAAAATATAGCCGCTAGAATTTGCTGCAAACAGGTCTTCTTCTATTCTAGGATATTTTGTAGCTTCTTTCAGAATGTGAGCTTTATTCTGATTATTTATGGACAGCAAAATAAAAGATGGAAATTTTGTTGTAGCTTGCTCTAATGTCATAACTTCCTTTTTTAACTCACATGGTTTGTCTATTTTGTATGTCTTTGATGATTTTGTGTCACTGGTTAGTTTACCAGTATCTATGGAAGTTCCTTCACTTGCACTAGATTGATCTACTTCTTTTCTATCTTCTTCATCTTCTTCTAAATCCCAATAGTTTGGAGCTGACATATCTACATGAAACTATGGGATTTGCTTGGCCTTCTTTTTCTGTTTCCTTCTTCTCCTTTATTCTTTTTCTCTTTTATTTGCTTTTTGCTCTTCATATAACAACTTGAGATTATCATTTATCGAATCATCTTGTTTTCCCAAATTGTCTAGAACATCCTTGGCATGGGAGCACCAAGTAGTCAATTAGTTTCCTACCTGATAGACTTGATCCATATCATCAGGATCTTGAGAATTATGTTCTAACAAGGGAGCACAATCGGCTCTTGTGGGTGGTTGTATAGTTCGAGATGAAGAAACATAGAACTTGGTTTTGGGTGGCCATTTCCCCCCTCTAACAAATCTTTTGTTAGCAAACTGATATTCTTCTATAGGTGGAAAAGTATTTACATGAGTCCTAAACATTTTATTTACTGCAAAAAATGGTTTTTCTTCGGGAATATACAACTGATTTTGAGACCGGGGTGTACTAGTGGAAGTAGAAGGTTGTTCTTCTGGTATAGTGAGTTGTCTATAAAAATATCGTCTTCCACTTTGGGTTGGTTCTTCAACTGGTAGTAAATGCTTCTCTGGTAATGCTATGGGCTTAAGAATTCTAGGATGGTTTGGATTAGGTATAATCTTTACACCACCATCTGTAAGCGCCATTCTCTTAATCTTACTATTTGCACTGTCTGAAGCCAAAGACTTATACTGAATATACCAGTCATTGGGTAAGGATTCCTTTTCATAATGCACACCTTCAATTTGAGCATTTCCTATCCCAACTGTTACACAATCTTTCAACACCGGCTGTTTTAACTTTGGATGGACTGTATTAGTAAGCTGGAAGGATGTTTGGACTATTACAGACAGGAATTCACTATCATCTACCATAGATAACCCTTGTACTCCTATCAAGGCTTTCCAACAGTCTTTAATATGGACATCTGTTAGACTGATAGCATAATCAGGAAAAATTGTTCCATGCTGACAACCAGATGATAGGTTCCCCAGAATGGTTCCTATTCTAGCATGATCATATTCATTATGCCTTGTGTCAAATAACTCTGCTATGCAAGGAGTATTTAATCCATGTCTGAATAGAGGAGCTAAACCAATTCTAATTGCTCCAAAATGTAAATAATAAAACCTTCCTTCCTTAGCATACTTTCTGAATTTTCTTATCTCATCTTTAGAAAATAAATTCAAACCAACTATCTGTACAAATGGACCTTTGATTCTGACTTTAATCTCAACTTCTTTAAAATAATACTTTTTTGATAATTTGAACATGATCGGAACTGGATAGACTTCTTTAGTATCTAAAGCAGGAGGGTTCCAGCTTTCAGGGTCTTCTACTTGTTCATGTTCATTTATATCTGACTCAACAGATCTACTTTCTACTTCTGATATTGATTTTTTGTCAATGGTAGAGAAAGATCTCAAAAATCTAGCCATAGTGGACTGATACAAACTATTCCAGAAGTCGACTGAAGGAGCTTTTATCTACTCAGCACAATGTAAAACAAAGATGCTTTTCGAAGGCTTCCTGGCTTTCTTCAGATTCTGTCTATAGAATGTATTTCGTCAAGGAACGAGACATGGCTCTGATACCATGCAGTGACTCTGACCATTCAAGGGCTCAACACAAACAGAAATATATAGAGACTGAAGATAAATGATGAACAAACAAAAGAAGCTATATTATAAAATCATTAAAGGGGTCTTCGTTGGCTACATTCCTTCTTCAAAGGAATATAGAAACTACATCAAGGAAGGGAGACATATTGAAGTAAGCACGGATGTTATATTTGATGAAAATCATGCCTACAAAAGATCCAAAGGTATTCTTATTAGTTCTGATGACAAAGACAAACCATTATTCGAAGAAGAAGAGCACCATGACAATCCTACTACAAATCAAGAAGAAGAAGAAGAAGGATCAAGTGAGCTTATTCAACCCGTGATCATACCCGACACAAGGAAAAGGCCAAATTGGTTAAAATCTACTCTTGAAGATGCCTATTGGGCATGGAATCCCCCCACAGCATTTTTTAGGGCTCAAAGCCCAAGTTTTGGTCAAATGTATTGTAAGACTCCGTGAATTGCGAGCGCGGAGCGCGAAATGTATATTGAGTCATAGGGTTGTTCGCCCTAAGTATTGCAATGTAATGTAATGTCATGTCAGCCTACCATACCATGGGATTGTATAAATAGAGCGAGGCTCTAAGTTGTAAAGATAGCTAATTAGCGAAGGAGAAAAAGAGTAGATAGATGAATACAAATGGTTTGAGCATAGAGTAAGATTTTGTGTATTGGGTCGTAGTAGTAGGAAGAGGCTCTTTAGCTGAGTGCACAGAGGCCTGGTAGCCTACAACTAAGTGCGCAAGGCAGTTTCGAGTCTGTAACCTTGAACGAAGAATAATAAAGAGAAGTTGATTCCAATTTCTGTGTATCTGCTTTTGTATTACGTTCTATGCATTTATATTGTTTGTTTATCGTGCGCACTTAAAGGAAGGTTGAATATACTGTTAAATATCACTAGATTTACATAGATAAGTTAAGTAATTAGAGAACAACAAGTTAATACTAAGGAACATGGATACTAATACAAATCCCGCCCCGAGTAGGGTTGTGCGAAGGCGGCTTCAGAGGTTGCGAGGGACTGATAGATGCGCTTAGCGACGTGCGCACAGGGCTAAACCACGAACTGCCAAAAGCTCATCAGACATCCCCAAGGTGCGGAAACCTAGTTCTATCACCCTCCCATAATACTTCGAGTGAGACCTCAATTCGCGCTCCACAGACTATTGCCAAAAGGGCCAGTACTACCAAGATTTGTTTGGCTAAATCACCTCTGAACCTGGGTCAAGCCCCTACAAGCCAACAATGTCGGACATGGAGCTCCGAAATGAAATTTTAGAGAAATCAAAAGACCAAAAAGATATTTTGGATATGCTGCATACATGACAAAACTAATAGAAGTTGAACCAACTACATTTGAGTAAGTTTCTCATCAATAATTATGGAAGAAGGCTATGTAGGAATAATATCAATACATCATGAAGAACGGGGTTTGGGAAAACGTTCCTAGACCTAGTGAAAAATTGATTGTCACCTCTAAATGGGTCTACAAGATCAAGCATGTTGTTGATGGAAGCATAGACAAGTACAAAGTTAGATTCATTGCAAGGGGTTTCTCTCAAAAGGAAGGCATAGACTATGAATAAACCTTTGCACCTACCATAAGATATACTACTATAAGATATTTGGTTTCATTGGCTACAACAATGGGATGGAATGTCCATCAAATGGATGTAAAAACAACATTTTTGAATGGGACAATCGATGAAGAAGTATACATTAAAAAACCCGAAGGATTTGAAATAAATGGAAAAGACACTCATGTTTGTATAGTCAAGAAGGCCCTGTATGGTTTTAAGTAAGCTCATAGGGAATGGTATGCAATAATGGATGCATACCTTCTAAGAATCAGGTTCGCCAAAATTTATGTTGATCCAAATCTCTATATCAAGGTTGTGAATAATGAGCCAGTCATTATTCTAATATATGTGGATGATCTATTTATTATGGGTGTAAAGCAAAGGATACAAGAATTCAAGAAGATGTTGGCAGCTAAATTTGAGATGAAGGATTTGAGACTAATGCATTATTACCTAGGATTATAAGTATGGCAGTAACCTGGGGGATTTATTTGGGGCAAGGAAATTATATAATTAGGTTGTTGTAGAAATTTGGTATGATGGATTCCAAGCCCATGACTACTCCCATGATCACCAATCTCAAGAAGTTGAGAAGCTCTGACTCAAATCTTGGAGATCCTACTTCATATCGAAAGTTGGTGGGTTCTATGATGTATCTGGTAAACACTAGACTGGATCTAATTTTTGTTGTGAACATTATTAGTCAATTTTAGTTTGATTCTCGTCATGATCATTAGATATCTACCAAGCTTATATTGAGATATCTATGATGTACTATTCATCACTGCCTAAAATATGATAGAAAGGAAGTTAAGCTGACAGGGTTTATAGATTATGATTGGGGTGGTAGTGATATTGATGGAAGAAGAACTACTCCTAGATGTTTTAGTTTAGGATTTGTGATGATTTCATGGATGAGTAGAAAACAATATCATATTGCTTTAAGTACTGTTGAAGTTGAGTATGTGGTTGCATGTGAAGTATGAAAGGAGGTTGTATGGTTAAGGAATATTTTGTCAGATTTGTTTGAGAAACCTTTAAGCCCTACTGTGATAAATTTCCATAATCAAACAACATTAAGATGTCTAAATATATTATGTTCCACATAAGGACGAAGCATATAAACAATAAGTACCACTATATTAGAAGTTTGGTACAAGATGGGATCATGAAGCTACAGTATGTTCTGACCAAGAAATAGGTAGTTGATGTCTTAATAAAGTCTCTTCCTAATAAGAAATTTTAATATTTGAGAAGCATTTTTGGTTTGGTTGATATTATTGATTTCGTTAACAAAAGGTGTTTGGAAGAGACTTGAGGAGGCATCTTGTGTGATGCAAAATTCTTAGGAGGACATCTTGCCGACATATATGTTGAAGTCTAGATCCAAAAGTAGGGAGGGTGGCATTGGTTGTAGAGATATGACCTTGTATTACACACCTAGATCCTTGGGTTGATGGTTAGCAAGTAAGCCTAATGGTACCTAGAGAGGTTATAAGCTTTAGTCCATCTTATTCCAACTCCCATAGATTTCCCTGGTTAGGAATCTAATCTGTGGCACCTTGTGTGTCAAAGTTCTTCGTAGTTCTTGTGCTTTGAGATCTTCCTTGTACTTGTATATACATGTGTAAATTATGAATGCCTCCCTAGTTAAGAGGGAGTGTTGAAAAATGTAACTAGGTTCGGACTTCATATTTATATTAGAGTTAAAGAATGAAAAAAGAATTTTTTTATTATTAATACAGTGACTTATTAAAGCATGGGTTTCATGCTTGGGTCATCATTTTATAACTCAAATTTCCCATTGTGGTCTTATAGGTTTTATATTGATTCATTAGAGTCATTGTCCATTTAATGAGACCTTTCTTGGGCTTTTGTATCATGTAAAAAGAATTATTATTGAGTCAAAAATGTATTTTGTCACCTCCACACCAAGTCGGCCATAACCTGATGAAGTTGGCCTACAAGAGGAAATTTCGACCCACATATGAGGCTATATATACAAGAGAAGTTCAATCTATTTGGACATCAACTCAACAATTTCAATACACATCAAGGAAGTGAAAAAAAAAGTGTGAATTTCAAGGGGAAGAAGGAAGAAGTAAAAGTCAAAGTTTATCGTTTATATCTCTCTATCTTTTATGTGAAGTTACTAGGCTATTTGTTGGATCGAAGTTCTACTGTTGGAAGGGTCGAAACTCTGAAAGTACTGAGTCGAAGATTCTATAGATGGGAGGTTGAAGTGTTGTTGTTGCAAGGTTGATGATCTAGATCGAAGTTGCTGGAAGGAAGGGATAACTTGGTGTTTGGAGGAGGTTTGTGTCTAGGTTGAAGAGTCTTGTGTTATCTCGTCCTAACTACTGAAAGAAGAAGTGTGACTATGTTTTCCCCTAGATAGGGGTTTTTCCTTGCCAGAGTGCCTACATCTTGTGTCCCTTGTTCTTGTGATCTTCATAAACAATTTGGTAATTTCTTAATGAAATATAATAGAATGAAGATATAAAAGAAGCTAACATAATTCACAAGTAATTATCAAGGAAGATAAATTTAACCCTAATTTTACTACCATTGATTTATCAACACTAATAAGGGTCAAAAAAGATTCAACAAGTAAAGTAAAAGGAAAGGCTTTAATAAAAAAAAATCTCTAAAGAATACGCTTCCTCATCTGAAGAAGAAATTAACAGTGACGAAGAAAATGGCACAGGTAGAATGTTATTCATGGCTAGGGACAACATAAAGTAAGCTCCTAGAGAATAATAAGGAGATGAAGAAGAGATGGATGAGATCAAATTTCAAAATGAGATGGTAAGAGTTATAAAGTATCTTAAGGTTGAAAGAGGAAATGTCAAATCTATGGAATTTGAATTGAAAGAAGTAGAAGAACATGCTAAAAGACTCAATAGGAAGAATGAAGAATTGAATGAAACTATCATAAGCCTTAAAGTAGAGGATAGTCTCTCTACAAAAGGAAGCCAAAGAAAAAGTGCTCAGTAGAAATTTGAAAATATCTCCAGAGCATTGGATGAGATCATCACTAGTTAATGACTGCATAGTGACAAGACAAGATTGGGCTACAAGGAAATATTCGTAAAAGGATCAACCTCCTACATGATAGAAAAGGGAGATGGAAAAAATCTTATGTAGAAATTACTAGAGGATCTATCGAAAAGGAAAGAGATTTCCCAGCAGAACAGAAGGCTCAAGATCAACAAGAAGGTCCTTGGAGAATAGATCCACGAAGAAGGTCTCCCCCTCTCAGCTATCAAACCATCTTTCTTGGTGTTTGTTACTTTTATAGAAATTGTGTACATAAAGTTGTAAATTTCTAGGCCTACGATAGGAGCAGAAGCAATTCTGGAAGGTTTGTCAGAAATGATTATCCCAAAAACTCTTGGGAAGATTACAGGAAAAAATACAATAGGTTTGGATATTTAAGAAATGAATTAAAATTCCATAAATGTAACAACATTGTAGCTTTGGCTAAATATTACATGCTAGCCTCTCCCCCAAGGGAATCACAGCAAAATGCTCAGGTATGGAGAAAGAAAACTAAGAGATGTGCACTTTTCCTAAAATCCTTAAACAAGAAGAATGTGTAGTATGTTGATAGTGGTTTCTCAATGCATATGACTGAAGATAAGAATAAATTTATATCTTTGAAAGAAAGAAATGATGGAACAATGTCTTTTGGAAATGATGGATCTTCAAATGTTATAAGAATAGGCATAAACAAGATTGTAAGTAAGGATGCTACATTAGAGGATGTGCTTCTCATTGAAAATATGAATCATAATCTACTGAGTGTAAGTCAAATGTGTGATCAGGTACACATGTTTCTCTTTGATTCAAATAAATGTGAAATCATGAGAGAAAAATCTGACAAGTTGGTGGCTATTGCAACTAGGACTCCAAACGACATATACACTTTTGATGAGACTATTGACAAAGCTTGTTTCTTGACAAAAGAAGATGAAATTTGGCTTTGGCACAGACAAATGGAACACATAAATTTTGGCAACCTTGTCAAAATCAGTAAAAAGGAGGTTGTGAGAGAAATGTCATATATTTCAAAACCAACCAGGACTACATGTAAACATTGTAGGCGTGGAAAACATAAAAGAGTTGAATTCAAGACCAAGGAGCATTCCACATCAAAACTATTGGAACTTATAGACATTGATCTATGTGGACCAATGAAGACTAATGTAACAAAATAAATTTATATAAAAAAAAACATAAATAATGTAAAAAAAAAAATAAGATTAATGATTAATTAGTTAGCAATTAATGAAAAGGTATGTCCCTAAAGGACATAATCATTCATGAAGGGGTACTTACATGGCTATATATATACAGGACCCTCATTCTCATTTGAATCACCCTACATCAATTATGTATACAATATAAAATTTATAATTAATGTCCTATCATGGATGTCTTTATCTACGAAGTATTTTAAATATTTCCACTGCGTATACGACTTTTAGTCGTTACATTGGTATCAGAGCCATGTTGGCTGATTATCAATCCTTTGGCCATCAACCTCTGGATAGCCTTGTTGTTTTCAATCAAGCATTTGCTACGAAGAAAGGGAGCTTCTCCATTCTGCCAGTCACTACTTGACCTTTGGCCATTAAAAAACAAAAAAAAACAATATCATACATACAAATATATATATATAAAGTTTTTTTTGTTTAAATAGATATAAATATATATATATATATATATAGATATATCAATTAAAAAAAAAACTATTGCCTGCCTGGCCCACACAAGGGAAAACATTCGATCTGCTCTGCCTTCACCGCTAGTTTGTTTTCAATGGCAATGTCGACCGACTAGCAGCGAACAGGCTCTGTCGTAACACCAATCGAGTTGCCCTGATAGTAGCCCTGCCATCGGTTTGTTTTCACTACCTTATGCTGCCATCAAACTCTCGTCTATCAACTGTTGTCAAGTGAACCGTTGTGGTGGTTTCTTCCCATTGTCACAACCATCTTAGCTGTTGCCATTCAATTTAAAAACTACATCCACTGGAGGTAAACTTTCTCGCACAACTATTATTCCTTAGCTACCTATTGTTAGCGCCTGCCATAGATTCGTCGACAACGCCAACGCCAGGAAGCAGCCACTACCCGTAGAACGACACCCCCATCCTCGAAAACCACTTCCACCTGCTCCTCCATCCCTGCTGACCACACCGTCGAACCCCCTGCCCACGTTGCACACTTCTGCTACTGCTCCAGCTACATCCCTGCCATTCTGAATTTCTCCTCCCACCTGTCCAACCTTCGTTGTGCCTCCACCATCATACCCTGCTACTCGCATCCTCCTACCCAACAATCGGTTGTCCTCGCACTTGTCAGTCGTTTCCTCCAACCCCGCACTTGTGTTGGTTGGTATCCACTCCCAAGTTGTTTTCACATGGCCCCGATGTATCCAAGAGTCATGATTCTAAGACATATGATTTCACGACTCTAAGACATATTATTTCATAAAAGGCATAATAATATAAAGGGAATAATTATATCCCAACTATATAATTAATCAATTAAATTATTTAAATATATATATCTATAGATAATTAAAAATAATAATAATAATTTAATTAATTAATTACTTAAATTATAAATATATATATATAAGGTTTATATTAAGAGAGACAAAAAAAATTGATTACTTAATACCTTAAGTCATCTCAACAAAACAAAATGGGATCAATCATTGAAAAGAAAATGATGCGGCTCAATTCTAAATGATGAAGGAAGAAAGGTTTTCCTATAATGGTATTTCAGTTACAGATCATGGAGTACTTACATTAAAAGGAAGTATCCGAGGAAGAGAAGCTAATGTTGCTATCATCCCAAGTAACGATAAAAATTATATCAACATCAACTTGGAAAATCAGCTATTAATTCTAGAGCTAAGCATTGGTGTAAAGAAAAATAATTTTGACCAAAAAGAGTATAAAATTAGTGATCTACAAGTGACAATAGGTCATGATGAGTACATATCTCAATTTCATGTTGTAAGGATGGATAAAAAGACTGGCATCATACTCAGTCAACCATGGTTTAAGGATTTGGGTACATTCATGTTAAACATAGAGAAACAAGTTTTGACATTTCCTTATAAAGGGAAGATGGTCATGTTTCGAGACATAACAAGTAAATCAAAATTAATAAAATATTCATTAGAAAACCTTCAAGATATCTCATACTTGATTTTTCAAGATAACGAAAAAACTATATCAAAGAAGCAAAAAGATCTTGAAGAAGTCATCTGCAGCAAAGACAGAAATTTCGTGCCTCGAAGATCACCAATAAAAACTACTTGAACAAGTCAAGAAAGCTAAATCATCAAAGAAGGAACTCAAGGAGAATTTATTAGAACAAGAAGAAGAAAATTTATGTTTAAAGAGCCTTAACCAAACATAATTTAGAAGAACAAATCAAGTGTTTAAAAGATGAGAAGCGTGAAGGCCAAAATAAAGTTGACTCAGAGAAAGAGGAATGCTTACGTCTCAAAAATCATAATCAAAATATTCTCAAACATATTAAAAAAATTAAGGATGAAAAGAAATCATTAACGAATAGGTTCAAATAACTTGTCACAAAGGAAGCATCGAAATCTCTAAATGTAGCAGTCCAAACTAAAGAAACAAACATCAATACCACTAATCTCACAATTCAGGAAAATCCAAACCCTATTGAAGTAAAAATGTACTCAGAGGTTTTCGTTCAAACAAAGCACACCCCAAATAAGTATTCATTAGTTAAGTCAACAACAACAATGCCTTATGGAAATCATGAAACTTCCATAAAAATGTTTAAGGAAGTTCAAACAAGAAAAAATATTTATCTACATCTGAATCACATGAGTGGATGCCTTAATAAATCTAAAAATATATATAATGCAGAACATAAACAAACTTATGTTCCGAAGAATACTGAAATAAGCTCAATATAGTCATACGATAACTATTCACCACACATCTCCAAGGATCAAAATATTTCCCAGAAGATTAATCTAGGATGGTCTGATCCGTTTTCAATATGACAATTTTGTTTATCGCTCAGAACATCATATCATCTTGTATCAACAAATATGAAAGCTCAGAAATAAGAAGATATTCCCATCAACATAAGAGAATCGATCCTTCATGGTTAACCTTTAAGGACAAATATTTTTTAAGGGGAAGGCAATGTAACAAACTAAATTTATATAAAAATAAACACAAATAATGTAAAAAACAACAAATAAGATTAATGATTAATTAGTTAGAAATTAATGAAAAGGTATGTCCCTAAAGGACATAATTGTTCGTGAAGGGGTACTTACCTGGCTATATATATACAGGACCCTCATTCTCATTTGAATCATCCTACATCAATTCTTTATACAATTTACAATTTACAATTATTGTCCTACCAGGGATGTCTTTGCCTACGAAGTATTTTAAATATTTTCGTTATATGACTTTTTGTCGTTACAACTAAAGGGCTAGATGGTGAAAATTACCTTATGCTAATGATTGAAGATTATTCTAGGATGACAATAGTTATCTTTTTGAAGAAAAGTTCAAATAATTTGAATGTTTCATATTCTACAAGGAAATGGTTGAAAATGAAATTAATTTGAAGATCAAATGTTTGAGATCGAATAATGGTGGAGAATTCACATCTAAAGCATTTTATCACTTCTGAGAGGAACATGGAATAAAGAGATAGTTCTCAACTACAAGGAAACCTTAAAAAAACAGATTCATCGAAAGGAAAAATATAACTCTAGAAGAAATGGCTAGAACAATGTTGAATGTTTCAAAATTGGACAACAAATTTTGGATTCAAGAAGATGATACAACAGTGTACATTCTGAATAGAGGATTACTTAGAAGAAATTTTGGTAAGACTTCGTATGAACTATGGAGGGGAATACTAGAAAATTTCAAACATTTTCTACTTTTGGGAATCAAATGCTACATTAAAAGGAAGACCAAAAAACAGGAAAATTTGATTCTTGAGTAGATGAAGGAATTTTTGTTGGTTACTCACGCAAAAGTAAATCATACAGATGTTATATTAAAAGACTCAATCGGATAGTTTAAAGCATCAATGTAACATTTGATGAATCTTGTGGACCAAAGATTGAATAAGGAATCTCATAGTCAGGAAAACCAGAGATACGAAAGGAAGAACTAGAAAAAGTCAAAGAGGAAGCCCCCGAGTAAGTGAAATCAAATGAGGAAACAACTGCCAACCAAGAGGAGATAAGAAATGAATAGCAGTAACATTCAAAGACTTCTAAGAAATGGCATCAAAAGAACCATTCTTCATATTAGATCACTGGGGACATCAATGAACACAAAGGAACCAGAAGAAATCGATAGTTGTGCATGCCAGAACAAGCCCATATTGTGCTCTTGGCCACATATGAGCCTAACAACTTTGAATAAGCTAGTCATGAAAACATTGGGTTGCATCTATGAGTGAATAATTTGATCAAAATGAAAATAATGACACTTGGGAATTAGTTCCAGGAGCGAAGGCGAGCAACAAGGGTTTCAGTGAGTAGCAGATAGTGTTTCACATGGAGGGTCATAGAGGAGGGAGTGCCACTCCCTCCTATAAGGAAGTCGTCACTATTAGAGGTAAGAAACCTCTAGAAAATGCTAGAGGAACTTCAGAGGAATGGAAACGAAATATGGAAGATGAGACAATAGGAGCCAAAACTAAGGAAAACAATGGCACAGAGAACAAGGAGGAAGAAGACAAAAAACAGGGCACTAAAGACAAAAAGCAAAAGGGACCCTGCAAACCAAAAGCTTAGATCACACTCAGAGTTATTTCAAATGATCCTGCTCTACAAGCACATAGGGATCACATGCGGACATATGCTACTATCTGTAATTTCATGGGACTATGGCCCACTGAAAAAGCATTACAGACATGGATCAAATATTACTGGAAACCTAAAGGGAGCATTGACCTACATCTTGGGTCAAAGGGATTTTTCACAGTGGTGTTCACGAACATTGAAGACAAGGACAGAGTGTTTGAAGGAGGACCCTACTTCTATGCTACAGCTAGACTCTACATGAGGCCATGGATGATGAATTTTGTCCCGGAACGTAAGACTTTTTCTTTGGTACCGGTCTGGGTAAGACTCTATTCTTTACCTCTTGATTAAGGGCAAAATGAATCATTAATAGCCATAGGCAATAAATTAGGTTGTTTTTTCAAAGCTTCTGAAGCCACCAGAAGAGGGAAATACACTTCCTTTGCTAGGATATGTGTAGAAATGGATCTATCAGGAGCTCTACTAGATGAAGTGATATTGGAGGTTTTTGATGAAGAATGGGTGAAAACAGTAGACTATGATCACATTCCATTCATATGCCGCAGATGCCATGAACATGGACATCTATTTAGAGACTATCCACTCGGTAAAGTGGTAAATAACAGCAAAGCAAACACAACGAAGGAAATGGACAGCTTCCAGAAAGTGGTAAATCAAGGAAAAGGCAGAAAAAGAGGACCAAAGCAACATCAAGATGAAGGGCTATAGGTTAGTCAAAATAAATTCCAAGTTCTTGAGGAAGAAGAGGAGATTCCTAAAGAAGATCAAGCTATGGAAGGAAATCCTGGGGAAAAGAAAAAAGAAAAATACAATGAACAAACACAGGAAACTGATTATCAAAAAGAAACTTTGATGAGTGACATGGAACTTGAGATGGATTAGGAAATGACCTAGAGTGAAATGGACCTTGAGGAACATGAGCTATAGGAGATTCTGGATAAAGAAAACCTTGATCTGGAAGGGTTCTTGATTCAGGGGAATACGGGGGGAGTAGATTCGGTACCTCAAGAAGATCTCAACAGAATACAATAGTTGTTCTTATGGAAAACGCAAGCAAATGCGTTGGAGAAAGGAAAAAATATAGACAAGCAGGACAACAGAGCGGTGAAGACGATGAAAACAATTCCAGGACTAGCAACAAGAAACCCAAGTAAGAAAAGAGGCAGGAAAATGCATAATGAACTCTTGATGGAGTGTGGAAAGCTAATGATAAATTCAGGTAAGATGAAAGACATAGCCAGCTACTCCTTCACAAATCTTTAATTATGAATTTTACATCTTGGAATATCAGAGGTGTAGGGAGTAAGAGAAAATAGAGAATGCTTAGTAATAGGATGAAACAAGAAATGTTGGATATAATATTTATCCAAGAAACGAAATGTTCCATTCAAAAATTAAGACAAATTCATAGCAAATGGCTTAGCAGATTTGAGTTCCTAGAAGTCAAAGCAGAGAATACAGCGGGGGGAATTCTCACTCTTTGGAACCCCCAAAAAATAAGCATAATAGATGTTGAGGCAAACAGGAACTACTTATCAGTAGTTGTTCAACCTGTAGGACACAGGTACACCTATCTGGTCACAAATATATATGGCCCTCAAAGAATAGATGACAAACTCAGGTTTCTAGATTCCCTGGTGAAGTTTAGGAACAGACAGGCAGAAATACCTTGGATCTTGGGTGGGGACTTCAACATGATTAAATCTCTTTTAGAGAAAAAATGAGGAATCAGAACTCTTAGTAAAGACTCTTTAGAGTTTCAAACCTTTATAGACAATATGAACCTAGTTGATACTGAAACGAATACTAGTCTCTTTACTTGGAATAACAAAAGAGGAGGGGAGTTTCAGGTAGCCTCAAAGTTAGCCAGATTCATTATCTCATAGGATCTGATGTTGAAAAATAAGGAAGTAATAGTGAAATTTCTCCCCTTTGGAGGCTCAGATCATTGGCCTGTTCAACTGGAGGTCAAAGGTATTGGTACTTTCAGAAACAGACCTTTCAGATTTGAAAATATCTAGCTTTCCCACCCTGATTTGATCAACAATATTAAAAAATGGTGGTCAAAAGATTTACATATTCAGGGAAGAAGAATGTTTCTTCTCCATAAAATATTAAATCATATCAAACTCAGACTAAAGGATTGGAATAGAAATTATTTTGGCAATATTTTTGTGGAAAAAAATATGTTGAAAACAAAATGAAGGTTCTCAAACAAGCTTTGATCATGGATGGTTTTGATAGAGATAAAAGTAACCAAGTGGATAAATATCAACAAGAATGGGATAATCTGTGAAAACAAGAGGAAATTTTTTGGAGACAAAAGTCTCGAGTTCAATGGCTAAAAGAAGGAGAGCGAAACACGAAATTTTTTCACAGATCCACCATGGCTAACAGAACTCACAACAGAATATCTTCAATTAAGAACGAATATGGGATTCTTCTCACTGCCCATGAGAATATTGAAGCTAATTTTGTTCAGCATTTCTGAAGAATCACTCAGGAAAATATTTCAGACAGGGCGCAGTCTATCAATGATGTAACTAGAAACATACCAAAGTTGGTAACCAGAGAGGACAATTTCAATCTAAACAGGCCAGTTTCTGAAGGAGGTAGGGGATGTCCTCAAAGAAATGCAGAATGGAAAAGCACAAGGTTCGGATGGTTTCAATGTTTATTTTTTTAAAGCATGCTGGAATATTGTCAAACAAGATATTTTGAATGTAGTGGAAGATTCTAGGTTGAATAGAACTACTTTGAAAGTGCTCAATACCTCCTTCATCTCCCTTATCCCTAAGCAGGATATAGCACAAACTCCAGATAAGTTCATACCCATAGCTCTCTGCAATGTGGTTTATAAGATAATATCCAAATTAGTGGCTAATAGACTTAAACCTCTGCTTCCTACCCAAGTTTCAGGGGAACAATCAGGTTATGTGGAAGGCAAACAAATTTTAGACAACATTATTGAAGCCAAAGAGGTGGTTCACTCGTTAAGTAGAAAAAGGGAGACTGGAATGATCATGCAATTAGATATAGCCAAAGCTTATGATAAGGTCAACTGGACCTATATGAAGAGGGTTCTTATTGCTTTTGGATTTGATCATAATTGGGTCAGGTGGGTTATGGCCTTAGTGACCTCCTCCAGCTTTTCAATTTTGGTGAATGGCTCTCCCTCTGAGATCTTTTGTCCTTCCAGAGGCCTCAGATAGGGAGACCCACTCTCTCCTTTTCTTTTCATTCTCATGATGGAAGGACTTGGTAGATCTATCAAGCATGCTAAAGTAACAGGTAAGATTAATGGCCTTCAACTATCTGAGAATGGTCAGGCTCTAACTCATCAACAATTTGTAGATGATACCATGCTACAGGGAATCCCTACAGTCAAAGAAGCTACAACCTATAAACAATTATTGAACGTCTTTGCCATGGCCACAAGTATGGAAGTTAATCTATCCAAATCAAAAATCTTTTTCTTTAATACCAATATTGCGATTCAGAGAAATATTTCCAGAATTCTAGGCTTTCAAAGGGACTCCCTCCCCTAAAAATACTTAGGTATCCCTCGTACTGCTAAACAATTGCACAAAAGTATCTAGGAACCATTAATCAATAAGCTGTAGGATAAAGTCAAAAAATGGACCATCAGATCTTTAAACCAAGTCGATAGGCTGGTTCTCACTAAGGCAGTTCTGCAAGCTATCTTGGTTTTCATGCTATCAGCCCTCCCAGCTCCTAAAGGGGTCTTACAGCAGTTCAGAAATATCCAAAGAGATTTCCTGTGGGGTAAGGAGGAAACAAGGAAAAAGTGGGCCTTAGTTTCTTGGGATAAAATCTGTAGGCCCAAGAACCATGGAGGCCTAGGCTTGGATGATCAAGAAATTCTTAGCAATGTTTTAGGAGCCAAACTTTGGTGGCATTGGGTTCAAAATCCAAAGGCCCAATGGGCAAATATCTAGAAGGAAAAATATGCTAGCTCCTGGCATACTAGTGATATCATAAGAATTTCTGGAAATATAAAAGCCTCATACATCTGGAACAAAGCCTGGGAGAACAGGAGCCTTTTGCAAGAAAATAGTTTCTGGGAAATTAGAGAGGGAAACTTAGCTCTTTTCTGGGAGGAAAAGTGGCAACAAGAACCAATACTGCTAAAAGAGGACTTTTTAGACCTTAAGCATGAGACATATATGCAAGGACTAATTAAGGTAAAGGACTTCTGGGAACATACACAGCATACAGAAAAGTGGAGAATCTGGAAGAACGTTGTTAGCAAAGAGGGAAGCCCCTTGAATAGAAAAGCAGAGATACTCAGAAGAACGCTGGAGCAAAGGAAGATCTTAGTAACAGGAGGGCAAGACCAGCTAAGATGGGGCAATAATATTGAGGGCACCTTTAATCTTATGGAAGCAAAATGAATTCTACTTAAGCTGAATTCTCTTATTCCATATAAGACTTGGCCAAACCTATGGAGACACCAAGGGTGGATGAAGATCAAACTCTTCATGTGGTTAGTTCATCACAAAAAGATACTGACTTGGGACAATACTAGGAGGAGGGGGGTTCTGGGGCCTTCTAGATGCCAGCTCGCTCAAGAGGAAACAATGGAACATTTACTCAATAGCTGCAGCTTTACCTCCGGGCTATGGGATTCTTTTGCCATCATTTTTCGTCAATCTGACAGAGAAAAAGGGAGTATTATTAACACCCTCAATAATTGGAGAAGAAACTTTTCTGATTATGAATGGATTAACTCGGCTTGGGCCCTAACACCAAGTTTTATTATATGGAATGTTTGCAAAGAAAGGAACAAGATAATATTTAAAGAAGAAAAGAAACCCTCTCATCTCCTATTTGAGATGATTTTAAAACAGCTGAAGGAAACAGTAGGAACCACAGTACATAATTATCCTAAAAATCCTCCTTCAGAGGCAGATTTGAAAATTCTCAGGCAATTGGGTATGTAGGGGCTCATTCCTCAAACCCTGGAAAGGCAAGTAATTTCTTTAAATATGGAGAAAAATGTCTGGTATCCCCCCCAGAAGGGTATTTGAAATACAATATTGACAGAGCTTCTAAAGGCAACCCGGGAATAGCTGGTTATGGTGGGGTTTTAAGGGTTGAAAGAGGAGGAATTATCTCCATCTTCCATGGCCATTTAGGAAAATCTACCAATAACATGGTAGAACTAATGGCTATGGAACAATGCTTAGAGTTTCTGAAGCAAGACAACTGCTCGAATGTTATCATAGAAGCAGACTCAGAGTTAATCATTAACTCGGTAAAAAGAATCAGTTGTGGAATAGGGTCGGAGAAAGTCTCAAAACATTGGAGGTTTATTCGATTTTTTCAAAGAATTCAGGGTCATCTCCAAGGACTTCGTATGGTTAGTTTTAACCATGTTCGCGGAACAGTCAACAAGCTGGTGGATCTACTAGCCAACCAAGGGGTGAATTGTCCTGATAGCAGGGTTATAATGAAATGGTAGGAGTAGCCTCAATGTAGAGTGAAAACTCTGTGTCATGGGTGGCAGACCTTTTTCGACCCCCGTAGTCAAGTAAAGAATGTGCTCAGAGAACCCAAGGGGAAACAAAAGGGGAGTGCCAGTTTTTTAGCAGAATGATTGAACAGCGGGGATAGTTTAGTTTACAAGTTCAGGTATAGGCGAGAAGGGAAAGAGATGATTTATCCATCTCAGGTACCGTTTTTTGGTCGTAATACCCCCTATTTTCCGTCAGAGATCGTCTTACCACGTTAGGGGAGGTTTTCTGGTGATCGCATGCTGCACAAGTAGGAAGCGGTTTTGGATATTTGGAAGCGATCCCATTCATTGGATAACACGTGGCAGTGGGGCCTGAGGCATTACCGCCCTTATCGCGCAGTAATGTTCGGTAGGGTTGCACCACACGATATGACCCTTAGCCATCAAACCAGGGAAAGTGAATCAACGGTCAGAATGGAACGAGCAAGTCAGTGGGACCTTTTGGTTAAAATTTGGGCTTCTTCACATTGCGAAATCCTCTACATTCGTTGGATTGATCAGGAGGATCCAACAGTTGAGTTTAAGGAAGCAAGTTGGGTGGCGCAAGACAATAAACTCTTGACAGATCTCCGGGTTAAGGAGTCATTACGGCGTTCAGTGCTCTTAGTTTTGGAGGGGTCCTTAACACTTGGAGAGTTTGTAGTAAATGGTTTAAGAGTTCAGAGGCTTTGTATTCCTATTAAGGGTTAGCAGTGTGGTGTGTAAGGGGCGGGACTTTGGCCTTGGGCCGGGTAATTGGTAGTTTTGGGTTTTTCCACTAAAATCACAGTTCCTTATGAACTGTTGTACATTATGTAATGCATTTTACACTTTAATGAATTAGAAGGTTAGACTCTTGCTTAAGAAAAAAAAAAAAATGTCATTGGTACAAAATGGGTTTTCAAAAAAAAATTGAATGAGGATAGATAGGTCACCGGAAACAAATAAATATTGGCCTGCAAAGGGTATGCACTTGAAGGAATAGATTTCAAAGAGACATTTTCACTCGTAAGTGAAATGGAATCCATTAGAATATTCTTGGTCTGTGCATGTTTGAGGAAGATCAAGCTGTATCAAATGGATGTAAAATCATCCTTTTTTAACAAAGAATTGGAACAAGAGGTATATATAGAACAACCTGAGGTATTTTCTCTCACTGACAAGAAGGATTATGTTTGCAGGTTGAAGAAGGCTTTATATGGTATCAAACAGGCTCTTAGAGATTGGCATGCCCATCTTGACAGGTACTTGCAAAAACAAGGGTTAAAGAGAGGAAATGTACATAGCAACCTTTATGTAAAGGTTGAACACGACAGCTTCACTATAATTGAAGCATATGTGGATGACATGATCTTTGGTAGTGATGATGACAGGTTAAGCAAGAAGTTTGCATCATACATGTAGAGTGAATTTGATATGTCATTGCTTGGTGAGTTGAATTTCTTCTCGGGACTTCAGATATCTCAAGAAGAAAATGGTATATTCATTTGTCAAACCAAGTATATCAAAGAAATATTGAAGAGATTTTAGATGGAGGACTACAAATTGGTCAGCACCCTAATGGTGACTGGTTTCAAGTTGATCCTATATGATTTATCCAAGGATGCATACCAAAGGTTGTATAGATCTATAGAATTTCCTGCAAATTCTCTACAAATCTACCGCTGAGATCTATGTAGAAAACATGACTGTAGATTAACTCGATAATGCAATATACCAAAGAAAAATACTATAATCTACTTCTACTATCAAACTTGTGCAAGCTTAAAGATCGAGTCGAATCAGAGTTTAACACATATAACCATAAGAAGAAGAATCAATGCACATGAAACACAGAAAATACTCAGGGGAAAGCCTTAGCTAAAAACCCCACTATCTGTATTATGATACTGTTGACATTATGATACAGATATGATAGCAAGTGACCTTTGACTACTAAGAATATCATCCTAAATCTTAGTACTGTCTTGAAATCATAATAGTTTATCCTTTTCTTCTAATTTACCTTTCAAGATATTTACCCCAACCTGATGTTCTTCTTCCTTTTCCAGACATTGCTTCTTCAAAATTTCTTCAGACTTTCTTCCTTCTTCCACTTGTTGCCTTAGTTTGAGAATCTCTTTTTCTTGTTCTTCATTCAGCTCCTGCAGCATTTGATGAACTCTGAAGGCACATTCCAGTTGAGCTTTTAAGCTGATAATTTATTCTTTGAGGGCACTCTCCCTTTTGCAAAATAGATCTTGTTGATCTATGATTTTATCTGATGCTTCATTTGCTTATTCATCTTCAATCTGAGTTTATTCATAATCGAAATACTTGCCTCCACCTAATGGCAAGTTGTCCCTATTCCTTTGATTTGTCTTCTTCTTCTGGTGCCCTTTCTTTCCCATTGTTCTACGAATCTCCTTCAAGCGATAAAGCTTCTACCAAAGGACCTGCTCTGATACCGATTGTTGGAAATAATACTGAGAGGGGGCGGGGGTGAATCAGTATTAGCAAATCACTAACTTTTTCATTTTCATACTCAAATAAATATACGCTACTTCAGTTAAGGGAACCCGCGTGTACACGCAACTGTGTTTAATGCAACTAGAGTATATTCAGTAAACTTATGATTCAGTTAATCCATTATATGTTAATCTTTAATCAGTGCATCAAAACTTCATTAACCATATGAACAGTAAATAGGTGTAGTAAAACACAATAGATCATCACACGTAAGAAGCACACATGAACACCATGATATAAGGTGGAAACCCAGTGCAAGACAAAAACCACCTGCTGCTGTTTTCTTTAATATAAGAAAAACTTGTTTACAATCTTGTACTGGCGCAGACTCATACCAGTATGCAAGCACCCACCTGCAGAAGGTTACAACCTTCTCTCATTCTCTAGTTTCTACTGGAAGGGAGTTACAACCCCCTTAGCTCTTGTACTAGCCAATTTGTTTACTAGTACGTAGGCGCCAGCCTACTGAAGGCTCCAACCTTCACTCATTTTCGAGCTGCTACTGGAAGGGAGCTCCAACCCGCTAGCTCTTGTACTAGCCAATATGTTTACCAGTATGTAGGTGCTAGCCTACATAAGGCTACAACCCTCTCTTTTCTTCTAGGGACCACGTTTCATAAATTTTCATAGTAGATCCATCAATAAATTCAAAGCACAAGATCAATCACGACTGCAATACAACCATCAACCACATCTACATCATCAATCTCTGAATCACCCAACAACTGAATGACTAAAACCCTGTCATCAACACAGTCACCAGAACATAGAGCAGAACCTAGAACTCTGCAACAACAACCAAATCTAATCTGCAACTTCAAATATCATACTTCAAACAGTATGCACGACTCTAATAAGCCAAAACTGCGTGCATACGCGCTTTTACCAAAGCAACCCCACATACACATTTGCAATTATTAACTAAGAACTTTGCAGCTATACCAAACATCAGTCATACCTAGATCATAACATTTATACAATAAAACATGCATCAATAATTCAGATCTAGTCTATCCATGATCAAACCACATAATGATAATATATTCCAAGCCTTATCATCTCGATCCATCATCCATCTTCAACCGCATAGGTGCATCCTTGGTTCAGATCAACCAAAGCATCACCAACCCATAACCTGCATACTGGATCTCACACTTCATCAGATATCCAGTACTTGCACACTTTTCTTCTTGGCCTAATGATCTTCTCCTTATATAGATTTAGGCCTCTCTCAATACCATGGTCCAAAACCACGTAGAACCAATACCTTGGACCCAATACCTGGGGTCAATACCTCGGACCAAATACCATGGACCAAATACCGAAATACCATGGACCAAATACCACAGACCAAAACTTAGTTCTCCAACATGTATGCGCCTTTCCTTGCGTGAAAGTGCGTGTATACGCATACGCACCTTTTGTTCTGCTAACCCGCGTGTATATGCACTTTCATCAAGGTTAACCTGTGTATACCTCTCTCTGATCATTAATTCTTTGCTCTTGACCTGTTGCACTATGATCTGTCATCTGAGTGAGTTGCCATCAAGGACAACACCTGTATCATACCTCTGAGTGAGTTTCCATCAAGGACAACACCTGTATCATAATGCCAATAATCTCCCCCTTTGGACTTGATGGAGACAACCACACCAAGTCACTCTCCCCCTTTGACATCAAGGGCAAAGGGCGGAGCAAGATATTCTCTTCCTTGATATACATTTTGTTGTCCATACTCCCCCTGAGTACCTGTTGAAATCTTTGATTGAGTTCCCCCATTGTACATGCCAAGATGTACCAATCCGTCCATGCCCCCCCTGAGCACATGCAAGGTCTGCAAAAGCATAATATGACTCTATACATACATTGCCAATGACCTTCCTAAAGATTCATACAAACATCAATCTCCCAACCAAGTGGGAATACACCATTTTTTACTCATCCACCCAACCAAGTTGGGATATACCAAATGTTTATACATGACTCAAAAACAAGAAACATTACATCATCCATCCCATGCATAGTGGGGTAACGAAATACATCATATGACTCACAAAGATCAAGGACCTAAACAAGACCATGATAGTTATCAGAAATTATCATACACGATATGATCTACACCATAAGCATATGTCACTAGCATCCAGACCCGTAACCTGCAATCCATTCTCTTGGTCAATCAACAATTAGTAGCAATATGTGTCAATAAGCATCATCACCAAATACTTCTAGCCATAATGCCAAAAATGCATTATTCGAAGCATATGCTCCCCCTAAACATGTGCTAACCATCATATACCATGACCGAACGATTTCTTGACTCTGTTCTGCTGCTTTTTCTTCAGAGCTCCATATATGCGACTCTGCAGCCTATAACTCGCGTATATAAGCAACTTATATTCATAATATTTGTGTATGCAAATTGGAATATTGAAGGTCTACACTTTCAGTTTCCCCTGTGTCTGATATGTCAACTAACTGAGTTATGCCACATCTTTCTATCTCTAATTTTGTCTTCTTCACTACCTGGAATTGTGATGATGTATGATCCTCTTGCTTTGGAGTTCAAATTTTTTTCCTGCATTCCCTTACTTTATGTCCAAACTTGTTACATGCATAACATCTCACATGTTTCATATTCCTCCTATAGCAGTCAATGGCTTTGTGACCAAACATATTGCAAGCAAAAAAATATCCCTTGAAGTACCTGGAGCGTGATGATCTTTCTATGTGATGGTCTTGACCCATTTTTCCTCTGCATCTAGCTGCAATATGTCCAAAGTTATGACATACATAACATTCAAAATTATTCATTTGAGGAAATAACCAACTATCACTTCCATAGTTAGGAGGAAAAGATCTTCCTTGAAGAATTTCTTTCCTTGGTTGTTGCTGGGGTTGACCACTTATCTCTTCATTCATCATTTCAAATTTTGCATTAGAATTCGTTTCCTCACCCTGTGAGCTAGATTCATCTTCGATAGTTTCATAAAAACCAAGACCAGTTTTGATAGCAGGTGACCTTTGACTACTAATAATATCATCCAAAATCTTAGTATTGTCTTGAAATCATAATAGTTTACCCTTTTCTTCTAATTTACCTTTCAAGATATTTACCCCGACCTGATGTTGTTATTCCTTTTCCAGACATTGCTTCTTCAAAATTTCTTCTGAATTTATTCCTTCTGCCACTTGTTGCCTTAGTTTGAGAATCTCTTTTTCCTATTCTTCATTCAACTCCTGCAGCATTTGATGAACTCTGAAGGCACATTCCAGCTGAGCTTTTAAGCTGATAATTTCTTCTTTGAGGGAACTCTCCCTTTTGCTAAATAGATATTTTTGATCTATGATTTTATCTTATGCTTTGTTTTCTTGTTTATCTTCAATCTGAGGTGATTCAGAATCTGAATACTTGCTTCCACCTAATGGCAAGTTGTCCTTATTCCTTTGAGTTGTCTTCTTCTTCTTATGTGCTTTCTTTCCCATTGTTATATGGATCTCCTTCAAGCAATCAAGCTTCTACCAAAGGACCTACTCTGATACCAATTGTTGGAAATAATACTGGGGGGGGGGGGGGGGGTGAACCAGTATTATTTCCAACACATACAAGGTGGAAATGTATCATAATTCTACAAAGCCTTAGCTCTCACAGCTAGCCAACTCTCAGTACAATCCTCCTGGATGGTCATAGGAAAACAAAGATTCTCACAAGCCTTCTCCTCTTCCCTCCAAGCCTCCTATATCCTTGTGCATTTACCTCTGGGATGATCACCTTCACCCAATGTAACACTGCTCTCACACACTGCTCTAAGACACTGTCAGAACTGTGCAATCCTCAAGGAACCTTATTCCTTCTGCATGCATGAGTTTCCTTTATAGGAGAAAACATGCAATTGATAGTACATTGTCCATGTATTTAATATCAACAGGGTCTTTCTCAGAATAGAAATGCATGAGTTACTGATGAGAGAATCTTCAGTTATCTGGATTACACTAGTTGGATGCATGCATGCATTAACTGACTGAACTCACAATTAGTTCCTCAAACAGTTTGGAACTAATTTGACTAGACTTAACTCAGTAAACTGAGCTAACTAATTACAACTCAAATACAACTCAATCTTATCTCCTTAATTAAGGGATAATCTCCTTAATTTAAGGGATAATTGTTGCATGACTTCAGAAAGACTTCTAACTTGAATTTCTCCAGCTAATTAACTCAAGATGAATTAATTAATTATTTTTCAAGCAGCTGGTGAGACTAAATTCGAATTTAATTCACAATTTTAATTCAAGGAAAAATTAAAATTGGAATATTTTGGATTCTATTTTTAACATTTCTTTTTTATATTTTCAACACTCCCTCTAAACAAGAAAGGAATTCAACTCAATCTCGATCCTGAACCTTTGGAATGATCTGCATGCAACACTTCTCTCAAGTGTTTTTGAAAACTTCTCTCAAGTGTTGTTGCTCCAGCAACTCCATAAACAAAAAACATCCAACCTGAATCAGTATGATGCATCTGTCATATGAGTCTCTAACTGTTATTTCCTCTGTCAACTAAAAACTTTTCACTTCTGTTGACGCAACCTCTTTACAATGTTGTCAATCCTTCTCTACTCTCTTCAGTATATGAATGCTCTAGCCTCTGTCACTTTGATCTCTAACTACATCAATCCCACTGATTCCTCCTGCTACTATGTACTTTGTGCTCCTGTAGCAAGGTACTATCCATGAGATAAAACCTCTCAATGGACTTTGTCCAATTTCAGCCTTCTTGGGACTATCACTTCACATCACCCCACCTCACACCTGGAGGTATGGCTGCCGATCTCTCTGCTGAATCTAATTATGGCTCCTCCACAATTGTCTAAGACTTCTTCTAGGACTACATGTTGAGAGGTAATTTACTCTCCCTCTCAACCACCAAGTCTATAATATTTTCCTTGCTCCTCAAGGCTTTTCATTCATCTTGAACCTCAAGATCCTATAGGTTCTTGACTCGTGAACCAATCTGCTTCACCTGTCTCATGGTGATGTGTCTAAGGAAAACCTTTCCCTTACTAAAGACAACATCGTAGCCTTTGTCTCCAACATCATGACCAATACCAAGTTCTTCTTCAGTCCAGGCACATAATTCACATCCGTCAAGGTGGTAGAAGCTCCATGCTCCCTCTGAAAAGCAACCATTCCCATCCTGAAACACTAAACTTTTCATCGTCACCCATCTCTATGTGAATCTTGAGGTCTTTATCCTCTAAGGTACTGAAAAAATTTTTATCACCGGTCATGTGGAATGAGGCTCCACTGTCAAGAAACCAACCACAACCCATCATCAATGACACCATGCATGCGATGAAGGTGAATTCCATTTCAAACTGAGAGGCTAATGCCTCACCTTCTGATCCTTTCGAGGATCCCTTCTTGGACTTCTTTGATGGGCAATTAGTCGCATAATGACCCATCTTGTAACAATTAAAGGATCTCACTTTAGACTTGTCAACCTTCTTCCCTTCATGAGAAGAAACCGATTTAGAATGGGATGCCTTCCCCTTCCCTTTCCTTGCCTTACTTGCTAAGGCCAGATTTTCTTCATCATCATCCTTGGATGAAGAACCATCTCGTGTGCTCCTCCTGTTCTCCTCCTACATGAGATCCGACCACAGTCGTTCCCAATCTGGCAGTTTATCCCTTCCATTCACAGAGTCCTGGTAGTTATTCTAGCTCTTTGGAAGGCCAAGGAGAGCGAGGCTCACCATATCATCATCGGTAGTAGTTATTCCCACACTTCCAAACTCATCTCTGCAAGTGGTGAGCTTGTTCAGATATGTGGAAATAGCATATATTTCTCTATCTTGATTCTTTGAAGCTTATCCTTGAGCGCCAACTTCTTATGGTCGCTACTGTTCTGGTAGAGGTCCTTCAATGTATTCCACATTGAATATGGAGTATCCTTCCCATGGAGACTCGAGACAATATGGTCTCGAACTCCCTCAAGGATGATCCGTCTTTCCCTCGCCACACACTTCTTCCACTCAACCAACTCTTGTGCATTAGTTGAACCTGGCTTTAGGATTTCTTGATAAATGAAATCCTTCAAGTCATTGTCTTCTAATACAGCCTCCATGTGATCTTTCCATGCTATGTAATTTGAGCTGCCTTCCAAGGCATACTCGATTCTCAAGCCATAGAACGCCATTGGCCAACCTTGAAGTATGATAAGAATTTGATTTTCACTTGCAACCCCGAACTTCAAACTTCGAATTCTCTTCTCCATATACTATTCACATCTCCAATAATCTCAGCTCTGATACCATATAGAATTTCCTACAAATTCTCTACAAATCTACCTCCAAGATCTATGTAGAAAATCTCACTGTAGATTAACTCGATAATGCAATATACCAAAGCAAAATACTATAATCTACTTCTACTATCAAACTTGTGGAAGCTTAAAGATCGAGTTGAATCAGAGTTGAACACATATAACCATAAGAAGAAGAATCAATGCACATGAAACATAGAAAGTACTCCGGGGAAAGCCTCAGCTAAAAACCCCATTATCTGTATTATCTTACAAGGTGGAAATACATCATAATTCTATAAAGCCTTAGCTCTCACAGCTAGCCAGCTCTCAATACAATCCTCCTGGATGCTCACAAGCAAACAAAGCTTCTCACAAGCCTTCTCCTCTACCCTCCAAGCCTCCTATTTCCTTGCGCAGTTACCTCTGGGATGATCACCTTCACCCATTGTAAGATTGTTCCCATGCATTGTTCTAACACACTATCAGAACTACGCAATCCTCAAGGAACCTTATTCCTCCTGAAGAACCATGAGTTTCCTTTATAGAAGAAAACATGCAACTGATAATACATTGTCCTTGTCTTTAATCTCAACTGGGTCTTTCTCAGAATAGACATGCATGAGTCACTGATGAGAGAATCTTCGGTTATCTGGAGTACACTAGTTGGATGCATGCATGCATTAACTCACTGAACTCACAATTAGTTCCTCAAACAGTTTGGAACTAATTTAACTGGACTTAACTTAATAAACTGAGCTAACTAATTACTACTCAAGTACAACTCAATCTTATCTCCTTAATTAAGGGATAATCTCCTTAATTTAAGGGATAACTGTTGCATGACTTCAGAAAGACTTCTAACTTGAATTTCTCCAAATAATTAACTCAAGATGAATTAATTAATTATTTTTCAAGCAGCTGGTGAGACTAAATTCGAATTTAATTCACAATTTTAATTCAAGGAAAAATTAAAATTGGAATATTCTAGATTCTATTTTTAACATTTCTTGTTTCTATTTTCAACAAGATCCATGATTGGTAGTCTACTGTATGTAATAGCTTCCAGACTCAATGTTATGTGAGAAATTGGATAGGTATCATGTGTTGGAAAATGTAACTAGGTTTGATCTTCATTAAATATATTTAAGTCATCTTGTAATGTACTTGTAAAAAGAATAAAGAAAAGAATCTTTATTATTATCATTATTATTATGACTTATTAAAGCATGAGCTTCATGTTTGGGTCACCATGTTTTAGGTCAAATTCCCCATTAAGGACTTCTAGGATTATTCTAAGTCAATAGAATCATTATACTTTTAAATAGACCCTTCTTGGGATTTTGAATCATATAAAAAGGTTTAGTATTGAGTGAAATACAATTTATGTATCATCCACATAAATTCGTCCTAAGGACATCAATTCAACCTCCCTTGAAGCTTATAAACAGAAGCAAGTCAAATTCATTTGGAGCATCTCATCTCAAGAAACTTTGATATCTATAAGTAATCCATAGAAGTGAGAAGTGTGTCTAAGGAATCAAAAAATAAGTGTGAGTTGGGTGGAGTCTAAAGAGAAGAATAAAAACAAATGTGTGGTGCCTCTCTCTCTCTGTTTCGTGCCCTAGTTTGGGAGATTGAAGCCTTCCAAGTTTCATTGATGTCGGAAGTTGTTGCATAGTCGAAGTTGTTGGATGAGAGGTCAAAGATCTAGAGGATAAATTGGTGTGGAGGGAAGGTTTGGTCTTTTTGTAGGGTGAAGAGTCTCAAATGATACTATTGAAAGGAAGACAATTTTGACTGGGTTTCCCCTCGAGGGGGTTTTTTTCCCTAGCATAATACATATATCTAGTTTCCATTGTTTTGTGTTATTTTTCTTTGGTAATTGCTTGATGAACTAAAAAGAAGATATAAATAAAACCTAATAAGAAGTCAAGAACATCACAATTAATTATCAATTATAAGAAAATGTTTATGCCTTTCTGATTTTCTAACATGGTATCGGAGCTTTGGTAAAGAAAGAAAGAAAAAGACAGTCTCAAGCACTTGATCAAGGAACTATTCAAAAGGATTATCTCAGGGAAATAGTCTACTATATTCAAGGAATATGTCTAACACAATCAAGGGAGAGAACAAACTTGAAGGAGCCTCAAATTATAGAACTTGGAAGAAGAGGATTGACCTCATCCTTGAAAAGAAAAAAGTACTTGACTTGGTCAAAGGAAAAGTAAAGAAGCCTACATATGACTCTAGTGATGCTGACAAAGTAAAGTTCAGAGAATTGGAATTGGTGGCCACGATTCTAATGGTATAAGGAATAAATGAAAACCTTGTCCCATTTATAGCCAACATCAATCATGCTTAGGACATGTATGAATCCTTGTCAAAGTTATTCACTATTAAGAACATTGACCAAGTGGAAAGCTTGAAGAATGAACTAAGGATCACAAATATGACTAAAGAATATACAATGGCCTCCTTCTTTGTGAATATAGCAAGAACCAGAGATGATCTTTTGGCCATTCATGAAATTGTTCTAGACAAAGAAATTTTGATCACTGCTCTATTAGGATTGCCACCTACTTGGGGTGCATTTGCTGCAGGAATTAACAGTTGGAAAGAAGCACCCACTTTTGAAGAACTATGGACTACTTATAGTCAAGAAGAATTGAGAATTTCTCTGGTTTCCGATCCTGAAGAAGTATCTAATTCCTACACTTATCAATATAAAGGAAATAAATCGAAAGGACCAAGGAAGAAAGTAGACATGTCCAAAGTAGAATGTTATCAATGTCATAAGAAGGGTCACTATAGAAGTGATTGTCCCAATAGTCCTTGATGAGCCCCAATTTTTGGTAACAATTTGGGCTCATTTGGCCTACTTACCTCGCTCAACCCTTCATTTTTTTATCACTTATGCATCATTTCTTAGTATATTCGTGTTATTTGTAGGAAGAAGGGCAGGCATTATGTGTATGTGGCTAATACATGATGATTTCAGGTTTTTTGGCATTAAAGGGAGCAAAGACCACGCAGATGGAGACAAGGAGAAAGCCAAGGTGGCATTGCGGGTTTATAGGGAGGTTGTCCACAGCCTTGAATGACCTCCCTCGTGATCTCCACCCCAACTCCGAGCTCCAACAGCTATCACCACCAAGCTAGAAGGCAGCCAACGGATTCTACAGGAACAGCAGTTTACTTTTAGTTGAACAGCCAAGCTCCACTAATTGATGAGGCCAGCTTGGCCCTCATCATGTATAAATATTAAGGTTGTAGCCTTCGATAGACTCTTGAACTTTTGTTGTAGATTTTGGATTACGAGCTGTAGCTCTGTTTTTGCTCTTTGTAAGCCAATTTTGGCATGTTGTTAGACTCATGATTATGATATTTTAATAAAAGGCAGGCAGATTTGGATTCGATTCTGAGTTCTTAGGGGAGCTATAGCTCTCAGGTTAGGGCCCAACCTAAGAGCAATAGACCTCCTTTTCTTTGTATTGTTACTTGTCTTTCTTTTATCATTGCATTTCTTTCCCTTACATGCACTTGAAAAACACAGTTTGCTGAGTTGATTGTTTCGGGTTGGTTATGTAGGTTAGTTTCATGAATGCAGTTGTTTCAGTAGTTCAGAATTAGCGTAGGGAGATTGAAGTTACGTTGAGTTCAAAAAGGTTGAATGCATGCTCACTTTCACCTCTGTTTGGGGACCGGAAGTGTAGACCGTGCCAACTGCCAAAAACACTGTTTTAACATATGCATGCGAGTATTGATGTAATGTTTTCGATTGAAGAATTGTCCATGCGATTATATCTTGAGTAATGACTCCTTGGTTCAGCATCATGCACGATTTCCCTTCAACTTACATTGTTGTTCTTTGATTCCTAATAAAACAGTTAGAATAGGTTGGTGAACTTTCGTTTACATGCAAGATAAAGGTGATTTGTTTCATTTACACTGTGCAGCACCACTTCATTGTGTTCTTATCCTTCTGAACCGTGTCTAAGCCACCTACTCATCCTCTGTTCAGCTCATTTGCCTTCCAACCCTTCTACTATCCACGTTGCTCAATCTTTTTGACCTTCCACTACTCTACCCTTCTATCGACCAACCAGCTCTATCCACTCTCTCTCCATCTCATCTCTCTGTCCATAGGCCATCACAAGTTCCTCTTTCATCTTACCTATCCACCCATACAACTCCTTCACTCCTCCATCATCTAAAACTCCGACTGTAGAACATCCTGTAGAAGTTAGCAGACTTCCTGTAGAAATCTCGAGTTTCCTGTAGGATCCCCTGCAGACATCCTGTAGAAGCTTGCAAACACGGTTGCCAAGCACCTAAACGTTGTGGAATTCTGCGGAATGATGTGAGGGATCCCCTGGAACCTCTCAGAGTCCTCCTGACTGTTCCCAAGCCTTCCTCCCTTTCTAGCTACCCCTACACAGTCAAGACCCAGTAAGAAGCACAATCATAATAACTCCACCCACTTGAGCAAAAATACCAAAAACGTGTTCTCTTCAATGGAAGTAGTTTAAATTCATGCATCTCATATCACTAGGAGTAATGGCATCATTTATAGAAGTTGCATTCCCACCATTGCATCATAAAGATTAAGCTAGTCAGATTAGGGTTTACTAGGGTTTCCATGTTTGGTTGGCTTTCAGTTCATTCTTGCAAAGTAGGTTAATTTCCTTTGAGATAGCCTTCGTTCATCATTTAGAAAGCTTCTTCTGAGAACATATAGAAGTTGGCTTGAGCCCTAGCGGACTTGTGCCAGCTGACCAAGTGACAGCTGCGACAAGAGCTAGTACTTGTGCATACAGCACCGTCGCTTCCAAGTTTGTTACGAACTACTGGGTTGATAAAATTAGAGAAGGAAGCTCCAGGAGTTGTAGCATTATTGCTACAATACTGGAGCCCACCATATTTTTGGCGCCGTTGCCGGGGAAGCGTCAGAGTATTAGTAATTGTTGCTTTTCTTCTATTTTCTTACTCTTGCCTTCTGCCAAGTAGTTTATTTCATTTCCATTCTGCAAAAGTAGCATAGACATTTCATGCTTTCATAGACTAGCATTTCAATTCCGCAATTTCAATTTTGCAAGCATAGATTAGCCTTTCAATTCTGCAAGCGTAGACTAGCATTTTCATTTCTGCAATTCCATTCGAGCAAAGTAGATTAGTTCTTTCCTGCTTTCAATTCCATTCTGCATTTTATTTCAGCAAGATAGTTAGTTGTAGATCAATATGTTTCAGTTTTGCAGGTACCCAAGAAAAAACAAAAGCAATCAAAAAATTCTTTCCATTTCATGCCTCGTAGGAATCGAGATAAAATAGGCAAATTCTTACCCAACACCCCCACCACATCACTGAGTCACCCTTCTCTCTTCTTCGGTGACAGTGATCCAGAAGAACCTATAGGTGAACCTCCTGAGATATACGAAGATCCTATAGCAGAAGAAGAATTAGAGACCATCCCATCTGAAGCTATGGCTGACAATGGAGGAGAAGATGAGAGAATAGAAGGTGCCTTCCCCATCCGAGAAACCAATGGAGACATGAAAATGAAAAACATTAGTCCCTCCGCTCTACCTCACTTCCATGGGCTGACTACTGAAGATCCTGATACCTTCATGTTTGAGTTTGTTGTCCTTTGTAGAACCTATGACTATACTGAAGATGAGCATAAGCTGAAACTCTTCCCTTCAACTCTTAAGGATGCAGCATTACGCTGGTTCATGGGCTTACCTGGGAATAGTATCACCACTTGGGCTCAGATGTAGCAAGCTTTCAATACCAAGTACCGGGACTACTGTAGGTCCAAGGAAACCAAGGGAGAAATCTTTCGGATGACCATGGGAAATGATGAGTCCTTAGAGGATTATGAGGAGAGGTTCCAACTTAGCTATAAGCGGGCCAGGTGCACACTTGACCCTGAATCTCTCAAGTTGGTTCTGCTCCGAGGAGTCCCTGAAGACCTTTTAGATACCCTTCACATGTTAGCTAGGGGAGATATTTACCAGCTGCCTTATGAGGACATCAAGGCTATGTTCAGAAACCACTCTAGGGCAACCCGGAAACGAGGTAGAGGAAACCTTCTCTCAGCTGGTATTCCTTTCTCCAAGCATGAGTTTGCAAATCAATTAGAAGATCTTAAGAGTGAGGTGAGACAGACCATTGCCATGCAACTGGACACATTCAGGATCCAGCAGAAGAAGGAAGAAGCTGAGAGGGCCTTGGCTATCTTCTGCCCTAGATGTACAAGGAGACACCCTAAGAACGAATGCCCATTGCATTCGGTTGAAGTGTGCTTCGTTTGTGAGGAGGACCATCCCACAAATCAATGCCCAACCTTACCTGGACTTAAAGCTATGTACCAAGGGACAGAAGCTCCCACTGAACCTCTCTATTTCCTCAACCAAAGGAGGCCACAAGGACCTAGACCTTACCAGCAGGGGATGCAAGGGGCACCTCAAGCTTATTACAGCCCCAACCAATCGACTCCTATGCCTTCCTGGGGTCCCCCTGCTCATCCTTCCTGGGCTATGCCTCCTCCATGGTCTTATCCACCTCAGTACCCTACTCAGCCCACTACTCATTCATATCACTCACATGCCCAGCCATAGCCTCAGTGGAATGCACCTCAGTCGGGGTGGAGGCCCCAGTACAACACTCCTCCCGCCATTTTGCCTCCACCACCAGTTCAACCTCAACCATTACCTCCTGCTCCTCCAAGGCAACCTCAAATGCCTGCTCAACCGAACCCGAACCCCAACAATAGACAGGCCCAGCAGGTATACACTGGGGAAACATCATGTCCTACCTATGCTGTGGAGATCCAGGAGATCAATCTTCGATCTGGAAAGACTCTTCCGGATCGCCAACCTCCTCCCCTAGAGGACGAGGAGGACAAATAGGAAAGTGAACCAAAGGCTATTCCACCCTTTCCTGAGAGACTAACAGCCACCATACAACCCAACCCAGAGGAGGATGAGCTTCTGGGAGAACTCAAGCAGTTGTGTGTGAAAATACCACTTCTCCAAGCCATCAAGGATGTGCCAATATACAACAAACTGGTTAAGGAAAAGTGTTTTAAACACCCAGGCAGGCGAAAGAGAGATGCTTCAACCATCAATGTCTTAGGACAATTGTCTAACCTTATGTTAGGACAAGTCATCTACCCAAAGTACCTAGATCCTGGGAGTCCTGTAGTAGATGTCCACATCAATGGCACCATCATACCTCACACCTTGATTGATCTGGGGGCTGCCATTAATGTGATGACCAGGGATACCATGCTCAAACTCAATCTTCAGGGTTCCTTGAGGAAGACCTCGACAGTACTGCAACTAGCATATCGCTCCACTGTGACTCCCGAAGGGATTGTGGACGATGTCTTGGTCTCTTTCGACTCTTGGGAATACCCTGCAGATTTCTTGGTTGTGCAACCCAAGGCAAAGCTTACTGGATATCCTCTTATTTTGGGAAGGCCTTGGTTAGCCACTGCAGATGCTTACATCAGTTGCCGTGCAGGAAACATGACCATCAAAAACGGTCCTATGTCCAAGCAGCTAGTCCTATATCCTCCTGCCCAACCCTCCTTAGAGCATGACTTACCACTGTGGTTGGAGGAAGGAGAAGAGGATGAGGTGTACTCAGCACCTTTGTGCACCCTAGATACCACTAGAAGAGACCCCCCAACCGAGGATGACTTGATTGAGACTTTGATCCAGAATCCACCTTCCAGTGCACTATCCTTAGAGAAATTGGTGGAGGATGCCCAAGCCAGCACCTTAGTGGACCTTTGTGCCACCAACCCTGTCACTCCCAGAGTCAAGAATGTGGAGTTCGGCCCTGAGAGAACGTTAAAGATCAGCTCCTCCCTATCTCCTTCCCAGGAAAAGGAGCTGTGTAGCCTGTTGGCCAGTCACCTAGATGCTTTTTCTTGGAGCTATAAGGAGATGAAAGGAGTCCATCCCTCGGTCTGTACCCATCACATATACATCAAAGAGGGCTATAAACCGGTTAGGAAACCTCAGAGGAGAATGAATCCAGCCCTTAAGGACATTGTCAAGGAAGAATTGCAAAAACTGTTGGATGCCGGATTCATTTACCCCATCTCAGATAGTGAATGGGTGTCCCCTCTGGTGTTGGTTCCCAAGAAAAATGGGAAGTGGAGAATCTGTGTGGACTACCGAGAACTGAACAAAGCTTCCAAGAAAGACCATTTCCCTCTACCTTTCATAGATCAAGTGTTGGATGGACTGGCAGGAAAGAAGTTTTTCTCTTTCCTGGATGGGTTTAGCGGGTACAACCAAATCCAAATCAGCCCGGAAGACCAAGATAAGACCACCTTCACTTGTCCTTGGGGTACCTTTGCCTACCGAGTTCTTCCCTTTGGGCTATGCAATGCTCCTGCTACCTTCCAGAGAGCTGTCTTGAGCATCTTCTCGGATTTGGTCCATGATGAAGTGGAAATCTATATGGATGACTTCACTCCTTATGGGTCCAACTTCCAGGAAGCATTGTCCAATCTAGGAAATGTCCTAACCAAATGCATTGAGATGAACTTGTCCCTTAGTCCTGAAAAATGTGAATTCCTGATGACTGAAGGGACTGTGCTAGGCCATACCATTTCTTGCCAAGGGTTACAAGTGGATCCTAACAAAATTACTCTCATCAAGAAGGTTCCACCTCCCCAAAAGGTAAGGGATGTCCGGAGTTTCTTAGGATTAGCAGGGTATTACCGTAGATTCATTAAAGACTTCAGCAAGCTAGCCTCGCCATTGTTTGGCCTGTTGGAAAAAGATGTGGAGTTTAAATGGACTGATGATTGTTAGAGGGCTTTGAATGAATTAAAGGACAAGTTGGTGTCAGCCCCAATCTTGAGAGGCCCAAACTGGGCCCTACCTTTCCACATCCACATTGATGCCTCGAACAAAGCCATAGGGGCAGCTTTAGGACAAGTTGAACAGAAACTTCCATATGCCATTTACTTTGTTAGCAAAAACTTGTCCAAAGCCGAGCTAAATTACATTGTAACCGAGAAAGAATTCTTGGCTGTGGTCCATGCATTGAACAAGTTCTGACACTATATTACTGGCTATCAAACCTTTGTACATACGGATCATGCTGCAATTAGATATTTAATGAATAAACCAGATGTGAATGCTCGTATTATTAGATGGTTACTTTTGTTGCAGCAGTTTGATTTTACCATTGTTGACAAACCAGGTAAAGAAAATGTTGTTGCTGACTTTTTATCTAGATTGGATTTGTCTACAGATGAGGATGGAACAGTGGATGACCAGATGCCCGATGAACATCTGTTTGCTATCTCAGTACTCTCTCCATGGTTTTCTGATATAGAAAACTACCTTGTTTCAGCACAGTTCCCTCCGCACCTATCTTCAAGAGAGAAGAGCAGAGTCATCAGAAAAAGTGCCTCATTTACTTGGATCAGGGGCAATCTGTTCAAGCTTGGCCCTGATCAGATCTTAAGGTGTTGTGTAAGGGAGGAGGAAGTCTTTGATATCCTCCTCACCTGTCATGATGGGCCTTGTGGAGGACATTTTGCAGCAAAGAGGACTGCCTTCAAAATCCTGTAGGCAGGCTACTATTGGCCCACACTTCATCAAGATGTCAGAAGATATATCAGCCAATGTGACCGATGCCAAAGAATGGGGAAACCGACTCCAAGGGATGAGATGCCTCTCCAACCTCAAGTGACTCTTGAGCCATTTGAGAAGTGGGGTATGGATTTTGTGGGTCCAATCAACCCTCCTTCGAGGCAAAGGTCTTACATCATTTTGTGCACTGAATACCTGACAAAGTGGGCAGAGACTAAAGCAATCAAGGCAGCAACAGAAGAGAAGGTGGCCGAGTTCTTAAGAGAAAACATCTTCTGCAAATTTGGCTACCCAAGAGAGCTGGTCACCGATCAAGGGAGCCAGTTCACATCCAACTTGATTGAAGACCTACTAGCTCACCACAAGATCAAGCATAGGACTTCCACCCCCTATCATCCACAGGCAAATGGGCAAGTGGAAGTCACCAACAGAGCTTTGGAAGGGATCTTGACTAAGGTGGTGAGCAGCAGTAGGAAATATTGGACAGATCGCCTCGTTGAGGCCACATGGGCTTACAACACCACCTGGAAGACCACCACCGGCTTCACACCTTTTGAGTTGGTCTATGGGAAGAAATCTTTGCTGTCCATTGAGTTTGAATACAACACTTTGAGGATGGCAGCTCAGCTAGATCTAGATCTCAGCCATGCACAACAAGAAAGGTTATTTCAGCTCAATGGACTGGACGAGCACCAGATGCAAGCCCTCCTTCACTCAGAAGTGGTTCAACTTCAGAGAAAGGTGTGGCATGACCAACACCTCCATGACAAGCAATTCCAGCCGGGAGATTGGGCCCTGTTGTATGACTCCAGATACAAAGATTTCAAGGGGAAGATGAGAACCAGATGGCTAGGACCATATGCAGTGGAAAAATGCCATGACAATGGATCTGTTCTTATTCGAACTATTGATGAGGAAGCCATCCCCATGCTTGTCAATGGGCATCGATTGAAGATCTACAGGAAACCTCTCTCAAGACAAGAGTTCATCAAAACTATGGAGAAATCAGTATTGGTCATAGAGAAGGGTTCTGCCTCTGCTTTGGGCATACCCTGAAAGATTTAAAAAAAAAAAAATAATAATAATAATAATAATAATAAATAATAAAGATCCTTGGGTGAAAACCTTTCTGAGGCTCCCAAGGCAGGTGGTAGGGGTGAAAACCTCATTGAGGCGCCCCTATTGTCTTTCAAAAAAAAAAAAAAAGAGATTTAAAAAAGATCCTTGAGTGAAAACCTCTCTGAGGCGCTTAAGGCAGATGGCAAGGGTGAAAACCTCATTGAGGCGCCCCTGTTATCTTTCAAAAAAAAAAAAAGGAAAAAAGAAAAGACAATAAGCAAAAATATAGGGACAGCAAGTTTATAATGTGAAAATGCATGCAGGTTGCAGGTGTTCTATGAAGGAGAGGAGGTCTTTTAACGCAAAGCCAAAGATCCTTATCATGCTGCCAGGAGACCTCACCAGCACCTCCTCCAAGAATACTCATTTCCTCCAAGGTATGTGCACAATTTCATCATGGCTTGAGTCTTCTACAGGAAGATGCAGACTTTCTACAGGAAGATGCAGACTTTCTACAGGAAGGTGCAGACTTTCTACAGGAAACACAACCTTTCTACAGGAAGTTCTGTATTTCTACAGGAAACTTCCTGTAGAAGTTCGGGACGGCCCATAATTCATTTTATGAGGAGATCTAACGACCAAGGATCGGTTTGGATGCATGCAAGCTACTGTTGTCACCCTTATACATTGTTGTCACCTCTTTCTACCATCCCTGTCGACATGCAATGAAGTTACCTGCACCATCAAAGCAGATCATTGAGTTATCAAGAGAAAAACAATTTTTGAGATGAAAAAAACGTTGAGATGTCATACCATATCCATGCCAGCCATCCATGAGCTCTGTGAGCGTGATCGTGGGGCCATTGCCTTCGTCATGCAGCATGCACCCGAGGAGGAAGAAACTGTTACAGGACATCCTGTAGGAGTCTCGTAACAGTTAAGCCCGCTAGAGTGCACACCATATACAATGAAGACGCGGGTGCATGCAACTGAAGCCTCAAATCCATCGTCAGCGACCTGTGAATACGAACCTCCGGGCCTGTGCAAATCCACCAGCAGCAAATAAATCCACTCATCGTCGTCCAGGAGCCTGAACAATCGTGTTGCGGCCGCACAGGTAAGTGTCTCGACCCTTTCTTTCAACGAATTGCATGAATTTTACTTTGAAAATGTTTGCAAAGTGTGAAATGGATGGGTTGAGCGGTTGTATGGTCAATCGATTTGCCACGTCGACTAGTCAGATGGTCGAACCGGATGTCTGAATGGTGGCCGTGGAAAAAACAAGCAGTGGACACGTGAGAACCGTCCACTCGGGGAGAAACAAGTTCTAACGAGAATGGCGGCGGCGGATCTGCGAGGAATGATGCGGCAGTAAGGGAACTTGCAGAAGAATGATGGTGTGACGTTGCCCAACGATCCGACAGGGACAGCTCACCCCCGCGCCACGGATTCCGCCGATTCAAATCTAATCGGCTAGATTATCACCCCCATGCATTTATCATTCACCGTTTGCGACTCGAGTGATCATCCGGATCCCTCTGCAGTTCGATACTCCGAGTCTTTGGCCATCAGAACGCCTGTGAAGCAACACCAAGAGCGTAGACCCACTGCAGTCTCCCCCGGAAATCGCGCACTACTCCTACAGGAAAGTTGTTTCTACAGGAAGTCGGGTTCCTCACGTCAAAAGGTGGCGGATTAAAAAGGTAAGCCTGAACTCTCCATGCAATTGGTTTTTGAAGGTGGCAGAATCGTCGTCTACAGTCTGGTCGTAGAAAATTGTTGCAATTGTTGTCTGCTGTGCATGAACTGTCGTCCTACAGGATGTCAGTATAGTTGGCTGTGTTAAAGGTTCTCAGGGGGTAAGCTTTGTGAATTATGTGCATGACAGAGGCGTAATTCTACGCTCTGTCCCAGTAGACCGAATTTCTTCCGCGTTTGCCACCCCCAGCTAACGCAGCAGTTTTCACCATGCCGGGTGGGTTCATCAGAAGGGAGCCCACTGATTCAACGAAGTTAAGGGAAAATCCTGAGGTGGTGGAGCTCTTCACATGAGCACAATGGATATCCTTCTGTGACAAATTGCAGGGCTATGACGACGAAGTGGCAGAAGAATTTTTGCAAGCTCTGAGGCCGAAATCTAAAACGTTGGCCACCGTTACCTTCAGGGGTCTGAACCTCAAACTCACCCCACAATTCATCAGCCGAGTTACGGAGCTCCCAATGGGATTACCATGGGATAAAGAAGAAAGGAAATTGAGCCAACAAGCTAAGAAATAATTCTTTCCACCAGAGGAGGAATTTTCAGAAGACAAAAATGGGGTTCGTAGAACCAGTTTACTGCCACCATGGAATGAAGTGAGCCTGCAAATTATGAAGTACATCACCTGCGAAGGCCGTTTTAGCATTGTATACGGGTATCATGTTCGGTTACTCACTAAATTGCGGCACCAGATGGATCTACCTGTAGAAAACAAGCTTAGTCTCCCTTACTTTCTACTACAGTCTCTGATTGAGTGTGCAACCAAGTTGAAAGAAGGCATACCAGACCAGGTAGCCCACCATGGACTGATCAAACTCCTTGTGGAGGATGCGCTCCACACGTACAAGGTTCCTCTCTCATGGGAAGCCTTTAGAAATCTGACAAAGGACGGGGACATAAAGATGCTAACCGAAGAGCTCGGTTCTTCTAGCAGTGAGGAGAAGAGTCAGTGGCCGCAGTAAAGAAAGAAAAAGGCCAAAAGACCCCGACCACAGAGCAGAAGAAAATGCAAGAAAAGAAACAAAAGAAAAAGGATGACAAGGAGAATGATGACACACCCAACTTGACAGCAAGAGAGAAAAGGTTGCAAGGCTGAGTGGACAAGGCTGAGAAGGTCCACATCAGCAAGAGTGCCTCGACAGCGACCACAACCAAGTCAAAAAGCAAAACTCATGCAGCAAAGCAAACCAAGGCGGCGACACCTGTTTCTACAGGAAAGCCGACTTCTACAGGAAGCCTGAAAATTGCTGAAAAAGGTTCTTCTACAGGAAGCCCGAAATTAACTGAAAAAGGGTCTTCTACAGGAAGCCCGAAATTGACTAAAACAGGGTCTTCTACAGGAAGCCCCGAAAAAGTGAAACCCAAGGAGAAGAAAGCTGACATTCGTGAAAGGGAGGCAGTAGCTGTGTTGGCCACCCTCAGCACACCTCCTAAGCCAAAGGAGAAGAGAAAGAGGGAGACCCCTCTATACTTTAAAGCTCGAAGAAGTGTGAGAATAAAGACGGGCAAGCCACATGCTCCATCCAGCAGCCAAATCACTACCGGGGATGCCCCTACTTCACCCAGTGAGAGGTCCCCCTCGAAGATATCGGTCACCTACGAGAGGGGGAGCCCAAAAACAACTACTTGGAAAGGAAGGTTAGACCAATCGGCTTCAAAAGCCCGGCTCAAGGTCAAGGAAACAGAGAAGAGGGAAGGAGCGGCACCCTCATCACCACCAAGGGCAGAACAGGTAGAGCCACCAAGAGTAGGAAAGAAAGAGAGTATTCCGGAGCCTAGTTCTCGGCCAAGGACAAGGAGCTGGAGCAAAATTGCTCAAGGATGAGCAAATATTTTAGCTGGGGGGTGATGATGAGCCCCAATTTTTGGTAACAATTTGGGCTCATTTGGCCTACTTACCTCGCTCAACCCTTCATTTTTTATCACTTATGCATCATTTCTTAGTATATTCGTGTTATTTGTAGGAAGAAGGGCAGGCATTATGTCTATGTGGCTAATACATGATGATTTCAGGTTTTTTGGCATTAAAGGGAGCAAAGACCACGCAGATGGAGACAAGGAGACAGCCAAGGTGGCATTGCGGGTTTATAGGGAGGTTGTCCACAGCCTTGAATGACCTCCCTCATGATCTCCACCCCAACTCCGAGCTCCAACAGCTATCACCACCGAGCTAGAAGGCAGCCAACGGATTCTACAGGAATAGCAGTTTACTTTTAGTTGGACAGCCAAGCTCCACTAATTGAGGAGGCCAGCTTGGCCCTCATCATGTATAAATATTAAGGTTGTAGCCTTCGATAGACTCTTGAACTTTTGTTGTAGATTTTGGATTACGAGCTGTAGCTCTGTTTTTGCTCTTTGTAAGCCAATTTTTGCATGTTGTTAGACTCATGATTATGATCTTTTAATAAAAGGCAGGCAGATTTGGATTCGATTCTGAGTTCTTAGGGGAGCTATAGCTCTCAGGTTAGGGCCCAACCTAGAGCAATAGACCTCCTTTTCTTTGTATTGTTACTTGTCTTTCTTTTATCATTGCATTTCTTTCCCTTACATGCACTTGAAAAACACAGTTTACTGAGTTGATTGTTTCGGGTTGGTTATGTAGTTTAGTTTCATGAATGCAGTTTTTTCAGTAGTTCAGAATTAGCGTAGGGAGATTGAAGTTACGTTGAGTTCAAAAAGGTTGAATGCATGCTCACTTTCACCTCTGTTTGGGGACCGGAAGTGTAGACCGTGCCAACTGCCAAAAACATTGTTTTAACATATGCATGCGAGTATTGATGTAATGTTTTCGATTGAAGAATTGTCCATGCGATTATATCTTGAGTAATGACTCCTTGGTTCAGCATCATGCACGGTTTCCCTTCAACTTACATTGTTGTTCTTTGATTCCTAATAAAACAGTTAGAATAGGTTGGTGAACTTTCGTTTACATGCAAGATAAAGGTGATTTGTTTCATTTACACTGTGCAACACCACTTCATTGTGTTCTTATCCTTCTGAACCGTGTCTAAGCCACCTACTCATCCTCTGTTCAGCTCATTTGCCTTCCAACCCTTCTACTGTCCATGTTGCTCAATCTTTTTGACCTTCCACTACTCTACCCTTCTATCGACCAACCAGCTCTATCCACTCTCTCTCCATCTCATCTCTCTGTCCATAGGCCATCACAAGTTCCTCTTTCATCTTACCTATCCACCCATATAGCTCCTTCACTCCTCCATCATCCAAAACTCCGACTGTAGAACATCCTGTAGAAGTTAGCAGACTTCCTGTAGAAATCCCGAGTTTCCTGTAGGATCCCCTGCAGACATCCTGTAGAAGCCTGCAAACACGGTTGCCAAGCACCTGAACGTTGTGGACTTCTGTGGAATGATGTGAGGGATCCCCTGGAACCTCTCAGAGTCCTCCTGACTGTTCCCAAGCCTTCCTCCCTTTCTAGCTACCCCTGCACAGTCAAGACCCAGTAAGAAGCACAATCATAATAACTCCACCCACTTGAGAAAAAATACCAAAAACGTGTTCTCTTCAATGGAAGTAGTTTAAATTCATGCATCTCATCTCACTAGGAGTAATGGCATCATTTCTAGAATTTGCATTCCCACCATTGCATCATAAAGATTAAGCTAGTCAGATTAGGGTTTACTAGGGTTTCCATGTTTGGTTGGCTTTCAGTTCATTCTTGCAAAGTAGGTTAATTTCCTTTGAGATATCCTTCGTTCATCATTTAGAAAGCTTCTTCTGAGAACATATAGAATTTGGCTTGAGCCCTAGCGGACTTGTGCTAGCTGACCAAGTGACAGCTACAACAAGAGCTAGTACTTGTGCATACAACACCGTCGCTTCCAAGTTTGTTACGAACTACCGGGTTGATAAAATTAGAGAAGGAAGCTCCAGGAGTTGTAGCATTATTGCTACAATACTGGAGCCCACCAGTCCTAAGAATAAGAGGAGATATAGAGATCATGCTAAAATTGTTGAAGAAGAAGATCCAAAGAAAGTCAAACCTGAAGAATATGAAATAAGGGACCTACATTATTAAGTCCTTTGCTTCTAGTCCTAGATATTCTATTTTTCGTTTTTGATGTATTAGAATTTATAGGTTCTTAACATGTTTTTGGAAAAAGACATTGCTTGTTTTTGTAATTTTATAGGTATTCCTCAAGCTTTGGAGGGAGCCCCCAACAACTCCCAAAGATAAGTATCTCATTTCCTTTCATATTTTGGTTTTATTTATATTAATACTAATCACAATTCTCCCTCTATTTTCTTGATTAGGAAAACATCTGCTATATTCTCAAGGAGTATGAAAGAGGACCTCTCAAGGCAAGTTTTTTCAAGGAACAAAGGTATGCCTTAAAACATTGATTTCTTTATAATAAATGTTTATTCATTTGAAAACCTATTACTAACATTGTTGTGCCTAGCTATAATAAAGCATATTGATTCTTATTTTGGGTGACTCATCATTTGATAAATCTATCCCACTCTTATTCTTAACTGAATTTATAGAACCCTAAATAGGTTCTCTGGAAAACCCTAATATAAGGGTATTCTTATGGTAATGTTTGAAACTCTAAACTACTTAGGGTTATTGAGAAATGTTATTTGAAGTTTTTATTGATGATGTCATGTTTGGGTTTTTGGTATTATCGAGAAAGCCTAACTTGTTAGGATTGAATGATAAAGTCTAAAATCTTGAACCTTTGAAATTTTTATTAATATTGGGTTTGCTATATATTGAAACCCTAACTCATTAGGGTTTGGTGTAATGTGTAAGCAAGACCCTTATAATGTCTTAGAAATGATTTCCTTGGTCTGTATGTTTTTGTTTGATCAAAACCTAGTCTAATCAAGTTTGTTGTATGTCTTATTGATCTTTGGGAAGTTGGATTTGACTAACACATGATATGAAATGCCTATGCATGATGGTGAAGTACTAGATGTATGATTTGACCTATCTGTCGGTGATCATTGTTGGAAATAATACTGAGAGGGGGGGGTGAATCAGTATTATCAAGTCAAATATTCCCTTTTTCAAATCCAGATAATATACGCTACTTCAGTTAATTAAACCCGCGTATATACACAACTATGTAGAAGGAAACCTGCGTATACAATACAAACTTATAATTTACTTTCTCTTTTAGATGTTGATTGTTAATCTGTGTATCAGAATTAAATAACCAGTAACCAGAAATAGTAAAACAAAGCAGAAGACAATCACACACAAGAACACAAGATATAAGGTGGAAACCCAATGTGGGTGAAAACCACCTGCTGCAATTCGTCTCTATCTTCTTTTAACAATGTATTGGTGCAGTCCTTTACCAGTACAGAGGCTGCAACCTGCAAAGAGATACAACCCTCTCTCGTTCTCCAGCTTCTCCTGGAAGGGAGCTACAACCCCCTTAGCTCTTGTACTAGCCAAGATACTAGTACGTAGGTGCTGGCCTACAAAAGGCTACAACCTTCTCTTTCTCCCAGGGACCATGTTTCATAAATTTTCAGACTGGATCCACATCAATCAAACATCAAGAATTTCTGCATCAACCAATCACCTTTTCACCAATAAAAACTGAATCAAGGTAAACACATTCTGACTGTTGTACCTAGAATATAGTAACTGTAACCACACACCAACTATAAACCCAGACCACTGCAGCAATAAACAGAAGCAACTAGAACATAAATCAAGAGATGTACGCTACTTCAATATTCAGAAACCTGCGTGTATATGCTTCTGTGTCAAAGCCAACCTGCGTATACGCCTCTTTCCCTTACCAAAAAGGCGTGTATACGTGCCTTAGCTTCAGTGAACCTGCGTATAGATCTATAAGGATAATTCATTATTTTTAAACATTCAAACATTAGTTAACCCAGATTACCAGATTTATAGATCAAGCATGTGCCACATATAACAGATCAAAATCATACAAAGATACTGTCATTCAAGCCTAAATATTATGACCCATCAATAGAACTTATCCTTTTCTTTGTGCTAAGGTTCCTCCTTCATTCAGATTCAGATCTGCACCATAGCCCCAATCACCAATATTTCAGATCTATCACTTATTAGATATTTAATTAATTCAGATGATCCTTTGCCAAATGATCTCCTTCCTCTTTTATAGTCTTAGGCCTTTCACAATACCACGATCCAAAACCATAATAAAACAATACCATGGACCCAATACATGGGATCAACACTTCTAATGAGATACCATGGTCTAAAACCATAGGTTCAAATACCAAGGACTAACTACCACGGACCAAAAGTAAATTCTCCAAAATATACACGCTTTTCCTTGCATGAAAGTGCGTGTATACGCATACGTGCTTTTGTAATGTCTAACCCGCGTGTTGTTACCGGGAAAAGTGTCTATTTAGAACTGCTCTATCCCACTAAGGTGTGACAGCTGCCTTAGAAACTAACAGAGAAAAACTACCTTTGTATTTCCGTTATGAACTATAGATAGAGAGGAATAGAAAGAACCAACCTGTGTCTTGCGCTAATCCTTTGATCCAATCCCTCTCTTCTTTGACAGCTTCCAGCTACTTGCTCCCTTACTTACCCAGCTTCACCAAGTACCTGTAAGATCACAGAAGAAGAACACTATACAAAGACATGGATCTATATTCATAAACAACTTAGGATCAGATTTAAGTTAACCATACAAATGTAACAAGCATCAATGATACAAAAGCATGGAGGAAAAACTCAAATAGTTTTTATTGATGAACGAGAAGATCCAGGAGGAGTTACAAGCGATTGTTCCTGACCGAGCATCAACCTCCCAGCAAAGAAGCTCCTCTTCACCTCCAACAAAGCATAAATCACCCAATACTCTGATGTTTGTCTCAAAACCAACAGAAATTCCTTACAATGTGCAAAATTCCAGCCTCTGGATCTCTGGGATGAGGGATCCATATATAGATATGTGTAAGGATGATGAGTCAGCTTGTGATTTGATTAGTGTCTTCTCTCTGTCAGTTCTTGCTTCCACTTGGAGACTGAAGGCCTCTTACTCATCCTTGGTCGAATTCAGTGAGGCAAGTGTCATAGGAGAAGATTCTGGAAGCTTAAATTGTCTCTCCACTTCGCGGAATGACACTGCCATTTGTCATTTCTCGCCCAACGCACCCTCATAGTGCATTTAGGTGTGTTGCAACGCACCTAGCCAGTGTATTTAGGTGCAATGCAATGCACCTAGCCAGTGGAGCAGTTGAAATGACCCTATTTTGACTTATTCTGAGCAGTTTCTGGTGGAGAACTTCTGGGAGAAGCTGTAATCTGTTGACCTTGCTCCTTTAGGGGTTAGAACAACACTTTTAGGGACTTAGGAGCCCTTGGTTTATGGAAATTTCATGCTTGGAGTTGTAAGGCACAAAAATGTCTATAACACGTGTATACGCGCCTTTGTCTAGGTGAACCTGCGTATATGTCTTTTCCTTCATTTTGAAAGCCTGAACTGAGATCTGTCACCAGAGAGAGTTGCCATCAAGGACAACACCTGTGCCATAGCTCCAAACCTATGCCATAATGCCAACAATCTCCCCCTTTGGACTTGATGGCAACCCCAAGATCCTCAAAGTCATTCTCCCCCTTTGTCATCAAGGGCAAAGGGTTGTGCTCCCCCTGAGTACATGCTAAAATCTTTGCCCTGCTGTGCTGACCATGCTCCCCCTGACTGTAGGCAAGATCTGCAAAAAGATGTTCTTCAAGAAGAACCATGACATATACATCATAAAAGATATTCCTATCACCAAAAGACTTAAAACATACATCCATCACCCAACTAAGTGAGGATCATCCACCCAACCAAGTGGGGATACATCAGAAATTTACATATGACAACCAAGTACATTACATCTTCATCCCAGGCATAGTGGGGAAACTAAAATAGGTTGTTACATGACCTTGACATCTTAAAAGAGATAAATGACATAGAGATGAAATAACTAGAGCAAGACTTATGAAAGTCACCAATAACTGATATCAGCAGCATTTGTCAATCACCATTCAGATCAGCAACCAAGATTTCCTTTTGTTCTCTCTCTGCCTTTGTTCTACCTAAAACCAACAACAGCTGTGAACTAGAACCAAAAGCTTCTAATATAATGCCAACAATGCATCATTAGAAGTTTATCTGCTCCCCCTGAACCTGTGCTGGATGGTCTCTGTCAAACCCATATCAGAATATCTTCAACCAGAGCCTATCCCTACTGATATCCATCAAACCTCCATATATGTGATTGTCTCTGCACAAACCGGCATATGTACATGGATCCTCCTTAGGCAACTTGCGTACACCCATTTTTCTCTAAAACAGACAAGTTTCAACAGCAGGATGATGCATCAACTACTCCCAGCTTCTGTCTGAGGTATTCAAAAGTTTCCCTGGGCAGTGGTTTGGTGAGAATATCAGCAACTTGTTCCTTAGAAGGAACATATTCCAATTTGACCTTTTGTTCCAACACTTGTTCCCGGAGAAAGTGATACTTGATTGGTATGTGCTTGGTCTTTGAATGCATGACTGGGTTCTTTGAAATGCTGATTGCACTTGTATTATCACATAAGATGGAGATAGGTGGTGTACAAGTGATTTGAAAATCCTGCATGGACTGCATCATCCAAAGGAGTTGAGTGCAGCAAGATGCAGCAGCCACATATTCCGCTTCAGCTGTAGATAAAGCAATTGAACTCTGTTTCTTGCTGAACCAAGATACTAATCTGGAACCCATAAAGAATGCACCACCACTTGTGCTCTTTCTGTCATCCACACTTCCAGCCCAATCTGCATCTGTATAAGCATGAAGAGTGAGATTTGTATCTCTAGGATACCATAAGACATAGTTTTGTGTTCCTTGAAGATACTTGAAAGTTCTCTTTACTGCCTGAAGATGGGTTTCCTTAGGATTTTCCTGAAATATTCCCACTATTCCCACTGCATGCATGATGTCTAGTCGGGTACCTGTCAAATAAAGAAGACTTCCAATCATGGATCTATAGGTTGGTTGATGTACTGCTGCTAATTCATCATTTGCACTAAGGTTGCATCCTGTAACCATGGGGGTACATACTGGTTTTGCATCTTCCATGCCATATTTCCTCAAGATCTGCTTGAGATACTTGGTTTGAGACAAAAAGATATCGCCTTCATTTTGTTGGATTTGCAATCCAAGAAAATATGTCAGTTCTCCAAGCAAAGACATTTCGAATTCTTTCTGCATCACCAAGGCAAAGCTTTGAATCATAGCTTCTTCATTGCTACCAAAGATAATATCATCTACATACACAACAAGTATTAGCAATTTGTCATTTTGAATTTTTATATAAAGATTGCTATCTGCTGATCCTTTTGAAAAACCTTGTTGATGAAGGTATTTGTCTAAACGGTAGTACCAAGCCCTTGGAGCCTGTTTAAGACCATAGAGAGCCTTTTTTAGTCTGCATACAAGATTTGGATCATTCCCAAGAATGAAACCATCTGGTTGCTCAATGTACACTTCTTCTTCTAAGTCTCCATTTAGAAAGGCTGATTTCACATCCATTTGAAATACTTTGAACTTCTGAAAGCTTGAGAGAGTAAGAAACATTCAGATGGCCTCAAGTCTAGCAACGGGAGCAAAAGTTTCTTCAAAGTCTATTGCTTCTTGTTGAGCATACCCTTTACAAACAAGTATGGCCTTGTTTCTAATCACCTCCCCATTTTCATTCAACTTGTTTTTAAAGATCCATTTTTTCCCTATGACATTCTTATCTTTTGGTCTAGGAACCAACTCCCAAGTGTTATTCTTTTCGATCTGCTCAAGTTCTTCATCCATTGCCTTGACCCAACATTCATCTTTGCATGCCTCTTTTACATTTTGCGGTTCAGTGGAGTAGAGCAATGCCAAATAGCTTGAGGCTTCTGAAATTGTTCTTCTTGTTTGTATACCTACCTCTTTCTGCCCCAAAATTTGAGATTCTTGATGATTCTTCTGAACGTACCTGGATGGAGTCTTCTCTTCTATCCTTATCTGTTCCTCTGGTGCCTCTTGAGGTTCTTCTTCATCATCAGTCTGATTTGAAGGATGGTCTTCATCCTCTTCGATATTTTCATAATTTACTTGCCTAGGAATGTTTCCTTCTTCATCAACCACTACATCAATGTTGTCAACAATTCTTCCAAGCCTTTTATTGTAACACTTATATGCTTTGCTGTGGGGAGAATAACCAAGCAGAATTCCTTCATCTACTCTAGGTTCAAACTTGCCAAGATGTTCATCATTATTCTTAATATAGCATTTGCTTCCAAATATTTTGAAATGTTTTACCGGAGTCTCACCATACCAAAGCTCATGAGGAGTTTGAGTATTGTTCACCCAGACATTTGTCTTGTCGAGAATAACAACTGCAGCAAATGCGGCTTCACCCCAAAAGTTGCGGGAGTTCTATACTCATCAAGCATTGCATGAACCATTTGTTGAACCGTTATGTTCATCCTTTCTACTACTCCATTTTGCTGAGGAGTCCTAGCTATAGAGAATTCCCTTCTTATTCCATGCTCTTCACAAAAATCGAAAAATTCATTTGAGGTAAACTCCCCACCTCTATCAGACCTGAGGCACTTAATTTTGTGCTCTGATTCATTTTCAACCAAGGCTTTGTAAGATTTGAATTTTTCAAAGGCTTCGTCTTTGTGCTTCATAGGTCCTATCCAAACCATCCTGGAGAAGTCGTCAATGAATAATATGAAGTATTCTTCTCCTCGAGGTGACCTTTTCCTAGATGGACCACATACATCTGTATGGACTAGTTCAAGAGGCCTGCTAGCTGATCCTTCCTTCTCAGGGAAGTTAGTTCTGGTTTGCTTACCAAACTGACATGATTTTCATATTGTATTGTCTGGAATTCTGATGTCTGGAAGACCACGAACTGCCTGGTATTTGCATGCTTTCCTTATCTATGAAAAGCTTAGATGCCCCAACCTCTGGTGCCATAACCAGTGTTCATCATTCTTGCTCAAATAGCATTGTTGTTGTCCTTCTTCAAATATGTATAAATTATTTGGAGTTCTTATGCCTTTGATCACTATTTTTCCTGTATCAAGATCACGAACACTACATCCATTTGATTGAAATATTACCTCAGTTCCTTGATTGCGCATCTGACTAATGCTCAGTAGATTATGCTTCAAGCCATCAACATACAAAACATTTCTAGCCTTGACTTTTTCTTTCAACTGAACAGTGACTTTTCCTTTTATGACTGCAGGGGTATCATTTCCAAAAGAAACTTTCTTTCCTTTTTCTAAAGCACTATATGATTGAAGTTTTTCTTTATCACCTGTCATATGCTTTGAACATCCATTGTCGAAATACCATTGATTTTCCTATCCTTCTGCATATAAAGTTATCCCACATCTTTCTGGTTGCGGTTCCTTCATGCTCCATGTTCTGGCAATTGAGGTTTGTTCCTTCTGAGTTGTCTTCCGAAACCTGCTCCTTCATTCAGAATCTTCATGACCGAAGTTATTACAAATAGAACATTTAATTTCACTTTCAAGGGCGGAAAAGTTGTTATAGGTCCTTTTCGTGATTCCAGTCATACTTCTTTGTTTTTGAGCTTCTCTAGTCATGATTGTCTTATAGGCAACACATTGAGCTGCTTTGTGACCAAAGTTACGGCAAGAGAAACATTGGCCATTGAAGAAACTCCTGCAATTATCAAATCTATCAACCAACCGATTTTAGTTTCTTCTAACATCCATTCTTGAGGAAAATTGGGAATATTTTACCTGTGGCTGGTTGTGGCTTCTGTTTGTCCTTAAGGTAGATTTCCCTCGATTTTCCTGATAGTCTTTGTTCATTCTTGAGGTAAATTGTCCCTGATTTACCTAATGATTTATATTATGCCTTTGCTCACTCCTCCTTGCTACATCAAGATAACTTTTGGAGGTGGATGCTTGAGATGCTTCTCCATTATATCCCAGACCTGTCTTGATTAGTGGAGAACGCTGCACATTGATAATCTCATCCAGAGTTTCAGATCCTTTAAAAAATTTAAGATTAAGAGCTTTTGTTTTCTCAATCTCTTTTCTAAGACCAACAATTTCACATTCCAATTTTTCATGATGTTTTTCCCCTTCAGCCAGTTGACATTGCAGAGAATCAATAATTACATTTTTCTCTTCTAAACAAATTTTGAGTTTAGAAATATCTTCATAAATACCTTCTTCATCTATAGCATCCATGTAATCATCATCTTCAAAAGCCATTAAAAGTTTATAATTATTACCTCGTTCATCTTCGTCACTATTTGAAAGTCCATCACTATCTTCATGAGTGTAATAGCTTTTATTATTTGCATTTTGTTTCTTGTTCCATCTAACACGTTCCTTCCCCTTGTCAATTTTATCCTTATGAGGACATTTGGCAGCATAGTGACCAACTCTTCCACAAGCAAAGCATTTGAAAGGTAACTTACCTCGAAATCGACCAGCACCCCGTTGAAGGTTTTTGACAAAATTTGATTCTTCTTCTTCTTCTGACACGTGTCCTGACTCATAGGAATCTCGTTTGCTTGAAGCCTTGAAGGCAGCTTCTCTCCTGTCTGATGGTCCTCCTTTCCTCATTTCATAAGCAGTCAGAATTCTGTGCAGCTGTGACATGGTAAGGTTTCGTAGATTCTCTTTTTCTTCTATTGCAGAAACTTTAGATTAAAACCTAGGGGACAAAGATCTTAGAACCTTTTCAACCACAACAACCTCTTTTATTTATTCACCCAAATTTTTCATACAATTAACAATCTCATCTACACGAAGGAAATAGTTAGCCACACTTTCATCATTGTGAATTCTGAGATTTTCATACTGAATTCTAAGGGTTTGAAGTTTTGCTTGTTTTACATGTTCATCTCCTTCATAGCTCAGAACAATCTTGTCCCATATTTCTTTTGCGGATTTATACTGCATAACCTTCACGAATTCTGATTGAGATAAACATCCTGATAGAGTATTGACAGCCTTTGCATTTGTTTCATATTTCTTCTTCTCAGCCGGATTTGTAGGAGTTGCTGATGGAAAAGTGTACCCTGTATCTATGATATCCCAGACTTCTATACCAAGAGATTGAAGATAGGAAGTAACTCTTACCTTCCAATATACGAAGTTTGTCCCGTCAAAAATTGGTGGCCTAATAGATGCTTCTCTCTCGTAGTTTCTCATGATGATGGATCTTCCTTCAAGCGATCAAGCTTCTTCAGAAGGACCTGCTCTGCTACCAATTGTTGGAAATAATACTGAGAGGGGGGGGTGAAATTATCAAGTCAAATATTCCCTTTTTCAAATCCAGATAATATACGCTACTTCAGTTAATTAAACCCGCATATATACGCAACTATGTAGAAGGAAACCCGCGTATACAATACAAACTTATAATTTACTTGTCTTTCAGATGTTGATTGTTAATCTGTGGATCAGAATTAAATAACCAGTAATCAGAAACAGTAAAACAGAGCAGAAGACAATCACACACAAGAACACAAGATATAAGGTGGAAACCCAATGTGGGTGAAAACCACCTGCTGCAATTCGTCTCTATCTTCTTTTAATTAGAAAACTTCTTTTTACAATGTACTAGTGTAGTCTTTTACCAGTACGCAGGCTGCAACCTGCAGAGAGCTACAACCCTCTCTCGTTCTCCAGCTTCTCCTAGAAGGGAGCTACAACCCCCTTAGCTCTTGTACTAGCCAAGATACTAGTACGTAGGTGCTGGCCTATAGAAGGCTACAACCTTCTCTTTCTCCCAGGGACCACGTTTCATAAATTTTCAGACTGGATCCTGTTGGGTCCCTATAATACTAGTGATTACCCCATTACTATTGTAGTTATACCCCTTATTTATATTGTTGTGCCCCCATTTCCCCCATATTGTTATTAATGTGCCCATAGAATCCCTCTATTGTTATTTTTGTGGCTTTATATTATTATTGTTAGGTCGGCTGGATTATATTATGACTCCTTAGACTCCTATATATAGAAAGGAGGTTTTGTCATTTGTATCATCCAAGAATTGTTCATTTATGTAATGTAAAGGAGGTTGCCCCCTCGAAGAGGCTGAATTCTAAGGCGTTGATCTATCTTTTCTATCTTTTCTTGAGCTGGTTTCATAACAGATCCACATCAATCAAACATCAAGAATTTCTACATCAACCAATCACATTTTCACCAATCAAAACTGAATCAAAGTAAACACTTTTCTGACTGCTGTACCCAAAATACAGTAACTGTAACCACACACCAATTCTGAACCCAGACCACTATAGCAATAAACAGAAGCAACTAGAACATAAATCAAGAGATGTACGCTACTTCACTGTTCAGAAACCTGCGTGTATACGCTTCTGTGTCAAAACCAACCTGCATATACGCCTCTTTCCCTTACCAAAACGGTGTGTATACGCACCTTAGCTTCACTGAACCTGTGTATAGATCTATAAAGGATAATTCATTCTTTTCAAACATTCAGACATTTGTTAACCCAGATTAGCAGATTTATAGATCAAGCATGCGCCACATATAACAGATCAAAATCATACAAAGATATTATCATTCAAGCCTAAAGATTATGACCCATCAATAGAACTTATCCTTTTCTTTGTGCTAAGGTTCCTCCTTCATTCATATTCAGATCTGCACCATAACCCCAATCACCAATATTTCAGATCTAGCACTTATTAGATATTCAATTAATTCAGATGACCCTTTGCCAAATGATCTCCTTCCTCTTTTATAGTCTTAAGCCTTTCACAATACCACAATCCAAAACCATAATAAAACAATACCATGGACCCAATACATGGGATCAACACTTCTGACGAGATACCATGGTCCAAAACCATAGGTTCAAATACCAAGGACTAACTACCACGGACCAAAAGTAAATTCTCCAACATATATGTGCTTTTCCTTGCATTAAAGTGTGTGTATACGCATACGCGCCTTTGTAATGTCTAACCCGCGTGTATACGCGCCTTTGTCTAGGTGAACCTGCGTATATGTCTTTTCCTTCATTCTGAAATCCTGAATTGAGATCTGTCACCAGAGAGAGTTGCCATCAAGGACAACACCTGTTCCATAGCTCCAAACCTGTGCCATAATGCCAACAATCATGAATCCTAGGGTTTGGAACTAAGCTCTAGTCAAAGTTTGTATTTCTAGGATGATAGTATTTGTGAAATTCTAGGGTTTTAGAGTTAAACCTTAGTAGAGGTAAAAATCTCTGATGATTTGAGGTTTGTGTAAGATTGATGAAATCCGAGCTTTAGTAGGGATTGATGTTTGATTGAAAAATATAAGGTTTGCAGCTAACCCTGGTGGAATTTAGTCATGTTAATGGCTAAGCTTTGATTGGTTTTGATTGATTCTCTTGTATGAAATCCAGGATTTGTATGAAACCCTAGTAGAAAATCTAAAATATGAATTTTGAAAGTTGTTAGATACCTTGTGGATCTATATTTGTTTGAATTGTCTCTAGGGTTTTATATATGTTGTTGTAGGGTACGTCACACCATTGAAAGAAACATTGAAACCCTATACATAATGAAAGTTGTTATGAAGTAGTCTATGGTTTATGACAAAGTCCCTAGAAAGATGTTGAAGAATATGTGTTTCTTGTTTAAGTTTAAGTATCTGATATATGTAAGGTTGAAATGCTTCTGTAATTCTGATATGAGTAAATTCATGCTTCTATAGTTGTGGTTGTACTTTCTATCTAAGTTTTGTAGGTACACAATCTTCAATATGGTGAAGATGTTCCTTAATGTGATAAGTATGATGAGGATGATTATTAGGTGTGTGCTATATTATTTCCACGGCTACCCCGTGTGAGGGGAGTTCATAGGGGGGCATCTTCCCTACCTATTGGGAGGTATGTAGGGGGTGGTAGCCCCCCTACATGGGGTCTGGGGCAGTGCCTCGGGAAAAAACAAATTGGACCTGATATTATGTGGGCGGACCTAGCTATGGTTTTGTGCATGGATTTCACACATGGTTTTAGGCATGATTGATCTGAATTTAAGTAGAAACGCAACAAACTGTAGATACAACCATAAACATAAAGATGCAGTGGAAATAAACTTCATTTCATTAATATCAAAGAACTAAAATATGCTTATATACAGAATGGAAATAAACTAGATTGGGTGATGGTAGCTTATCTTTGAGAAGAGATGTGGCAGCTACATACCTCTGAACTGTGTTACAAGGAGGCTCAAGGGCCTATTTATTATTGGAAAACATGAGAAAACCATAAACAACCAAAACCCTAACCCTGAGGGATGTAACACCAAGTGTTTTTGGGCCTCGTTGGGCTTAGTTGGGCAGTCAACTTCCCAAGGTCGTAACTTGCTCATATTATCTCTGTTTGGCACGTACGATACCTTGTTGGAAAGGTCTCACCAATTACTACAGGTTTCACTATAGGCCCTTACCTATGGTTATGGGCTTGCCGTGGACCCCAAAAAAACATCATTTAGGGGGTCAAAACTGCTCCGAAAGTTCAAAACTCGAAAAATTGCTAAAAATAGTAAATGTTGAAATGAACAAGAAAATAGATGAAACTGACTGGGGGGTCCAGGTGGAATAGGCGGGTGGCCACCAATATCCACCTGGATCATCCCTCCCCCTTAGGAAGAAATGGTCCCCATTGCATTGTTGAGCCTCAAACCTGCACTTCTTTACACATCCTCTCAGCCTCCTTTTCCTACTCATTTCCTTCTTTTGCCACTCATTTCCTTCATCAAATTGCTCAAATCATTGTATTATAGGACTTTTTACATGATTTGCTAATTATGCTAATGACTATTGTTGGTTTAGATTTTTGGTTCAAAATGTTGCGTTTCCGCAGCTCACACAGGGTTTCCGCAGCTGATCCCGATTTCCGCAGCCAACCCCGGATTCTGCAGTTGTTTTCTTAAATGATATGTTCTAGGTGTCCTCCGGGTAGAAGAGCCACATGGGCAAGTTTGTGGGATCAAGGACATGGTGTGTGTCCTTCCAGCTCATCCAAACCGATCATCAAAACCCGTGGTCAACGAGGAGGAAAATACGGTCAAACTGAAGTCATTGGCGGTGGCACGGCTCTGTGTGTTCGGTTTGGAGCACGTAAAGAACAGCTGGCCTCTTCCTCAGCCATGAGGACCATGGGAAACAAGAATCCAACAGCAGATTGATAGCCCATAACGACCGTTGCCTAAATCCGAGGACGGTGTCAGATTACGTGTTTTTACACAGCTGATAGAATAGCCTAGTTTGCGTTAAGTTAGTTTGCTTTCTCTGCTATAAATAAAGCGTCTCTAAACGCTGGATAGTTAGTCTTTTTAGTCTTTCTAATCAGTTGTAAACTCTGTTGAGACCTATTTTTATAAGCATTTTGTAAGCTCCCCACTGTATTTTTATATGTGTTGTTAATACATGAGAAGACCGTTCTGTTTCTAAGCGTGTAACTGATCTTTTGGATTGGCTGAAGTAGGCGGAGGGCCCCTGTCTGCTACAGCCCCTGTACAGTAGTCTTTACTTTATTTTCTTGCATTTCTTTTTCTGATTTTCATGTATATTAATGTACAGTTTGAATTGCTGCATTTTATTTTCTTTTAACATGTATATTATTGTACATAAACTTTGAATTATGCTGATTTACATTTCTGCACTTTTGTTCATGACTGATCAGTGTGTTTTTGCAGATTTCTTAGGAGCCCGGGACAGTTTTCTTTCTTCTCTTTTTACAACTAGTGGCATTTGTGATCATCTTATCTAGACTGCTGATCTTTATTTTTTATTTTCATTAGTATCATTGCTTTAGTTTGCACTTTACTTTCTGCTCATAGCTTATCAAGTTGTTCATATTTGGATGGCTCTTTTTGTCATAATCAACTAACTTTAGTGGAGCCAAAACATCACTTAGTGCAGCTTGGTTTATTTTGTTTTAAGACTCACATTGCTAACTTGCTCATAACTCTTTCTTACATGATCAATCCAGCTGAAGGCAGAAAGGTTAAGGGAAAATTAAGTGGTGTGATTTGTCACCTAGATTTTACATTGCTTAAGATTTAATTGAAGAGTTAAAGTAGTTGTTCTTGTTTTTAATTGAGTTAATGTAGATTTCATTTTCATTTTCATTTTCATCGGCAGTAGAGGTACTGGGCCGATGCCATTGGTCTTTTATTTGATGCATTTACTTTCCTTTAAAGCTTTGATTTCATTTCAGTTATTGTTCAAGCTTTCTTTAGAATACTCTTTAAGTTTCAAGAAATCATTTAGAAGTCGCCACAAACACACACATTCACTCACTTGATTACATCTCCATCACATCACATTAGGAAAGATAAATCAAAAATAAACTAAAAATATAAAAACGACAAAAGATTAAGAAAAGGTTATCTAAGTACATATAGTACACCTCACTTCATCAGCTTACGAGCCCCGGGTTGTCATTTAAAAGTTGCAATTTAGACATCACTAAATTGACCAAACATTTTGGCGTCGTTGCCGGGGAAGTGAAATTAGGTAGCCAGAAAAACACAATAAGAAAATTTCAAGGAAGGAAATTGATAACATCTCAAAGTATGCTCTCCTCTTGCACTTAATGTGATCTGGAGGATCAGAAAAGAGAGAGTTATTGGTTTAATATTTTCTTGAGTATGCTCTCTTCTTGCACCTAGAGTGACCTGGAAGATCAGAAAGAGACTTATTAGCCCGACTTGAAGAAAAATAAAAAAATGACATGCATAGGGCAAGAGATTCTAGGGGAAGGTTTTTAGCTAGAGCCAAAAGTTCGATTTTTACAACTCCATCTACTTCAAGGAATAGATAAGAGACACCTCCATCATCTCCAACTTACACTCCTAGCCCTAGGATTCCTGGAATTCAAGAGGCAGGAGTCGACTCTCCCATACCTTCCATCGAATCTGAATTAGAGAGAGATCCTTTCCTTCTTTCTCCAGAGAGACAAATTGTAATTGAAGAAGTAGAATCACCTGAAGAAGAGGGAGAAATTCCTTCTCATACACCCTTAGTAGAAGAACCAGAAGACTCTGAAGTCTCCAGGGAAACTACCATGACAGAGGAAGGAGCAACTGGATTTGGTAGAGGTAGAGGTAGAGGAGGAGGAGGAAACAATGGAGGAGGTAGAGGTAACATTGGAGGAAATAGGGATGGGGATAACTCATTCGGGTTTCCTATAGTTGATGAGGACTCCCGAGCCACAATGAAAAACATCTCACCATCTGTCCTCCCAAACTTCCATGGGTTTAGGAATGAGGACCCTGAAACATTTCTCTTTGAGTTTGAGGTAGTGTGTCGAACTTATGATTATCTGGATGACTCTCAAAAACTCAAACTGTTTCCTTCAATATTGGAAGGAGCAGCCTTGAAATGGTTCATGGGATTACTCACTCAATCCATTAGGTCTTGGAATGATATGAAACAGGCATTTTTGGATATGTACCTGGACTATTATATGCCCACCAATCACAAGGATGAGGTATTCAAAATGATGCAAAAAGAAGATGAAAACTTGGAGGAATTACTTGAAAGATTTCAATATAATCTGAAAAGAGCAAAAATGAGTAACTTGGATGAGGAGACCTTGAAAGCCCTTTTACTAAAAGCCATTAGAGATGAATGGATAGATCTTTTGAATATGATGGGAAAAGGAGATGTATCTCAACTTCCACTTTCTGATATAGCAGAATTATGTGTCCATCTCTCAAGGGGGAAATCCAAAACTCAAAAAGGGTCTAGAGATCCTTCTCTCATCAGAGCAAACAAATCTGCAACTGGATCGATAAGTAGGGCTCAGATTGGCAACATGCTTGATGAATTCAAAACTGATATTTTAGGGAGTCTTAGTGAGCAACTAGACACCCTTAAGATTCACAATAAGCATAAAGCAGAACCTGAGGCTTTGGCCATCTTTTGCCCAAAGTGTAGGAAGAAACATGCTCTAAGGGAATGTCCCTTGGATGCAAAAGTTGTAGAAACATGTGTAATATGTTCAGAGAACCATAAGACCAAGGATTGTCCTTCAATTCCTGGGCTCAAATCTGTCTTTCAAGAAGATCCAAATACAATCGAATCTCTCTGTTTTGTTGCAAGGAGACCTTGGCAGGGGAAACAAAATCAAGGGTTTAACAACTCTATGAATTTTCAACGCCAACCAAATTGAAATCCTTGGCAACAACCTTGGTCCCAGCCTCAAAATTATTTTTAATCATGGGTACAAGGTATGCAAAATCCTTATGGGAGATTTTCTCAATTTTACCAATATCCTCCATCTTTTCAAAACCAACAAGCTCCACAACTTCCAATCAAAATCCACAATTATCATTGCCATTTCCACAACAACAACCTTCCCAACAGAATCCAAATTCTCAACTCTTGCTTCCATTCCAACAGAAGTCAAATCAACTTCCTTCTAAGCCATTGCCAAACCCCAATAATAAAAACCCTCAAAATGCCTACATGATGGAAGGTCAGCAATTTCCTACCTATATGATTGTTCCTCTCAATGAAGTACAACTCAGATCAGGTAGAGTCTTAGATAAACCTTCTATAAGTGATCAAAAGAAAAGCATTTTTGAGGAAGAGTCTCTTGAAGCCAATAAGGGTTCTGAAGCATCTCTTCAAAACCCAAACACTCAAAAAGAAAAAGAAAAAGAATTAACCCCCACAACTCCCATAGTTGAGCAACCTGCATCCTTATCCACACCTCCTTTCCCTGAAAGATTACAAATTGATAAAGGAGTGGAAAAACAAATTTGGTTGCCTGACTATAATTTTCTAGATGAATTGAAAAATGTATGTATCAAGATTCCCTTGTTACAAGCCATTAAAGAGATTCCTATTCTAGAAAAAACAATAAAGGAGTTGAGTCTTAAAAGACCAGGAAGGAAACCAAGAGATACCAGAAGGATCCACCTGGTAGGAAAAATTGCAGATATCATGATGGGAAAAATTACTATGCAGAAATATGTAGATCCCGGTAGTCCAATTGTCAAAACACATATCAATGGGGTAGAAATACCAAATACTTTGATTGATTTAGGGGCTGCTATCAACATCATGAGTAGACCGACTATGGACCAGCTAAAACTTCCTAATCTTCTTTTTACACCTACTTTATTGCAACTTGCAGATCGATCAGTTATTAAACTAGATGGTGTATTAGAAGACATTCCAGTCTCCCTAGACTCTTGGGAATATCCAGTGGATTTCATGATTTTAACCCCCAAGAGTAATCTAGGAGGACATGCTCTTATTTTAGGAAGACCTTGGCTAGCCACAGCTGATGCTTTCATAAGTTGTAGGTCTAGGGATATGTATATTTCTGATGGTAATTCGACAAAGAAGTTCAATATGTATCCTCCAGCAAAAGCAATTACAGAAATAGGGGATAATGAGTGGGTTGATGATGAAGATACTATACAACCTGTCTTTACCATTTCTGAGATTAGTGAAGATAGTCAAATTCTGAACACATTAGAAAATTTTGAACCATCTTCATAATATGACCACACATAATTTCAGTTGGATTATGATTTTGAGTTTCTATCATCTAGACAGATGTCTCTTTTCTCTATGGAAGAGTTTGGTAGTTCTGCCATTGATATTTTTCCAGGAAAAACACTGAATATCAACAAAAACTTGGAAAAATCACAACAGGAAGAGCTAACCAAAGTCTTGCAAAAGCATTCTACTGCATTTTCATGGGAATATATAGATATGAAAGGTATTGACCCGAAGACTTGCATTCATCACATCTATATTGAGGAAAATAGTAGACCAATTAGACAACCTCAAAGAAGGATGAATCCAAACCTTAGGGAAACAGTGAAAGAAGAGCTCCAAAAGTTACTTAATGTTACCCTATTTCAGATAGCCGGTGGGTTTCTCCTTTGGTTATAGTACCTAAAAAGAATGGTAAATGGAGGGTTTGCATTGATTATAGGGAATTAAACAAAGCAACTTTGAAAGATCACTTTCCTTTACCCTTTATTGATCAAGTATTAGATACTTTAGTAGGTAAAAAGTATTTCTCATTTCTGGATGGTTTTAGTGGTTACAATCAGATTCAGGTAGCACCTGAAGATCAGGACAAAACCAAATTTACCTGTCCATGGGGGACTTTTGCTTACCGAGTACTCCCTTTTGGATTATGTAATGCACCCGCAGCATTTAAAAGGGCAGTATTAGGAATCTTTTCTGATCTAATTCATGATTGTGTAGAGGTCTATATGGATGATTTTACAGTTTATGGTAACTCATTTGAAGAAGCATTAGAAAATTTGGAAAAAGTCCTTATAAGATGTAAAGAAACAAATCTTTCATTAAGTCATGAAAAATGTTTTATGATGTTTACTGAAGGGATTGTTTTAGGACATCATATTTCGGGAGATGGGATTAAGGTTGATAGATCAAAAGTTGAAGTCATCTCCAAGTTACCTATTCCAAATTGTCAGAAAGATGTTAGAAGTTTTCTTGGATTTACTGGATATTATAGAAGATTTATTGAAAACTTCACCAAGATAGCATCTCCGCTTTTCAAATTACTTACAAAAGACTGTGAATTCAATTGGGATCCTGACTGCCAATCTGCATTTGAAGCTTTAAAAACAAGGATATCTGAAGCACCCATTCTGAGAGGGCCAAATTGGAAACTTCCTTTCCATATTTCTACAGATGCTTCAGATACAGCTCTAGGAGCTGTATTGGGACAAAAGGATTTGGTCCCTTATGCCATTTACTACACCAGTAAAAATTTGACTCCCACTGAGTTAAATTATACTGTGACTGAAAAAGAGTTCTTAGCCGTTGTTCATGCAATCAACAAGTTTAGACATTATATAACCGGCTATGAAACTTTTGTCCATACTGATCATTCTGCAATTAGATATCTTATGAATAAACCTGTTACTAATGGCAGAGTTACAAGATGGCTTTTACTTTTACAAGAATTCAATATTACTGTGTTAGATAGACCAGGGAAACAAAATACAGTAGCTGATTTCTTGTCTAGAATCCAAAATACTAATGAAGATTCTCCTGTAGAGGATAAGTTTCCAGATGAATATTTGTTTGCAATAACTACTAAAACCCCTTGGTATGCAGACATTGCTAACTATTTGGTTACAGGGAAGCTACCTCCACACTTATTTCCTAATGAGAAAAGGAAAATCATTCAGGAAAGTTCAAAGTATTCATGGATTTCTAATGAATTGTTCAAAACAGGGCTAGATTGTGTGATCAGAAGATGTGTTCGGGAAGATGAAATGCCTGACATCCTTAAGGCATGTCATGATGAACCGTGCGGTGGACACTTTGCTGACAAGAGGACTGCCTATAAAATCCTTTCTTTGGGATATTATTGGCCTTCTCTCTTCAAAGATGCAAAACAATATGTTAGAAGGTGTGACAGCTGCCAAAGAGGTGGAAGACCAACTCTTTCAAATGAAATTCCATTACAACCATAGGTACTCATCGAACCCTTTGAAAAATGGGCTTTAGATTTCATTGGACCTATCAATGCACCATCTAAACAAAAGAAGCATATATTGGTTTGCACTGATTATGTTACTAAATGGGTAGAAGCCAAGGCATTGCCTTCTGCCACTGAAAATCCAGTTGTTCAATTTCTTTTTGAGGATATTTTTACTCGTTTTGGTGTCCCAAGAGAAATTGTAACAGATCAGGGAAGCCAATTTACATCTAAATTGATGGAGAAGCTGATGGAAGAATACAAAATTAAGCATAGAAAATATACTCCATACCATCCGCAAGGAAATGGTCAAGTGGAATCCACAAATAAAGTTCTTGAGAGCATCATCACCAAAACTGTTCATCTCCATAGAAGAGATTGGGCAGAAAGGCTTCCTGAAGCCTTATGGGCCTATAGAACTACATGGAGGAACACAACAGGACATTCTCCCTATGAACTTGTTTATGGGAAAGAAGTCTTGCTCCCCATTGAGTTTCAAATCAAGACCTTCAAGATGGCAGTTCAGTTGGGGATGAATCTATCAGAAGCCCAAAAACACAGAATGGAGCAGCTAAATGAGCTAGATGAGATAAGACAAGATGCAATTTTAAGGACTGATCTAGTTCAGCACCAAAGAACTAAGTGGCATGATCGATATATCAAGGAGAAAAAGTTTCAGAAGGGAGATTGGGCACTATTGTTTGATTCCAAGTTTAAGGACTTCAAAGGAAAATTTCAAACTCATTGGCTTGGACCATATGAGATTGATGAAGTCTTTAGCAATGGAGCAGTTCGAGTAAAGACCATTGATGAGTTTCAGACTCCTCTCATTGTGAATGGCCACCGATTGAAAGTCTACCACAAGCCACTCTCAAAGGAGGAATTTGTTAAAATGTTCCAAGAAGATTCTGCAATGAGGCTGGTGGAGAAGAATTCTTCTCCTCCATCAGCCTAGTCTTTGTTTCTTTCAGTTGAAAAAAAAAAAAAGAAAAAAAAAAAAGAAGAAAAAAGTCTCTTGTATAAGCCTGAAAACCAATCTTGAATTGGCAGTCTTATGCAAAAAATATAAGGTGAAAATCAGGGGCACCTGACACTTTGTATTTTCCAAAAAAAAAAATCTCTCTCTCTCTCTTTCCATCTCATTCGCCATTTCAGTTCATCCATCCCATCATCTCCATTCCACTTCATTTTCATTCCATTTCATTCATCTCACTCCATTCCATCAATAAAAGTCCCTCTCAGGACTATTTCATTCAGTTAGTTCTTTTTCTAACTATTTTGTGAAGTGAAAGGAGTGTTGTCTCAGTTTCCGCAGCTGGGAACCGTTTCCGCAGCTAACACCAGTTTCCGCAGCTCGAAACGATTTCCGCAGCCAGCACACTCTGTCTCTACAACCAGGATTACTCTGTTTTCAAAAATCACAGTCAGAGGTATCATCATCATCAAGGGCAGCAAGGATATGAGGCATCTGCAAGATCAGAAAGCAATAATGGGTCAGCAACCTTAATCAACACATGGCAAACTCATGAAGGTATGATCAAAATCTTTTCCAAACAACAATTTAATGTCGTTTTATGCATAGTTATTGAATCGTGGTAAGAGCCACTAAATGCAATGATTTGGCAAGATCACCCCACTCCTCTTCCACGGTAATGCTTAATCCACCTCATACCTCTCTAACAGTCCCCTAATCATCATTTATTCAAAACTTGAGACGAGGATGCTCCTCCATTACTGGTCGTACCTCTGTGACGTAACCCAATGTACCACGGCTCTCCTTACTGTCATTTCCGCAGCCAACGTTGAAGAGGTGTGCAAGCCACTCGACTCTTAAGGATTCGGCCGTTATTCCATCTACTTATCACTCCATTTACCGCATGCATGAACTCATTTCCCATGTTTGTCTTCTACTCTCTCGTACTCACACCATTTCCACTCTCGTTTCCGCTGCAAACTCCACATCTCTGTTCAAACCCCGATTACAGTTTTGCAATACGCTTACATTTCGTTACGGCTACTCCACTTACAGCCGTAATCCACCTGTGTTTCTTCCCGTAAGCATCGGCTACACCACTTACAGCCGTAATCCACCTATTTTTTTCCTTCCCGTGAGCATCCTCCTTGAGCATCCATACACTGTCAAAGCTTCAGCCGAAGTTGAGAGCCAAAGATGGGGAAGCTGCTTAGAGCATAACCTAAGGGTCCGAAATATTTAGAAGGGTATCCACAGACGAAGGAGGCACTACAGAAAGCAAAATGGTTAAAGTTTATTCAAAAATTCAAAGGGTATAATAAAGAGGTAACGAAGGCATTTGCCCGGTCCTTCAATGGAAATACCGTGGAAGTAGGGGACCTGAAGTTCATAATAACAGAGACCACCATAGCCACAGCAACCGGTTTACCTCAGCAAGGAGAACGATGGTTCAAGAACAGAGGAGTGGAAGATCAGGAAAGGAAAAAAATGCTTAAGAATCCAGGTATGGACACTTCAATATTCACTAAAGGGATTCTTGTGCATGTAATTAAGGAAGAATGGACTGCATTGTTATTGCTTGTTCAAAAGTTTATCACATGTGAGGGCTGCTTTGGCACTATGTATATGTACCATGCAAGAATTATGATGAATTTCATGGAAGGCCATGCCCTCAACTTACCCTAATTTCTGTTAGCAAGCCTAAAGAAAATGAGTTTCACTGTCCAAAAGCATGTAGGACATATTGAACCCCACTTGTATCATCACGGGCTCATTAGAATTTTGATTGAAGAGCAGTTGAAAAATAACAAGGATACATGGGAAAAGTTTCTAATCAGAAACCATTTCCAAGAGGTAACTGAAGCCTCTAGCAGCTCCCCTAGAATCCCAAAAAGAAGTAGGAGAAGAGAAAAAGATGTTGCAGCCCAAGATCCTCCTATAGTAGAAACCCAAGAAATTTCTCAAGAAGAAGAGGAGGGAGCCAGAACTAAGAAGCAGAAAAAGGATAAAGGGAAAACAATTGTTCAAGAATCACATCCATCACCTGAACCTTCAGTAGAAGAAGACTCTCAAAGATTGGCTGATAGACTAGCACAACTTCAAGTTGTTGCCCTCTCAAAGAAGAAACAAAAAGAAAAACAAAGTGCCCAGCAAAAGAGCACTAGTGCACAAGTGAGAAGAAGCAGTAGACTTAAAGGAAAAACGAGTGTGACTAAACAATCACATTTCATTGACTTAGGAACACCTGAAAAAGGTCCAGCTCAGCAAGTTATAGAGGCAAGTCCTCCACGTGAGGAGAGTCCTTTTCAACAGGAAAGAGAAAACAGTCCTCCTTTATCAGAATTTGAGTTCAGGCCGAGAACAACACCTGAGGTTGATTCCACCCAGCAAGAAGCCTATAACTACTTAGAGACCTTGGAGCAATCAGTCGCAGGTCCAAACACTATATTGCCCCTTGATGAACAGGTCAAATCTTTAAAACATGAGGTGTTTGAGCTAGAAGTCCTGAACCGGCATATTAAACAAGAAAACAAAGCATTGAAATAACAAAGCAAGGTGGACAAAATTGTCCATGACAATACCATGCTTCACTTAGGACTCTGGCAGAAGAAGAACAGAAAATTGAAGAGAAAATGTAAGAAGCTGAGCAGGGCCTTGATCAATTTGAAATTCAGGTGTTTAGTCAGAAAACCAAGGACAATTTTGGCAGCAAGAAGAAAGAGAAGAAGGCTGGATGTTTTGGCAGAAGCATCTGAGCATATGGATTGAAAAAAAACAATGACAAAGTTTTGGTTGCATGAGGACATGCAACACCTTCACAGTGGGGGTATGTTGAGCCTCAAACCTGCACTTCTTTACACATCCTCTCAGCCTCCTTTTCCTACTCATTTCCTTCTTTTGCCACTCATTTCCTTCATCAAATTGCTCAAATCATTGTATTATAGGACTTTTTACATGATTTGCTAATTATGCTAATGACTGTTGTTGGTTTAGATTTTTGGTTCAAAATGTTGCGTTTCCGCAGCTGATCCCGGTTTCCGCAGCCAACCCCGGATTCCGCAGCTGTTTTCTTAAATGCTATGTTCCAGGTGTCCTCCGGGTAGAAGAGCCACATGGGCAAGTTTGTGGGATCAAGGACATGGTGTGTGTCCTTCCAGCTCATCCAAACCGGTCATCAAAACCCGTGGTCAATGAGGAGGCAAATACGGTCAAACTGAAGTCATTGGCAGTGGCACGGCTCTGTGTGTTCGGTTTGGAGCACGTAAAGAACAGCTGGCCTCTTCCTCAGCCACGAGGACCATGGGAAACAAGAATCCAACAGCAGATTGATAGCCCATAACGACCGTTGCCTAAATCCGAGGACGGTGTCAGATTACGTGTTTTTACACAGCTGATAGAATAGCCTAGTTTGCGTTAAGTTAGTTTGCTTTCTCTGCTATAAATAAAGCATCTCTAAACGCTAGATAGTTAGTCTTTTTAGTCTTTCTAATCAGTTGTAAACTCTGTTGAGACCTATTTTTATAAGAATTTTGTAAGCTCCCCACTGTATTTTTATATGTGTTGTTAATACATGAGAAGACCGTTCTGTTTCTAAGCGTGTAACTAATCTTTTGGATTGGCTGAAGTAGGCGGAGGGCCCCTGTCTGCTACAGCCCCTGTACAGTAGTCTTTACTTTATTTTCTTGCATTTCTTTTTCTGATTTTCATGTATATTAATGTACAGTTTGAATTGCTGCATTTTATTTTCTTTTAACATGTATATTATTGTACATAAACTTTGAACTATGCTGATTTACATTTCTACACTTTTGTTCATGACTGATCAGTGTGTTTTTGCAGATTTCTTAGGAGCCCGGGACAGTTTTCTTTCTTCTATTTTTACAACTAGTGGCATTTCTGATCGTCTTATCTAGACTGCTGATCTTTATTTTTTATTTTCATTAGTATCATTGCTTTAGTTTGCACTTTACTTTCTGCTCATAGCTTATCAAGTTGTTCATCTTTTGATGGCTCTTTTTGTCATAATCAACTAACTTTAGTGGAGCCAAAATATCACTTAGTGCAGCTTGGTTTATTTTGTTTTAAGACTCACATTGCTAACTTGCTCATAACTCTTTCTTACATGATCAATCCAGCTGAAGGCAGAAAGGTTAAGGGAAAATTAAGTGGTGTGATTTGTCACCTAGATTTTACATTGCTTAAGATTTAATTGAAGAGTTAAAGTAGTTGTTCTTGTTTTTAATTGAGTTAATGTAGATGTCATTTTCATTTTCATTTTCATCAGCAGTAGAGGTACTGGGCTGATGCCATTGGTCTTTTATTTGATGCCTTTACTTTCCTTTAAAGCTTGATTTCATTTCAGTTATTGTTCAAGCTTTCTTTAGAATACTCTTTAAGTTTCAAGAAATCATTTAGAAGTCGCCACAAACACACACATTCACTCGCTTGATTACATCTCCATCACATCACATTAGGAAAGATAAATCAAAAATAAACTAAAAAGTTAAAAACGACAAAAGATTAAGAAAAGGTTATCTAAGTACATATAGTACACCTCACTTCATCAACTTACGAGCCCCAGGTTGACATTTAAAATTTGCAATTTAGACATCACTAAATTGACCAAACATGCATGCAAATCCTCCATCAGTTGAGGAAATGTTTGTTGAACCTAGTCCCTGGTGAACCACTTGCCCTGGTGAAGGAGTTGGTCTGCTTTAACAACTCGATATAATTGTATCTTATATTGGAGAGTGTTCTTGATCTGTGTGTCCATGATCTGATCAATTGTGGCCTACTCCATGCAGTCTGGGTTAAAAAAATTTGGTGTGAGTTGTTCTGCAATTCTTGATGTGTCCAGCAATGGTGGGAAGTATGGTTGAAGGCAATCCACATTGAACATTGGTGTACGCCAAGGAATGGGGGAATGATGCGCTCAAAATAATCGTCTCCCACAAGCTTGGTAATGGTGTAAGGACCATATTGGAGTAGTCTAAGCTTCCAATGGGCTGCGGTAAAGCCTTCTCTCTCCAAATGCAACCAAAATTTATAGCCCACCTAAAACTTGTGTGGCACCCGATGTTGATCATGTTGGTACTTGCACTTGGAATTTTCCACAATGGAGCATCAATATATCAGCCTATTGGGTAGAGGTTCTTTGGGAGTCAGATCGAACGAATGTTTGACCTGATAGTGCAATGATACCCCTATGGGTGAGGAGAAGATGTCCCTATATTATTTAGTGACTGCATCCACCTGCTTCTGCTACATGGAGGAACCCTTCCTAGGGGCCATGTGGCTATGATCTTCCCCTTAATTTAAGAGTGAACAAGAAAGAAAATGAATTTCCTAGTCTGAGAGATGATCTTACTTTATTTCTTAGCAGAGATCAAAGAGGTGGCGGTAGGTGGGTTATCTCTATATCGTGTATAACATATTACCCAAAGAAATAATAAAAGAGAGAGGTTTAAACTCATATACAGCATGTTTCTTCCACAAGATGGTTTTTCTAATAATACATCACAAACGTCAAGAGGAGCAACATCACACAATACCACATCTGTGAAGGCCTTGATATTGTAGGTAATGCAACATTGTTGGCTAACTCAGAGATCTCTTACTTCGTGAAGCCACCCAATATTGTACAACTGTGGGTGTGGTGTTGTCATTAAGCCCAACTGCTTCAAAAACTCTACTAAAATGAGGTTCTTTTGGCACCCACTGTTGACAATGAATTGTAGCGGTGAACCCTTCACCCACATTTGTGAGTCGAAGAGACGCTCCCCCTCATCTAGATCTTTGGGTGCATTCTTCTGGATCTTGGTGGTGATAATTGTGGTGATGGGCTCCACATCAATAATATCCTTCCCTTTATCATTCCTCTTGTTGGGTTTTGACTCAAAGTAGGAACATGCATCTGATTCTAAAGCCTTCAATTCGGCCACCAATGACTGCTTGGCCCAACAGTCACTTGTGTTGTGAGTGGGGCTCTTATGGAACTCACACCACTTTCCTGTGTCCTTGTTTGACTTCATGGTGGTGTTCTTTTCTTGTGTCTTTAACGGGTTTTCTTGGGTCTCTCGCCTTAGCTTTGTACTTGGTTCTGCAGTTTAGGGGCACCTTTCCCTTTCTTCAGATTCGCAGATCCAAATTTTCACTTCTTTTGTTTAAACTTTTGCTCGATATTGACAGCGTCGATCAAGGATATGTTCAGGAACTCCATCTCATCCTAGATGTACCTGTGTAGGCAGTCATGGTACTTGTGTACCAAATGTTTCTCAAAATCCTTGATACCTATATTCATGCGAAGGGTATGAAAAACATTGGTAAACTTCGGCAAATCTTAGTCCCTTTCCTATCACAGTGTGGTCCACTTTATGTATTTATCCTCATAGCTCCCAACAGGGTAGTACTGCTCCTTGATGGTGTCCTAGAATGAATTCCAAGTGGTTGCGGCCGAAAATAGTGAGGGTGTACTTTCGTCCTTCTTCTCACGGTAGGTTTCCCATTTAACAGAAAATATCCTTCTAGCATATTTAACCATTTTTCTACGATGTCTGCATCTATCTGACCCTCAAATATGGGAATGTCAAAGTTAACTTGTACCTTAAAGGGTGTGCCACTTCCAGAGTAGCTATTGGAAGTAGATGTGTCACCCTTGGGTAGTCGTTGAAGGATTTGGGAATAGTTGTCCATCATCACATTCCATTGTCGCTCAAGGGCTTCTTCAAGCAACATTTTGATATCGTCTCATGCCCCCTCCTCTTTACTTTCTTACCCATGGAAGATCTTCAGGATTTGAGAGGTTGGTCTTGCAAAGGTTCGACCAGTTCAAGCCCTAACTCCTGATATCCCGACCTTGTTGGGGACATGCAAAAAAAACAAAGAAAGAGCATATCGGTCTCATACCAATGATCTGAATTTAAGCAGGAACACAAAAAATTGAAGAACCATAAACACAGAGATGCAGCATAAATAAAACTTCATTTCATTAATATCAAACAACTAAAATATGTTTACATATAAAATGTAAATAAACTAGCTCGAGTGATGGTAGCTTATCTCTGAAGAGATGTGGCAGCTACATGCCTCTACACTATGTTACAATGAGGATCAAGGGCCTATTTATTACTGGAAAACATTAGAAAACCCTAAACAACCAAAACCCTAATTCCATGAGATGTAACACCAAGAGTTTGTGGGCCCCATTGGGGTTAGTTGGGCAGCCAACTTCTTGGGGTCGTAACTTGGTCATATTATCTTTGTTTAGCGCATATGATACCTTGTTAGAAAGGTCTCGCCGAGTACTACAAGTTTCACTACAAGCCCATGCCTATCACCTCGAGCTTGTCGTGGACCCCAAAAAAAACGTCGTTTAGGGGGTCAAAAATGCTCTAGAAGTTCAGTACCCAAAAAACTACTAATTAAATGTTGAAATGAACAAGAAAACAGATGAAACTGACTAGGGGGTCTAGGTGGAATAGGTGGGTGGCCACCAATATCCTCCTGGATCATTTCTCCCCCCTTAGGAGGCAATGGTCCCCATTGCATGTAGAGCCTCCATGAAGTGAAGAAAATTTTCTTGAACCTTTCCCCTGGTGAACGACTTGCCCTGGTGAAGGAGTTGGCCTTCTTTGTGTTAACACCCAGGTTGTTCCCTATGACTCCCAAGGGAATACGGCCGGGGTAACCACTAACCAATCTTTGGATCACAGTTCCTAGCCAAACTGTAATCAGAGAGGGCTCTCTCTTTATGATTTGTCTCTGTTTTGATGGTGTTTTTAGGCTAGATATTATGCTCAGGTTTTGTTTTTACTTTGGTTGAAGGACTTCTTTCAGGGCTTAAGATGTAGTGTTCAGAGAATAGTATACCATTGGGAAATGGAGTCTAGAGTTGTGAAATGCTTTGAAATGCAGGAGTGATGATGTTCAGACTGCAGGGCCTATTGTGTATCTCAAACAAACAAATTTAAACTTAAGTGGTGATGCATGGTCAGCCAACAAAAAGCAATTAAGAATTCTCTATTGAGCTGGTGATGTGAAAGTGAAACATGTTGTACAGGAGCAAACTTGAATTCCTGAAACAAAGGTCACTGTGAAAGATATATTCTGAAAGTGCAGCAATTAAGAATTACACTTATCACGATTATAGCTGAAGAAAAACATTCATTAACAACACAGATTGAACTCAGGGTATTGCATGAATAAGTCCTGAAGGTTATTCTTTTTCTTTGTTGTCAAACACTTCGAAATTAGAAACATATATGGATTTTAATGGATCAAAAATACATAACAAAGAGAGTTACATAAACTTATTGTATTGTGAAATACATAGGAATCCAGCAGTTTTCAACAGACACCAGAACGCATTCAACACTTCAGAAATCCGAGAAATTCCATCACTTTCTTTATTAAACTCTGAAAGGATTACAACATAAGAACTTCTTCAGGAGAAATCAACAACAACCCCTCAAGCTTATGCGAGGGGCAAATATATACAAAACGTATTACAAAATATCTGAGTCCTAAGTTATCTCAGAATTGAATATCTTCACCAACTTTTCAAGATATTTAGATCAGAAAGTTATTACATCATTGAATACAAATAAATGCATCTTTATGCTTGTCAGAAGATATTTTGGCCTTTGGAGGCCACTGAGTCGGTTGGTGTGATCTGCATAAATGTTGAGAAATGCGCTTTTGGAGCTGCTCTTGCTGTAGCTTCTCGGCCTAGACACCTGTAGCTTCCTACTTTGCTTCGTTGGCCGAAATTTCTGCTGAGTTGGCTCAGCTGTAATCTTTAATGCATGCTGATTCTTTTTAGACTGTCCTGTGTATGACAATGTTGCATTTCTGATGATCAAAATTTGTTTAATGGCTTCCTGTTTATAAAATTGTCTGTATGGCCTTAGTCCACCACTCTAGTGTAGGTAGTTGATGCCTAAGAATGGCATCTATAGTCTCCTCTGCCTCTGTATACTTATAAAAATTGGGAGGCGCCTCAAACAGGTGTTTGATTTCATTCATTATAAAAAATAAATTCTCTACTCTGTTGTAGAGAGTCTGTCCTGTGGCTGGCCCTGTTTCCTCTGAGGTGCTGGGCTTCTCATTGATATGACTTGTGGCAAATGTGTTAACCCTTTTGGCATACTGGTCATGTGTGAACAATCTCCCTGCGCTGTTCAGTAAGCTAGGGAGCCCTCTGTTTTCTAACACCTGAAACTTCTCCAAAAACTTGTTTACCTCAGTCTGCATATCCTGGGTTCTTCTCTCTAAAGTCTGTACTAAGTTTCTCAGTGTAAGAACCCTTTTGATTAACTGAATGTGGTCAGTTCTGTTCGAGATCCCCATGGCAGCCAACTGAGTGCTTGTCCTATTGTTAAGCACATTGATCATCCTGGTGGCTATTTCAGGCATGTTGCTTAGAGCAGCTCTTGATCTTTGAATCTCAGTCTGTGCTTTTGGAATGAGCTCTAACTGCTCATGGATTGTTTCAATATATTGCCATTGCTCATTAATAGATTGGCCAATGTTGGCCCACAGCACTATTTTAAGCTCAGCCACCACCTTATCTAATTTGAGCTCACTTTCTAGCTCTTTGATTCTATCTTTAAGGGCTTTTATTTCTCTGCCCTTTTCTGCCACAGACTGCTTGGATTTGTCATATCTGTCATTCACTTTGGCCAATTTATCCCTGGTCTCATTCAGCTCTGTCATTTGAGCTTCCAGGGCCTAGATCTCATTACTCAGCTTTTGCATGTCCAGGCTTGGGGCCTGCTCTCTTGCTGGTGGTGCTGCTGAAGTGGATGTTGTTGCCTGTTCTGCTTGTTGAGGAGGAGGAACAGTGATTGGAGCAGTTTCCTCAAGGTTTATTACTTCCGGAGGAGGCTGGGAGGTCTGACCTTCTTCTCTTTGTTTCAAAGCTGCCTGTAGTGCTGCCTGTGCAGCCTCTGATTCTCCCAGCTTTTCTTGTGTCTGGATAAGCTGCTTGTAGAGAGACACCAGCAAATCTGTGGCTTCTTTATCATGCCTCTGCTGGGCAACCTCATCTGTTTGAGGGTGGATTGTGGCTGGCATTTTTATCTTTTTCTTCAAGGCAGCCATGTCTGCATCCCTTAATTTCAATATCTCCTGGATGCCCTTGATATCTTTGGGATCATGCCCAATCTCAATAATTATATCTTCTAAGGACCTAATTCTGTTGTCCTTAGCCTGTGATGATGCCCTTTCCAACTCAAGTTGGGCAGCTGTATTATTAAGGCTATTTTCCAGCCTATAATTGTCCAGTGTTTTGTCAGCCAAGGAGGCATAGACCATCTCACCTGTTTGCTTGTGCAACTCAATTTTATCCATTGGGTGGATGTCTTTGGCAAGGACCTCAAGATTGGTCCTTATATAATCTGCATTAGATTGGGGATGTGCTACAACTGGCAAGAAATGGCTCATGATCATCTTGCCTTCACTGACATCAAAAGCAGACATCAGTCTTTGCTGGTTAGTGGGAGCCATCTTCAGCAAATGATTATAGAGCTGTATTTTTATGGGCTCACTTCTTTTCTTTATGTCTATGAACTGTTGTTTGATGCTCAGTTCACCCTCCCTCTGTTGGCTAGAGGAGCTGACTTCTCCTCCCACAGTTCTGTTTTGTTCCTCTTGGAAGGAACTTGCAGATGCTTCCCTGCTAGGTGGGCCCATGCCCAGAGACTGCCCTGTTGGCATTTCCTCATTAGAGAAAGGGTTCAATCTCTGTCTTTTCTCACCATGACTTTCTGATGTGGTCAAGGGAGTATCTTTGTCCCTTTTTCTGCTAGTATCTTCCTTTTGTGGAGTTTGGAGGATTGATGCATCAACTGATGTTTCTTGCCTAGGAGGCACCGTATTTTGTACCCGTTGTTCTGTGGAAATCGGGGCCTCAACTACCCCTTCTTGCTGTGGGGGCTGCTCTTTATTATGCTGCCCTTCTTCTTGCTGCAATTCCTGTTGTTGTTGTTGTTGTTGTACCTGTTGTTGTACCTGTTGCTGCTGTTGCTGCACCTTCTCATGCGGTGGTTGTTCAGTATCCATCTCTTTTTCCTTGCCCTTTCTAGATATATCTTCAGTGGCTTTGGGTGCTTGCTGATTTACAGTTGAGGAGGATGCAACTGCTCCCACTTGTGTGCTTGGAAGTGAAAACACCTGTGAACAAAGTTCAAGGTCAGCCATTTTTTTAAGATTCCTCACTACTCTTTGATTCAGCTCTTCTTGTGTAACCGGCTCTTATAGGGTTCCTCTCCTCCATTTCGCTTGGTTTGCATGTTTTTCAATGTGAGGGATGTTTACATGATCATAGCCAGAGAGCCTATATCTGAGCCTTCTCAAAGTGATGAAGTGGTTGGGGTCATAAGGTTTCCAGAGGAAACTGGTTTGAAGGCCAAGGGACTCAAGCATCCTATCTGCTTCTCTCCAACCTTCCTCCCTTTGGTTATAGACAAAGTGGCCCAGTTGGTTCCTGACTTTCAACTGTGCTTTCTTACCTTTGCCTGAAAAGTGAAGCACATCAACATTGCCAAAATGCCTGAAGTATTCTAGGGCAAATAGCCTCATAGGCACATATCTGGGTAGTCTGTAGGGAGGCAGTTCACACCCATACATCCTGATGACGGTGTGGTGCTGGTAAAAGTACCAGTCCCCAATGCTGTATGATTTGGATAACTGCAGGATCCTTTGCATTTCATCTGTGAGCCTTGGAGGAGGTGAGCCCATCATCATTGACATAGCTGGGTGGATGAACTGATCTATGAACTCACAATAAGTATAAGGAGTTTCACCTCTACAGTGAAAAACAGATGACCAATAGACCACTGATCTTGGATTGCCTTGGGCATCCTCTCTTTTGATTGGAAAAGAGAATTTCTGATGTTGATGGTATAAGATCAAGTGGTAAATGTAGGAGGTATATCTGAACACTCTTTCTCTTGCCAGGTTCATTAGTTGCTCATGTATTTTGTCTGCTATATAGGTGGCATGGTCATAGCAGATAGGAGACTTGCCAGGAGCAAACATGAGCATGATTACCAGCACAGTTTGATCAACAAACTCAATGGAGTTGTAGCCCAAAATGGGACTAATCATGTCTGCCAGATCTCTGCCTAGTTGGTTGAGGTATACCTGATTGATAGGAGGATACTTCACAGAGTCAGAGCCAATGTAGAGCTGGTTTAGTTTGGTGACCTGCGCATCTGTCATTCTGGCTCCTCGATTTATCAGGTCTACAAGTGATAGAGGGACCAGTTTCTTCTCAGTTCTGAAGCAGAGCATATCCTTGATAGCTTCTGGGGTGACATAAAACACACCTGATCCTGAAGGGTCAAGAACTGCCCTCTGAGTGGGGTCATAATTTTCAGCACACAGATGGATCAAATCAGGGAATTGGTTAACTTGAGGAAGCTTGAAAATAGGGAGGAATGAGTCCCATATGCCCAGCACATCTGTTCCAGCCTCATGCTTGGCCTTCAATTCATTGAGCAGGTGGATGTGGAACTTAGTACCCATCAGCATTTCCTCTGAAATCTGATAGTCCATGTCTGCCAGAGACTGCCATTCCAATTGTCTCTGAGGGGCATTTAATGGAGCAACGTTTAATGCTATTGGAGCTACTGGTGGATCCATGACTTCTCCTAGAACTATGGATATAGTTGCTATGCAGAGCAACACAAAGAGTTTTCTTTAAGGGAGAAGTGTGAATTGGATGGAACAGAGGGTGAGTGAAACCGCTACAGCAATTGAAATACTGTTTGAAGCGCAAATAAGACCAATGTGTGGTCTCAATTTGTCTTTTTTAACAGGTAGGTACAGTCTGAGTAAGTTGCTTCGCAATTACGCGAACAGAGTACAGTTTTTTGGGAAAATGTGGGCAAACAAGGCCCAACTAGTGTTTTTCGAGCTCACAGTTGTAAATGGGGGCTAGGTACCAAGATTTCGCCGGTGAATTTTGTGAGTTCTTTGTCGTTTAAGCTCTTTTGAGAGAATTCACAGACAAAGTAGGGATATGAAGAATTTGTAATGGAGAATACCTGGTGAAGAGCGAGCAATAGTCACGGATGACTGTGGAAATAGCGCGCTGGACGTCTCCGAGTCGATTTGAGCGAAGGTGGTATACTTTGGTCGTAAAATCATGCAGAGAAAGAAACAGCTCTTGCAGCAAAAAGTATGAAAAAATGTGAAAATTGGCCTAAATATGGATTTTTGGCATATTGGCGCCTTTTTTGGATGACGTCAGCATGACATCATCAGGTGGGGTCAAGGTCAGATGACGTCAGCATGACGTCATCGGGTGAGGTGGCGAGCTACTATTGGTCCACGGAGATGATGCTGTGGCAGACACATTGGCACAGGGGCGGACAAAAGGTTGACGCGATGGCGGGATGGAAATGACGTGGGGATGACGTTGGATGAGTGGATCGACCGAAACCGGAAACGGTTAGCGGTTTTATATCGCACCGCTATAGCTACGGAGGTGGAATGTGTCAGGCATACCTCCGATGCATTGTGGAGAAGGCGCGTGGCGGGCGCCTGACGTCACCTTCTGACAGATATCGGAAGGTATCTGTCGGACGTCGGGGCCGCTCCGATATGAACGAGGGTCGTCGGATCACATGGGTCCGATCCGACGGTTGACGGAAGAGTGATGTGATCGGACAATACAGATGGGGGGCGGGATTAATTTATTATTTGTTTTGGAATATGCGCCCGGCGGAAAACATTAGGATATGGTGTTTTACAATGTTTTTAAATGTATTTTGGAAATATAACAATGCAGGCGGATACTTTGGTTAAGCGGCAAAAGGTGGGTTTTTGGGTTATTTCACAATTTCAAAGGGTTTTATGGGTAGGAGGGGGTTTTTATAAGGTTTTTCTTTACAAACGAAGGTTTAATGGGTGGAATGACTTTAAAGAGGGAGAAGGGTGAGGTTTAGGTTCGTCAAAGTGACCAGATGTCATTTTGATTCCTTTTTAGAGAACATATGGATATAATGCCAAGGGGAGGGATATTTATACCATGTTTGGGGTTTATACACCATGGTGTTATACTACTAGGGAAAGGGTAATATAGGGGTGTTATATAATAGAGTTAGGGTTAATACGGATGAAGGAGTGGATGAGGGGAGATAACACTAAGCGTTTTTGAAAATAACTTAGCTTAAGGAGTAGATCAAAATGAAAAGAGTTTTAGACAAGAAATGTGGCTTCTAATAGGACTAAGAACCACTAAAAACCACCAATTCTTTCATGAATATCAACTGATGAGGGGATATTAGTAATGAATGGAGGGGGGAAAGTTGGGAAGTTAGACATGCTTCTTTGCTTGCTGCAACCTGATGGAGAAGAAAGACTTCCCAATCGATTGACTTTGCCTTGTGAAATAGGTTAGCATACCTTCAATTGTAAGGAATGATGCTTCTGCAACCCCAACTGCCTACCCATCTACTTGCCTAGCATTTTTTGTTTATTCTTGGAGGGTGCACTTGGACTTGCAGACCCTTATCTGCCTTTTAACAGTGTAAACTTTGAAACGGGAACTGCTACGGTTACCCGTTTTGTAGAGATAGCAAAAAAGTGACCCGATTTTGAAAATGGGTGATGCAGAACACACATGTTTTTTTTAAAGCATAGTTTTTGAAACTTTAATTTTTTTTATGTACATTGTGTTTTAGAATGGTAGTGATTTTCATGCTGATTTAAAAAAGTGGTTATTCTGCATCAGACCCTTTTTTTAAAAGACCTATTTTTTGACTTTAAATTTTTCTAGCATAGGAAATGTAAATAATTATTTCGTAAATTTAATAATTTTGGAAGTGGTCTTCTTTTTCATATTTTCTAGTTTTTATTTTAATTTTTATTTTTTTTGTAGTGGGGTTTTTATTGATTTGCATATTTAAAGAAGAAGGTCGATATTTTGCATTTTCGATATACTACATATTTATACATCGTTAATTAAATTTTCAATCCAAATGAAATAATTGTCTCTAAAAATATATATAAAAATATATGTAAAAAAAACAAAAATAAAAAATAAAAAATGTTAAAAAAAATTATCTCACAAACCATAAAAGAATTTGGAAAAGAAAAAAAAATTTAAAAAATACATATATATATATAAAATTAAGTAAGTAAATATTGAAAAATTGAAAAAAAAAAAAAAAACATTAGCAAAAACTAGGGAAAAGAAAACAAAAAATTAAAAACAAACTAGTTTAAAAAAAAGAAATAGAAGAATAACGAAAAACTTAAAAAAATAGTAAAATTAATATTTAAAAAAAAACTACAAAATGTAAAAAAAAAAAAAAATATCTCACAAACCATCAAAAACTTTGGAAAAAAAATTAAAAAATTAAAAAAATATATATTTATAAAATTAAGTAAGTAAAAATATATAAATGAAAAAAAACATTAGCAAAAACTAGGGAAAAAATTAAAAACAAACTAGTTTATAAAAAAAAAAAAAAAAAAAAAAAAATAGAAAATTAAGGGAAAAAAATTAAAAAACTCGTATAATTAATATAAAAAAAAAAACCACAAAAACAAATTTAAATTATAAAAAAAACCCAATAAAAGCGCCTAATTTTTGTTAAAAAAAAAAACTGCAATTATTTTTATTAAACCTATATATTTTATTTAAAAATAAATAAATAATTTTTTATTTTTTTAAACCATCTTTGTTTTTATTAAAAACATAAAATAAAAAAAATTAAACAATTTTTATTTGAAAAAAAAAAAACAATTTAAAACGATTTTTTTTATGTGAAAAAAATTATATTAAATTTTATTAAAAATTAAATTATTAAAAAAAATTAACAAATAATTTTAATAAAAATTAAATTTTAATTTTTTTTTCAAATTTCTGGGCCACCCCCGGGCCGCTCGGGGGTCATGGGGCGATTCCGGGAATCGCCCCATGGCCCCCGGGCCGCTCGGGGGTCATGGGGCGATTCCGGGAATCGCCCCATGGCCCCCGAGCGGCCCGGGGGTGGCGCGGCAGGGGGCAGGAGGAATCGCCCCATGGCCCCCGAGCGGCCCGGGGGTGGCGCGGTCGGGGGCGCACATTAATTTTTTTTTTTTCATTTGATTTTTTATAAAATGAAAGTTTAAAAAAAAAAAATAATAATAATTCTTATTAAAAAAATTTGTTAAAATTTTTTAATAGTTTAATTTTTAATAAAATTTAATATATATTTTTTTTAATTAACAAAAAATCGTTTAAAAAAAAATACAAACATTAAATTTTTTTTTTTAATTAAAATTATTGATAAGTGTTTTTAATAATTTAATTCTTATTATAATGATTTAAAATTTAAGTTTTATTAAAATTGTTTATTAAATTAAAATTTAATAATTTTTATTAAAAATTCTTAATGATTTTTTTTGGTTTGTTTTTAAATAAGTAATGAAAATTTAATAAATAAAAAAAATATTTTTATTTTTAAAAATCAAAAACACATTTTTTTTTAAAGTTTAGAATGTTTTTTAATTTTATTTTATTTTTTTTAATTGGAAAAGACGTATGTTTTTAAAATTTTGATTTTTTTTTTAATATTTTGAGCTTATTTTTGTCTTTTTTGTTTTTTCTAAATGCTTTTAATAATAATTTTATTAGTTTTTATTTTTTATTTTTTTTGTTAATTTTCTAATTTTGTTTAATCTAGTTTGTTTTTTATTTTAATTATTTTTTTTTTGCGCTAGTTTTTGCTAATGATTTTTTTAATCTTTCTATTTTTACCTACTTAATTTTATATATATAATTTATTTTTATTTTTTTCTAAATTCTTTTATGGTTTATGAAACAATTTTTTTTTAAACATTTTTTATTTATTTTTTGTCTTATATATATATATATATATATATATAAGTAATCATCATTTTAATTTTAATTTCTCTAGTTTTTAATATTTTTTTGTTAATTTTTCATTTTTTTTAAATCTAGTTTGTTTTTAATTTTCAGTTTTTTTTTAGTTTTTTGTTAATGTTTTTTTTTTTTTTTTTTTTTTTTTTTTTTTTTTTTTTTTTTTTTTTTTTCTATTTTTGCCTACTTAATTTTAGAGTTTTTTATAATGTTTATTTTTTTCTTTTCCCAAATTTTTTTAGTTTATATATTTGTTTTGTTTTTTTTTTTAATATGGTTTTTTTACTATTTATTTGTTTATAATTTGTAATTTTTTTCTAGTTTTTTAATTCTTACTTTTTGTTGGTTAATTTTGTTTTTTATTTCCATTTTTATGATTGATTTTTATTTTTGATGTTTGTTTGTTTGTTGTTGTTGTTGTTGTTGTTGTTGTTTTTTTTTTTTTTTAGTATGTATTTTTATTTATGTTTTGTTATTTTTATTTTTATTTTTTTTGTTTTGTGTTTTTCATTGTTTTAACTTTTTTATTTTTATTTATTTATTTTTTCTAAATTTTAATGTTTTTCTGGGTCATGATAAAATATTTTATGCTATTATTTTGAAATGTTGAAATTTTACCCTTGAAAAACAATTTGTTATCCCAGCATCAATATTTTTCGTTTTGAGGGTGTTTTCTGCACAAAATTTACCATTGAGAAAAAAAAAATGTTATTCGAACATCAGCACTTCGTTTTGAGGGTATTTTTTGGATAATTTTTGCACAAAAAATTGGTTTTCATCGCCATTTTTAAAACATGTTGAAAATTTACCCTAGAAAAAAAAAAGTGTTATTCCGGCAATAACACTTTTCGTTTTTAGCATTGTTTTTGATGTTTTTTCGGGGTTTTTTGGCCAGAGTTCCCGTTTTGAGTTTATAATTCCCGTTTCAAAGTTTACATTGTTTTTTCTTTTCTTTGGCCTTTTCTTTTGTTTTTCTATCTACTTCTACCCTTATTTCTTCCAAGGTCCCAGATTAAGCTGTTGGGAACCTTTCTTCTCTACCTGAACTACTTGTCTGCCAAGATTAAACAGTTTGGACAGACTTCTTTCTCTATTTTACAACTGGAAATTCAAAACATGGCATGATCCAGATTAGGCTATTGGACCATCCATCAAAATTTGAGTCTACATCAAGCTATAAGCACAGATTGTATTGTCCTGGAAATATATGATCTTTGCATCATCAAAGCAGAGCATATTTGGAACTTTTTACTGCCAATCATGAAATATGAAACCTATTGATATAGGTAGCTAACAGTGGCTCCACGTGGGGATGGTTTTTCATTTGAAATACCAAGAACAGCAGGTAAGATTGCCTTGCTCCTTGACTGCTCTTGCCAACTTTGAAGTTTGCTGCTTTGAAATGCCAAAATTGTGTGCTTCTCTTCTTGGTAGACCTCTGATTCTATTTGCCTTTTGCTGATAGTTAATAAACTTGGAAAACTACATTTTTACATGTTGACAGAAAATAATATATACATCTTGATATGTACAAGGGAAAACTCAGGCTGCACTTATGGGTGGTAGTCAAAATAGTGCTTCAGCATCCTGCCATTCACAGGACCTTCATCCAAATCAGTTTCATTGAGACTTTTAAGGAAATAAGTGTTGTTTCCTTGTACTGCTTGGACAGCAAATGGTCCTCTCCAAAGGGAATCAAATTTTCCATGTTTTCCCTTATCCTCTCTTCTTGAATCCCACTTGAGGACTTTGTCACCAATGTTGAAATCTTCTGCCTTGGTTCTTCTGTCAAAGGCCTTCTTTAATTTTTCTTGTAGAACTTGAACTCTGCTGAAAACTTGGTCTCTAGTTTGCTGTAAACATATGATTTGATTGATTCTTCTTTGCATATTATTTGGCTCAGCTTGGCTTTCTTGAAGAAGTTTCATAACAGGTACCCCTAGTGATGAGGGAAATTTGGCTTCCAATCCATAAACCAACTCATATGGGCTGGTTCCAATTGATCTCTTGATTGTTAGTCTATCTGCCCATAGAGCATTTACAAGCTTTTTATGCCAATTCTTTTTGTTCTCTTCTAGCACTTTCTTTATGATGTTCACCAGGCTTTTGTTTGATGACTCAGCAAGGCCATTACCTTGGAGATAGTATGCAATAGAATGGCCTAAGGTAATGTGAAATTTGTGGCAGAAATTCACCATTTTCTTGGATCTGAAAGCAGCAGCATTGTCTGTTATTATTTTATCAGGACAGCCAAATCTAGCCAATATGTTGTTTTCCAAGAACTGAATAATAGTGGAATCATTTGCTTGTCTGCATGGAACAGCTTCAATCCACTTGGTGAAGTAGTCTGTGGCTGTTAAGATCCATCTATGTTGGCTTGAAGATGAGGGATGAATTTCCCCAATGAAATCCAAGCCCCATTGCTGAAAAGGTCTCTCTGTTGCAATAGGCCTTAAGGGAAGTGGCAGCAACTGTCTATTTCCCTCAAACACTTGACATTTATGACATGAGGTAGTGAATTTCTTGACATCAAAGAACATGGTGGGCCAGTAGTAACCAACCCTTAGTATTTTATCCACAGTGGACTTCTAGTACAAGTGTCCACCACAGTCACCTGCATGAAATTCCTTTATGATATTATCAGTTTCATTCTCAACTAGGAAATTTAGCAATATGCCTTCATGGTTTTTCCACAATATATTTCCATCCATAACACAGAATTTAGAAGCTTTCATTTTTAAGAACCTACATTTAGTTCTGGACAATCATGGGGGAGCACACAGGTTTTGCAATACATAGCATATATCAGAATACCAAGGGGATTGTTCAAAGGCTTCATTGATCTTTGGAGTCGCCAGCTCCGGTTCATTGTCTAGCTGGTTGATGTCTAAGGCTTGGAAATTTGCTTTTGTCATTAGTTTGGCCAAACCTTGCCCTTTTATTAATTTTGTAGGTTTTATCTCAATATCATATTCCAAAATGTTGGCAATCCACTTTCCTCTTCTGCCCTCTAAATTTTCTTGGGTGAGAATGTCCTTGACAATAGGACTTGGTACATAAGCTATAACATGTGAATAAAGGATGTAAATCCTAAAGTCCTTAATGGCCTTAACCAAAGCATAAGCTTGCTTTTCCATGATTTGATATTTTAAAGGTGCATCTCTAAGAGCTCTGCTAAAGAAAGCAATTGGTTTCTCATTTCCTTGGTCATCCTTTTGTAACAGAACAGCAGCAATAGTATGCTGGGAGGCAAAAGAGAAGATGATAAATTCTCTGTCAAATTGAGGATTGGTCAAGACTGGGGTTTGGGTAAGAGCCAGCTTTATACCTTCAAAGGCTTGATTTGCTTCAACTGTCCATTTTACTTTTGAATCTTTCTTTAGCATGTTATTTAGTAATCTGACCATGCATACTACACCCCAGTCAACAATCCTCAAAGAATCCTTGCAGTTCTTTGATATTTCTTGGGTGGGGCATTTGTAGGATAGCTTGTATCCTGTCTGGATCAATTCTAATGCCATCTTTAGAAATGATGTGGCCCAATAGTTTACCTTCCTCTAAACCAAACAGGGATTTCTTGGGATTCAAGGAAATTCCATATTTTTTGCATTTAAGGAAGATCTGCCTCAAATGTTTTATATGTTCTTGGTCTGATTTTGAGAAAGGTGTAAGATCATCCAAGTAAATGACTAAAAAGTCATGAATCTCCTTGGCAAAAGCAATATCCATTGCTCTCTGAAATGTTGCCCCTGCATTTTTCAATCCAAAAGGCATCTTTACATATTTGAAAGTTCCCCATGGGGTTGTGAATGCTGTTTTGTCTTGATCATCAGGGTGCACCGGGATTTGATTGAAGCCTGAAAATCCATCCAGTAATGAGATCCTTGAGGCCCCTACCACTCTTTGGAGAATGTGATCCATCTTGGGTAAGGGATAGTTGTCTTTGAGGGATACTTGGTTCAGATTTCTTAGGTCCACACACAGCCTTATTTCACCAGTTTTCTTTCTTGTAGGGACTAAGTTTGAGATCCAGTCAGAGAATCTTATTGGTGTTATGATGCCTGCCTTAAACATTTTCTGTACTTCTTGTTCCATTGTTGGGAGAAGCATAGGATTGATTCTCCTCAATTTTTGTTTAAAGGGATTTTGATCAGGCTTGAGAGGGATTGTATGCTGGATAACAGAGGTGTCATAGGACTTTAGGTCCTCATAACGCCATGCAAAAACATCCTGGAACTCTTTAAAGAGGTCAATGTATTTAGGCTTTTGATCAGGAGGTAAAGATGCAGACAATTTAATTATTTTGGGTTTGTCAATTGTACCTATGTTGCATTCTTCAATGGCTGCATTTAAGGGCTGCATTTTTGGTTTTCTGGGAATATCATTTGAATCAAAGATGTCCTCTAGTGGAGTTAGGCCTGTTGGTAGAAAATTGTCATTCAACTCTATGATGTCAGTTTCAACATTGGCCACTTCCTCACAATTGATTGATTGAATTTGCTGAATGTTGTCCTTGTTGAAAATGTTTGGATTTAGCATTTGTTTTGCTGTTCTAGGTGATATTGGGTGAGTAGTTTTTTGAAACTGTATTTGTGATGGACTTGCTCTATCAAGTATTTGTGATTGACTTGCTGTATCAGTGTCAATACTTAATCCTGCAAATTCTTGTTGCAGAGTTAAAAAATGGTTTATTTGCTTGTCATCCTCAGAGACTTGCCAATCATTAACATTGTTTGGAATGGAGGGTCTGTGTTTTACCTCAGCTGTAAAACAATGATGGGGCTGAAAAGGCAGCTTGCAGGTACTTGCAAAGGTAGCTAAACTATGAGCATGCAGATTGTGGGTTCTAGGAATTTTAGTGATTTGGAATTCAGAGAAAAAGTTTAGTACCTCAGCAACAGCAGACCTATAAGTCCTTAGTCTTTTGTCATTGGTGACAAAATTTCCCTTCACTTGTTGGATAACTAAATCTGAATCACCCATGATTGAAACCCTGGCAGCTTGTAAGAACTTTACTAACTTGAGGCCTAGTAAAAGAGCTTCATATTCTGCCATGTTATTAGTACATCTGAAGTTCAATCTATAGGCTCTGCCTTCTGCATGACTATTTTCTTTATTGTGTACCCAAACTCCAGCTCCTGCCCCTAACTTGTTGACTGAGCCATCAAATTCAAGGAACCATAGAATATCTTGTTGTGAAGGAGATTTAACAATCTGTTCATGGGCTGGCAAAGTAAGTTGAAGTTGTGGTTTTTCATCTGGCTTGTATTTTAGGACAGTCTCATCATTTGATTGGGTATGCTTGATATTTAGAACAGCAGCAGTGTCTAGCATTTGATTGACTGTTGTTTCATGGGTGGTAATTCTTTCATTGGAGTCTTCCTCCTGTATGAGTATCTTGGTTTCAACCTCACCTTTTGAGGGAGTTGTGCTGTCATTGAAGAGAATGTATGAGTCTATGTCTGAGTGGACAGCATATATGGGAAAGTTTTGAGGCTTTTCTTCACTACTGACCATGTATTTCATGAGTGTTTCTCTGTACAGTCTTTTTGGTTGCCCAAAAACAGAGATGGTGGCATATGACATGTCTAATTGTAGGGAACCTTGGAGTTTAGCTCCCCATGATCTTGATAACAGCATCCCATACTTAGGTGGAATATCAGCAACTGCCACATCCATTAGGATTGTCTTGTTTGGGTATTGAACCAGAGACACACATAAATCTTTTATGAGACCCAGACACTTGACTTGGCTGGAGTCAAAGGAAAACAGGTCCTTGTATGGTCTTGTTATGTCTAGATTCAATCTCTCCATGACTGCTTTTGGCATGAGATTGTGAGAGGCACCTGAGTCAAACATTGCATTATGTAATATTTTATCATGAATATGTAAGCTGACATAGAAAGGTAATACCCCTGTGACTACCGTTTTCCCATCCACTTCTGGGCCGAACAGTAATTCTGGGGTGTCATCTAGCACATTGACATCATCTTTGTTGCTAGTGAGTTGAAGGGACTTCTTGATCTGTAGTTTATAGATGTCATGCTTGGCTAGTTCTGAGAGAGGGATTGCTATCTTTAGTTTGCCAATTTCAGTTTCTAGGTCAAAGGGTTTTTCAGATTGGGTCTTGGGGTTATGGATAATAGTCCTTTCCTTGTTCATTAAATCTTCTTCTTGATTTTTATCTTGACTTTGGGACTTGTCTTTTTTACTCATCTCTTGGGGAGTAATACTTAAATTAGGTTGAGAGGGTGAAGTGGCCACAGGCTACTGTTTTAAGGACAGTGGTTCAGTGATCTCTTCAATAATCACTTCTTCTGCAGGTGAATTTGTTTTGTCATTAGGCTCTGTGACTATGACTCTTTCAGGCTGTTGATTATCCTTTATCTTTTCAGGTTGGTTTACATTCACAGTTCTGCTCCTCAGCTTGTATTGTTTATGGACCTCATAAACAGCAGTGTCATAACCTTGTTTAAAGTCAAAGGATTCACCTGATTTATTTTGGAACAGTTTGATTTCATCATCCTCATGATCTTCTTGTGTTAAGAAAACTTGACTCTCACCATCTAGACCCATTAAATTAATCTCAAGATCTTCATTGGGCTCTGCTGATGTGGAAGTTTCTGCATAATTTTCTTGGAAAGGGGGTCTTATGTCTTGGTCAGCACTGGCCTTGCCAACATTTGAGTTTTGAGTTCTCCTAAAATTTGGATTCCTAGGAGGGTTGTTTTGTGGTGCTTCCCAAGATGATTTTCTCTCAACCGATTCCACTCTATCACCTAATCTCTTCATTCCAGTGAGTATTGCATCCAGCTTTTGATCAAATGCAGAGGGTTCCTCTTTGAAAACAGTCCTCTTTTCCAACCTTGCTCTGTTTCTTTTGGCAATTAGGTTGGCTTCCACTGTAACAGCAACCCTTTGGGCCTCTGCAAGGGATTGAGGATCTCTTTCTTTCAACTGATAGGCCATGTCAAGGTCAAAACCATCAGGGAATTTGTACAAAGCCAAATCAGGAGGGGGTCTTAAATTTTGTGGGATTGCATTATATACATTGTTAAATCTTGCACAGTACTCCAAAACAGTCTCTTGGGGACCTCTTTTGATAGTGTCATATTCCCCAAGTATGTGCAAAGGATCCTTCTTCTTCTGCCATCTGCTAGTAAAGGCTTGATAAATCTCATCAGGAGTTGTGATGGAGTTTGCATTCAGGGATCTAAACCAAGTTCTTACATCCCCAGTTAGGCTTTGAACAAACATCCTCATTCTGACACTGTCATCATCTATTTCATAGGTCTCAAAATGGTCTTGCATCCTCTTAGCATGCTGAACAGCTGTCAGAGGGCCATTGGAGTCAAAATATGAGATTTTGGTTTGGTAATCTTGGGGTAGAGTTGTAGCATTAGCTGTATTTGCAAGGGTGCATATCTGTTAGCCATATTTACAGGGTTTAGAGGATTAGCAAGGGTAGCTGGGATTATATGGAACAGTGGGTACCACAGGGGTAATAAGCAAGGGTGAACCTAGCGTGTTGGTCAAGGGGATATGTGCAGTGGATGAAGATGCGAGAGGAGAACTTTGAGATGTGGATGGTGAACTAGGGGAACTAGGGGTAGACCGGAAAAGGACCTTGCATGGAGTAGAGATAAGGCTGGGATGATCTGAATCTGAGGTTAAATCAGCAGGCTGCTCCTGCCTTTGCTGCCTCCTAATATTTCTAGGGATAGTATTTGGGTTATCAACAATGATGGGTGGATTAGGGTCAGGATTTTCCCTAGTATGCCATGGATTTTTCTTGGGAGCCAGCTTCCAACTGTTTCTTTAGGATTTTATAGGAAGTTTTTATATATGCAAGGACTGGATAAAGATTTTGAAATGGCTATATATATTTCAAAGCTGAGATGAAGACTCACTGAAAAAGCTCTTCCCTTAAAGTTGTCAATGTGACACAGAAACAGTTTTGAAGGCCTCCTAACTGATTTCAGGCTTGATTTGTAGCTTTGAGAGATGCATAGAAATTGGAAAATCCTAAGAAGTCCCCAGTGGAGTCGCCAATTATGTTAACACCCAGGTTGTTCCCTATGACTCCCAAGGGAATACGGCCGGGGTAACCACTAACCAATCTTTGGATCACAGTTCCTAGCCAAACTGTAATCAGAGAGGGCTCTCTCTTTATGATTTGTCTCTGTTTTGATGGTGTTTTTAGGCTAGCTATTATGCTCAGGTTTTGTTTTTACTTTGGTTGAAGGACTTCTTTCAGGGCTTAAGATGTAGTGTTCAGAGAATAGTATACCATTGGGCAATGGAGTCTAGAGTTGTGAAATGCTTTGAAATGCAGGAGTGATGATGTTCAGACTGCAGGGCCTATTGTGTATCTCAAACAAACAAATTTAAACTTAAGTGGTGATGCATGGTCAGCCAACAGAAAGCAATTAAGAATTCTCTATTGAGCTGGTGATGTGAAAGTGAAACATGTTGTACAGGAGCAAACTTGAATTCCTGAAACAAAGGTCACTGTGAAAGATATATTCTGAAAGTGCAGCAATTAAGAATTACACTTATCACGATTATAGCTGAAGAAAAACATTCATTAACAACACAGATTGAACTCAGGGTATTGCATGAATAAGTCCTGAAGGTTATTCTATTTCTTTGTTGTCAAACACTTAGAAATTAGAAACATATATGGATTTTAATGGATCAAAAATACATAACAAAGAGAGTTACAGAAACTTATTGTATTGTGAAATACACAGGAATCCAGCAGTTTTCAACAGACACCAAAACGCATTCAACACTTCACAAATCCGAGAAATTCCATCACTTTCTTTATTAAACTCTGAAAGGATTACAGCATAAGAACTTCTTCAGGAGAAATCAACAACAACCCCTCAAGCTTATGCGAGGGGCAAATATATACAAAACGTATTACAAAATATCTGAGTCCTAAGTTATCTCAGAATTGAATATCTTCACCAACTTTTCAAGATATTTAGATCAGAAAGTTATTACATCATTGAATACAAATAAATGCATCTTTATGCTTGTCAGAAGATATTTTGGCCTTTGGAGGCCACTGAGTCGGTTGGTGTGATCTGCATAAATGATGAGAAATGCGCTTTTGGAGCTGCTCTTGCTGTAGCTTCTCGACCTAGACACCTGTAGCTTCCTACTTTGCTTCGTTGGCCGAAATTTCTGCTGAGTTGGCTCAGCTTTAATCTTTAATGCATGCTGATTCTTTTTAGACTGTCCTGTGTATGACAATGTTGCATTTCTGATGATCAAAATTTGTTGAATGGCTTCATGTTTATAAAATTGTCTGTATGGCCTTAGTCCACCACTCTAGTGTAGGTAGTTGATGCCTGAGAATGGCATCTATAGTCTCCTCTGCCTCTGTATACTTATAAAAATTGGGAGGCGCCTCAAACAGGTGTTTGATTTCATTCATTATAAAAAATAAATTCTCTACTCTGTTATAGAGAGTCTGTCCTGTGGCTGGCCCTGTTTCCTCTGAGGTGTTGGGCTTCTCATTGATCTGACTTGTGGCAAATGTGTTAACCCTTTTGGCATACTGGTCATGTGTGAACAATCTCCCTGCGCTGTTCAGTAAGCTAGGGAACCCTCTGTTTTCTAACACCTGAAACTTCTCCAAAAACTTGTTTACCTCATTCTGTATATCCTGGGTTCTTCTCTCTAAAGTCTGTACTAAGTTTCTCAATGTAAGAACCCTTTTGATTAACTGAATGTGGTCAGTTCTGTTTGAGATCTCCATGGCAGCCAACTGAGTGCTTGTCCTATTGTTAAGCACATTGATCATCCTGGTGGCTATTTCAGGCATGTTGCTTAGAGCAGCTCTTGATCTTTGAATCTCAGTCTGTGCTTTTGGAATGAGCTCTAACTGCTCATGGATTGTTTCAATATATTGCCATTGCTCATTAATAGATTGGCCAATGTTGGCCCACAGCACTATTTTAAGCTCAGCCACCACCTTATCTAATTTGAGCTCACTTTCTAGCTCTTTGATTCTATCTTTAAGGACTTTTATTTCTCTGCCCTTTTCTGCCACAGACTGCTTGGATTTGTCATATCTGTCATTCACTTTGGCCAATTTATCCCTGGTCTCATTCAGCTCTGTCATTTGAGCTTCCAGGGCCTGGATCTCATTCCTCAGCTTTTGCATGTCCAGGCTTGGGGCCTGCTCTCTTGCTGCTGGTGCTGCTGAAGTGGATGTTGCTGCCTGTTCTGCTTGTTGAGGAGGAGGAACAGTGATTGGAGCAGTTTCCTCAAGGTTTATTACTTCCGGAGGAGGCTGGGAGGTCTGACCTTCTTCTCTTTGTTTCAAAGCTGCCTGTAGTGCTGCCTGTGCAGCCTCTGATTCTCCCAGCTTTTCTTGTGTCTGGATAAGCTACTTGTAGAGAGACACCAGCAAATCTGTGGCTTCTTTATCATGCCTCTGCTGGGCAACCTCATCTGTTTGAGGGTGGATTGTGGCTGGCATTTTTATATTTTTCTTCAAGGCAGCCATGTCTGCATCCCTTAATTTCAATATCTCCTGGATGCCCTTGATATCTTTGGGATCATGCCCAATCTCAATAATTATATCTTCTAAGGACCTAATTCTGTTGTCCTTAGCCTGTGATGATGCCCTTTCCAACTCAAGTTGGGCAGTTGTATTATTAAGGCTATTTTCCAGCCTATAATTGTCCAGTGTTTTGTCAGCCAAGGAGGCATAGACCATCTCACATGTTTGCTTGTGCAACTCAATTTTATCCATTGGGTGGATGTCTTTGGCAAGGACCTCAAGATTGGTCCTTATATAATCTGCATTAGATTGGGGTTGTGCTACAGCTGGCAAGAAATGGCTCATGATCATCTTGCCTTCACTGACATCAAAAGCAGACATCAGTCTTTGCTGGTTAGTGGGAGCCATCTTCAGCAAATGATTATAGAGCTGTATTTTTATGGGCTCACTTCTTTTCTTTATGTCTATGAACTGTTGTTTGATGCTCAGTTCACCCTCCCTCTGCTGGCTAGAGGAGCTGACTTCTCCTCCCACAGTTCTGTTTTGTTCCTCTTGGAAGGAACTTGCAGATGCTTCCCTGCTAGGTGGGCCCATGCCCAGAGACTGCCCTGCTGGCATTTCCTCATCAAAGAAAGGGTTCAATCTCTGTCTTTTCTCACCATGACTTTCTGATGTGGTCAAGGGAGTCTCTTTGTCCCTTTTTCTGCTAGTATCCTCCTTTTGTGGAGTTTGGAGGATTGATGCATCAACTGATGTTTCTTGCCTAGGAGGCACCGTATTTTGTACCCGCTGTTCTGTGGAAATTGGGGCCTCAACTGCCCCTTCTTGTTGTGGGGGCTGCTCTTTATTATGCTGCCCTTCTTCTTGCTGCAATTCCTGTTGTTGTTGTTGTTGTTGTACCTGTTGCTGCTGTTGCTGCACCTTCTCATGCGGTGGTTGTTCAGTATCCATCTCTTTTTCCTTGCCCTTTCTAGATATATCTTCAGTGGCTTTGGGTGCTTGCTGATTTACAGTTGAGGAGGATGCAACTACTCCCACTTGTGTGCTTGGCAGTGAAAACACCTGTGAACAAAGTTCAAGGTCAGCCATTTTTTTAAGATTCCTCACTGCTCTTTGATTCAGCTCTTCTTGTGTAACCGGCTCTTCTAGGGTTCCTCTCCTCCATTTCGCTTGGTTTGCATGTTTTTCAATGTGAGGGATGTTTACATGATCATAGCCAGAGAGCCTATATCTGAGCCTTCTCAAAGTGATGAAGTGGTTGGGGTCATAAGGTTTCCATAGGAAACTAGTTTGAAGGCCAAGGGACTCAAGCATCATGTCTGCTTCTCTCCAACCTTCCTCCCTTTGGTTATAGACAAAGTGTCCCAGTTGGTTCCTGACTTTCAACTGTGCTTTCTTGCCTTTGCCTGAAAAGTGAAGCACATCAACATTGCCAAACTGCCTGAAGTATTCTAGGGCAAATAGCCTCATAGGCACATATCTGGGTAGTCTGTAGGGAGGCAGTTCACACCCATACATCCTGATGACGGTGTGGTGCTGGTAAAAGTACCAGTCCCCAATGTTGTATGATTTGGATAACTGCAGGATCCTTTGCATTTCATCTGTGAGCCTTGGAGGAGGTGAGCCCATCATCATTGACATAGCTGGGTGGATGAATTGATCTATGAACTCACAATAAGTATAAGGAGTTTCACCTCTACAGTGAAAAACAGATGACCAATAGACCACTGATCTTGGATTGCCTTGGGCATCCTCTCTTTTGATTGGAAAAGAGAATTTCTGATGTTGATGGTATAAGATCAAGTGGTAAATGTAGGAGGTATATCTGAACACTCTTTCTCTTGCCAGGTTCATTAGTTGCTCATGTATTTTTTCTGCTATATAGGTGGCATAGTCATAGCAGATAGGAGACTTGCCAGGAGCAAACATGAGCATGATTACCAGCACATTTTGATCAACAAACTCAATGGAGTTGTAGCCCAAAATGGGACTAATCATGTCTGCCAGATCTCTGCCTAGTTGGTTGAGGTATACCTGATTGATAGGAGGATACTTCACAGAGTCAGAGCCAATGTAGAGATGGTTTAGTTTGGTGACCTGCGCATCTGTCATTCTGGCTCCTCGATTTATCAGGTCTACAAGTGATAGAGGGACCAGTTTCTTCTCAGTCCTGAAGCAGAGCATATCCTTGATAGCTTCTGGGGTGACATAAAACACACCTGATCCTGAAGGGTCAAGAACTGCCCTCTGAGTGGGGTCATAATTTTCAGCACACAGATGGATCAAATCAGGGAATTGGTTAACTTGAGGAAGCTTGAAAATAGGGAGGAATGAGTCCCATATGCCCAGCACATCTGTTCCAGCCTCATGCTTGGCCTTCAATTCATTGAGCAGGTGGATGTGGAACTTAGTACCCATCAACATTTCCTCTGAAATCTGATAGTCCATGTCTGCCAGAGACTGCCATTCCAATTGTCTCTGAGGGGCATTTAATGGAGCAACGTTTAATGTTATTGGAGCTACTGGTGGATCCATGACTTCTCCTAGAACTATGGATATAGTTGTTATGCAGAGCAACACAAAGAGTTTTCTTTAAGGGAGAAGTGTGAATTGGATGGAACAGAGGGTGTGTGAAACCGCTACAGCAATTAAAATACTGTTTGAAGCGCAAATAAGACCAATGTGTGGTCTCAATTTGTCTTTTTTAACAGGTAGGTACAGTCTGAGTAAGTTGCTTCGCGATTGCGTGAACAGAGTACAGTTTTTTGGGAAAATGTGGGCAAACAAGGCCTAGCTAGTGTTTTTCGAGCTCACAGTTGTAAATGGGGGCTAGGTACCAAGATTTCGCCGGTGAATTTTGTGAGTTATTTGTCGTTTAAGCTCTTTTGAGGGAATTCACAGACAAAGTAGGGATATGAAGAATTTGTAATGGAGAATACCTGGTGAAGAGCGAGCAATAGTCACGGATGACTGTGGAAATAGCGCGTTGGACGTCTCCGAGTCGATTTGAGCGAAGGTGGTATACTTTGGACGTAAAATCATGTAGAGAAAGCAACAGCTCTTGCAACAAAAAGTATGAAAAAACGCGAAAATTGGCCTAAATATGGATTTTTGGCATATTGGCGCCTTTTTTGGATGACGTCAGCATGACGTCATCAGGTGGGGTCAAGGTCGGATGACGTCAGCATGACATCATCGGGTGAGGTGGCGAGCTACTATTGGCCCACGGAGATGATGCTGTGGCAGACACATTGGCACAGGGGCGGACAAAAGGTTGACGCAATGGTGGGATGGCAATGATGTGGGGATGACGTTGGATGAGCGGATCGACCGAAACCGGAAACGGTTAGCGGTTTTATATCGCACCGCTATAGCTACGGAGGTGGAATGTGTCAGGCGTACCTCCGATGCATTGTGGGGAAGGCGCGTGGCGGGCGCCTGACGTCACCTTTTGATAGATATCGGAAGGTATCTGTCAGACATCGGGGCCGCTCCGATATGAACGAGGGTCGTCAGATCACATGGGTCCGATCCGACGGTTGACGGAAGAGTGATGTGATCGGATAATACAGATGGGGGGCGGGATTAATTATTTGTTTTGGAATATGCGCCCGGCGGAAAACATTAGGATATGGTGTTTTACAATGTTTTTCAATGTATTTTGGAAATATAACAATGCGGGCGGATACTTTGGTTAAGCGGCAAAAGGTGGGTTTTTGGGTTATTTCACAATTTCAAAGGGGTTTATGGGTAGGAGGGGGTTTTTATAAGGTTTTTCTTTACAAACGAAGGTTTAATGGGTGGAATGACTTTAAAGAAGGGAGAGGGGTGAGGTTTAGGTTCATCAAAGTGACCAGATGTCATTTTGATTCCTTTTTAGAGAACATATGGCTATAATGCCAAGGGGAGGGATATTTATACCATGTTTGGGGTTTATACACCATGGTGTTATACTACTAGGGAAAGGGTAATATAGGGGAGTTATATAATAGAGTTAGGGTTAATATGGATGAAAGGAGTGGATGAGGGGAGATAACACTAAGCTTTTTTGAAAATAACTTAGCTTAAGGAGTAGATCAAAATGAAAAGAGTTTTAGACAAGAAATGTGGCTTCTAATAGGACTAAGAACCACTAAAAACCACCAATTCTTTCATGAATATCAACTGATGAGGGGATATTAGTAATGAATGGAGGGGGGAAAGTTGGGAAGTTAGACATGCTTATTTGCTTGCTGCAACCTGATGGAGAAGAAAGACTTCCCAATCGATTGACTTTGCCTTGTGAAATAGGTTAGCATACCTTCAATTGTAAGGAATGATGCTTCTGCAACCCCAACTGCCTACCCATCTACTTGCCTAGCATTTTTTGTTTCTTCTTGGAGGGTGCACTTGGACTTGCAGACCCTTATCTGCCTTTTCTTTTCTTTGGCCTTTTCTTTTGTTTTTCTATCTACTTCTACCCTTATTTCTTCCAAGGTCCCAGATTAAGCTGTTGGGAACCTTTCTTCTCTACCTGAACTACTTGTCTACCAAGATTAAACAGTTTGGACAGACTTCTTTCTCTATTTTACAACTAGAAATTCAAAACATGGTATGATCCAGATTAGGCTGTTGGACCATCCATCAAAATTTGAGTCTACATCAAGCTATAAGCACAGATTGTATTCTCCTGGAAATATGTGATCTTTGCATCATCAAAGCAGAGCATATTTGGAACTTTTTACTGCCAATCATGAAATATGAAACCTATTGATATAGGTAGCTAACACTTTGAAAACTCGATATAACTGTATCCTCTATTGGTGAGTGTTATTGATCTGTGTGTCCATGATCTGGTTAGTTATGGCCTGTTCCATTCAGTCTGGGTTGAAATTTGTTGGTGTGAGTTTTTTTGCAATGCCTGATGTGTCCATCATTGGTGGGAAGTATGGTCAAAGGTGGTCCACATTGAACATTGGGTGTTGGCCAAGGAATGGGGGGATTTTGCGCTCAAAATAATTCTCTCCCATAACCTTGGTGTGTAAGGACCATATTGGAGTGTTATGAGCTTCTGATGGGCTCTAGTAAGGCATTCTTTCTACAAATGCAACTAAACTTCATCACCCACTTGAAACTTGTGTGGCACCCAATGTTGATCATGTCGCTGCTTGTCCTTGGAATTTTCCACAATGGAGTGGTGATATATCGGCATGTTGGGTAGAGGTTCTCCAGGAATCAGATCGAACAAATGCTTGACCTGACACTGCAACGATACCCATGTGGGTGAGGAGAAGATGTCCCCGTATTCTTTCATGACAACATCCACCTGCTTCTATATGTGAAGGAACTCTTCTCGGGGGCCATGGATGTAGCTATGATCTTCCCCTTACTTTGAGAGCAAACCAAAAAAAAAAATGATTTTCCTAGTCTAGGAGATGACTTTACTGCATTTCTTAACAGAGATCAAATAGATGGCGATAGGTGGGGTTACCTTTGGTATCTTGTATAATGTATTACCCAAAGAAATAATCACAGAGCGAGGTCTAGACTCATATACAACATGTCGCTTCCACAAGTATGGTTGTCCTAATAATACAACACAAACGTGAAGAGGAGCAACGTCACTCAGCACCTCATCTTTGAAGGGCTTGATACTATAAGGAAGGCAGCACTATTGGCTAACTCAAATATCTCGTCCTTGGTGAAGCCACCAGATGTTGTACGATTGCAAGTGTGTTGTGCTCGGTAGGCCCAACCACTTCACGGTCTCTACTGAAATGAGGTTATTTGCGCTCCCACTATCAATAATGAATTGCAGCAGCGAACGCTTCACCCACATCTGTGAGTGGAAGAGACGCTCCCCCTCGTTTGGATCCTTGGGCTCATTCTTCTAGATCTTGGTGGTGGCAACAGTAGTGTTGGACTCTGCATCAATAATATGCTTCCCTTTTTCATTCCTCTTCTTGGGTTCTAACTCAAAGTCAAAACATGCATCTGATTCTAAAGCCTTCAAATTGGCCACCAATGATCGGTTGGCCAGACACTCACTTGCATTGTGAGTGGGTCTCTTATGGAACTCACACCACTTTCATGTGTCCTTGTTTGACTTCATGGTGGTGTTATTTTCTTGCAACTTTGATGAGTTGGCTTGGGTCACCCTGCCTTGGCTTTGTCCTTGGTTTTGCGGTTTGTGGGCACCTTTCTCTTGCTTCAGATTCGTAGATCCAAAGTCTCACTTCTTTTGTTTAAACTTCTGCTCAATCTTGACAGCGTATCGGTAGGTTGTGCCGAGTGAGGAGATGTATAGGAACTCCAAATCATCTTGGATGTACCTGTGTAGGCAGCCGTGGTACTTGAGTACCAAATGTTTCTCAGAATCCTTGATACCCAACTTTGCGCGAACGGTATGAAAAACATTGGTAAACTCTAGCACATCTTGGTCCCTTCCCTACCGTAGTGTGGTCCACTTTATGTATTTATCCTCATAGCTCCCAACAAGGTAGTACTACTCCTTTATGGCATCCCGGAACGAATTCCAAGTGGGTGCGGCTAAAAATAGTGAGGGTGTACTTTCGTCCTTCTTCTCACAGTAGGTTTCCCACCAATCCTTGACGTGGGGGGCGACTTTGAGAAGTGAAAAAGTAATCTTTTCCTGGTCGGAAAAATCATGAACAGAAAAATATCCTTCGAGAATATTTATCCACTTATCTACGGCATCCGCATCTATCTTACCCTCAAATATGGGAATGCCAAAGTTAACTTGTATCTTCAAGGGTGGGGCGCTTCCAGAGTAGTTCTTGGAAGTAGATGTGTCACCCTTGGGTAGCCGCTGAAGGATCTGGGCAAAGTTGTCCATCATCATGTTCCTTTGTCACTCGAGGGTTTCTGTGAGCAAGATTTTGATATGATCTCCTACCCCCACGTCTTATTTTCTACCCCATGGAAGGTCGTCGGGATTTGCAAGGTTGGTCTTGCAAAAGTTCGACTAGTTCAAGCCATAACTCCTTATATCCTGACCTTTTTGGGGACATGCAAAGAAAAACAGAGAAAGAGCAGATCACTCTGATACCCCTGATCTGAATTTAAGCAAGAATGCAACAAATTGTAGATATAACCATAAACACATAGATGCAGTAGAAATAAAACTTCATTTCATTAATATCAAAAAAATGAAATATGCTTACATACAAAATGGAAATAAACTAGCTTAGGCAATGGTAGCTTACCTCTGAGAAGAGATTTGGTGGCTACATGCCTCTGAATTGTGCTACAATGAGGTTCAAGGGCCTATTTATTATTGGAAAACATGAGAAAACCCTAAAAATTCAAAACCCTAACCCCAAGAGATATAACACCAAGAGCTTGTGGGCCTCGTTGGGGTTAGTTGGGTAGCCAACTTCCTGGGGTCGTAACTTGGTCATATTATCTGAGTTTGGTGTGTACGATACCTTGTTGGAAATGTCCCATCAAGTACTACAGCTTTCTTTGTAGGTCCATACTTATGGCTATGAGTCTCCTGCAGACCCCAAAAAAATGTTGTTTAGGGGGTCAAAACCACTCCGGAAGTTCAGGACCCGAAAAACTGCTAAAAATAGTAAATGTTGAAATGAACAAGAAAACAAATGAAACTGAATAGGGGTCTAGGTGGAATAGGCAGGTGAACACTAATATCCACCTAGATCATTCCTCCCCACATAGGAATTAATGGTTCCCATTGCATGCAGAGCCTCCATGAGGTGAGGAAATTTCTTTTGAACTTGCTCCCTAGTGAACCAATTTCCCTGGTGAAGGAATTGGCCTGCTTTGACAACTTGATATAATTGTGTCCTCTGTTGGCAAGTGTTATTAATATGTGTGTCCATGATCTGATCAACTGTGGCTTGTTCCATGCAATCTAGGTTGAACTCTGTTGGTGTGAGTTGTTTTGCAATGCCTGATGTGTCCAGCAATGGTGGGTAGTATGGTTGAAGGTGGTCCACATTGAACACTGAGTGTAGGCCAAGGAATGGGGGAATGTTAAGGTCAAAATAATTTTCTCCCACATCCCTTGTAACGGTGTAGGGACCATATTGGAGTGGTCTGAGCTTCCAATGGGCTTCGGTAAGGCATTCTTTCTACAATTGCAACGAAACTTTATTACCCACCTGAAACTTGTGTGGCACCTGATGTTGATCATGTCGCTACTTATACTTGGACTTTTCCACAATGGAGTGGCAATATATTTTCACATTGGGTATAGGTGCTCTAGGAGTCAGATCAAATGAATGGTTGACCTGAAAGTGCAACGATACCCCTATGGGTGAGGAGAAGATGTCCCTGTATTCTTTCATGACCGCATCCACCTACTTCTACTGCATGGAGGAACCCTTCCCATGGGCCATGGATGTGGGTACAATCTTCCCCTTAATTTGAGAGTGAACCAGAAAGAAAGTGAGTTTCCTAGTTTGGGAGATAATCTTACTGCATTTCTTAGCAGAGATCAAAGAAGTGGCAGTAGATGGGGCTACCTTCGGTATCTTGTATAACGTATTACCCAAATAAATAATTACAAAGCGAGGTCTAGACTCATCTAAATCATGTCACTTCCACAAATATAATTGTCCTAATAATACATCATAAATTTCAATAGGAGAAACATCACCCAATACCTCATCTATGAAGGGATTAATATTGTATGGAAAGTGACACTGCTGGCTAACTTGGAGATCTTGTCCTTGGTGAAGCCACCATATGTTGCACGACTGTAGGTGCGTTGTGATCGGTATGCCCAACCACGTCACAAACTCTACTAAAATGAGGTTATTTTGGCTCCCACTGTCAAAAATGAATTACAACAGTGAACCCTTCACCCACATCTGTGAGTGGAAGAGACGCCCCCCCTCGCCTGGATCTTGAGGCTCATTCTTCTGGATCTTGGTGGTGGCAACAATGGCATTGGGCTCTACATCAATAATATGCTTCCCTTTATCATTCCTCTTATTTGGTTCTAACTCAAAGTTGGAACATGCATCTAATTCTGAAGCCTTTAACTCAGCCACCAATGAGTGTCTAGCCCGACACTCACTTGTGTTGTGAATGGGGCTCTTATGGAACTCACAACACTTTCATGTGTCCTTGTTTGACTTCGTGCTGGTGTTCTTTTCTTATGGCTTCGATGGGTTGTCTTGGGTCACCCTGCCTTGGCTTTTTCCTTGGTTCTGTGATTTGTGAGCACCTTTCCCTTGCTTCGGATTCGCAGATCCAAAGTCTCGCTTCGTTTGTTTAAAAATTTTCTCGACCTTGACAGTGCAACGGTACATCGTGTCGAGCAAGGAGATGTCTAGGAACTCCATCTCATCCTAGATGTACCTATGTAGGTAGTCGCAATACTTGAGTACCAAATGTTTCTCAGAATCCTTGATACCCAACTTTGTGCAAAGGGTATGAAAAACATTGGTAAACTTTGGCATGTCTTGGTCCCTTCCTTGTCGCAGCGTGGTCCACTTTATGCATTTATCCTCATAGCTCCAAACAGGGTAGTACTGCTCCTTGATGGCATCCTGAAACGAACTCCAAGTGGGTGTAGCCGAAAATAGTGACGGTGTACTTTTGTCCTTCTTCTCATAATAGGTTTCCCACCAATCCTTGACGTGGGGGGCGGCTTTGAGAAGTGCAAAAGTAATCTTTTCCCAGTTGGAAAAATCATGAAAAGAAAAATATCCTTCTAGTAGATTTAAGCATTTATCTATGGCGTCTACATCTATCTGACCCTCAAATATGGGAATGTCAAAGTTAACTTGTACCTTAAAGGGTGTGGCACTTCCATAGTAGTTTTTGGAAGTAGATGTGTCGCCCTTGGGTATCCGCTAAAAAATCTGGGAAAATTTGTCCATCATCGCATTCCTTTGTCACTCAAGGGCTTCTTCGAGCAAGATTTTGATACGATCTCTTGCCCCCTCATCTTTATTTTCTTTCCCCATGGAAGGTCATTGAGATTTGTGAGGATGGTCTTGCAAAGGTTCGACTATTTCAAGCCCTAACTCCTTATATCCCGACCTTGATGGGGACATGCAAAGAAAAATAGAGAAAGAGCAGATTGCTCTGATACCACTGATCTGAATTTAAGTAGGAACACAATAAATTTCATATAAAACCATAAACACAAAGATGTAGCAAAAATAAAACTTCATTTCATTAATATTAAAGAACTAAAATATGCTTACATACATAATGGAATTAAACTAGCTCGGGTGATGGTAGCTTATCTCTGAGAATAGATGTGGTGGCTACATACCTCTAAATTGTGTTACAATGAGGTGCAAGGGCCTATTTATTATTGGAAAACATGAGAAATCCCTAAAAAACCAACACCCTAATATGAGGAGATGTAACACTAAGAGTTTGTGGGCCCCGTTGGGGTTGGTTGGATAGCCAACTTCCTGGGTTAGTAACTTGGTCATATTATCTTTGTTTGTTGCATATGATACCTTGTTGGAAAGGTCTCATAAAGTACTACAATTTTTTCTCCAAGCCCCTGGCTATGGCCATAGGCCTACCGTGGACCCAAAAAAATTCCGTTTAGGGGGTCAAAACTGCTTCCGAAGTTCAAGACCTGAAAAACTGCTAAAAATAGTAAATGATGAAATTAACAAGAAAACAAATGAAACTGAATGGGCGGTCTTGGTGGAATAGAAGGTGGCCACCAATATCCACCTCTATTAATGATGGTTTTCTGTCCATGGTATTTTGTAGATCCAGTCAAGGGAGCTACGGTTATGTTCTAATCCAAGATTAATGGATTGGAATTTATAGATGCTTCAGAATGTATATATATGTATTGTAACATTGAAAGGAATATAATGAAAAATCAATCTGTTAGTCTCGGTTTTTGGATCAAGGGAAAATCTCTGTGTATATATGTTTTATGTTTTGTGCTCTCACCATTGTTTATTTTATGTTTTTAGAATTCATATGCAGGTAATTTTTGTATGGTTTTAAAACCTACATTTGGTATCGGAGTTGTTTTGGCTTCAAGGGCATGTCTTTGTTGTTGACGGGTTTTTCTCGGGCCTGTGGTAGACCCTGTTCAGTTGGAGACCTGAGGGATCGATTCTTGTGGTGAAAGAAGATGGAGATCAGTGGAAAGATAGAGATCGAGAAATTTAATGGATAGATTTTTGAGTTGTGGAAACTCAAGATGGAGGATCTGCTAGTGGATAAAGTAGTGGATCGCAGTAGATCCAGGTACTAAACCAACGACAATATCAGTTGAAGACTGGGTGAAGTTGGATCGGAAGGCAAAGAGCACAATACAATTGTGTATCTTAGATTCAGTATTGGTTAATGTATCAAGGGAAGCTTCGGAAAAAGCTTTGTGGGACAAGTTAGGGACTTTGTACCAATCTAAGTCTCTGGTGAATAAATTGTTCCTAAGGAAAAGTTGTGTAACTTGAGGATGAAATATGGAGACTCAGTGACAGAGCATCTGAATGCCTTTAATACTATGCTAAGTTAGTTATTATCTGTTGATATTAAAATTTTAGATGAAGATAAGTGCATGAGTTTTTTGTGTTCTTTACCATATTCATGGGATAGTCTCGTTGTTGCAATAGGTAGCAATGTAGCTGCCTGGCAATTTGATGAAATAGTCTCATCCTTGCTGTCAGAGGAGATGAGACGGAGAAATATGATGGACAGAATGGTGATGCCTTATCTATACGAGGACGGTCCAGGAATAGAAACAAAAATAATTCCTCGAGTGGGAGATATAAATCTCCAAGAAAACCTATAAAGATGTGTTGGAAATGTGAAAAGGAAGGGCACTTCAAAAGGGACTATAAATCTAAAGATCCTAAGAAAGGAAAGGGATCTGATGATGCTCCTTCTGCAAAGGCAAAAACCACCTCAGATGAAGGTGGGGATGTGTCGTTGGCTTCTTATTCAAGTACACATGTAGATCATGAGGCATGGTTGATTGACTCAGGTGCATCCTTTCACTTCACTCCCCATAGGGAGTGGTTCTGTGAGTATGAGAAATATGATGGTGGTGATGTCTTCTTAGGGGATGACAGGAAGGCTAGAATCGTTGGTCACGGAAAAGTCAAGTTGAAGTTGTAAGGTGGAAGGATTATAAAAATTCCAGGTGTTCTACATATTCTTGCATTAGCCAAAAATTTGATTTATGTAAGCAAGATAGATGATGCATGTTAATTTTAGGTATGTTCTATGCTTAGAGCAATTTATTTCAATTTTCACAGTTAGCTCCATATCTTTTCCAGATTAGCAATCACATCAGCATTAAAGTAAATTGGAGATACAACATAAACATAAATTGCAGAAGACAAGTAGAGAGAGGAAGATATCCCAAGTGTGTTGAAATGACTTGAAGGCCACCTCTATTTATACTAAAACGTTGGGCACATGTGGGGTTTATTTGGTTGCTGGCCGACCTTGACAAATTGTCTTATAATGCAAATAAATTCATAACTCCATGAATACTTATCGAAATCAGATGATCTTTAGATCAATCCTACACCTTTCGGTGAGAGGGATCCAAGGAAAATATCATCTGCAATAAATAAGATGACCCACATGGATTTTGGCCCTAGTTACGAATTTTAACACTCCCTCTCAACTAGGGAGAACTCCATCCGTTGATCCTGTTGAAGCCTCGAAAATCAGGTCTACAACAAGGTGGATACCCACCCGGTCCAGACCTTGGTTAGCACCTCCTTTTCCATTTGGTATAGTGGGTCTTACTGGGGATATGGGACCAGTTTCCCAATTTATGTGTGTGTGTGTTGAGAATTGATATTTATTTCTAATAATTTCTAAGTAAAATGTTTTTATTATAAATCTAATATATCAACATGAAATTGTATTCTAATGAATAGAAATATCTAATTCTAAAACTAACCCGGGATTTAATCTTTCGGTTATGCGATCTAAAATAATTTCAAACATCAATTGGTAATAAAGATCATTCAACTGCTATGAGAAAAGAATTCAATAAAGATAAACGATTTTGTATAAAAAGTTATACGAAACAATTGTGAAAAGAATATCGCATAATAAGTTACTCATATATTAAGCATAAATAAATATATATCACCATACAGAAGTGCCAAATGATAACTCAAGCATTCAAGCATTCATATATAAATAACTGAACTTGAATATCGCCTCAACGCATAAGCAGAAATTGTTAAGAGATAAAAGTACCATTTATAACGAGTTTTGCTCATAAGCTTCAGCAATAATGATCTATCTCTTCTTAGTCTAACATCCACTAAGAGTACAAAATTGCAACATCAGTGGTAGATATTAAACACGGATATCATAAATCATGTTCCATTCATTCATCAAAACCTCCTCGGAGGGTGCAAAAGTGCATATTCTGAGGACAAGTTTTTGACAAATTTCAGGACCCTTCTCTAAATGCATGAGAAGGGTTTAAATACTACTAACTAAATCTAAAAATAATTTATTACAAAAATATAAGATGCGGTTTAAATGACCGTCCTCATTTTAGGCAAAAATAAAGTAAAATTTAAAACTAAAACTGAATCTAAAACTAAAATTGGAAACTAACTATCTATGTATCTGTTCCTTGTAGTCGCAAGTGTTCAGCATTTGCTTGAGGAGAGTTGGCTGGCCGACCTCCGACTTTAGCTGTCCTGCGAAAACAGAATTGGCAAGTGCTGGCACCATCTTCTCAACATAATTAATGATACATTTGAGAGTCATGCACTGGCTGTGTGGTTTTACCAAGTACGTCCAGTAAGAATCCCAATTCAACTTGGTTAACCTTTTGATGGAATCTGATCTTTCTTGAGCCTTTTGTCTCCAACTTTTCTATAGATGTTGTACATTTGGTATAAATTTACATACCACTTGAGGATATCCTTGATAAATACCGCTATTTTTTAGAGTTCAGGTTTTGCCTTTCACCTTTAGCACTTTTTCCTACAAATTTCAGGTCTTACAGGTGACTGAGCGATTAGAGGCTTTCCTTTTCAAGGGGTTTTTCCTGGTGATGCGTGAATCGCGCATCAAAAACTGCCTCCGTTTCTCGATCTGGGCTTCCCTGGTGCTATTTCTTGCCTCTTGCACGCTTTTTTTTAGAGGATATAAACCTTAAATTTTGTGGAAATAACGACTCCATGAGTTCTTGGTTCTGAGTTTTAAATTCTTTGTCCGTGATATGAGCACTATCCAGTACCCATTTGACCATGTCCGTGTATGGAATAATTTTGGGCCTCGGCACTATCCGGTGCAAGAACGAACATGCTAGTTCTATAATCGATGCCTCAGACGACCCACGTGAATCTGCAGTCGCTGTAACCTCCATTACTCTGGGGTTTTCTTCCTCGAGTAGGTTGTGCATGCTTTCCCAAGTAGTAACACCAACATCTCTGTTACAGGTGGTGTTTGTGTACAAGGGTGTCATTTCTTTATCTTCAGAACTCGGAGCTTTACCCTTCTTTCCCATAATATTCTGAACACTGCTATTTGTACTTCTCTACACTTCGCTTCTGCAGTTTACAAATGAGGTAAGAGTAATGATAAGAAAAAGGTGACGGGAAAGCCTTAAATGTTGAAATCTTATAAAATATATCACCCTACGTGAAATGGCCCTTCGATTAGATCAAAACCTATTTCATTAATGATTACCAACTAACTCATTAATTAACATTAACGCACATAACTAGGCATCGGTTTATGGAAAAAACTTTCACGAACGACAAGCCCTACAGATCTGCAATAAGGTGATTTTTCGATTTTCTTCACAATATCGCAAATCGCAATATCGTGGATCGCAATATCGTTAATCTGTTGTGTATGGAAATCATCTATTACAATGTGTTTTCTGTGAAATGAAATTTGCGAGATGCGTCGTCACATATCGATGATTTGAGGCATTTCATCTTATGTGATATTTGAGGCAGGCATGTGATGCGATGAGTGTCTTTTAGTGCATGAATTCGCATCGTGATTTCGCAATCTTAGGATTCCGCTTGTAGGAAGGCATCCATTATCTTTTTTTGATGCAACGCTCTTTATTGAGAGAGTGGTTTTATTCGAACTTTATCATAAAACTTAAGTCTTTTTAGATTTTTCAGGTATTCTCCTAAGTTTATCATAGTAAGTTTTACTCAAAAAGGGAATACAAGCACTAATTTATTTTTTAAATTTTTTGAATAAGGGTCCCCACTTATTTAGTATTAGTGATAAAACTAAATAAGAAGGGGGGTTGTTGCTGGCCACAACAATTGGCGATTCACTTGGAAGAACCAGTTATCTATGCTTTTCTCTTGAATTTTCTAAACTTGCAAAACAGAAAGCTTTTCTAGAAAATCAAACTTTATTATGGAAAGATAAAGTACACCATGCTTTTAGCTGTCAATGATAGTTTGTTTCTTCTATGTTAACTTTGGTTATTTACTTCCTAGAGCTAGTCATTGTATTTACATCAGTCACTACTTGGTTTATAAAGATAAAAACAAAGCCTTCTCTGCAAATCTGTTTTAAATATGCTCATTTGTCGTAGGTAGAGCCTCTGCTGCCAGCAGGCGTTTATAGCGTCGACAGGGTTACCTGTTACCCAGCGATGATCCTGTATCCTACTTGGAGAAGTATATGATTTTCAAAGGGAAATCCATATCCACACTTATTGATTTTATTTTCTTTTAACTCTTAAAGAACAATGCCTTGGTTTGGTAGCCAAATTATGACAGTGCCACTCACTTGATTTATAACTTTGCTGAACAAGTTGGCTCGTGATGAGACCCCTTGTCTTTTGATTGCAACAATCTCGAGTCATTTCCCTCTTGTGATATGCAGTTCTGGCAAAATCAGCAAGCTATAATATCTATGATCATGATAAGTCGGCTCGTGATGAGACCTCTTATTATTTAAGTTAAAGTGTATCACTGGATTATTCTTTGAAGCTCATAATTCCCTAGGTGGGGAGGAAGTAATTGTTTCCTTAAGAATAGCTCTGGATGACAATGGTAGAGTTTTTGGAAAGAGCTTTTCTACAAAGAATCTTTTTTTTGTTTGTGATACCTTTCAATTGACTGATATAAAAAAAATTCCCACTAAAGGTAGCTTTTTATCAAAATTTACAAGGTTGAAACTAGTATCATTTTTAGATTTATAGCCTTTGACTGTATCTTTGAATAATAATGACCAATTTCCTAAATAATTTCTATTTATACAAGCGAAAAAACAAAACTTAAAAGAAATACTAGTATTTTTCGTGAATTCCAAATGTAACCACTTACAAGTGGTTTTATTATCAAAATAAAGGAAAGAATAATTTACAAAACTAGAAGAATGATCTCCTATGGAAAGTATTTTTTGAGGACCTGCCCGTTAATAGGTAAATATTCTCTTTTTCTTGTTAAATCATGTAACATAAAAGTAGATGGACCTATTATTTATGCAATTTGGAAAGGGCCAAGCCACATTCGTTGAAATTTCGTATGTTGGCCCTTTTCCTCATGAGCCTTATCCCACTGTAAAACTAGATCTCCAATCTGAAAGTCCTTTCTGGATATCATGTTTGAATCAAAAGAAGCTTTTACTAATGCTTGGTGATGAGCATGAGTTATTTTAGCCTGTTCTCGTTGCTCTTCTAGCTTAAGGATTTGCAGTTGCCTTAGTTGTAAGGAAGAAGTTGGTGTTTTGTCAATAAATTGAACTAAGGCCAAAGAGGGGATTGCTAGATGAGTTGGAAGGACTACTTCTTTCCCATAAACTAAATTAAAGGGAGAAGTACCTAAGGAGGCCTTCTGCGTTATTCAGTCTGCCCATAGAGCATATATTAAAGATTTGTGCCAATTCTTATGATTTTGATCGATGGTTCGTTTAATGATTCTAATTAAGTTTTTATTCATTGATTCAACTAAATCATTCCCCTATGGGTAATAATTGGCAGATTATTTAAGCTTAAAACCTATTTTGAGCGCAAACTCAGTCATAGCATTACCAGAAAAATACGATGTGTTATCAAACATTAAAGCAGAGGGTAAACCAAACCTGGTGATTATGAACTGATCTATGAAATCAATGATGTGTTCGGCATTTGTTGTCTTGAGGGGAACTACTTCTACACATTTAGTGAAATAATCTATAGTTGTAAGGATATACCTATGCTTTTTAGAAGAGTGAGGAAAAATCTCACCTATTATATCGAATCCCCATTGATCAAAAGGTTGATTGATATTGACTGGTTGCAAAGGAAATGATGGTTTCTTTTGTCTTCCTGCAATAGTTTGAAAATTTTGACATTTCCTTACGTAGCTATGTGCGTCTTTGAATAGTGTAGGCCAATAGTACCCAGCACGCAAAATTTTATGTGCGGTAGCATCTCCAACATAATGTCCAATTGTTGGTCCATCGTGGAGTTCTTGCAACACCTTTTTAGCTTTAGATTTCTCAAGACATCTAAGGAGGACAGAATCATAATTCATTCTAAAAAGTACATCATTTTCGAACTGATATTGCTTAGCCTTCAATCTTAGAGCTCTTTTCTTTGTATAATCTAGATTTGAAGGAGCGCATCCATTCTTTAAATAAAATATGATATCAGCATATAATGATTCAATATCGTTTAGGCTTACCTCATACATTTTTATTTCTACCGATGGTGTTTCGGAAATGAGCGATGCTCCAGCCAGCATTTTGCAAAAGCCTTGACCTTTTACAATATTTGCTGGCTTAATTTCAGCGTCATATTCTTGTAAGGCAGTAACCCAATTGGCTCTTTTCTCACACATGTCTTTCTGTACTAAGAGATTTCTTATCGTTGGAAACGGTACTATGATTTTTGTATGGGTTTTAAGCAGAAAGGGTCTAAAAAGTTTGATCGCTTTGAAAATAGCATAAGCTTGTTTCTTGACATCTAAATAATTTAATTCAGCCCCTTGTAGGTTTGAACTGAAAAAGGAAATTGGAGCTTCAACCTTGTCTTGATTTGCTTGAGTGAGTATCGCAGTGTATGATCTATTAGAGGCAAATGTATACAAAATGAAAGGATCGGAAAAATTTGTAGTTGCTAAAGATGGAGCGTTTACAATTGCTTGTTTAATCAGATTGAATGCTTCATATTCGTCTTGGCCCCATTTGAATTAATTGCTTGTAAGGGAGATACGATTCTTGAAAAGTCGAGAACGGATCTCTTTACAAAATTAATCTGGCCAAGGAAAGATTGCATAGCTTTCTTGTTTTGAGGCAAGGGTATTTCGGAAATCTCCTTGATTCTGTCGGGATCAATATGGATTCCAAATTTTGACACTATAAATCCAAGAAGTTTTCCTTCACTTAATGCAAAAAAAAAAAAAAATTGGATTAAGTGAAATTCCATACCTTTGGCAACGTTGGAAGATATGTTTTAAGTCTCTACGATTATTACCTGTTTTTTGGAATATACAGTTATATCATCCAAGTATATTACTATTGATTTGTTTACTAATCCCTTAAATGTGATATCCATGGTCCTTTGAAATGTGGCGCCAACGTTGATCAGACTGAAAGGCATCTTTTGATATGCATAAGTACCCCATTTGGTTCTGAACGTGATCTTTAATTGATCGTCGAGACGGACCAAAACTTGGTTGTAGCCGGAGAAACCATCCAAGAAGGACATTAATTCTAATCTTGCAACTACCTGTAATATTTTCTCCATGGGAGGCAAAGGAAAATTATCCTTTTGGCAGGCTTTGTTAAGATTTCGAAAGTCAATGCAAATTCTAATGTCTTTATTTTTCTTTCTAACGGGAACCATATTGGAAACCCATTTAGAATGTCGAACAGGAAAAATGATTTTGGCTTTCAATAATTTATTGAGTTCAGATTTGATCTAGTTCTCTAGATTAGGATGGATATTTCTCAGCTTTTTTTGGATAGTGTTATAGACATTTTTGGGCACTGTAACCCCAATCATACATGTCCATAAACTAAGGGCACCTAAGTCCCTAAAAGTGTTGTTTCATACCCTAAAAGAACAAGGTAAGTTGACCATATCATCTCCCAGAAGTTCTCCACAGGAAACTGCTCAGAACTGGTCAAAACTGGACCATACAGGTTGCTCAGTGTTAAGGGTGCGATGCATCCCACCTACCCAGTGTAAAGGGTGCGATGCATACTAAAAATCCCTTCTATAGGGTGTGATGGGTGAGAGTGGACAAATTGCAGAGACAGTTTGCGAGGTGGATGATCATAGAATCTTCCAGAAACTTCTCCTATGACACTTGCCTCTCTAAATTTGCCCAGGGATGAGTAAGAGATCATCAATCTCCAAGTGGAATCAAGAACTATCAGAGAGAGGACACTAATTAAAATCCCAAAAGCTGACTCACCCCCCCTGCAATCATCTATATATGGATCCCTCATCCCAGAGATCCAGAGGCTGGAATTTTGTATCTTGTAAGGAAGTGTTGTTGTTTTCTTGTTGGAATATCATAGTGTTGGGTGATCTAAGCTTTTCATGAGGTGAAGGAAGGGCTTTCATGCTGGAGGATGACGTTGGGTCAGAACAATTGGTTGTAATCCTCCTTGCTATTCTTGATATTAATAAAGCTATTCAAGTTTTCCTCCACATTCTTGTATGTTTGATGATATATGCATTTGTGTGGTCAATATACATCTGGTCCTATATTTTTTATGATTGTAGATCTTTGTTCTTCGATAGTATTATTTTGCTTTGATTCCATAGGTGCCCTTTGAATCCGGGTAGATGAAGGAGAAGCAGCAAGGATCTGCCAGAAGGGAGAGGAACTGAACAAGGAACCAAGCGCAAGACTGAGGTTGGTTTCCTTCATTCCACTCTTATCTACTTCTCATAAAGGAAAACGAAAGTAGTTTAGTTTGTTTGTTTCTAAGATAGCTAGCAGTCTTAGTGGGACTAGCAGCTCCGAGTGGACACTGTATTTCCCGATAACAAAATGGCGACTCCACTGGGGAGCGAATAGATTGTTTGTTTGTCTATATTTGTTTTTTTATAAACTTACAGACGGAGCCTGAAGTCAAGCCAGCTAGCCTTCGAACTGCATTTGCTATGCAAGTGCAAAGTAAATCAATGCTGCTTCAGTCTATCTCCGGGTTTTGTTTATAAACTGAACAATCGATTTGCAAAACTTTTTAATTGTCGTATTGGTGGCTCTAGTAACCTCATTAGATCAGCCCCTGTGATTTATATTTACTGAACATCACTTGCTCGGCCTAAATCCCTGAACTGAGCTGTAAATTGTGACCCGGAACCCAGTTGAAGTCTCGTCCCTGAACCATCGCACCTTTTACTCTTGGGAATCTGGATGCATCGCACTTCCCGTGTGCAGTAGGTGTGCTGCATCACACTTTCCCTGTGTTGCAGGTGCGCTGATCAGACAAGACCTCTTCTACCCTCAGATTTTGGTTTTTGTGTTCACTCTCTTCAGCTCTATTCATGAGTTTTGTTGTCTATGATCAGTATACCACTGTGGAAACCCCCTTCCTTTCCATCATTCCACCTCCATTGTGAAAATAACTGTGAATGTTTTTATGTATTTTCTGCCATTTTCAGTTCTCTTTTACAAAGTAGTAGCATAGTCGAACTGTCGTCTTTTGATTTGAAAGTGTCGCAAGTGTCGTTTTCAGTCAAAGAAAAGAATTCTATTGTTCTTGATGGTAGATTATACAGTTACTCTTGTATTTGATTTGAATTAGTAGTTTTTCAAGTGTCGAAAGCAGTTTTCAATTCAAAATAGTAAAGTGTCATCATTATCTTCCTTTCGTTTTTGAAGAGAAATTTGTTAGTATTGTCGCTTTGAAAAGATAATTCAAATTTGTACTTAGCATTCTTCTTGCCATTCACACATTAAGAAAGCTGAAAACAAATACATGCATGTGCATTTGCATTTAGACTGCTTGTTGGTTTGATTTAGGACAGTGCATCTAGTGTGTGATCTCTGCTCTATGTTGAAAGAATATCATCTCTCTTTCTTTAGTAGCTAGGATTTTCATTGCAAAAAGAAGATTAAACGATTTTTTATCATCTTAGATTGCATTTTAGGAATTGTACATCTACATCACGCGGTGAACCTGAAAGGCAAATTTCTTAAGAAATATCAATTGTAAAATAAATTTAATGAACCTAAAAACACTTTGAAACCTAACGCACAACATCTATAAGTCTAGGCTAGAGACGTATTCCGGCGTCGTAAAGCCTGGTAACTGTCGCTTTCACTGTTGGTTGCATGATTCCTCCTCTTTGAGACGACAAGTGCCAATACAGACTTGTGCTCCCATGTACCGTTGAGTATATATTGGGAGACCACAATAGGCTATATCCTTTATCCATAGGAAGACGTGTCTACCGCCCTATCGATCGCAATACACTAAACACAGCATTCAGGAAGATTGACTGTCGTACCGTAAAAAGTATTCTGTAGTTTTGCGATTGGTTTGGTAATCCCTCTGTCTAGATTTCCAGACTAGTCTCTTTCGTTCTTTTTTAGACTCCTTAAAGGAAAAGGTCCATCTGAGCACTTGTCACTTCAGGCTCATTAAAAATTGAAGGCGACTAGAGTCATCTTTGGTTTTTTCTCGACTCTTAAAAATTGAAAAAACAAGTTGTGTCAAAGCGTCTAAAATTCATTTAATTCAGAAACATTTTCCCCTTTATTTTTAGTTGATCAAGTAATCCACAATCATGGAAGAAAGTCAAATGAAACCCCGTCGTTCACAGAGACTTACGATTCAACCGTCTTTTTCCCTAGAATCAAAATTTTTCTGGACAAAGCGAACTCGTTTAACCGGTTCAAAGTCCCCTGGTCGGGTTGGAACAAGTGTTCCGACACCCTCGGAGACTCCGGTCACTCCAAACATTTCTGGGACCCCTGCCTTTACAGAAGAAGTTCCGCAGCCACGAGAGGACAATAGAATTGATTCTAGTGTGAGGGTAAACACTTTTATACCTGAACCGGCTCCATCCATAGCTGATTCGAAAGGTATTGTTCCCCAAATATCAGTCGTTGCAGAATCTATACCTTCTTCGGCACTGGAAATATTTTACAGACCTGACGGTCTACCTCTTCCACTTGGTTTGATTGCTATAGAAGAGATTGTGGAGGATCCATCATCTAGTACTCCATCGCAATTTGGATTCGGGGTCACTCTATATCCTTCTTCATCGGGAATTAGTCTACCATTATCGGAAGTTCCTGTAGAATCACTAGGAAACCTTTTGGATAGACTAGAGATGTCTGAACAACCATCGACATCTAGGACTGTTTCATCTGACACAGCAGCGGCAGAACTTCCTGCTGCCACTCCAACAATGTTCAGCGGCGTACCATCTGTCGCAACTAGCTCTATTCCCGGTACGGTCTATTCCCGTTTGTTCGTCCGGAATAATATCTGGAATCTCTTATGTTGAGTCTCAGCAAATTGATCCTTCACAATGTCAATTTTGGCAGTCCAGTCCTCAAAGGCAAATAATTTCCTTAAGCACTGGATTGCCACCATATGGGGGGCAATATGCCCTTTCATTGTCTCCTCTGGGAGGTCTAACATACGAGGGTTCGCAACAGAATTCAGGTTATGCTGGAATTACATCCAATGGTTGGATGCCAATACTACCTCAACAACCAAGAGTTGTATACTCAATGCAACAAAGTTTGCCTATGTCAAATATCCCCACTACACCGGCTATTGTGACGGTGTCGCAAGTACAAGCGTTACCTGGTCTCACAACCATGGCTGGTGCAATATCAACAACCATAATTCCAACAAGTTTACCAAGGATCTGAGCACCAAGTCTTTGCAAGTAATGGGCAGTCGTACATTCAAAACGGACAACATCAACCATTTCATAATGGTTATACCCATCAACCTTATCAAAGTTATCAGCATCAAATGCACTATGCTGGTATGCAAAGACCCACTGCTCAGGTAATCCCATCTTATCCTAGGTATGCTTCACCGAACCTGAATCAACAGTTGCCCTTCGTGGAAACTTTAGAGTTACCAGATCTAAACCGGCTAACAAACGATCCAATCGCTTACGCCACTTGGTGGCCAACGATTCCTCATAAACCTCTATCAGATATTCCTAAATTTAATGGAAATCTGGGTGAAGACCCGTCGAATCATGTGATGAACTTTCACTTGTGGTGTTCATATAACACTCTAAATGATGATTCGATCAGGCTTCGCATTTTCCAGTGAACATTAACTGGTCCGGTAGCAAAATGGTATATCGAATTGCCTAGAGCTTCGTTTGATAACTTCAGTACCCTAGCCACAACCTTTTTAACCCATTTTCAGTAACCCATAAGGTACGAAATGGGAACAGAGCTTCTTACCAATTTCAAGCAAACAACGGCCATTCACATATCCGATCATATTCATGAGTGGCGATGTCGGCGTAGAATGGTAAAAACATATGTTCCTGATCAGCTGTTGGCTGAATGGTTTATTAAGTCATTGTTACCTTCTATTATGAAAGATGTGGAAAAGGGAGGAGTCGTCACTGAAGAGAAAGTAATTGCTCGTGTGCAATATTTAGACTTAATCTATACTCAGTCTGGCACGCTCTACGATAAAATACCTTATGCTCCTAGACCGGAATTATCCGTTCCTCCATCTCCTAAATCAAACAAAGACTCTCATGCCGGGGATGGCGTGATAGGAATGACCAGTACGAAAACCGTAAAGGCTAAGTCGAAGAAAGCCCGTACGGTTTCAGATCAAAATGCAAATGAAGAACTTCTCGCCTTGGAAGTAAGTGTCGTATCGACTGACAAAGGCAAAGAAACTAAGCAACCAGGAGGCAAGAAGAAAAAGAAATGGAAGAATAAGAAACAGGAAGAGTCGTCCCCTAAAAAATCTTCTGCAAACCCTTCTGGAGATAGGAAACCAAATCGTCCATGCCTAATATGTGATGAGGATCATTGGACAAGAGAGTGCCCGTATAAAGCTGAGCTTAGAAAATTCTTCAAGAATTCAAAAACCTCGACAGTATTGACTGATCCGTTTCCAAATCCAGGAACAAATCTGGTTGCTAGTGACAATGCTTCCGCGTCCCAAGTGCTAATGTTGCCAGTTTCAAAACAGCAAAATGATGCTTAGATATCAACAAGGAATAAAGATTACGGGAGTCCACAGCTGTCAGAAAACAAGGCCAACGATTAACACAGTAGTTCGACAACAACTTCGACCGAAGTTGTGTCACCCATCATTCCTGAACTAACAATAAAGCCGCCAAAGGGAGTAGTACACAAATCGACATTTAATCCTCGTGCCAGAGCAGCACAGCATTATAATATAGTGGAAGACCTGGCCCAAACGCCATCCGTTATGTCGACACTTGAGGTACTGCAAAATTGCCCCTCTCAAAAGTAGGCTTTATTATCATTGATAGGTGGGATTGACCCAAAGGATTCCAATCTTGTGTCATTTAATCAAAAAGGATAAGACCCTCAGTTACCAGCTCAACTAGTTTTCCTTATTCAAGTGAAAGCCCTCAACAAAACTGTTCATCAAACAATTATTGATGAGGGGGCATCTACATGTATTATGGCGATGAGTTGGTGGAAAACTTTAGGATCTCCACCCTTGTCGCGATCTTCGACAACATTAAAAGCATTTTATGGACAAACATACACCACATACGGAATTTTAAGTAACTTGCAAGTCGAACTGGGGGGAAAAAAAATAGAAATAGATGTTGAAGTAATTGACGGAAACCTCGATTAAAACATCCTACTGGGAAGGCCCTGGATATATGCTATGGCAGCCGTTGTGTCGACCTACTTCAGGAAGATTGCATTTCCCTTCCAAGGAGGAATTACAATCGTCAAAAAATAGACATTTCTCCCCAACAGTTCACAAGTTATGGGAAGCATTCTGATGATCCACGGAAGCCCTCACTCACTTCAAAATATCGGAGTAGGCCTACTAAAATACCCTATATTAATGGGTACTTTTTCCCTACCGCCTCCAATCAATCTGGCGGAAGTGGCAACGGTGGGAACCTGCGATACGATAACTTCTATTCAAAATATCTCTAAAAACGATATTAAAACGGATCATCTGCAGGTATTGCCTCCAAGCCTAATAGAAATCTTGTAGCAATCAATGTTTTCGGCATGGGAGGCAAACCCAAATCAATGCTCATCAAGCGTTTGGATAGATAGGTCTAAGTAATATGGTACCCCTTCAGATCCTTGGTCGCAAGTACATTATACAGACGAAGGAATTTTTCAGTCAATGATGATTGACGGGGCACCATGGGAAGATTACCACCATCATTCCCATCTTCTGGATTACAAAGAAGATACTCCTAATGACCTTCATCATCCCTCAGTTTTTTATTTTCTATCAAATACCGCAAACACGGTGGACTCCGAGTGAAACTTGTCCAATATTGAAGAGACTATCGCCATAAATATCTCGACCAAAACAGATGTTGTAGAGAATATTCATGTCGGAAAATCTTGTTCTCCTTCAGAACTAGAAATATATAACGCTCTTTTTCGCGAATTCAGAGATGTCTTTGCTTGGTCGTATGATGAAATGCCAAGCATTGACTCGAGTATAGTTGAACATGAAATTAAGATGTATCCAGATGTCAAATCTGTACGACAACGGCTACGACAGGTGCACCCCAAGAAAGCTACTGCCATCAAGGTAGAAGTTGACAAACTTCTCCATGCTAGTTTTATTTACCCGGTTCCTCTAACCGATTGGGTATCGAATATTGTTCCTGTAATGAAAAAAACAAGGAACGATTAGAGTTTGCATCAATTATAGGGATGTAAATCAAGCTTGTCCAAAAGACAACTACCCTACACCCTTCATTGACCAGATAATTGATGAATACGCCGAATGTGAAATATTTTCATTTATGGATGGATTTTCCGGGTATAATCAAATAAATATTTGCCCACAGGACTAGTCAAAGACTGCATTTATTTATCCTTGGGGCAAATTTGCATATCGCAAGCTACCCTTTGGTTTAAAGAATGCAGGGGCAACATTTCATAGGGAAAAGAATTATGCCTTCCATGACATCAAAAACATCGTTCAACCATATCTTGACGATCTTCCGGCTCATTCGCGAAAGCGGACCGATCATCCACAGCATTTGAGAGCGATATTTCTACGTTGCCGACACTACAAGATACGACTCAATCCACACAAATGTGTGTTCTGTGTCAGTTCTGGTCGTTTACTTGGCTTTCTAGTCTCAAAGGACGGGATTCGTCTCGACCCATGTAAGGTTTAGGAAATCATCAATTTCCCTCCACCTTCAAATTTGCTTCAGATTCAGAAACTCCAAGGTAAAGCAAACTCTCTGAGGAGGTTCATTCCAAATTACACTGAACTTGCTAAAGGTTATACTCGTCTATTGAAAAAATAAGTACCCTTCGTCTAGGATCAGGTTGCGCAAGCTTCCTTTGATGCTTTAAAGGAATCCCTAATAAAAGCATCATTAATGTACGCTCCTTATTATCAAAAATAATTTAACCTGTATCTGGCTGCAGCGGATACGACCATCGCAATGGTTTTAGTTCAAGAAGACAATGGAATTGAACATCCCATATATTATTTAAGTAGAAACTTAAATGATACAGAAATCAAGTACTCCTACGTTGAAAAGCTAGCTCTCACAGCTGTTCAAGCGATACAGAGATTTCGACATTATATCCTCTTTCGAAAAACTATCATTCTGTCAGATTGCAACCCCATGACTTATATATTGTCGCGACAGTTGCTGGGGGGGAAATATTCAAAATGGATAGAAATTCTACAAGAGTTTGATCTGGAATTTATAAAATCCAAATGGAAGAAATCCTTGGTTTTCGCGGAGTTACTATGCAATCTCCCATCATCATCCAACGATGTAACATCAGAAGAAGCAATCGTGGATGAATCTTTGTTTCTGATATCTTCAAGCAATCCATGGTATGGAGACATAATAATCTATCTCCAAACCCAAACATATAGGTCTAATACCTCTCGCTCGGAACAACGACGCATTCGATACCAAGCAAAATACTACATGATCATTGGTGATACACTTTACCGTCGTGGTGTTGATACAGTTCTGAGGAGGTACCTCACCCACGAGGAGGCCGAAAAAGTCCTAAATGATTTCCATTCAGGCATGTGTGGGGGGCATCAATCTAGTTACGCTATGGTGCAAAAGATTTTACAAGCAGGATACTTTTGGCCAAAAATGTTTAAAGATTGCATAACCGCAGTCAGAAGTTGCCATGCATGCCAAATATCTGATCGAAAAACTAGAATACCACCCGCACCTCTGCAACCAGTAGTTGTTGTTGGGCCATTTGCCAAATGGGGCATAGATTTCATGACATGTAACCCCACCTCGGCCGGGGGGCATGGGTATATCATAGTAGCAGTAGACTATTTTACCAAATGGGCTAAGGCGATGCCTACATTAAACAACAGCGGCGAAACAACTACCCTCTTCTTTTTCAATCATGTGGTCTCCAGATTCATCATTCCACAGGCCATAGTCACAGATCATGGATCACATTTTCGCAATCACATGATGGTTGAGTTGGCTGCCAAGTTAGGGTTGTCCCATGACAGCTCTACTCCATATTATCCGCTGGCTAACAGACAAGTTGAGGCAATCAACAAGGTCTTGAAGCGGATGCTACAAAGGATGATTGCAGTCCACAAAAGGAGTTGGCACCTGACCCTGTACTCAGCCTTGTGGGCATACCGAACATCGGTGAGGAATGCAACTGGGTTTACACCCTTTCAATTGTTGTATGGCCTGGAAGCAATCTTACCGGTTCAGTGTGAAATCTCGTCCCTCAAACTCGCAGTCAACCTTCTCCTCGGAACTTTAGAAGAAGAGACTTGTTTCTTGGAACTAATCCAATTGGATGAAACCCATCTTGATGCCACTTTGGCTAATGAAGCCCATAAGAAATGAGTCAAGGCGCAGTTCGACAATAATTTCAAACCCTGTGTCTTCTCAGAAGGTGACCTGGTCTTACTTTACGACCAGGAATCCAACAAATTGGGAGTAGGTAAGTTCAAATCCTTATGGATGGACCCCTATATTGTTAAATTTGTATTAGAAAAAGGAGCCTACGAGTTAGTAGATTATGATGGGATTCCATTGGCGCAACCTCGCAATGGGTTGTACCTTAAGCGTTACTATGCTTGACTCAAGATAGTAACCCCTATGCTTTTGTTACATTTTTGTTTTCGCTAAGGGTAATTGTTTTGGTTAAGTGATCCGCTTTTACATTTGTTGCAGATGTCAGACCTATTGGAATCATTTGTTGGATATGCCGACGGAGCGAGTCGTAGTTCGCGGAACCTATCTTCTACGGCTTGGGCCATCTTCGATCCAAGCGACGAGTTAGTAAGTTTCAGAGGGGTATGTATTGGTCGGTCAACGAACAATATTGTTGAATACAGTGTGTTGATAGAGCTCCTCTCTGATGCCATTATGCGTGGCATACGCCGACTAGTCGTCAGGCTAGACTCACAACTCGTCATCCTACAGCTCATTGGTATCTACTCCGTACGGAATCCAGCTATCTATCGCATGTTCCTAAGGGTCAAGATTTTGGAAAGGCGGTTTGATTCTATTCAATATCAGCATATTTCTAGAAACTTAAACACATTAACAGACTCATTAGCAAATTATGTGTTAGATAGACATTTGCAACATTTATAAAAGAAGCATTTCATCAAATATTTGCATCAAGATCACGTAACTCAACCAAAATAAAGCTCCAAAAATCAAAAATATATATATAACTGTTTATGGTTCATACATAATGTTCTGTAACCAGGACAAAATTGGTCAAATGACCCAAAAGTCAAAATGCTAGGGGGCACCATATTCTAATGATGTTGGTGATAACAAGTCACCGCCTGTGGAATCATGCGTAAAAGCCTAGTCCATCGACTCGACACGCCAGTAGTATGTCGCTGCAACCTTATGGGTAGCTCGTCGGTCCTCCCGTCTAGAATACCAAGAGTGAGGCCATCGACCTAATCCTGCAATGCTGAAAGAGTCTCGGCCACATCAAGGTTGTGAAGGATAGCCCTCCCCATAGCCTCTCCTGCTGGAGCGGCAGCTAGTACTCTCAGACGTACTACTGGCTGAACTGGTCCAATATCTGCATGAGCACATGTGTTTTGGTTAGTCCTGATAGAAGAAAGCACAAGAACATTATAAAAAGAAACGATGAACAGAGATATGGTTAGAGAATTTATCGATAGAACCCCATTGCTCACCAGCCAGCAACACCAAATCCGGGTCACCCCGGAAATCCATACCAGCATATGGATACTCGGAAAAAACCATCTCCTGACGATTGAGCCACTTGAAAAAGGTATCAGAAAAGGAAACCTGGGACTGACCAGCATGTCGGGCCATAAGGTCGACCCATCTCTGCATCTGTGGCACAGTCGGTGGAGGTAAGCCAAGTGAGATGTACTGCGGTTGCATCAGTGGGATCTTTTCTAAGGTGAAAGCGGTCAAAATAGAACCATAGCCAAAGTTCTTCAATTTTCCATTTTTTACCTTGATCAGTTGTTCTTTCATCACAGGGAGTACTACATCACACCAGTTGAGCACCTTTGGTTCAAGGCATTCCAAGGCATACTACATATAGGACTTGTTAGCCAAGTGAGGAGCCGCACTACCAGCCAGTCTAGCAAAAGTGAACAGAATGGTCCTCAAGGACCGGTCATTAACATCTCGGATGTTGATCTTGCCGCCCCTACTCGGCTGAGATCCCTCTCTGCAATACCAGCAAATATAATCTCTCACGGATTCACCCCCACTGGCGGAACCTGATAATGAAAGAGGGGAACCATGCCTCGATAAACCGGTCAAAAAATAGATGTCCACAACAATCAAGGGGATAGATTTGCCTCTGATCTGAAACACCTATTTGGTAGGATCCTATGCATCGAGAAGATATTACAACAAGTTGATTTGTTGCCTCATGCTAGAGATGCGGAAAAAATTGAACAGGCCGCAGTTCTGTAGTGCAGTTACCGTAACCGGATCATGTAAAGCAAGCATGTCCTCTTCTTCATGATCACGTTCTCGCCATGTAACAACCATTTTTCTCTGATAAATCTCTGCAAAACAAGCAAGAGAAGAGTCAGGATCATGATTTGGAAAAAAATAGGCAAAATCCCATGAGAAAACAATGTAAAAATTTCCCTTTTCGCGCCCATCGCACCCCCAGCAGTGTATTGGGTGGGATGCATATTGACTGGCCAATGGCCAAGCCAGTATGCATCGCACCTTTCGATATAGGAAGGGTGCGATGGAGCCAGGGTGAATTTTTCAAACCCTAGAGGCTCAGAAAAACAGGGAAACATGCACAAAATTCAAAAAGGAAGGAATGCAACTGAAGAGCTCAGGTTTAGCTCCTACCTGGTCCAGACGGCGCCGAGAATCGTCCACAGAATCTCCCAAAATCAGCTGGTGAAAATCAAGGGGGAAAAGCACCTCCAAAGCTCCAACAAACCAAAGTTCAAATGAAATGGTAAAATGAGGGGTAAAAACCACTTTTAAATTACTTTTCACGTAATTCAAATAAAATATTAGTGTTTTAACTCATTTTTGAAACATATATTGTACATTTCTAATCGGTTTGATGAAGCAATTGAATAGGAGGTACAACCTTTGAAGGAACAAAGTGATTAACGGTGAAATTAAATCAATGACCATTATCACGAGTAGTTTTTATGTGGTGTTCAAGCTCGTTAAAAATTAAACCTAAGCAATGAGCAAATGTTTCCCCCAATGTTTAAGCTCATTAAAAAATGAACCAATTTCTAGTAAATAACCATTGTGAATGCATTATCATCAGCTTTTGAGCCCTGGTCGTGTTCTCATCATCACCTCCACTCTGTTTTAGTTGATCATTCACCTCCATTTGATTGTTTACCCCTTTTGAGGAATATCTGAGAAGAGTGATCTTGTTAGCCATCCTTGTGACAGTGCCATGATTGGAAAATTCCAAACCTTACCTGGAATCAGCTGCTACCCGAAATTATCGCTCGTTCCTCAAAAGCGAGTCTCCTTTAAGCTCTTTTCACTTGACTCGTAAAATATGAAAATATTACTGAGCGATTGGCCTCTCCATCTCGTTAAAGCGGCCGAAAGTGTTATCCCTCCTCTAGATTTTAATATTTTTGGACTTGAGGGATTATTACACAAAAGATCGAGCACTTGTCTTGTTCGGCTCGTTAAAATTACCAAAAATTCATCCCTTTCGTATACTTAAGGGATTATATCACAAAAAAGGATTATTGTAGTTTCCTTTACGTCCCTTTCAGCCTCTCTAAAATTGAAAAGGACCGAGTTATCTTTGTCGTTAAACTCGTTAAAACCGAATAGCGACAAACTTGTCTATACAGAAAAGAATGAGTTTCACTATCGCTAGGCTTGTTAAAATATAGCGACGGGTTTTCCTGAAGGGAAAATTATAGAACAAGCATATGTTATCCTCCTCAAGCTTGACAAAAATAAAGAGGTACTGGTCAGCAATGACTGGGGAAAAATTGGGAAGAAAACTTGAAGAAACTTTATTAGTAGCAAGTCGCTCTTGAACATGACACTTTCACTCCGCATCCAAGTCGAGTTGGGTTGTTTCGTTCACTGGTCATATCACCATTGGTCCATCACACCATCCATATTTGGGGTTAACGCTACCAATCCATGTCAGTGTCACTGGTATGTTCAAGAGAAGTCGCTCAGAGAATTCACCTGTGTCTCATCCGTTGCAATACATTCACGCTCCATTCTTTCATGACCGCCACCCTGAACCCTGTATCATCATATCGTTTTCACCTCCAAAATCATTTACTCTATTCCGTGTCGTAGATGTGGGATTCATTAAGGCCCTCCTACGGCAAGTCGCTTCTTGTCGACATCATCTCATTATCCAAGAAGTCAACTTAGGAACAACCCTTTCAGTAGTTTGAAGCTTGCATGCCTCAATGGCAAGTTTCTCACTTCCAGCGACAGGTTTACATCAATGGCCTTCGACCGAAAGATTTTGCGTGGTGTTCGACGCCAAGTCCCTTATTCAAACCACGCGAATTGTATTGTAGTAACTTTAGGGTCATCATCATTATCAGTGATTCCTCTCGCATCTGTTAACAGCTTACATCATTGGTTGGTAATCAGGCGATGTCTTTCCATGTTCGACTCCAGAACATCTTTCACATGGATCGACTTGTACTCCGAGTGAATATTGAATGAGTTTGAAGACTGTCAGGCGGAAAGAGTCGATAGTGCGGACACAACCAACCTCCCTAGGAGCCTAAGACTCTAGTGACAAACAAGACAAACAAGAGCAATCCTTCTCTAAACATGCATTTACTATACGAGAAATCAAGTGTTTAGATCCTACCTGTAGTCCAACGCTGTTGTAGCAGTCCAGCCTCGTCGATCCGGATGAGCTCCTCCTTCACTTCGAAACCTGCATTCACTAACAATCAAACGATTAAATAGCACTTGATAATCTCATAAAATAAAACATATTTAACATGTAGACCAAGGAGTACATGAAACAACTCATTAATAACAAGTTATTGAGAAGAATGGACTCATTTGCATTAATAGGAAACAAGAGGAACAATTACAACCTGAGCCTTGGTGTCCCTCCCAGGGTCCATCAAGAGTTCTCCTTTACTTTGACAAAGCTCACCCACTTCCAAATAGAACAAGCAAAGATGGTAATCTCTCCTCACAAGCTTCTAAATGGGAGCCTTAATTCCAGCAGTATCTACCCTTAGAAATGTTTAGCTTTCAACCTCCCCTCCTTCTGGCCCAATGCCTGTATTTATAGTGCTCTAGAGGAAGTTATTCAGGTCCACCATCAATGGGATAAGTCCCTCTTTGGATGGGATAGCTCCCTTATTGATGGGATAAGTTCCTCTTTGGTAGGGATACATGAACCATCTGGAGGCGCTTCATACACGTCAAACATACTTCTAGAAGCCTCTAGAAATGACCACAAGTAACTTTTTTGGAGTGAAACTTGCGCCTTTTGACATTTACAGGGGTACGCACCTACCCCTTTACATACAGAGCGTACAAGTACGTAGTTTTTGTGAACATTAGGTGCGTATACGCAGGTAAGGCCGAGAGAATCTGCGTACCCAGAGATAAACACATTTACTAAGACTTTCTCTCTTTTTGGAGTTTGACATGGAGAGCAGAGGCATAAGACTTGCCCAGGAGGATAGCATGACTGTTGATAGAGCCATACTAACTGTAAATAGCCATGGTGACATTTTTTAGTGTAACAAAGACCTCGGATCTAGTTTCATCCATTCGAGCTGCGGTATATTCAGGAAAATAAAGACATCAAATGTACATTGTTGTTGCACAGATGATCATCTGAATCAAATGATGATGACTCTATCAGAATCATCAGTCTCCTGCATAGATGGTTGTCTGTCTTATGTACATGAAAATGAATTCATAAAGCTGAGCATGGGAATGCCCGCCTCAGCTAGATCATGAAAAATACTATGAAGATAATGTATTGTGTTGTATCTTATTACAGGTCACCTTTCAGCTCGAAAAAACTTCGGATCCTCATGATAAAGCATTTCGCCCGACATCAAAAGATTAACGACCTCATGCTTTAGGGGGCAACTGTTATATAAATTTTTGGGCACTGCAACCCCAATCATACATGTCCATAAACTAAGGGCACCTAAGTCCATAAAAGTGTTGTTCCATACCCTAAAAGAACAAGGTAAGTTGATTATATCATCTCCCAGAAGTTCTCCATAGGAAACTGCTCAGAACTAGTCAAAACTAGACCATACAGGTTGCTCAGTGCTAAGGGTGCGATGCATCCCACCTGCCCAGTGTAAAGGGTGCGATGCATCCCACCTGCCCAGTGTAAAGGGTGTGATGCATACTGAAAATCCCTTCTGTAGGGTGCGATGGGCAAGAGTGGACAAATCGCAGAGACAGTTTGCGAGGTGGATGATCATAGAATCTTCCAGAAACTTCTCCTATGACACTTGCCTCTCTGAATTCGCCCAGGGATGAGTAATAGATCATCAATATCCAAGTAGAATCAAGAACTATCAGAGAGAGGACACTAATTAAAATCCCAAAAGCTTACTCACCCCCCTGCAATCATCTATATATGGATCCCTCATCCCAGAGATCCAGAGGCTGGAATTTTGTATCTTGTAAGGAAGTGTTGTTGGTTTCTTGTTGGAATATCATAGCGTTGGGTGATCTAAGATTTTCATGAGGTGAAGGAAGGGATTTCAAGCTGGAGGATGACGCTACTCAGAACAATTGGTTGTAATCCTCTTTTCTATTCTTGATATTAATAAAGCTATTCAAGTTTTCCTCCACATTCTTGTATGTTTGATGATATATGCATTTGTGTGGTCAATATACATCTGGTCTTATATTGTTTATGATTGTAGATATTTGTTCTTCGATAGTATTATGCTGATTTGATTCCACAGGTGCCCTTTGAAGCCGGGTAGACGAAGGAGAAGCGACAAGGATCTTTCAGAAGGGAGAGGAACCGAGCAAGGAACCAAGCACAAGACTGAGGTTGGTTTCCTTCATTCCAATCTTATCTTCTTCTCATAAAGGAAAACGAAAGTAGTTTTAGTTTGTTTGTTTCTAAGATAGCTACCAGTCTTAGTGGGACTAGCAGCTCCGAGTTGACACTAGATTTCCCGATAACAGATAGGTTATTCATCATTTATCATTGGGATAGTATGTTGAATGATAGAGATGTCGTAAGTCTTAAGTTCATCATAGTTCCAGGCAAAGACACTTTTGTATTGTTTCAGGAGACGAACATACACTAATCTTTATTCAGGGGCTAGGCCAAGACCTAGATTGATATTCTGCGGCTTGGTATCAGTTCCTAGAATTACTAATTCATAGTTCAAAGTTGAACTTTGAAGTTTTGAATTGGTAGATATTTTGAATCGATCTTTCAAATCATATAGGTCTTCTAATTTGACTATTGATTTTGGCATAGCATTATTAGTGCTATCTTGTTGCAATTGTTTATCATGTTGGTCCTCGTCAATTATCTGATTGGTGTAAGATCCTTCTGATGTGAGGAAGCTTACAATATCAGGATCATCGTTGAAAATTCTCCAAATGGTAATGTTATCAGGAATCAAGGGTCTAAAGATTAATTCGATTGAGAATCTGTCTGGGCTATAGTCTTCTGAGGGAATGAGCTTGGAAGCTACGTTTTCCAAGAGGTTAGCACTAGCATTTTGGAGTCTGGGAATTGATGAAATATTGAATGCTATAAAATGTTCAGTCAGATCTTGTACTAAAGATTGATAATGCTTTAAGTGACATGATAGACAATGTATAGTATTTCGTACCTATCTGATAACAATTTTAGAATCTCTGAAAACTTGTAGATATTTGATACCTAATCTGATTGCTTTGTATAATCCTTGTACTAAGGCTTCATACTCTGCAGTATTACTGGTGCAATCAAACTCGATTATACAAGTTAGCATAGTTTTATTTCCCTCTAGACTGATTAATACGCATCCTACTCCTACTCCATCGTTAGACTTAGAACCGTCAAAAAATAACTTCCAAAATAAATATTTATTTACAAGATTATCTACGAAATCAACACATTTAGAACTATCTGTTTGAGAAAAAATTTCTACTTGAGATAAAACAGAATTTTCTAAGTAAGGTGAGGTATGAGCATTAAAATTTCCTAAGAAAGAATCAACAGAATAGTTGCCAATTATATTGTTGTTGTATGCTACAGGTTCATTTTCTCCTTCCAATTCTGTTACTATGTATTTTTGATGTCTTTCTCGCTCAACCTTTATCTGATTTGGTTTACCATTGTAAGGGAGCCACATATGTGACCAATCGGTTGCAAAGTATCCATGAAGTTTTTTAGGCAAATCTCTGCTAAGAATTAGGCCATAAAATTTTGGAATGTCTGCAACTAAAATATCGATAACTTGGCATACCTTTGGGTTAGATGATAGCCTTATGGTAACCTGATTTAGTTCACCGATCACTTCAACCTATGACCAGTCCAGCTGAACTATGCGCACCGTAGATTTTTGAGGTTGAACGTTCAGCTTTGCACATATTGATTTATGTAAGATATTAGATGAAGCCCTTGAATCCACTAAACAATTATCCAAATTTTGTTGAATAAATGGGGGAGTATGAGATCTTGACCTTCCTCCAATTAGAGCGATATAGTTTGGATCAACTTTATTAGTCACATTAGTTGGAGGTCTTCCCATCTCGTGAGAAGCTTGCAAGATTATAGCAGTGGGCAGAGGTGCAACTGGTATTGCTTGTAACTCTTTCAAAAGTATCTTTTGCTGATGTTTTAACTTGCTCAACTCATAAAAAGTAATGTTAACCCTAGTCTTCTTCATGTCTTCTATGATATTATACTCCATCTCATCAGAAACAATCAATGTTTTAGATGGAGTTGGTGAATCTGTTTGGACTGGGCTTGTTTGAGTCGCTTTGGGTGATGTTTTCTTAGCTGTGACTTTATCGTTAGTCATTGAGATTGCACTCTTTGGCTTAGGAGTAGGTTGAGGAAGATCGAGTTGATTTCTACTTCTAGTACTGACCGAGCCTCTTGATCCTCTTCATCTAGGAGGATGAAATCCCACATTCCTTGTACTTATACAACTTCTTCTTCATCGGTACGTTCTTCATTAGAAACTTCCTCTTCTTCTTCTTCTGATCCAGCATTTGTAATAGCATTGGGAGGCTTTGAATCAATTGAAGGATTTCTTCTATAAGGCTTGTAAGGCTTTTTAGAAGAAGTCTCTGCTACTTGTTTCTTAATATCAACCATTTCGTTAGACATGGTTTTCAAAACTTTCTGCAATCCTTCTAGATCGAATGGGTCTTCCGATTGTTTTTTCTTTGGATCTTCTTTAAAAGTAACCTTCTTAGATTTTCGTTCATCAACAACGTTTTTTTTTCTAAGGCTATGATACATTTCTCTACCGCTATTGCTTCCTTCATATTGTCAACTAAAGTTGTTTTGTTAGCCCTATCTACGAAGATTGCTATGTTTGATGGTAGAGCATATATGTACCATTCACTTTGAACTTCTTCACTAGGCTTGGGAGCGGTAGGAATTTTATTCAGCGGTTTATTGAAACGTGAGTTAAAATCTTTGATAGGTCCCTTGAATCAGCCCTAAGGTTAGACAGGTCATTGATAAGTGTCGCAATAGACCTGTCATCATTGAACTTAGTCAAGAATTGTTCTTGGAAAATATCCCAACTAGTAATAGATCCGGATGGTAATGAGAAATACCATGATCTGGCTGCTCCTTGCAAAGTGTAAGGAAAGAGCCGGACAATAGTGTCTTCATTAGTAACCCCATTGAGATTTATAGATAACATAAAGTTGTTTATATGTTCTTCTGCTAGTATGCCTGCTTCAGGATTAAACTTAGGCAGCCATTTTTCAGGATGGACTAGTATTTGACTCAAGGGTGCTGGGATTAAGACTGCCCCTGGGTTATTCCATGGAGATTGGGCCATCGTTGAACTACTAACATAGGAAAGCACAGAAGATGTTCCTCGCAGTTGGGAAGATGAGGATATTACAGTTCCAGATGATTGAGAAGGAGATGTTGAAGTTCCAGTGGTCTGGTGGACAATAATCTGAAGCGAAAGGGTGGATGATTGACTTCACAGTGGAGAGGTTGAGATGGATGATGATGACGAAAGAGTCTTGCTATTATACCCTTTAGGTGATTTCCTTTCTCTCTTCCTTGTAGGTAGAGGTAACTCAGTTGGTTCAATACCAAACTTTTCACTCTTCAATATGGTAAGAGGATGAGAAGGGTTATATTGGGAAGTCACACTACCTTGAGATATTTCATATTTTTCAGGTGATATAGAAAATAGTTGAAGTTTATGAATCAAAGATTCAACTTCAGGAGGTTCAATAGTAGATTTCTCTGAAATGTTCGGGTTTGTGGCAGGGGTTGTTTTATCGACTTCTTGTTCAAGATTTAAATATTATAAATGCGATGGAGAAGTCGAGGGAGATGGTGAGGGTGATTTACTCTCATAATGGTATTTAGATTTAAATTTACTTGCCATTCACAGTTCGGGGCCCTCCTTCTAGCGCCAAATATTTTGAAGCCCCGAAAATCAGGTCTACAACAAGGGGGATACCCACCCAGTCTGGACCTTGGTTAGTAGCTCCTTTTTTGTTTGGTATAGTGGGTTTGACTAGGGATATGGGACCATTTTTCCATTTTGTGTGTGTGTGTGTGTGTTGATAATTGATATTTCTTTCTAATAATTTCTAAGTAAAATGCTTTTATTCTAAATCTAATTTATCAACATGCAATTGTATTCTAATGAATATAAATATCTAATTCTAAAACTAACCTGGGATTTAATCTTTCGGTTATGCGATCTAAAATAATTTCAAACAGCAATTGGTAATAAAAATCATTCAACTGCTATGAGAAAAGAATTCAATAAAGATAAACCATTTCGTATAAAAAGTTAGACGAAACAATTGTGAAAAACATATCGCATAATAAGTTACTCATATATTAAGCATAAATAAATAGCTATCACCGTACAGAAGTGCCAAATGATAATTCAAGCATTCAAGCATTCATATATAAATAACTGAACTTGAATATCGCCTCAACGCATAAGCAAAAAAATTTAAGAGATAAAAGTACCATTTATAATGAGTTCTGCTCATAAGCTTCAGCGATAATGATCTATCTCTTCTTAGTCTAACATCCACTAAGAGTACAACATCAGTTTTAGATATTAAACACAGATATCAATAAATCCTATTCCATTCATTCATCAAAACCTCCTCGGAGGGCACAAAAGTGCATGTTCTGAGGACAAGTTTTTGACAAATTTCATGACCCTTCTCTAAATGCATGAGAAGGGTTTAAATACTACTAACTAAATCTAAAAATAATTTATTACAAAAATGTAGGATGCGGTTTAAATGATCATCCTCATTTTAGGCAAAAATAAAGCAAAATTTAAAACTAAAACTAAATCTAAAACTAAAATTGGCAACTAACTATCTATGTATCTGTTTCTTGTAGTTGCAAGTGTCCAGCATTTGCTTGAGGAGATTTGGTTGGCTGACCTCTGACTTTATCTGTCCTGCAAAAATGGAATCGGCAAGTGCTGGCTCCATCTTCTCAGCAGAATTAATGATACATTTGAGATTCATGCACTGGTTGTGTGGTTTTACCATGTACGTCCAGTAAGAACCCCAATTCAACTTGGTTAACCTTTTGATGGACTATGCTCTTTCTTGAGCCTTTTGTCTCCAGCTTGTCTATAGATGTTGTACATTTGGTAGAAATTTGCATACCACTTGAGGATATCCCTAATAAATGCCACTAGTTTTTAGAGTTCAGGTTTTACCTTTCACCTTTAGCACTTTTTCTTACAAATTTCAAGGCTTATAGGAGACTGAGCAATTAGAGGCTTTCCTTCTCAAGGGGTTTTTCCTGGCGATACGCGATTAGCGCTAGGCACTAATCATGCATCAGAAACTGCCTTCGTTTCTCGATACAGGCTTCCCTAGTGCTATTTTTCGCCTCTTGCACGCTTTTTGTTAAAGGATATAAACCTTAAATTTTGTGGAAATAATGACTCTGTCAGTTCTTGGTTCTGAGTTTTAAATTCTCTATCCGTGATATCAACACTATCCAGTACCCATTTGACCATGTCCATGTATGGAATAATTTTGGGCCTCGCCGCTATCCGGTGCAAGAACGAACATGCTAGTTCTGTAATCGATGCCTTAGACGACCCGTGTGAATCTGCAGTCATTGTAACCTCCATTACTCTAGGGTTTTCTTCCTCGAGTAGGCTGTGCATGCTTTCCAAGTAGTAACACCAGCATCTCTATTATAGGTGGTGTCTGTGTACAAGGGTGTCATTTCTTTATCTTCAGAACTCGGAGCTTTACCCTTCTTTCCCATAATATTCTGAACACTGCTATGTATACTTCTCTGCTCTTCGTTCCTGCAGTTTACAAATGAGGTAAGAGTAATGATAAGAAAAAGGTGACGAGAAAGCCTTCAATGTTGAAATATTATAAAATATATCACCCTACGTGAAATGACCCTTCGATCAGATAAAAACCTATTTCATTAATGATTACCAACTAACTCATTCATTAACATTAATGCGAATAACTGGGCATTGGTTTATGGAGAAAACTTTTTCGAACGACGAGCCCTGAAGATCTGTGATAAGGTAATTTTGCGACTTGTTTCGCAATATCGCAGTTCGCAATATCGCAAATCGCAATATCGCGGATTGCAATATCACTAATCCGTTGCATGTGGCAATCATCTATTACAATGTGTTTTCTACGAAATGCGATTTTCGAGATGTGTCGTCGCATATCGGCGGTTTGAGGCATTTCACCTTAAGTGATATTTGAGGCATGCGATGCGATGAGTGTCTTTTAGTGCATGATTTCGCATCGGGATTTCGTAATCTTAGGATTCCGCTTGTATGAAGGCATCCATTACCTTTTTGCAATGCGACGCTCTTTATTGAGAGAGTGGTTTTATTCGAACTTTATCATAAAACTTAAGTCTTTTTAGATTTTTTCGGGTATTCTCCTAAGTTTATGATAGTAAGTTTTATTCAAAAAGGGAATACAAGCACTAACATATTTTTTAAATTTTTTGAATAAGGGTCCCATATTATTTAGTATTAGTGATAAAACTAAATAAGAAGGGGGTTGTTGCTGGCCACAACAGATCCATATGTCTGATTGTACTATATCTACCATCAGTGCCTTGCACTGCTCTACTCTGCTCTAATCTGTTGAGCTCTGCTCTGTTGAACCATGAAGAAGAAGAATTGATCGAGAATGTCTCATACCATTCTCTACTGACCCGAAGTCAGTTTCATCTGAAGAGAGTGTGTCACATCACCCTTACTGACCCGAAGTCAGTTTTATTGATCTCAGATCAATATCACAAGAGAGTGTCTCAAACCACTCATACGAATCCCAAATTAGTTTCATTGATCCCAGATCAATGTCACAAGAGAGTGTCTCAAACCACTCATACTGATCCAAAATCAGTTTCATTGATCCCAGATCAATGTCACAAGAGAGTGTCTCAAACCACTCATACTGATCCTAGATCCATTTCATTGATCCCTGATCAATGGAGGTCATCCTAGCATAGCGAGTATGGTAGATACAGTGATGCATCCATCGATAGTACTACTATGGTCCCTATCCTCATTTCCCTGCTCATTGATCAGATGAGAGGTACTTCCCATGAGTCCCGGACTGCATGGGTAGGATGCCTCGACAGGAGAACTAATCATCCTATCCACAGGAGAATGAATCATCCTATCAGTGGATGCCATGGAGAACTAATCATCCTGGCCCACAGTAGAACTAATCATCCTGTTCCACAATCGCCACAGAGAACAAATCATCCTGGCCCAAAGGAGAACTAATCAACCTGTTCCACAGTCTCCATAGAGAACAAATCGTCCTGGCACACGGGAGAACTAATCATCTTGTTCAATAGTCACCATGAAGAACATATCACCCTAGCCCACAGGAGAACTAATCATCCTGTTCCACAGTCGCCACATAGAACAAATCATCCTGGCCCACAGGAGAACTAATCATCATGTTCCACAGTTGCCATGGGAGAATTAATCATCCCATCCCATAGAAGAACTAATCATCATGTTAATAGCGCACCACCAAGGGAGGGTGAGTCACCCTGTGGTCATATGTTGCTCCAGTAAGTACCTCAAGCCCCCCAGAGCTCCCAGATCTCAATGCATGCAACATGCAGGACCCTTATAAGAAGGTCTCTCAATGACTCCAAGTTGTTCGAAAAGTCAATATTTGACCTTTCCCCGAGGCTTTGACAAAATTTTTGTGACCTGTACAGCAGTCTTAATGCGATGGAGCCTCCTCGCTCATCAACTTACCATATCGCAGATAAGGAAGTATCTAATATCTATTTGCTGGAGCAATCATCAAATACAAGATTCCTCAATAATCGAATCCCCCCTCTAGTTGTCACAGAGAATCACAGTGGTATTCATCATGTGTAAAAACAGCTCACTTAAAAGCTTTTGCAACCATGCAGCTTTAGACGAGATCATACTCGTAGCTATGCATTCGGTCTCGGCGGTGCTTATAGCAACCGACTTCCACTTCCTACTCATCCATGATATCAAAGCAAAATCCAAAGAGAACCAACACTAATAAGTTCTCTAGTGATCCTCCACACTTCCTGCCCACTTAGCATTCGAATAATCATGCAGTTTCATATTTTCAGAAGTGTATCTCTATCCATGAGAGATTGTGCCCTGAAGATATCTCAGAAGATTCTTGGCACCAATCCAGTGAGGCTCAACCAAATATGAGCTCACCATGCTAATTGAAAAACATATGTCTGGACGGAAGTTCACCAAGAACATCAACGAGAATGAGTTTATGAAACTCAAAGGCATTTCCCAAATCTAGTCTGACATCACTACCATATAACTTTTGAAAGTTAAGATCCTCGAGGTAGTCACAGGCTTGCAATTTATCATTCCACATCCGGAATCCAACTCCCTCTTACTTCTGCAAATGAGAGGGTCTGCACCTGTCAGAAATAGGTCGTCCTCATAAGGTGTCGGTATGAGAGGTCTATCATCCACAACCTTCGGGTAATGGTTTGGATCGGTTTCACTCCTAGTGAATCTCAGCTTCATCAGAAATCTATAAATCTTGTAATACTACGCCCGAGGCGTTTTGCTTCAAGCTATAGAGGGCTTTCTTCCACCTGTATACATGAGATTCCCTATCATGAATATCAAAATCCTCGGGTTGTTCCAAACTTGTGGACCTGCTGCATGAGGGGAATGGTCCCCTTATAAGATTTTCCTTCGGTACATCTCAGACATTTACCTTCATGCTCTACTTGAATTCAGACATCCCTATCACCATTTGACTCACATTAGGTAGGGCCCCATAGGTAGACCTTCAGTGTTATAGAAGTGATATGTCAATTGACATGATCCCCAATGGACCATCCTACAACTTGATATAAATTGCCAACCCTGAACCGCATCTTTGAAAATTATATTTTTTAACACGTACCTTTCCATCGATGAATGCCACCCTAAAACCTTTGACTTCCATTTCCAAGATGGACACCAGGTTCTTCTTGCGATCAGGTACATAAAAGAGATTATGTAAATTAATCGAGTTACCCTTATTCAATTGAGAGTTAACATTCCCTACACCCTTTCTCGGATAGGTGGCACCGGCTCGAAGTATAATCCCACGATTGTTTCCATCTCCACTAAATTAGAGAGTGCACCCATCTATCCGATGAAGTGACTTGAAGCACTACAATCTATAAGCCAGATTCCCAAAGAATCTGAAGGAGAGGGCTAATACAAGATAACACTTATTCATCGTATCAAAAACAACATTTGATTCTTCATACCTTGGGTTCCTTTCTTTCTATGAAGAGACTGCCATTTCCTTGATGACCTGCATTACCTGTCATTCCTTTGATCATTGAATATGTCCCTAGAATGATTGTTATCATCATCAAGTGATGTGTCCCTGTCATTCAAACACTCCCTCGCATAATGGTCGAACTAGTTATCTGCCTTTCCTTCCACACTGAGATCTGGTCTTCCAATAAAGTGATCTTTAGTTAAGCCATATTCTGTTGTGCCATTCTGATAATATTCTCTGCTTCAACTTCACCCTTGGTGAATTTGAAGAGGGATGAGGAATCCACTGATCCTTTTGTCCTTTCCCAACTATATTTGATGATTGTTATTTCACTCTTGCTCGGGCATTGTCTTCACCTCAACTCTGATACCATGTTAATTTTAGGTATGTTCTATGCTTAGAGCAATTTATTTCAATTTTCACAGTTAGCTCCATATCTTTTCTAGATTAGCAATCACATCAGCATTAAAGTAAACTGCAAATACAACATAAACATAAATCGCAGAAGACAAGTAGAGAGAGGAAGAGATCCCAATTGTGTTGAAATGACTTGAAGGCCACCTCTATTTATACTAAAACGTTGCACACATGTGGGGTTTATTTGGTCGCTGGCCTACCTTGACGAATTGTCTTATAACGCAAATAAATTCATAACTTCATGAATACTTATCGGAATCGGATGATCTTTAGATCAATCCTACACCTATCGATGAGAGGGATCCAAGAAAAATATCAGTTGCCATAAATAAGATGACCCACATGGAGTTTGGCCCTAGTTGTGAATTTTAACAATGTAGGTGTAAAAGCAGAGTTCGAAAAAGATACCTGCAATATGGTTCGGGGTTCACTAGTATTGATGTGAGGAGTTCAGATTGGAACTCTGTACAAGATTCAAGGTAGCACTGTTATTGATGGGTGCAACAGTTCTATGGTTCCTAAAAGTGGAGCAGAAAATCTAGTGGTCTCTAGAGAAAAGACCATGCTATGGCATCAAAGGCTTGGACATATTGGAGAGAAGGGCCTTCGAATACTTCATGGTAATGGTATGGTAGAAGGTATTTCTAATTCTATTTGCATTTTGATTTATTTTAAAATTGTGTATATGAGAAGCACAATAGGTTGAGTTCCCCCTCTAATGCTAAGAGGGTGAAACGAATATTACAGCTTGTGCACAGTGATGTGTTTAGACTTGTGTAGGTTCCATCACTAGGTAATTCTATGTACTATGTATCATTTATAGATGAATTCTCAAGGAATACATGGATATATTTCCTCAAGAAGAAATGTTAAGTCTTTGATAGGTTTAAAGAATTTAAGGCTCTGGTGGAAAACCAGACAGAGAAGAAGATAACGGTGTTAAGGACAGGTAACGATGGAGAGTTTTGCAAGAAGGAATTTGAATAGTTTTGTAAGAAGTGTGGTATAGCATGACAGAAGACTACTCCATACACACCTAAGAAAAATGGAGTTGAAGAAATAATGAACATGAAATTAATGGAAAAGGAAAGAAGCATTCTCAGTGGTTTCAGGTTAGGACAGGAATTCTAGGCAGAGGTGGTGGAGATTATGTTACTTGGTCAACAGATCACCTTCATTAGCATTGGAGGATAAGACTCTACAAGAGGTATGGAGTGGTAAGAAACCTTCTCTTTCACATCTGAGGGTATTTGGATGTGATGCATATGTACATGTTCCAAAGGAGAAAAAAACAAAGTTCGATAGTAAATCTGAAGGTGCATCTTTATTGGGTATAAGGATGGTTTAAAAGGTTATAAGCTTTGGAACCCAGAAACAAGGAAGGTTGTGTACAACTGAGATGTAGTGTTTATAGAGGTGAAAGATGTTATTAAACATGAATTCCTACTAAATGAACCTAAGAAGATAGAGTTTGATCTAAAGGAGGAAGAATCAGACTCTACGATAGAAGAGGAATCAGAAGATGAAGAGCCACAAACTCCATTTGTGAAAAGATTAGTTCGAGAAAGAAGGAAGCCAGAAAGGTATAGTCCATCTACTTTCTATTCAAATTTTTCTTTATCTATTTTTTATGATGATCCCAAAACTGCGAGGGAAGTAGTAGATTCAAAGGATGGAAAACTCTGGAAAGAGGCCATGGTTGATGAAATGTCATCTTTGCACAAAATTGAGGCTTGGGATCTGGTCGAGTTGTCGGCTGGAAGGAAACCCATTGGTAGAAAACAAGTGTTTAAGAAGAAGATGAATGTAGAAGGAAAGGTGGAGAAACAAAAAGCTCAGTTGGTAGCAAAAGGTTATTCCCAGGTGGCGGGAATTTATTTTGGTGATATGTTTTCTCATATTGCCAAGGTAGCTTCTATTAGATTATTTTTATCTCTTTTTGTTGCTTTTGATTTTTAGGTAGAACAGATGGATGTGAAGACAACATTTCTTCACGGGGATCTGGAAGAAGAGATCTACATGAAGTAATCTGAAGGCTTTGTGGTGAAGGGTAAGAAATAACTAGTATGCAAGTTAAATAAGTCTTTGTATGGATTAAAACAGTCACCAAGGATGTGGTATCATAAATTTGATACATTTATATGGGGACTTCGCTTCACAATAAGCAAAGCATATCACTATGTGTATTTTAAATTAATTGGTGATAGTGTTATTTACCTGGTCTTGTATGTGGATGGTATGTTGTTGGTTGGAAATGACAAAGAAATTATTCAGGATTTGAAGACCCAATTGTCCTCCAAATTAGACATGAAAGATCTTGGTGTTGCCGACTATATTTTGGGCATGGAAATTAAATGAGATTTAGAAAAGAGGAAGCTCTCGTTAAACCAGAGGAAGTATGTCGATACAATATTGCAGAGGTTTAATTTGTAGGATAGTAAACCAGTGAAGGTTCCTATTCCTGTAGGTGTAAATTTATCTATTGAACATTGCCCCAAGACATAAGAAGAGGAAGAGGACATGTCTCGTGTTCCATATGCAAGTGTAGTTGGTAGCCTGATGTATGCAATGGTATGTACTAGACCAGGCATTGCACATGAAGTGGGAGTATTGAGAATATTAGTGTCAAAACCAGGGAAGGAGAATTGGACAACAGTGAAGTAGGTTTTTATGTTTTTGCATGGCACTAGTGATTATGGTTTGTGATACCAAGGAAGACCAAGATTGGAGAGGGTTTTGGAAATCCATGGCTTTGTTGATGTAGACTAGGCTGGAGATCTAGATCAGAGAAGATCTACAAGTGGGTATGTGTTTAACCTATTTTGAGCTGCAGTCATTTAGATGAGTAAGAGACAGTCTGTAGTGGCCCTTTCAACTACGGACGCAGAATACATGGCAGCCACTCATGCAAGCAAGGAAGCAGTTTGTTTGCAGAGATTGTGTTCAAGTGTGGGGTTAGTACATTGAGCTATAAGGATAGACTGTGACAGCCAAAGTGAAATTTTCTTGACAAATAACCTTGTTTATCATTCCAAGACAAATCACATTAATGTTCAGTACCACTTTGTGAGGGATGTGGTTGAGGACAAAAAGGTTTTGATGGCAAATGTGGACACCTTGAAGAATACTACAAATGTATTGACAAAGTTTGTGAGCACTGAGAAATTGTCTTGGTGTTGAGAAACAACGTTGCAAGGCTGGATCAATGACTAAGCTCTCATGTGGCTCCCTATGGAAAGAAAACAACAAGTGGGAAAATGTTGGGTGTGTGTTATATTCTTTCCACGACAACCCCACGTGCAGGGGGGTCACAGGGGGGGCAGTTTCCCCCTTTTACGTTGTGTCGGGTGCAGCAGGGGGGTGACAGGGGGGGTGGCTACCCCCCTGAAGGGGGGTATGCAAGGGGCAGTAGCCCCCCTGCACAGGGTCTGGGGCAGAGCGCCAAGAAAAAATTAAACCCTATATTAGGTGGTCGGACCTACCTATGGTTTTGTGCATGGATTTCGCACATGGTTTTGGTCATGATGGTTTTTTGTCCATGGTATTTTGTAGATCCGGTCAAGGGAATTATGGTTATGTGATAATCCAGGGTTAATGGATTGGAGTTTATGGATGCTTCGACATGTATATATATGTATTGTAACATTGAAAGGAATATAATGAAAAATCAATCTGGTAGTCCTGATTTTGGGGTCTAGGGAAAATCTCTATGTATATTTGTTTTATGTTTTATGCTCTCGCCATTGTTTATTTTCTGTTTTTAGAATTCGTATGCAGGTAATTTATGTATGGGGTTAAACCCTACAATGATGATAACTCTGATGAAATGGTTGGAAGCCACGAATATTTTCTAATGACAAAAATAAAAGAGATCTCTCTTAGATTAAGAGGGAGTCTAGATAAAGATATGCTCCTTGGTTAAGTGAGAGAGCATATCTTGGTTTTGATTGAAGAATGAATTTCGGAGGATATGTTGTTGCATGGGAAGTAGGAAAGGTAAGTGTATGATTGAGGAATATTCTATCAGATATTTGGTTGATAGTCCTACTATGAAAAGTTGAGAAGCAACATCAGGTTGTCTGGAAGACCCCTAAGGTTTGTATTTGATTATGTACATATTAAAGTATCTTATTGATTGGGGTTGTGTTTGTATAGGTGAATTTCTTGAAGGTGTTGATAGCATTTTGTTTACCAATCAATTTGATTAGGAGATATTGGTTATCCTTGATCTCCTGGATCTAGGAGTTTGATACTTTGCGAGTGAAGAATTACTTGGAAGGCCATCTGGCCGAAACTTTGTGTTGATGTCTAGGTCCCAAAGTTGGAAAAGGTTGTGTTAATTATAGAGCTTTGTTTTTGGATACACATCTGGATCTTTGGGTTGGTGGTTAACAAGTAAGCATTATGGTACCTAAAGAGGAGGAAATCTTGAGTCTATATTATTCTCACATGGATATATTTCCCTAGTCATGAATCTAGTCCCTGGAATTGTGGTGACTAAATTTTTGAGAGACCAATGAATAGATTGCCTTGATCAAGAATCTAGTCCATGGCATTGCAATGCCTAAAGTTCTTTATAGTTCATATAGTTGAGATCTTTCTTGTACTTGTATATAATGAACACCTCCCTAGTTAAGAGGGAGTGTTTTAAAATGTAACTAGGTTCGGTCTTCATTAAATGTATTTGAGTCATCTTGTAATGTACTTGTCACAAGAATAATGAAAATAATTTTAATTATTATTATTGTAACTTATTAAAGTATGGGTTTCATGCTTGGGTCAACATGTTTTAGGTCAAAGTCCCTGTTAAGGACTTCTACTATTTATTCTGAGCCAATAGAGTCATTGTACTTTTAAAGAGACCCTTATTTGGTTTTTGAATCATTGAAAAAGGTTTAGTATTGAGTCAAATATACTTTATGTATCCTCCACATCAAGTCGACCTAGAAGAGATCAGGTCGGCCTAAGGACATCAATTCGACCTCACTTGAAGTCGATAAATAGAAGCAAGTTGAATTCATTTGGAGCATATCATCTCAAGAAAGTTCGATATCTCTAAGGAAGCCAGAGAAGTGCGAAGTGTGTCTAAGGAAGCCAAAAATAACTGTGAGTTTGGTGGAGTATAAGGAGAATAAGAAAAAAAAATGGTGCCTCTCTCTCTTTGTTTCATGCTATAGTTTGGGAAATTGAAGTCTTCCAAGTTTCGTTGATGTCAGAAGCTACCTGATGATGAAAGTGGCATGATTCCAGAAGCTACTACATAGTTGAATTTGTTGGAAGATAGGTCGAAGATCTGGGAGGCTAACTTGGTGTGGAGGGAAGGTCTGGTCTTTGTCTAGGGTGAAGAGTCTCAAAGGATACCATTGAAAGGAAGAGAATTTTGACTAGGTTTTCCCCTCGAGGGGGGTTTTTCCCTGGCATAGTTCCTATATCTGGTGTCCATTGTTTTATGTTCTTTTGCTTTGGTAATTTCTTGATGAACTAAAAAGAAGATATAAAGAAAACCTACCAAGAAGTCAATAACAACACAAGTAATTATCAAGTATAATAAAATCTTTCTACCTTTCTGATCTTCTAATAGCATGTTTCCAAACAACACCAAAAGAGCCCCATGTTTTTACAGTAAAGACTAAAGAGAATATTTCAATATCTCAAGGAAATAATAGATTTTGGCCTATGGTATCCAAAAGGAAATTATTTAACTATTACAGCTTATACATAAGAAAATTAGGCAGGTAGTGTTGATGATCGTAAAAACACCAATGGAGCAGATTTTTATCTAGGTCGTTGTCTTGCTTCTTGGTGGAGCAAGAAGTAGTTTTAAGTATTCTTATCCATAGCGGAAGTCGAATATATAGAAGTGGCAGAATATTGTACTCAGATCCTATATATGAAACAAAGGTTGCAGGATCTTCAGGTCATGTTTGATGAGCCCATTCTGATATTTTATAACAACACCAGTGCCATAAACATCTACAAAAATCTTGTCATGCATTCGAAAATGAAACACATTCCTATCAGATATCACTTTTTTCGAGAACATATTACAGAGAGGAACATCAAAGTGGAATATATTGGGAGAAAGGAACAAATAAATGACATGATCACCAAATCATTATCGTGTGAGACATTTGAGTATCTTCGACATATATTGGGGATTCTCCTGAGTTCACATTGAAATGTTCTTTATTCATCCCAACAAATAGGGGGAGCAAAGTCAACTTACAAGTTCACAACAATAGGCTAATTGTTAATGGAATTCACCCTTTTCCATTGATGTCAAAGGAGGAGAGAAAGTAGATCAGGAATATCAAAGGCATGGAGTCAGGGGGAGCAGTGATCATAAGGGGAGAATGTGTGTTTCCATCAATACCAAAGGAGGAGAATGTTGAAATGTGATTTTCATTGATGTCAACCCAAGCAACACTAGAAGATACCCCACATTTTGTCAGCGAAAATGACATGGAAATTTGATTGTTAAAGTTTGGACCATTCTTGTTGGATTACCCTCATTAAGTTGATTTTGGTGGTATGTGGCATGCCATGTGGTCCTTCACAATTTGTGAGTTATGCCATTTTGAAGATAAAGTACCCGAGTTGTTGGTAAAAACCCCAAAAGATGATGATGTGGCACTCTATCATTGGTCAAATCATGAAGATGGGATTTTCATCAAAAATTTCTTGGTCAAACAAGTTCACAATAGGTCTCAACATTTTTTCTTGAATTATCAAATCATGAAAGGGGTCTTTCTTCAAAGAAAAATTAAAACCCCAACTCCAAAAAGGATATCGGCCTCATTTCTTGGGTTTCAAGTTTTTTTAAATTCAAATTTTAAATTGTGTTTCCCCTCCAAAATTGCAAATTGGCTAGTCCCCAAGAGCCCCTCCAAAATCTATAAAGGGAGGCATATACATCACCTTCAATGCATGATCTTTGAATGAATGTCATCTGAAACTATGCTCTAAAATACATTTTCGTCCCTATGGTATAAGGTTGTATCTAAAGAGAAGCTCTAATATCTAGAACTGTGAGATTTTTTTATGGTTTGTTTTATGGGTATAAGGGAATCATTGGGACTATTCTATTACAAGTGAAGGATCATCTTTCAGCCCTAATTAGAGCACCATTCACTTAGGTTCAATGGAGCACCCATTCATCCCTTGTGTTGTGCTTATACAGTGAGGAACCTCAACTCGATTACCTGAATTAATTTGTGGATCCTTGATGATGGTTAAGGTACGATATGAGCAAAATGAGATGAGATTTTGATAACCCTAATCTATGCATATGAATTCTAGAAAGTGATATGATACTACATCTTATGCTTGTCCATAGAGAGCATAACTGAAATTAGTTGAAATATATTTCATCAATTCTACAAATATCGGCCCTGAAGCAAATATCATATTGAACAGTCTAGTGAAGTAATTCTTTTGCTACAAGGTCATAAGGAGTTTGGTTTAAGGCATCAAATATCTCTCTTTTGACCTTTCTCTATATCATTATCACAGAAAATTTTGCGAGGAAAAAAAGAAGAATAACCTCATCTCTCTTACAGACTACTCTTATGGGCATTCACATATTTCCATCTACATTCATATCTATTTATGAAGCTTGGTTTTGAAATTAGAAAGGTGCCAGAAGTTGAATTGAAGGGTCATCTAACCATCAAGGCATTTTTTTGAAATTAATAAAGAAGTTTTGTCCCCGTTAAAGAAGTATGTCTATGCCTTGGATCTCAAGCTTGTCTTTTATATATACTTGTTTTGTGCCTGCCAAAAGAAGTCGACTATAACAGAAAGTTCTAAGTTGTTTCACTACAATTATGTCCTTTTATTCCAATATGACTTGATAAGAAGACAAAAGTATGTCTTACATTTCTTGAACATTTCTAAATATGAATCATCTACAAGAAAAAAACACATAAATCTATGGTTAGAGTTTCATACTTTCAGTAGTAAGTAGTTGAGTTGTATCATCATTTTTAATATAGTAGTGCCTTCATTGTCGTAGCAATGCTCTATTTTCTGTAGTAGCAGTAAGTGGTTTGACAGCAGTGGTATTGAGTCATTGATCAGTTGAATGAAGAGTTTCATAGTAGTCTTATTTTTCATCTTATGATAGAAGTATGGTTCAGTGGCTTATATAGCACAGTGAGAGGTTCATATTTGAACATTTTGGATAAGAGTTTCACTAGTTTGTAATAAATACTTGTGTCATTAATCATATTGCAACAGTCTAGACATCTTGCGGAAAGCAGCAATTGAGCTTCTAGAATAAGGGTTTTGAAATTGTATAACTGTACAGGCTATCATAATTGAAGTTTTAAGTGGGTCATCTTCCCTACATAGGAACCCACATAGTTGGCATAGGTCTATTCATTGTAAGTGGGTCATTGTCCCTAGTACAGGAGGCCAAAATTTGTGTCAAATTCATTATCATTTCAAGGTGGTTGGGTGGTGCTAAGGAAAGTTGGATCTTGATAGGGTGTTGGAGCATCCTTTCAGTTGTTGATGATAAAACTAGGGCATTGGAGCATCCTTCCAGTTGAATGTAGTGACAAAACTTAGAGTTGTTGTGCTTTAAATGTAAAAATATACAATGTGTTGCAATTAATATTTTATTAATAAGATGAATGTAAAATGATGAATAAAGGTTACAATAATGGCTTGCTTATATAACTAGGCAAGTGTCCCTTCATGACTGATCATGTCCTTAAAGACATGTCTCTTAATTAACAAATCATTAATTAACTATAATTATGGTTATTATTTATTCATTCATATTTATTTTATTTTTATATAAATTATATTCGTAACATTGTTCCTCTCTTTTCAAAAATATTTGTCCGCAAAGCTTAATCACTAACAATTTCATCCTTCATGTTATGCATGTCATTTCAGCATGTATAGTTTGTCAGTAATACTATCTTGAAATCTAGGTTTATGCATTTCCCTTTTGATTTGTTTTTAATATATATATTAAAAGATAGTAACTTATAAATTAATTATAAAGTAACTTTATAATAATAAAAAAGTAACTCTATTATAATTTGATAAAGTCACTTTATGATAATGAATTAATATTTTATTAATTGATTATTCATTTTTATTTTTATTTTTACTTTTAATTCAATTAGTAAAATTAAGTAGTTTTTAGTTTTTTAAATGTAATTGTATGGTCGTGTCCGTTCAATGTTGTTTGTATGGCTCAAATTGGCAGTGTCAAATTATTTCTCTCACGATGTAACGAACAAAGTTTGTATACTCCGAGGAATGCTATGATACCAATGTAACGAACAACGTTCGTTATAGTAAGTTAAACACTCCAAAAGACTTGGAATATGTAAATCTCCATTGAAGATACAAGAATATATATTAAAATGTATGAATAAGAATGATGATACAAATGAAAGTGAGGGTCTACTTATCTACCCTAGGCGGGTGTCCCTTCATGAATGGTCATGTCCTTAGGGGCATGCCTCTTCATTAACTAATCACTAATTAACTAATCATCATCATTATTTATATTTATATTATTTATATATATTTTATTCATAACATTGTCTTCCTCTTCAAAAAGCTTTGTCCTCAAAGCTTACTAATGAAAAGGATTGATCTATTTATCTGTTTCAAATGTATTCTCATCTTGGAATTGTCATCTTTGTTGATACAAGACGATATGATCCTATAAGTGATAAACAAAATTTTCGAACTGAGAATGGATCTGACCATCCTAGATTAATCTTTTGTGGAATCTTTCAATTATGGGAAATTTGTAATGAATTATTAGACTAAATTGTGCAAACTTCAGTATTCTTCAAAACATCAGTTTGTTGTTTCTATTCTAAATACGTAGCTTGATTGAGTTTTTTACTCTCGTGATTCAGATGTCGATAAGGAATTCTAGTGACTTGATTTTCCCTTATCTTGTTTGTGTCGTTTTCTTGATGTATTTGAAGTATCTGATTTCATTTAGCTATGGAAGTTGTATGGTTAATTTATGGACCTTCACTTGAACTTTTTGTTGCTTGAATTGCAAATTCTTAGTATATCTTTACTTGAACTAGTTTGTATTCTTCTTTAGTTGTGATATTGATTGGATCAGTATTTCTTCCCTTATCTTCAACTTGGACTATTACGACTGAAAACTTTGATACTTCTTGGGTAAGTTGTTCTAACTTGTCTTTTAACGACTTCTTTTCCTTCTTAAGCTTCTTCATTTGTGCTAGTAATTTTTCATTATGGCATTTAAGCCGAGAGACTTCTCCATTTCTATTAGTAGTGATTCTATCAATTTCACCTTGCATATTTTGTAGTTCTTTTTTACCTTCTTGAAAAATTACTTTTTAAATATGTGTATGTCTTTTGTTGTTACTGAATTTGGCTTCAATGCAACATCTTTCAATGTTTTTTTTTGTATGAAAACATCAAAAACTTCTTTTTCATATTTAGGATGAAAAACACTAAGGTTTCCATCCAAGGTGAACCTAAAATAATGTCACCTCGATCGCTCCATAGGGTTTCAACTAAGTATTTTGATATGAATGTATTTCCAAAATAGTCTAACTTTTTGACTATATTTGACTAGGGAATCTCTAATTGGTTTGTAATTTTAGGCTTTATATAATTTTTATCTTTCGCAGGTGAGATAGCAATAGTAACATCTTTCCCTACACTAGACCTTTAATTCTAAATAGCACTAAAGTATAATTACTTGAGTTTTCCTGAAATATTCCTTCCTTTATTTCTGAGTTAGACTCCATTTTGTTTTTCAATGATTGACTCCATATCTTCCTTTGATAAAAAAAATTAACCTGCTACTTCGCTTGAACTTGGCACCTATAATTTTAATAATAAAAAAAATATATATATATATTTTTCTTTTTGTCACAATGACAAGATTTTTAATTCCCTTCCACAAGAATTTTGTCAGTTTTGCTTTATTAAATAACATTTTAATTTAATTATCAAAGGTTACAATGTTTTCGCTGATGCGTCACCAATTCATTCTATTTCTCCACCACAGCTATAAGGATTTCCAAATTTCTGAGAAACCCTTATCACTCCACCAATCGTTGTTGTATAATTTCAGTGTCGTCTGACATACCCAACGTTGCGTATGGAACTCAGTCGATATGGATGATACAATAAGTGATGATCTTGTGAATGATACAATGGCCCGATTAGTGAATAATTATTTAAATAGAGGTGGTAGACTATACCATTGCAGAACTTCACATTCGTTGGTGGCTTGAATGTTCAGGAGTCGTGACCCTGTGCACAGAGGAATTTTTCAATTTTTGTGGTAGACTATACCACTGCGGCACTGCACATTCGCTGGTGGCTGGAATGTTCGAAGTCATGGCCGTGTGCAACAAACAAATTTTTCAAGGACAGTGGTTGTTCAATGCTTCAGTTGTGCTACTCAGTGGCAATGACAGTGCAGTCACCTATGCGACTCAGTGGAAGATGTGGAGGAATAATTGTACAGTGAACAGTGACAAGGATCACTGAATTGTAAGAAAAAATTTATAAAAAAAATTGAAGTGGGTGGTTGAAAATCCCACAACACGTTGATTGTAGGCTAGTTTTCTTTAGGTTGGGAAAATGGAAGGTTTTGTGTGCTACGAGTTTGTTGTAGGATGGTGTGACATTGTAAAAATATCTATGAGTATGGGATTTCTTTTTCATAGAGACGGTCATGAATCACACAATGTGGTGACAACTATAAGTGTAGTACAAACTGAAAAAAGTGTACAGCGGTGGCGGAAGTTGAAGCGGTTGGGCGGTGTCACAGAGTTTGTAGTTACAGATGACAATTGTGGGATAGGAATTGTCTTTTCATCAACGGCTCTATGAGAGGGTCCAGAAAACAAGTGCAATGAAAATGAGCTAGGTTTAGAAGTATGATAACAATGACTAAGATGTGGTTGTCCGCCTTTCAAATGTTGCGGAAACTACTATTATTTTTTTTTAACTCACATATATTTTTTGTTATATACTTGTTTATTTTTGTTTTTTAATATATTCTTCTTCTTTTCTTTTCTTTCTTTTTTTTTAATCTTTTTTACACCTTTTTTTATATTTATATTCTTTTTAATTCTATATTTTTTTTCCTTTTTTAATAATATATGAATTTTTATTTTTATTTTTTTCCCTTGTGACTCTTTTTTTTTAATGGCCAAGGGCCAATTGACGAAAATGGAGAAACTCCAAAATCTTGTAGCGAAACGCTTCAACGACAACGAAGTTAACAAATTTCGATGGTCAAAGACCTAGATCAAAGAACGAGGCTCTTGTGCAATGGTTGAGTGGCTAAAGGATCAAACAACTATGATACCAATGTAACGAATAAAGTTCGTATACTCAGAGGAATGCTCTGATACCAATATAAGAAACAAGGTTTGTTATAGGAAGTTAAACACTCCAAAACACTTGGAATATGTAGATCTCCATTGAATATACAAGAATATATATTAAAATGTGTGAATGAAAATGATGATACAAATGAAAGTGAGGGCCTGCTTATATACCCTAGGCATGTGTCGCTTTATGAATGGTCATGTCCTTAGGGACATGCCTCTTCATTAACTAATCATTAATTAACTAATTACCATCATTATTTATATTCATATTGTTTATATATATATATATATATATATATATATATTATTCATAACATTAAAGCTGAAAAATTGAATTGTTTTCTAGGGTACTAGGGAGTTTGGGCTCCTCTTTTTCAGTTGGAGTTGTAGCATTAATGCACTCATAAATTGTTAGAGAAGCATTTGGTGGTTTTTGTCTTGAAGTGGGTTTCCACATAAAAATTCTTGTGTCTACTATCTACTGCTTATTTTTGTTTTGAAATGATGTCGAAGATTAATTAATGCTCTGAAAATATTAATATGCTACTAATTATTAAGAAATACTTATTCACCCCCTTAGTATTTCCAACACCAACTCCTTATACCCTGACGTCATTGGGAACATGCATATAAAAATAGAGAAAGAGAAGACCACTCTAATATGAAATGAAACACATATTTAAACTAAAACATAGAGATACAGTGAAACAAAACTTCAATTAACAACTGTTGAAAATTGTTTACATGCAGAAAGGAAACAAACTAGCTTGGGCGATGGTAGCTTATGCCTCAAAAGAGATGTGATGGATAAACACCTTCTAAAATGTGTTACAATGAGGCCTAGAGATATTTTTATCATGAAGAAACATCGAGAAAACCTAAACATCCAAAAACCTAACCCTAGGAGATGAAGCGCCAAATGATATGGGCCCTAATGGGGTTAGTTGGGATGTCAACTTCTAAGGGTCATAACTTTGGCATACAATCGTTGTTTGGAACACATGATATCGCTTGTTAGAAAGGTCTATCCAAGGACAACTCTCGACTTCAAATGTGAGTCAAAGAGTCATAGATTCAAAGACTCACATTTGCCTGGTTTCCCCAAAAAACATTGTTTAGGGCCTCAAAACGGCTCTAGAAGTTCAAGACTCGAAAACTGTCAAAAATAGAAAACTACCGAAATACAAAATTGTGTTGAAAAATAGGAAACTGATAAAAAATAGTGTTGGGGATCTAAGTGGAATAAGCGGGTAGCCACCAATATCCAACTAGACCATTTGAACCCTTACAACCAAATCAACTCACTCATATAATGAAATATGAATTTTGCAAATAAACAGGTTACCACAATACAACGAGAAAACTTATGGAAAAGGACTTTCACATGGATTGGATTTTCTATAACTATAAGAACATAATCATTACTCTATTTATAAATGTTGGTAAAATTTATTGGTCATTCATTCAATCCTCATATTCTTTTTATGAAGCAATCTAGAAATTAAATCCATGTCAAACGAATATGCATCAAAAGATGAGGGCAATGAAAATGCACATATTAAAACACTAGTAATAAACCCATGATTTTCCTGATCGAGCAAGAAATATATATGCTTAGATATTGTTCCAGTACGTAAAGACAAGTAGATCCCGGAACAGCGTCATAGTTCACTCAAGGCCACAAATAGATATGTTGAGCTTTCGTATCACACAACAACAAAATATCCCATATCACAATAGATCCAATTTATGAATTAATAAAACACTCCATATCACAATAAACCTGATGCACAAATTAATGAAACACTCTAGAACTTTTCCCAAAATTCAAACTCTGTGTAACAATCTCGCATAACAGAGTATATAATTTTTCCTTCATTACAAAGAACACAACTAAAACTTGCAATCAGTTATATGTGATATTCACAACGGTGGTTTATCACACTTGTGTTCATTGTATTTCCAGATCCACATCGGAAACAAGCATAAAATAAAGGGTTATCATTGTTATCACACAGTAACTTCTTCAAATATGCATAAAATGAAATATTATATCAGAGAAACAAAGCATGTAACCCTTATCACTATTAACACGCAATAGTCTATTCATATTTGAAAACAATGATATGAGTTAGCACATTTTAGCATGAAATTCCAAACACCAAAAGCGTACCTATAACCTATGCACACTAATAAACAAAAAGTAGGGGCAACTGGCTTGGTTGGCGGGCCTAACCAACCATGCAAATTGCCTCCTGTAAAGGATTTAAATCACAAAGTAATCTAGTGCGCAAATAATGAACCATGAAACCTTGCATGGTATCTTTTCCATTAAATCGCTACCCAGTCTTTACATCACGGAACAATAGCTCAAGCTCCAATGACCAAAGGGAGTGACCCAAAATCTAAACCAATAGCATAGTATTACAGAAGTATTTCTAACCAGGAAAGAAGCCATGGCTTGTATTTTTATATTATTTACAATACAAAAATAGGATTCAAACCAACCAGAGGAAATACAAACAAAATAGATATGGAGAATAACAATATATGGAAGAAAATAGATCATTTGCACCTACAAGCCAATCTAGAAAAACTACAGATTTGGGGTAGGAATAACTAAATTATTAGATCCTCCAATATCAACCATGAACCAACTAAAACCTTATTTTTTTTACATGCTTAAAATAATCCTTGTTGAGGACTTCTATGGGGTGTAGAAGATGCCCACTAATCATGGCTTGTGTGGTAGTCATCCATTCAAACAGTCATACACATGGCAGGATCCTATCCAGGTTACAGGATCTGCATTACCCTCATTAGTGACCTTTTTAATATCGATTAAGACTAGAAATTTCATATAAACAAAGGTTTTACGCATAAATAAAAAGTTACCTTTTAACTTTATAATAAAATACCTATTAGACACATTCTTACACCATTGTACCAAAAATGGGTATGAGAAATGTAGAGTAGCAGGATTCAAAATGGGTAAATAGGGGGAAAATGAAGCATTATAGTGATAAAAGCATGAAAATTATCAGACCTAACATCTTCCCCAACTCAATCTATTTGCGTGTACCAACACAAATGAATCACTGTTATGATATATTAAGGTCACTCCCATGCAAAATTTTGACTAAATTGGAACTCCCATATGGTCATTTTTTTATTTGAATATTAATATCTAGACCAATGGCATGTATCTCTTTTAATTTCCTTTTAAGTCTATTGTTATGGTCCTGCAAATGGGCGGGGTGCACCTGCCATTTCTCAGACTTCTTAACAATATTTTTATTTACCTCCTTAAATTTCTCCAATTTCCCTATTAGTTCCTCATTCTTGGTCTTCATGATCAAGTTCTAAGATTTCAAATATCGATCCAGAATTCCAATCTCCTTAACCTTTTCCTCCAAATTTTTAATCTTTTTGTCATCCCTATCCTTTTGTATAAGGAACATAAATGGAAGTGATTACCCATAATCTTCTAAAGGCTAAAAGTCAGGTTTATTAATAGATGCAACAACTTCAACCAAAACTAAAAATTTACCTTTTCCAGCAATAGATTGTTTTCCAAGAACATAATAGTTATCACTAACTGTATTTTTCACCTCATTAACCACATGCATTTATTTTGTAGAATCTACATTATGAGGAGGAATTTGTGCTTCAATAAAAAAATTGACATCTTCATTCAAACTAGGTTGATATTTTGGGTTTGTTTCATCGCTAGATAAGGAAATTTGGGGTAATTCAATTTGTACAGGGGATTTCGACCAAGAAAGGCCATATTTCCTTCTTAACATGCTCCTTATTACCCTTCTGGTTGGCCCTGATGTTGATATCTTTACTGACTCACCCTTCTTCATTTTTTTTACTCAAATTTGAAACCCCCCTTTACACGTTTTAAACTAGATTTCTTGGCTTGGATAGGATTCAACCCAAAACCCTTTGAGTTCATTTTAGAACCCTCTATTTATCACTCACTTTATTTTCCCTTAGGGTTGATAGCTAGTCTATGGTTTTTGAATCCATTGTGAGTGATGAAATCATCCAATTTGGAGTCTTGTTTTCTTAATTCTTCAAAAATTAAAATTTTGACAAAGTCGTGATGATAAAGTCTACATGAAATTTGTGTTGGGTGGTTTTGTTGGACCCCTAGTGACATTGTACCCAAAATCTTCAAAAGGAAATAACAGAAGTTGATGACTTACCTGATTTGAAATATAGAAGCATTTGAATGTGGAATAAAAATTTCATTGTGTACCTTCCCTCATAGGTAAGAAACTTTTGCAACATGTACAAAATATACTTCCACTTTTTTGCAATCATTCGGCATACCTTTCCTCCAGTAAGTGTTGTAGACAATTTCAGTGATAAATCTTTGTGACACTCCATGTTATACCTAAAAATTCTTAAACCACCTCTTACTCTAGCGAGAGAGTCTTGTTTCCTAAGAAGTAAATTCTTCTCAAAGCCTCATCACAAGACTACTAACCATAGCAACTCATCCATCAAACTTCTCAGTGAATGCTCTGGTGATGATTGTATCAAACACTAAAATTTTGTAATAGGAGAATCCATCAAGCAGCTTGTAATATGGTAATACTGAAATTGTATTTTTGAACCCCTTCCATATCCTTTACTAACCATGGTTCCAATCTAATAGGTCCAACTTTTCCTATGAAAATGTCGATTGATCCTCATAATCCCTCAACAATTTGGAATGTAAAAGGGTTTAAAAGTTTTCGCGCCACAATTTTGACACTATTGGGAGTTTAAGGAATACCATTAGAGAAGGATTTGACACTAAGAGGAGGATAATGGCATCAGGATTCAAATGATCGAGGGATAGTTGAAATTTGATTTAGGGTAGTGGGAATCAAAATTATGAAGGGATAGTATGGAAAGAAGTCGAGGTTACTTTCATAATACTCCTCGACTTGGCATGATAAAAAGAAGAAAAATAGAGGAAGGCCACTACCTCCACACCCCCAATCCCTATAATGATAACAATGCATGGAGAGTGGCCAAGGTAGTTAGAAATTAAATTTAAAACGGTTAAAAATTACCAAAACATTCCAACATTTTTATACATTAGTAGGACTTTATATTTTAGAAAAATAAGGTTGACTTGGGTACCAAGGCTATAAAATTGTGCATGTTGCAGTATTAAACTATCTTATTCATTCTTAAAACTTTGGAGCATAGTAGAGTAGGACAATCAATACACTTGTTAAGATGGTAAAAAATAGTTTAAACCATTAAACATGTATGCTCCACATATTCCCAAAGTCAAACAAATATATTATCAAGAAGATATCCAATGTCAGATGGTAACAAAGTGGTATGTCATCTATAGGTGACCCTACACCTGCAAGAGAGATTATGCAACTCTTCTAACCATACAAAAACAATAATTTTTCCTTATTTGGCCTAGTTATTTCGAGGCTAGTAGAATAAATGCATGTTGGCTTTTCTCTTGCACTGGATCCATAGGCACCAACCCTATGCGATTTTTTTTAATGTGGATAGACTAGGAATACGAGCAAAAGAAGATAAACGTTGGGAACTCGGAAATCTTAAATCACTTACATCAAATATCCATGAATTTCACTACATTACACATATCATCTATTTTACATTCTAATAACTATAGGCACAATGAAATCGTATAGCAGAACATCATAAATAACATAGGTACCATTCACCCGGAGATGAGATTTGATCTTGACCTTGTCACTACTTACACTCAGTTGTTGTCATCTACCTCCAAGTGTAAATGTTGACGTGCTCTGACCGAATGTAGTGACCCATCGGTTGACCTCACAGCTTACTACTTGGGTACTCTACTTCCCAGTGGAACGCCGATTTGAGGTTGTACAATGGAGGAAGTGTGCTACTTGATATAGATGAGCCCTCCTTGGCTCAAGAGTCCCTTGTCTAATGTCCTCTACCTCACCAAACTCAACTATAACTTATAGCCACTCACAATGACATAATCTCATCCATCCAAAAATGGGTTAACCAAAAAGCCCCTTCTCCCATGGCTTGCCCCTTATTTTATAGGGGTTGCATAAGTGACACTTGGCACTTCATGCATAATCAATTATTTTTATTAATCCAAAAGTTTGATTATTCACCCACCCATGTGTCACGCTCTCCCCAAGGCTCTCCAAAATTATTTACTTAAAATTTAATTCAAAAATAATATTTTTCATCACCCCAAGAAGACATCTTATTTCTTCTCCTATTTGTCTCTTAATCCCCCTTTTCTACTCCTAGATTAGTGTTTATTACTGAAGTCAACTGATAAGTCTCAGATTTTTTCCCCTAACTACCTCCTAATTTAGCTTTGTTTGCCTCTTAGATGGATATTTTTATGTTACCTCTTGCCACATGGTGGTTCTCTAAATTTTTCTGATTTTTATTTATTAATCTTATTTTAATTCACCACCCTCTTCTCTTAATGATGTTTAACTATTTTAGGATTAATTTTTAACTCTATATCCCTCTTTCCCCCTTTTACCTAATTCATTTACTTATATACATTATCTACCTAATATTTTTCAACATGGGAAGGGTAGAGTTCTCAAGGTACAATATTTTTATTTCTTCATTTTCTCCCTTTACCCCGATTTTTATTCTTGATTTAGTTGTCTTGGTTCTAAACTCATTTACCACTTGATGTAAATTTGTAGGATTTTCATATCTTGATTATATTTATTAGTTTATTTTCAATGATGAAAATGGTGCCAAGTTGGTCTTTCCCTTCAAGAACTTCCCTTCAAAGTTCCAAGGGTGCCACGCTTATTTGTGATGCCAAGGATGTTAAGTCGGTCGTGCCCTTCAAAAACTTCCCTTGAAGTTCCAAGGGTGACATGTTGCTTTCCCTTCAAGGATCTAGTGGATACAAGGGGAAAGTCTAGGTGCAACGATAAAGACGCTATCATCTCTTGTGTTGCCCATTATAGTGAGACTAATGGTGTTGGGGATCAAGGAATATGTGATGTGCGGCCCCTAGTAAAAGCCTCGTGAGTGACCCAATTTGGGACCTGCACCCATGGCATCATGATATTCAAGGTGAAGGTGTTCCAACCCTTCCATCGCAAGTCATGGTGGGAGTTCTACTAGGTTAAATCAAGGACACTGCCCCACCCATTCCATGTATTTCCATCCCTTTGTACAACCCCATCACCCATGTGTGAGTAATTCGTCCAAGAAACTAACATATCCCTGCAGCCGCTAACATGTCATTATAATTTATTGATTCAAACTGAAATTTAAAATTTCAAAGACAAAATATCCATTTCCATCAAACCAGATGTTGTCAACTCATCACATACGAGTCATCTGGTGGTTCCCTATTGTTGGGAACGGGATCCCTCAAGGACAGTTTTGGGGCTAAAAGCCCATGTTTTGGGTCAATTTTGTAATAAAATTGTAAAGTCTCCACATTTTTCGGTCACAAAGCGCGAAGGTGTCAAGATTCATAAAGGGTTGTCTGCCCTTAGTTTGTAAAGTGTGAAGTCGACTGTAAAGATCCACCCATGGTTCGCGGACCATGGGATTGTATAAAAAGGATCTAAGTAAGCTCTAAGTAGTTTCAAGTATATAGTGAAGAATGAAGTGAAGAGTCTTGATAGAGAAGTCTAAGTGTTTTGGGTCTTAGCATAGGTAGAGGCTCTGCAACTGAGTGCGCAGAGGCCTAGGGTGGAAGTTCGCAGCTGAGTGCGTGGACCCCTGTAGTTGTGTGCGCAGGGCAGATAGAGTCTATTTAAACTAAAGATATCAATAAAGAGAAGAATTCTACAGATTATGTGTATTCATTTGCTGTTACTGCATCGGGTTATATTGTGTTTTGGGTTTAATATATAATGTTTATGTGATGCATGAATATACGTGATTATATTGGTTAATTGAACGTAAGTAAGAATAGCAGTTTACGCGGTGCTAACTATGATTGTTTAGTAAGATAAGTAAAACACTTAAGATAACTTGGGAACCTGTACAATACGTTGTCATAGTAGCATGAAAGTACCTGGACCGCGGGTTAAGGCTGCGCGAAGGTCAATTGTACACCTTCGCGGAGGTACTAAAGGGCAGAATAAAGGGGTAGACTATCAGAGCCCTAAATCCTAGTGACATGCGTGAAAATAGGAACAGAGGGTATAAACCGACATCACAACCATCTCAGGGTGCAGAAACTTGGTTCCAACATCCCCCCATCTGCTTTGGGTGAGACTTCGATCCGCGCTCTACGGAATAGTACCGAAAGGGCTAGTAGTGTAGGGATTTGTTTGGCTAACTAACATTGAACCTAGCTCAGGCCCCACACAACCAACAAATGGTTTTGTTGCTGGTACCAGAATCTACATGATAGATGTGTGATGTTGTATCACTGGAATCCAACTAAGAAAGAGATTGAAGACTGGTTGGATAGAAAAATCCATGAATTCGCGGCGCGGGAGAATATAAATCCATGACTGACAAAGGAACAATGGTTGTACAGGTACTTATATTCAAAAATCCACGAGATATTTTTTTTTTCCTTTTCGGTTGAGTTATATGAGTGGATCGCGAAGCTAGGGGATAGCCAAGGAAGTTGGAAACTTGACGGTGCTATTGTCTGGACCCCGGAGTTAGTACAGAGACTAGAAGCCTCTAAGGATAAGATCGCTTGTGTTATCGATAATTGGTTTAATCGTATCATAAGAGGAGTTGTGATTGAATTCGCATTTGATACCTCAGTTAGTTACAGCGAGGTGGAGCGAAACTTATTCAAAGGTCCACGATGTAAGTACTTGAAATCTTTGAATACCTGGATTAAGATGTTATTTTGCGAAAAACAGGTTATGAAGTTACCTTGATGTTCGGAGCTACGCAAAGTGGAAATTCATACAGAAATGAAGGAAGAAATGGTCCTGAATATAGTCCATTGACTTCACCTCCATTGGGTAACGAAGAGGGAGTAGCGCAGGCTTCTCTGCGGAGTACTGTACAGGTAATAAGACAGGGATTCCCGCGATTACACCACCTCCAACTTCACCCACGTCACCTCCAACTTCACCCATACCACCACCACCTCCACCGTAGTTCAGTAAAGTTGTCTTTCTTTAATGGCTTGGGAAATAAGGACTTGGACCAGTTTTGGTTCATTGTGAAAGCTATATGGGAAGGTCAGGTCGTCATAGATGATCACATGAAGAAGGAAACATTAGTTATTGCTTTTCAGGATCACGCGCTAACTTGGTACATCAAGTACTCTAATGATAACCCAAACATTGGGGTGGCAGACATCCAAACCACACTGAATAAAGAGTTCATTAGGCCTAAATCTGAGGCACATTCAATTGGGGGCTTCAAGAAAATTGTGATGAAACCAAGCGAGACACCTTGGGAATTAGGTCAGAGGTTGAAGTGTAAAATCGGTGAAGCTAATATGAATTTAACAGATGGACAGCACCGCGAGTGGTTCGTGGCTTCACTCCTACCACACCTAAGGGTTGCACTATCACAATAGAAGATTACAACTCAGGCAGAGGCCTTGGAGATTGCAATGAGACTGCATGAAACACCGATGCAAGATCAAAATCTGGGGGTTCAGTAGATCCATGTGCAGTTGCAAAATATTTGCCTTGAAAGGAAAAGTTTGAAGCAAGACAGAATAGTTCAACCGGCGGTGCATGAAGAGGTATGGTACCTGAAATGTAAAGGTCAGAGGAAAGACAAGGACCATTGCCTGGTCTTTGTGAACTATATTGCAGGAGGAGGACCGATGCCTTTAAGGTCATAGGCCCAAGCAGGACCGAGCGTGGGGCCTGTGTTGTGGTGCACTATATGTCAGGTAGCAAGAAAACATATAACAGAAAATTGGCATTTGCTGTATAAGTTTGTACAAACACCGCAACAACTGTTCTACAACTTTTGTAGGTCGGTAGGGCATGATGAGCACAACTGCAAAAGTTATGAGTTGATGATGGGAAAAACACCCACTTATAGGGTTCAGGCATAAATGCGACCCCCTAACCAGAGCGTTGGGATGGCGCGAACAAGCTTTCAGGGACACAGATGGGACCAAGGCGAAGGAGGATCTAGCAGAAGCCGGGGGAAACTGATCTGTTACAATTGCGGAGGACCAGGACACTATGCCCATGAATGCACAAACCCAATGCCACCATCGTGCAAGTATTGTACTCAATTTGATCATGATACAGAAGATTGTCCTACGCTGATAGCGAGGATATGCGACAAAGGGGTGCTAGCACCTCAGCTGACCCAAAACCTGTAGATGATGAGGTCTGAGCCTCGCGAAGAAGATCCGAATTTGAATATAGTTCTTCGAAGTGGAATTGCAACAGGTGATGATAAGGGAAAATAGCCCAAAGACAATGCATGGGTTCAAAAAGCTCCGGTGAAGGAGGTTGAATTTGATTTGGAACGCGCACACGAAACATTCATGGAGGCAAAGAAGAGCTTTGCTAAGGCCTCTACCTCAGGGAGCGAGGACAAGCCTGATCAGGAAATGGACCCTTTTATGTTTACGACCTTTTTAGGGACCTACATGAAGCTACTGTGTGATAGCAAGGCTGTGAAGTGGTTACAGGAGCTTATAAATAGATGCGCCAAAAATGCTCCGGGTGAACCGTGCCTTGTACGAAAGATTGGTAAGCATAAAGCAAGGACAAGGTGAGAGATGAGACTAACCATGCAGATAGGAGAATAGGAAATGGATCAAGTTATTTTGGATCTAGGTTCAGATGTGAACGTTTTACCAAAGCAGACTTGGGAACGGATTGGAAGACCCACGTTGCAGTGGTCTCCAATTCAGTTAAGGATGGAAAATGAGCAGAAGATCATCCCCATGGGACGGTTGCAAGGAGTGACCGTAGATATTGAAGGTGCGAGCGCATTAACTGAATTTGAAGTAATAGAAATTATGGATGACAACAACCCCTACCCTGCGCTCCTTGGCATTGATTGGGCTACTGACATGAACAGGGTAATCAACCTAAAGAAGTGAAAGACGATATTTGAAAATAAATCACTTCACATAATAGTACCCCTAGATCCTGTTGAAGGACCGCGCTATACTGAACCAGTCCACGATTACGAAAGCGATGATGATTTGGACTGCATATATATGATAACAATGCAAGACCAAGATTGGGTGAATCTAATAGTAGATGGATGAATTACATGGGATCGCGAGAGTTCCTGCACCTTAGACTCTGGTGAAGAATTAGAGCGGGGGCAGAATCGACTACATGAAGTAACCATGTTGAGCGGTAACATGATGACTCGGTCACTACGTTGTGTATTGTCACAAGTAAGAAATATTCCCACTTACGATATCTTGAATGATGTAGATGTATTTTTTTATGCATTTGAGAGGGAAGTACCAGAGAAGCAGCACTACCAGGTTTTGGACTGGGCACTACGCGCTACGCCTGCAAGATGGTGGGATACGCATAAGGGTAGTTTTGACGATTGGCATGAGTGTAGAAGGATGATGCGAACATGATTTGGGAAGCCGGAGGTATGAATGACAAAAAAAATATGACAGGAAGGATGATCCACGTGCGCACTTGGCCAAATGGGCTAAGGCTTATGGAGCGAAGCCCCAACCTGAATGGGTGCACTTCTTCTGTTATACCTTGGATGTCATCCCGATGAACTGGTACTTGGAGACAGAGCTCTGCCATGGTACAAGTGAATGGGATATTCTGCATGAAGGATTCCTAATGACATTTAGCTTCGAAGACGGGTTTGATTGTATTGATGAAGTGCTACAAGAAGTTAAAGTAGCAATTTTTAGGATACCGTAGGACCCTTTGGATCTGATCCAACCCGATTTCGCTACTCAGCTGAGCCACGCACTGGAATTCTATAACGTGACTGTTGAAGAAGAAGATGAGGATCCATGAAAAATTAATATCCCTAAAAAAAAGGGTCGTCGCGAAAGCTAAAGGGGATAGGAGACCTGTTTGTTATGAAGATCATGTTAAAACCCAGCGGAAAGCTAGTGAAGCAAAGACCTTGCCATCTCAATCCGAAGTATAAGGAGAAGGTCCGCTTAGAGCTAGACAAGATGCTCACAGCAGGCCTCATTCAGCCCGTAGAAGAATCTAATTGGGTAAGCCCAATGGTGGTATAGGAAAAGAAGAAGAAGGATGAAAAAAGGATAGGCATAGATCTCAGGAAGTTGAATGACACTTGCGTACATGATCCCTTCCCGACTTCGTTCATTGACGACGTATTGGATAATGTAGGTAGCTAGGAAGCGTACTCCTTCACTGATGGGTTCTCTGGGTACCATCAGATCAAAATTGTGCCTGAGGATAGAAGCAAGACGACCTTCGCAACTAAATGGGGATGTTTTCAGTACACTGTAATGCCTTTCGGATTGAAGAATGCGCCTACATTTTTTTCACGCATAGTCATTGCTACATTCAAGGAATTCATTCATAAGTTTCTAGAGGTGTACTTTGATGACTAGACTGTGTTTGGGTTGGTAAAACGCCATGTGGAAAGTTTGCGCCTGATGCTAGATACTTGTCGAAGGTACCAGATTGCGCTCAATTTGAAGAAATGCTTGTTTTGTGTTCCTTTTGGGACTCTGTTGGGTCATGTGGTTTGAAGACAAGGACTGCTGGTAGATCCTACAAATATCGCAGTGATACTTAACTTGGAAGCGCCGAAGAGTGTGAAATAGTTGCGCGCAACCTTGGGACATATTGGGTATTACAGAAAGTTTTTCAAGGGCTATACTTAGATCACCGTGCCTATGGAGAAGTTGTTGAAAAAGGATGTCACATTTTGTTGGAACGAGGACTGTAAGAAAATCTTGGATGTATTGAAAGAAAATATGGTCACCGCGCTAATTTTAGTCTTCCCAGATTGGAAGAAGGAGTTTCATGTACATGTGGACGCATCATGTATAGCACTGGGAGCAGTACTGACACAGGCTGGCGGAGGAGAATTGGACCATCACATAGCATTCGCAAGCAGGAGGTTATCGAAGGCTAAGAAGAACTATTCCACCACCAAGAATGAAGGGTTAGCCATGGTATACACGCTCCATAAGTTTAAACACTATTTGTTGGGTGGACATTTTAAGATGTATACGGATCATTGTGCATTGAAATACCTAGTCAATAAGCCTGTGTTGGGGGGAAGAATCTGTAGGTGGTTGTTATTGTCCCAGGAGTATGATTTTAAGGTTATTGTGAAGCCTGGATGACTGAACACAAGACCAGACCATCTGTCGCGCATCGAAATGGGGGAAGAGCCCACTAATTTGGAGGAAGGATTACCTAACGCGCAGCTATTTGCAATGCACGTCGCGAATGGTCACTTTGAAGACATAACACAATTCCTAACAACAGGAACCACCCCAGAAGGCTACACCGTCCAGCAGAAGGAGTTAGTGGTGCACGTGGAAGACTTTTCTGTAATTTCTGGGCATATGTTCAAAATGGGGTCTGATGAAGTATTACAACGATGTGTACCAGAGTTTGAAAGAAGCGGTATCCTCATGGACGCTCATGGGGTCGTCGCGGGAGTCCATTATGCTGAAAGAACGATCGCGCAAAAGGTTCTACACATAGGGTTGTGGTGGCCAACCCTCCATCAGGATTCAAAAGCTTATTGCAAGGCTTGCGATGTGTGTCAAAGGATTGGAAGGCCATAATGGAGAGATGGGATACCTTTGAACCCACAAGTAATGTTACAACCCTTTGAGAAATGGGTGATAGATTTTGTGGGACCCATTCGGCCCCAAGGGAAGAAGACGAGAGTGCGGTACATTATCACCGTGACTGAGTATTTGACTCGATGGGGGCAGGCACAACCTGTGAAGGATTGCATAGGCACGACCACTGCAAATTTTCTATTTGAGTATGTACTGAAACGATTTGGGTGTCCAAAGATTTTGATGAGTGATCGCGGTATGCACTTTCTGAATGAGGTGATCAGCGCGCTGACAGAGGAATTTCAGGTATATCAGCAAAAAAGCATGCCTTATCACCCACGGGATAATGGGATGGGGGAAGTATTCAATAAGGTTTTGGAGAATGTGTTGATGAAGGTTTGCAATGCTCAACGAAGTGATTAGGACCTACGCATACTCGCAGTACTATGAGCCTATTGGACAACATGCAAAAAGTTGACGGGATAGACACCCTTTAGGCTTGTATATGGTGTTGAAGTAGTGATGCCCATGGAATACATTGTGCCTAGTCTACGCATTGTGGCACTCACAGGTATGACAGATCGCAGAGCCCTGGAAGAGAGGCTCACGCAGCTGGCTGAGCTTGAGGAAGAGAGATTTCTAAATGGATTTCACCAACAAGTCCAAAAGCAACGTGAAAAAGCATGGCATGATCGGCACATTAAGTTGTGCACATTTAAGGTAAATAACATGGTTTTGTTATATGACAGTAAGTTTGATAAATTTCCAGGTAAATTCAGAATGCACTGGTTAGGGTCCTATGTCATTAAGGATATTACCAACGGTAGAGCAGTTCAGTTGATTAAATTGAATGGAGATCCCTTCCCAGGAAAGGCAAATGACAACTGATTGAAGCCATACACTGGTGATCTGGACAGGTGACTATATGAGGGTAGCATAGTCTTAGCATTCCAGGCAGCTGAAAGGAGGCACAGGACTATAAACTACACTGCTCGAGTTGGGGAGCTGCATGATTGGAGGATTGTGCAAATTGAGAAATTGTCACAGGGTTCGCGACAGCGCAATGGGAGCTGCACTACCCTGGGAGAAATCATGCAGGTCAGCTGAAAAGTGACTGTTAAAGTCATTTTTCATGATTTGACGGTAGAAATGCGGCCAAATGGAGTGGGCAGTCGGCATTTAAGACGAACTTTATGGGTAGTATCCTTGGAAATATTCTACCAATCTAGCATTAATGAACTAAATGTGGGAGGAACGATTGGATTTGAATTCAAAATGCCCTATAAATTACAGGGGGTTACCAAGTGAAAAACACTTGGCATTTTGAGATTTGAGTTGTTGAGCTCTCAGGCGTACATGAACCGTGAATTCTTTTAAGCTCTGATAGTGAGTTTTGCGTTTGAGCAATTACCAAAGGCGACACAAGAACTGTTGAATCGCGTCATGTCAGCACCCGTAGAAGCTATGGACATAGAAGTAGTGACAGCCGAGGAGGTTGTGTTGGAGGTTGTTAGGGAGGTAGAGGAAGTTGCCCCGGATAGGGGTGATTTTAGGGGCCAATGTTCGCCCTTTGGCGAAATTAAGGGGTTTTAAATTTTTAGTGGGCAATTATTTTGTATCATATTACACTTTTACAAATCACCTCAAATAGCCCACCTTCTTTTAAGGAAGAGGGTAAAAAAGGTAAATTTAGCCCTTGAAATTAGGAGTTACAACCTTCCATTCGCCCATTTTCAAGAATAGGTTTTATTTAAGTGAATCCATTCGCCCATTTTCAAGAATAGGTTTTATTTAAGTGAACCCTATGGGCCAAAGGCCCAAATACCATATTTATAAAAGAGGTATGGTAAATTAATAAAAATATAAATAAATGAGAAGTATGGTAAATAAATAAATAAATAAAATTATATTTACTCCATAAATCATCTTATATACATGCAAGGGTGTAAACAAATAAAAATATAAGTAAAGCGGAGGTATGGTAAATAAATAAAACGTTTTTTTTGTTAGGTAAACTTGACTCGGGATAGAGTCAAAGTTGACGAGGTTAAACAGTGATGGTTTCGGGGCACATGGTATTATGCACCCATAGTATTATGCCCGTGGTATTATATGTAATGGAGCTTATAAAAGACTGGAAGGACTTCATTGTAATGCAAGACCTGGAGGTGAGCGGCGAAGGCTCACTTGGTCGGATTGGCCAGGGTTTTGGCCAATGCTAATGAGATCTTATTAGGTTGAGTTTTTCACCGGATTTGGGGTTTTCCTGGATAAACATTTGTGTTTATGGTTGTTGCTGGTTATTTTTATATTTATTCCTCTTAGTAATTATTTATGTTATGCAGTAAATTTATTAACATTTTTATACTTACTCAAAAGGTATGGTAAATAAATAAAAACATATATAAACTAGACGCATGGTAAATAAATAAAACCTCTTTTTATATTTAGTCCATAACCCTCGTTCTATTTATGAAGGCTCAAGAAAGAGGTTTTATTTAAGTGAATCCTATGGGCCAAATACCATATTTGTAAAAGAGGTATGGTAAATTAATAAAAATATAAATAAACTAGAGGTATGGTAAACAAATAAAACATTTTTTTTATATTTACTCCATAAGTCACCTTATATTTACGAACACTCAAAAAATGCGTTATATTTAGGTGAAACCTATGGGCAAAATACTATGGGACAAATACCATGGATTAGATTGTTATTAATACCATGAAAAAAACATTATTAATCCTAATATTAGTATTAATAAAAATAAAAATGGCACATGGTATTGACCCATGGTATTCACCAGAATGGCACATGGTATTGACCCATGGTATTCACCTGGAATGGAGCCTATTTAAATGGGGGAATTAAACCAGCATAGATCCATTTTACTCTAGATATACTAACCCCCGAAAGGTATCAAATATCGGTAATTTTGATTTCAAAAGATATTTTAAAGAAATGCAATGATTTCATTTGTGTATTCAATAAACACAAGATTTTATAATTGAGTAAAATATTCACCATGCCTGGTGAGAGATTCGCCAAAAAATTATATATACATATCATATTATTGATAAAATCGCCTTCCATTTTTCCTATATACCATGGAGATTCGCCCATTTATTATACATGTAAATTTAGGGGGGCTTCTTAAAATTTTCCCTGGCCCCGGAGGTTGCAAAAGTATTAGCTAAAGTTCCCAAATCACCACCGACACCTAGACCGAATCCGACCCCAACCAAGGAGAGTGCGAAGGATAAAAAGGTAAATCAGCCTACAATACCTGTGTGCACATCGCCGAGAATAAATCCACCGAAGGACAAGCCCACTGCATAGGAAAATGGCAAAGCCATTAACCTAGAGCCGAAGAAGGAAGAAATTGAAGATATCCCGATGGATGATGAGGACATGGGGTAGACGTGGAGGAAGTTGAAGTCCAGGTGTTGACCCAATCACTTGGTTGCTCGAATACGTCCCTTCGTGCAAGGGCAAGACCAAGGTGCCAAAAGACATTGATGAGAGCAAGGTCCCCTTGCAAACCCCTCTATTGTCAGATGAGATTGCCTTTGAAGGATCGCGCTTGGGGCAGGTTCCTCTGTTAAAACTGGAGGATTGGGACTTAGTTGACCATGAGAAGTTCCTGCACTTAGTGACGAAGTAGCGAATGCACCGCATTATTGACACAACCACCGAGATGACCACATTGGAACTATGGAAGTGGCTCAGAGGAGTAAACAAGGTAGGTCTTCTTAACCTGCTATGGGTGCCACACTACAACCACACCCCCATAACAGTATTGGTCATCAAGAAGTTGTTATGCTTGGTGCACGATGGGTGTCTGTGGTTGGAGGAGCCAATACCCATCACCGACATATTGATCCATAGGATCACGCGGTTGCCCTACACAGGAGAAAATATGGCCATGATGTTTGGGGAAAAAGGTGGTGATGAGGCCCTCACCGAGGTCATGAAGGAGAAATTCAAGCTTATGAAGAATTCGTGAGGCTATACAATTTCATGTACCAGTGACCCTGCAGTCAAGCTGGCCACGCAGATCTTGGTAGGAAAGGTTATGAGGAAGTGTCGCGCAAATGAAGTATCGGCACCAGTCGTTGCTCTTGCAACCCAATGCGTCGAAGGAGTCCAATTCAATTGGGCACACTATCTCTGCGGTGAGTTCCTTGCGAATTGCCGCAAGGAATAGGAGCTAAGCAAGACCTTCCACTATGCATGGCTCTTGCTGTCTATTGTGTTGGTAGCATGGGAGTTGTCGGAAGGCAGTCAATTTCCCTCGGTCGCGCTTGACCTACCAAAAGATGCGAAGTATGCTTCACTGTGGATGACCAAGGATGTGCAACGCATCAAGGACAGCAAGATCTTCTGGATATTGATGGAAATGAATATCAGCATGGCTATCAATCACAAACCATGGTTTTCGCCTACTGTGTTTGCCAACCTGTAGGGGTATGCGGAGTTCAAGGAAAACTTTCACCATGTGTCGATCAGGGCATGGAAGGACCTTGCGTAGACATGGTATGACTTACCTAACTTGGCAACGGATGATGCAATTGATGCAGTACTTGATCATTGGCCAGCAGAATGGTGCACTACATCAGACTTAGTGGTGGGGGCGATCAATTCCACTGCGCAGCACAAAAAGTAGGCCAAGCTCAAGATGGCGTATCTGGTGAAAAGAGGAAGAAGGAGGCCCAAGCAGAGCGTGATACCGCCCAGTTGACAGAAAATCAAACAGGAAAAACAGAGCGGGGCTCTGACAAAGGCGTGAGGTCACCTTCACCCGAGATAGAGGAGGAAACAGATGAGAAAACAGAGCAGCACACGTGGACCCACAGGATACGTCAGCCCGAATCAAGCATCCAAGGAAACAAGAGAAAGTGGGGTCGAGGAAGAAATACAAGGCCACTAAGGCGTCGCTGGACCCAATCACCCTCACAGAGGGTGATTTGCATGACATTGGAGACACGATGAAAAATGTCACTGCGGAGGCACTACAACAGTTTGAACAGCAGTAGCAGTTACTATGGGAGCCATCCAAACAGGTCTACAAGAGCTATAGACCTGTGCATCCCAGGCTAGCACGGTGTCCACTAGCCTCACGATCGGTACTTCAAAAGCTACCAAGATGCTGCGTGAAAAGGTCTCCAACGCGATAGTGCTTCCGGATGGAGCACTGACCACAGAGAATGAAGCTGACAGGCCCACTGTCATCGCCATCAAGGGAGTGGGATTGAACTTGGTAGCGCTCCCCAGTGAGGCACTTCACCTATTGCAGGATGGAGTGATCGCAGAGCTGAGGGCCCATGAACACCGCGCGTTACAGGTGATCAGTGAGTAGAGGATTAATAATGAACAGATGGCCCTACATCAAGACTTTTCCATCACCTTCGTGACCGAGTTAACTGACTGAAACAAGCGTATAATTCAGGTTGTGGAGGAGGCATGCCGAATGGTCCCGGAGTTGGTCATTCTTGAGGAAGAACTAGTTGAGGTGCGTGTTCGCAAGCTAGCCATAGGGGTGTGCAATGTTCGCATAGAGATGGCTAAGGTTCAACTGGAGTTGAACCTACAGATTGCATATCTACAGTTGAAGGCCTATCCTTAAACTCCGCCATAAGTAAAGGAGCAGCGTGCAACTGCTGTCATAGAGGCGATAACGGCGGTAGACAGCGTAGTAGTAGACTGCACACAACTTTTTGAACAGTTGTTTAAGGTCCTAAAGAGCCTGCAGGAGGACCCTAATGTACAACGGTTGGAGACAGAAGTGGTTGAACTACAGCAGCACTATGACAAAGTAAAAGGTACAGCACAAACCTTCGCTCTCACGCAGAGACTGGAAAATTTACAGGAGGCCAAGCAGTTGAAAAAACATGTAGATGCAGCACAACACAAGGAGGCAGTGTTGAAGGCACGAATGAAGCCCTGGCTGGATGAGGCTTATGCGGTCACAGCCTCTATTGAAGGAAAGTTTGTGAATCTACAAGCAACTTAGCAGAAGCTTCGAGCTGACAATTTAGGACTAGCGACCGAGCAGTTGGTTGAAGAAGTGAAGCAGGCGGCCGCATAGTGCACCGTCGAGGTTACAGTCATACAGGTCGAGTTGGGAGGTCTTTGCACCAAGATCTTTGCACCTGCAGAGTGACTCGAGGATGAGTCACCATGTTTGTGTTGGGGGCCTGTTGGGAATGGTATCCCCCAAGGATAGTTTTGGGGCTTAAATCCCATGTTTTGGGTCAATTCTACAACAAAGTTGTAAATTCTCCGCATTTTGTGGTTGCGGACCCTGAAGGTGTCAAGAGTCATAAAGGGTTGTCCACCCTTAGTTTGTAAAGTGTAAATTCGGTTGTAAAAAGGAGCTAAGTAAGTAAGCTCTAAGTAGCCTTAAGTATATAGCGAAGAATGAAGTGAAGAGTCTTGATAGAGAAGTCTAATTGTTTCGGGTCTTAGCGTAGGTAGAGGCTCTGCAGCTGAGTGCACAAGGCCTAGGGTGGAAGTCTGCAGCTAAGTGCGCGGACCCCTGCAGCTGTGTGCGCAGGGCGGATAGAGTATGTATTAAACTAAAGATATCAATAAAGGGAAGTATTCTACAGATTCTTCTTGTTACTGTATCTAGTTATATTGTGTTTTGGGTTTAATATATAATGTTTATGTGATGCGTGAATATACGTGATTATATTGGCTAATTGAATGCAAGTAAAAATAGCAGTTTACACGGCGCTAACTATAATTGTTTAGTAAGATAATTCAAACACTTAAGATAACTTGGGAACCTGTACAATACGCTGTCATAGTAGCGTGAAAGTACCTGGACCATGGGTTAAGGCTACGTGAAGGTCAATCATACACCTTCGTGGAGGTACTAAAGGGCGGAATAAAGGGGTAGACTGTCAGAGCCCTAAAGCCTAGTGACCTATGTGAAAGTAGGAACAAAGGGTATAAACCGATATCACGACCATTTCAGGGTGCGAAAACTTGGTTCCAACATCCCCCCATACTATTTCAGGTGAGACTTCGGTCCGCGCTCCGCGGGCTGATGCTGAAAGGGCCAGTACTGTAGGGATTTGTTTGGCTAACTAACGTTGAACCTGGGTGAGGCCCCACACAGCCAACACCTATCATACTCGATAATCATCAGTAACAAATTTTCTTAATGTTAGTCCTTGTCATAATAGCATCATCAACATGACCTAGTCATTGACATCGTTGTTCATCATGAACCAGAACTAATGTAAGTAGACATCATAAGGAACACATACATCACACCTATCATTATCATAACATCAATAGGAAACATACATATCCATCAAAGTTGTCATCATCGTAGCATCAATAGAAAACATACATATCCATCAAAGATATCATCATCATATTATCAATATAGAATATACATATCCATTAATTTTATTATCATCATAATATCAATAGAGAACATACATACCCATCAATGTTATCATCGTCATAATATCAACTAGGAAACAAACATAACCATTACATCCATTATTAATAGAGTCAAGTGTTTGGATCCTCAATCTAAGGTCCTCAAAGAATAAAGTGTGATCCTTAAGGCTAAATCAATGTAAATTTCATATCGATGTCATTGAACTAGAGCATGGCACTACATACACCCCCTCTTAATAATAGACTTAGTCCTGGAATCCTTGGAATATGTAAGGAAAATAGTGACACATCTCCTCAACATCCTCTCAAGTGGCTAAACTGGGACTATAAATGTCCCACTAGACCTTAACCTAGCCCACCATTCGCCATCTAAGCTGCAGAGTTCATTGGTATAGCATGTGAACCAATTCAACCATCATCGTGCCCTCGTCTAAAACATGCAAACTACCCAAGTCAATAACATGTGAAGGATCTAAAATAAATGACGCAAAACAGAAACATGAAACATGTCATACATACGCACTAGATATGGAGATAAAGAAAGCCTGCATGCCACCGTCCTTTTTCTTTCTAAGATTTTAAAAGGTCCCACAAACCGTGGGGATAATTTTTCTCCCTTACCAAACTTTATGGATCTTTTTTGGGGCCATACTCTCAAAAACATAAATTTATCCTACTTCATCACTTTGATTTGTCCTGTAAGCATCAGAATAGATCTTATATTGATCTTGTGCTTCTTTAAGCCTCCCCTTAATCACAGTCATTTGTTCCTCCATCTCTTGCACTACTTCGGGTCCTATTAACACATGATCCTCTAAGCGGTCCCAACTAAGAGGTTTTCAGCAAGGTCTCCCATATAAAATCTCAAATGGTGCCATCTTGATAGAACTTTGATAATTTATATTACAAGAAAATTCCACCAGTGGTAAAACTGCTCCCATCTCTTTGTTGGTCCATCACATACATCTGTAACATGTCCTCTAGGATTTGATTTGTCCTCTCTGCCTGATCATCTGTCTTGGGGTGATAAGTAGTTTTGAAGTTCAATTGGTTTCCCAAGGCTTGTTGTAAACTAGTCCAAAACTTTCTTGTAAATATTGCTCCCCTATCTAATATGATCTTCCTAGGCACTCCATGTAATCTCGCAATCTCGTCAATAAATACTCGGGCTATCTATGGTTCCTTATATGTAGTCTTAAACGATATAAAATGGGTGCTCTTGGTCAGTGTTTTCACCACTACAAATATGGCATCATGTCTTCTTGAGTTCATTGGTAGTCCCACGATGAAGTCCATTGATATAACTTCCCATTTAGATTCTGGTCTCTCGAGGGGTTGTAGTAACCCTGTTGGATATCTTTGTTTGGCCTTCACTCACTGACACTCTAAGCATCTCACTACAAATTTTACAATGTCCTTCTTTATCCCTTTCCAAACGAAGAATGGTTTCAATATCACATCCATCTTCTTAACACTAGGGTGTTCCATGTATACCACTTGATGTGCTTCACTCAAGATTATTTGGTGTCTATCTTCATTTGGTGGCACACATATCCTTCCCCAAAATTATAGTAGTCCATCACTATCAAGGAAGTATCCTTCATACTTTGGGATCATCATTTAATCCTCCCTCGAGCTCTTGCTAACCTCTTGGTACCAGGTGTCCTCAATTTATAATTCAAGCAACTTCTCCCTCAAGTTGGTCTTTAAGGGAATCACTGAAAATATATGAGGCCTCCTACTTAAAGCATCAGCCACCCTATTTATTGTTCCTTCTAATTAATATCAAAATCATATTCACTTATTAGCTCAAACCACCATCTCTATATTGCATTTAAGTGGTCTTGAGTGAATATGTGGTGTATCCCACTATGGTCAATCCTAAGTTCAAATATCCCTCCTAAAAGATAGTGTCTCCAAATATTTAGGGCATAAATGATTGTTGCCATTTCTATATCATGGGTTGTGTATTTATATTCATGTGTTCTAAGTTTTCTTGAAGCATATGCTATTACACTTCCTTCTTGCATCAATACATAGCCCAACTCTTCCTTGGAGGCATTGGTGCAAACCAAAAATTCTTGCTCCATATGTGACACCTTCAAAATTGGCATCATTGTTAATAATATCTTTAATATTTGGAACGCCTCTTCACATTTTTCAGTCCAAATGAAATTCTTACTCTTTCTTCGGAGCTTGGTATTTAGGCTTGCTATCTTCGAAAACCCTTTGACAAATCTGTGATAATACCCTGTCATACCCATGAAACTTTGTATTTCATGAACATTGGTTGGTGTCATCCATTCCATGATGGCCTCCATCTTTGTCAGGTCTACTACAATACCCGCCCCAGATATAATGTTCCCAAGATAATAAATTTTGGTTTGTTAAAAGGAACACTTTGATAAATTCCCATACAATTGGTTCTCTCTAAGACATTGTAGAACTAGCCTCAAGTGTTCATCATGCTCTTTTGGGTTTTTTGAGTAGATCAAAATGCCATCGATAAAGACTTGAACAAACTTCTCTAATTAAAGACAAAATATTCATTTTCATCAAACTAGATGTCAATGACTCATCACATTCAATTCCATCTGGTGGTTCCTTTTCATACTCGATAATCATCAGTAACAAAGTTGCTTAGTGTTAATAATTGTCATAATAACATCATCAACATGACCTAGTCATTGACATCGGTGTTCATCGTGAATCATAACTAATGTAAGTATCCAACATAAGGAACACATCCATCACAACTATCATCATCATAACATCAGTAGGAAACATACATATCCATCGTAGTTTTCATCATCGTAGCATTAATAGAAAACATACATATCCATCAAAGTTATCATCATCGTATCATCAATAAAGAATATACGTATCCACGAATGCTATCATCATCATAATATAAATAGAGAACATACATATCCATCAATTTTATCATCATAATAATATCAACTAGGAAACAAACATAACCATCCCATCCACTAAATATAGAGTCAAGTGTCCAGATCCTCAACCTGAGGTCCTCAAAGAATAAAGTGTGGTCATTAAGGCTGAATAAATGTTAATTTCATATCAATGTCAGTCAAATAGAGAAGGGAACTACAAGATCCATCATTATCAAGGCTACTTTTCATTATTTCCCAAAAGAATAACCAATGACCGGGTTTCCATAAGAGTGTTGTCATTAATTTATACAAGAGCACCAATATTCAAATTATACAGAAAATATGAAAATGGGAAAAAATAGATAGTGGAAATGGGGATAAAGCAAGTAAATAATAGGAAGGATATAAAATAGGAATATATATAGATGGGAAGACGGAGATGGGGACATGAATTAGTAATGAGAATAGGTGGGATATTGGGAAGGGGAATAAAGGAAGGGATGAAAGAAAAGGGACAAGGACAGAGTAATAAGAAGGGGAGTGATATTGAAAAAGGAAATAAAAGAATGGAAGATAGAAGTAGGGAACAGGGTATGTTGATAAGAATGGGAAGAATGTAGATAAAGGACAGCAAGACAAGGGAAAATAGAATATGGAAAGGGTATTATGACAAGAATGGGAAAGATGCAGAGAAGGGATGATGAGAGTGGAAGAAAGAGATATGGGTAGGAGCCAATAGAGATGCTCAAATCTGAAGAAAAGAATCCCTCTGTAAGGCCATAATTTTGGTGACCTGTGTCAAGAAAATAATCGTAGTGGAACTGTGGTGCCAATTGTGTTCAAATCAAACAATAGTTTCCTTGAACTTGGCAAGAAAAATTATCCACGAATTTCATCTGTTTCCACCAGATTGTCTCTACAAATTATCTTCTTCTCCGTGACAAACCAAGATCCTACAAAATCAGTTAGCACTCCCTTTTTATTAAATGATGTGAGGGAGAATATACTTTCCAATGACCTGTTTTTCAAGTAGATATTTGTTTAGTTGTGCCAGCAAGCTAGTTTTCACAAATAGACATTATTTTTTATCTTTACTTTTTTAATAATTAAAATTCTCTCTCTTTTTTTCAAAGGAAAATGATAGGTTAAGAAATTATCACAACAGGCTAGAATTCCTTCCTGCCTACCATATGTAAATATGAATGTTGCTTCATCTGTTGGATAAACTCCTCTCTGGTGGTGCGTTGTTGATATAGCCTAAGTATGTGCCCAGTCACCAAGAATATGGTCCCCTACTAACCAATATTTTTCACTTCTACTATTCCATTTTCAAAGGTTCAAACTATCTCATATGGGCCCAACCAGCACATATAAAATTTCCCTTTAAATTGCTTGAACTTTGAATTGTAAAGGAGAGCACAATCGCCCGATCAAAATTGCTTCTTCTTTATCAAGCAGTCATGTCATTTACTTATTTGTTGTTGAAACAAAATGGTTTGTTGAAAAAACATCTTTTCTCTGTTCATCAAGTTCATTTAGTTGCAAAAGACATTGTTATTGTGCTTAAGAGAGATCAAGTCCTAGTTGTATAGAAATTCTAAATGTTTTAATCTATAGTTCTATATGTAACAAGACCCACTTACCATATACTAACTCATAAGGTGTATGTCTGGTATTATTCTTCCATGTTGTTCGATATGCCCACAAGGTTTTAGGAAGCTTGGTTTCCCAATCCTTTGGATGCATGTGTACAGTTTTTGTAACAATGGATTCAATAACCTTGTTGGTAGAATCCACTTGGCCATTAGCCTGTGGTTGATAAAGAGAATATTTTTTATTCCTGATCTTATATTTTTCTATGATGGCTTTCAGTATATTTGAAGTAAAATTTGGTCCATGGTCAGTAACAAGCTCTCTAGGAACACCAAATCTAACAAAAGTCTCATCAAATATAAAATTCACAACAAAAATTTCAATAGCACAAGGAATATCTTTAGCTTCAACCCATTTTGTAACAAAATCATTACAAACCAATATATACCTCTTGTTTATGTAATATTTCCTACAAAATCAATAGCCCATTTTTCAAAGGGCTCTAACATTACCTATGGACACAAGGGAATTTCATCGGTTTTCACAAGGTGGCCCATTTCTTGAAAAATATCATATTGGCTGACATATTCCTTGGCATCCTTAAAAAGAGAAGGCCAATAATAGCCTGCACAAAGGATGTTATATGTAGTTCTCTTGTCCGCAAAGTGGCCCCTGCAAGGTTCATCATGTTTCCTTTAAGATGTCAAACGCATCTTCTTCACGCACACACCTACAAATGATCAAATATGGCCTAATGTAGAAGATTTTTGCTGAGATCCAGGAGTATGCAGCAATGTTTTTAACAATCTCTACTTTTCCCTAGCAGACAAGTGTGGTGGTGTCCTCCCTGTAACCAAATAATTTGCTACATCTACAAACCATGGTGAGTGAGTAGAAACAACAAATAAGTACTCATCAAGAAAGGAATCACTTGACCTAAATTATTAATTCTAGAAATAAAATCAGCTACAGCATTAGCTCTACCAAGTATATCAATAACAGTAATATTATTTTTTTGTAATAATAACAACTATCTAGTGACACGCTCGCTATTCAAAAGTTTATTCATTAAATATGTTATAGCAGAGTGGTTGGTGTGAACAAATACTGCATATACCATTATATAGTGTCTAAATTTGTTGATGGCATAAACTCACGGGGGCTTCACTCAATTAATCTATGACATATCATGTGTGTTCGTGGCATCTAAACAATACCCCTAATTTGACTACATATTGGAAAAGACCTCTAAAATTCACATTATTTAACCCCTTACAAATACGAACCCAATACACCTTCCCAATTGAAAACACCCCTAGTTTCACTAGATATTGTAGGTACCCATCTTTTTATCAACATTTTTTATACCCCTTTATATTTTTCATTAACTTTGAGCTCCGTTTTTATACCTGACAATATAAAAACCCTTTATCCCCTATTATATGCTCAATATATTATGCCCTTTTTTCCTCAAAATACATCCCCCACTATGAACCCATGTGGTATGGTATTGCTTCCCCAGTGAAGCCCCTGTGCATAAACTACAGTAACAATTCCTTTTATGTTATTGTGTAATTTAGCTAATCTAGTGAAAAAAAAAATATTTCCAAAATAAATAGAAATAGAGAATTGGTCTTATTCTTCTCCTAGTGTTGTGCCAATAGAAGTTTTTGAGGCATCAGTGGAGATGTGAAATGGAAGGGACCAATTAGGTCCTCTCAAGACAGGTTCCTTAATTAATTTCTCCTTTCATTCCTTGAAAGCGCATTGGAAAGCATCAGCCATGAGAAGTCAATATATTTAGCTAATAAATGGAAAACTTTACTTTTTATTCTAGAAAAAATCTCAATGAACCTCCAATAGTAACCCTGATGTCAAAGAAAACATTTTTCTCCCTTTGAGATTTGGGTACTGGTACGTGTATAATGACATAAACTATAGCAGGATCCACCTATATACCTACGTTGGAGATAAGGTGGCCAAGGATTATCCTCACATTAAACATCATTTTACATTTTTTATTACTAAGGGCAAGGCTATCCTTCTGGCATCTAATCAACACTATTGCAAATTCTAAATGGAATCATGAAAATAATCACCACATATGGAAAAATCATTCATATACACCTCAACACACTGAAGATTAGCAAATAAGCTAAGACTTCTCGTTGAAAGGTAATAAAGGTGTAACACAGCCTGAAGGGGAGCACCCGATAGATTATTGTTCCCCACAGTAGGTAAAAGCGGTCTTATCCATATCTTCATGTGTGATTTATGTTTGGTGGTAACCACTAAATTCGTCTAGAAATGAAAATTACTTCTTACCCACTAGGGTATGTAGTATCTGGTCAAAAAAAGGAATTGGTAAGTAATATTTAAGGGTGTATTTGTTAAACTCTCAATATTCCACACAAATATGCTACCTATCGTCTTTCTTCCAAACTACTAACAATGGGAGACACATTGGATATCAGGGATGGGGTAGATAAAACCGGCATCTAGAAGTTTTTGAACTTCTTTATTTACAATGTCCTAGAGCACCGGGTTCCTTTGTCACTAAGGTTATCAAACAAGTTGGGACCCTTCCTAAATATAGATATGATGGGTATAAGTGTCAGGAGCTTCATAGCTCTAAGTGAATTCACCAAGGTGATTCTATAGCATTTTTATCAGTTGGTATTGTTGGGTTTGTTCAAGTTGTGCATTGATGTACAAGGATTTACTTGGACTCACCTCAAAAGTGCAACATCATAATCATGAGTATCCATGGTGGTCACTAAGTTTTGTAATGGTGACAAGGTTTTCAGATCACAACTCTCTTGGAAATTTGGACTAAAAATATGATGAAATAATATTGAAATTTGAAAGGTATCCAAGTTAATGAAAAATTTGTGAATCTAACTCTCCTCAGTACATTCCGTAAACTAAAAAATCTCATCTATAATGGAAATGGATTGGATCTCCTCATTACTACTACTATCATCTAACCATAATGTGTCATGAAGCTCCTAAATGGATTTGGTGAGAGGATAAAGGCTGACATTATTTAATCTTGAATTCTAAAAGGTATCCAAGTTAACGAGAATGTCATGAATCTGACTCGCCTCAGTACATTCTGTAAAATAAAAAAATATCATCTATAATGGAAATGGATTGGATCTCCTCATTACTGCTACTATCATCTAACCATAATGTGTCATGAACATCCTGAATGGATTTGTTGAGAGGATAAAGGGTGACATTCTTCCTTGAATCCCCATGTATGATAAATATGGCATCGAAGTGGTAACCAATATAGGAATCTATCGTGGCAAGCCATGGCCATCGCAAGATCACAAATGTGATGGAATAATCTTGAATTCTGCAAGGTGTCCAAGTTAATGAAAAAGTCATGAATCTAACTCTCCTCGGTACATTTTGTAAACTGAAAAATCTCATCTATAACGTAAATGGATTGGATCTCCTCATTATTGTTACTATCATCTAACCATAATGTGTCATGAAACTCCTGAATAGATTTGGTGAGAGGATAAAGGGTGGCCATCTTCCTTGAATCCCCATGTATGATAAACATGTCACTAAAGCGGCAACCAATATAGGAATTTATAGTCGCGATCCATGGCCATTGCAAGATCATAGGATGTCCCCTTATAGGATTTTTAGGTTTAAGGACAAAAAAGTTCATGGGTTATTCCCATGAGTCAATGCAAACTATCACATCATCCAAAAAACCATTTGGCTTGATTTTTGATATGTCAGCAAGCTCTAAGACAATGGGTGTAGGACAAAGGTGAGTTAGCCAAAGCTACTCCATGGTCTGTCGATTCTTCACATTAATGACCAATCCTAGGTCTTTTAGAACATTGGGGACAAGGATGTCACCAATGTAGACAAACACATCCAAGTTTCCAAGGTTTGTATACTTTTCAACAAGAGCACACCTTGTCATCAACTTGGTTGCATTGTCAACAAACTATATAGTATGAGGCTACGTTCTCTTATTACATGGCTTCTTGATGCAAAGTTCCTGGATGGTATGGTATAGATGGGAATCTCTTTAAGAGATTGCAACAGAGAAAATTTAATGCAAATACTCCTCAGCTCATAAGCCAAGTCAAACTCAAGGGTCATATCGAATTTCTCCAAAGCTAACCTCTTCAGGTAGGGAGGCGAGATTGAAGAAGAAGGTAAATAATCTAAGTGTGTAGGCGTAGGTTGTGGTACAGTATCATTATTTGAATTATTAGGAGGCTCCTCATGTTTTTCCTCAATGATAGTTGGTGGACGTGTTTGTTTTTCTACCACCTTTCTCGATCTCAGTTAAAGGTATTGGACCTCAACTAGCATAATCTAATATGTAGAGAAAGGGGGTATTTTTGTGGGAAGAATCTGTTGAACTTCTTTATTATTAGGGTTGGGCAATGGCTATACAGGTAACTACGATAGAATGAAAGGTGGAGGTAATAGTAGTTGGTGTGGTACATGTTACATTTGTTGAGGTAAAGCAACTGGCTGCAAAGAGTAAGTCTGTGAATATTTTGGATAAGGTGTAGGATAAGGTTGTTGGGGTTGCATGGGGTATGCGTAAGGATGATATGAAGGCCCTCTCCATCATAGTTTCCAAGGATGTTTTTTGCCATATTGTGAAGGATACCCTTACCACAGAGCTAAATAAGTCCAATTACGAAATGAATTTTGTTTCCATGAAAGCTAGAAGCATTAGGTGCAGGTTTAGATGTCATACTTGAAATTACCTATTTCTCGTGTATTTTAGCTCCCATCGCATGTAGTGGTTAAGGTGTTTGGTCCCCCTCTTAAAATATGGCCTTCAAACTTAGTATAGAGGGAGATTTATTTGTGGAATGATCACCTACACAAACGACACAAGTGACACAAGAATTAACAATGTTTGCATAAAAATCATGCAGTGGGTGTTTCTATTTACATCTTGAACAAAAGATAGGAAGTGCATTACATTCATATTCTTGCTTAAAACATCTAATTGAAAATTCATATTTTCAATCAAGTCAGTCTTAAAATCTTCTAGCAAATGTCAAAGTTCAGTTTTAGTAACACCATCTGTTCCAGATTTGGTATTTTTAAAAGAACTATATCTCAAACCCCTCCTAGATCTAAACTGACTACGTGAATACTTCGTACAAAAGTCACAAATGTGCTCAAAATTCAATTGAGACACATCTCCTTGGGATAAAAAATTTAATACATTTATTGATTCATCTAACATACCTCACAAAAAATATAGTTCTAATATTTCTCAGGTCTAATTTATGTTTATACCTTTAGAGACTATAAAGAAACATTTCTACATAGTCTTGTAGACTTCGAACATCACACTATGTCATTCTAAAAAATTTATCCTGTAAGTCTTGAGCCTTACAATATTCCAGATATTTTCCAAGGAATATTCTTCTCATTTTGTCCCATGTCTGGATGGTGTTTCCCCCTAGCCCCATGAACCAATGTAAATTTGTGTCCTTAAGGGAGTAGGGAAAAGCTTAATTTTTTAGGAATCGGAAGTGTAATCATAACTCCTACATAATATGTTAAATTAAAAAAAGAACTCGTTTGGGTCTTCGTGAACCTTGCCATGGAAATGTGGAAGGACTAACAGAGCAATATTCTTCATCTCAATAATAGAATATGGGTCCACAATAAGGAACCCAAATGTATTTTCTCCTTATGTTTTGTTCTCACCGCATCCCTTTCCAATTCCATCCTCGTGATCTACCATTTTACTGTGATTTCCAATCAAGTTGTGCCCAGTATCAAGTGATGAGGACTCATGTTTCTTGGATCTGTTTTTTCTGCGGAATCAACCATAAGAGGAAGATTGTTGGAAAAATTCACTTTCTTATCTCTTGTTGGTTAAGATACGTCTAAACTGTTATCTTCAGAATCCAATTGTAGTGTTTTGGCCTCGCTAGACTAGATATATTTATCTTTTCCTGCAACAAGCCCAAAGTTAGAAAAGGGAATTTTACGAATATCGGATCTATTTTTATCCTTCCTAGGCTTAGGACCTTTACCCCTAGTCATGCATATTTTAAAGAGAATTCAGTGAAAATTAAAGCAAAGATCATGAATCAACTTGCTGGCCTATAATAACACCAACTCAATAAAATGTTGCAATTATTTCTAAAATATCACACCTACAGTAATCACTTACAGTAAAGAAATCAAACCTTTCTAAATAAGCATCATAACATAGGAACACCTACTAAAAAAAATAACACAGTTTCTTACTTCCAATGCTGGAAAATTCACTCAAAAGTTTAAATTTACCAGATTCTTATCTTGGGCGCCTCCCTCTCAATAATTCCAAAATTAGGTTATAGTATATGTTAATTAACGACCCAACATTATTATGTCAATCCAGTGGACATATACTTTGAGATATCGAATTGTATGTGCCCGAAGAAGACTCTAGAATCCTCCAAAATAAAACCCTATTCTGATCTATCCATTGGCACTTCTCAAGTTCCTGAAAACATTAATCAAATCCTTGTTCTATACTTGCAATTAAATGGAAATTATTGAAAAGAAAAACCCTATCTACTAGTCATATGGAGATCTAAGCTTTGGATCCTTCTAGGTTGAGCAGCTTCAATGTGAAAGGTTGTCTCAATGGGCTAGAGGATAAAGGAGTCAATATTCCTTAGCAACCTTCACACCATTTCAAGGATTGTAAATGTAAAAACTTATTTTCCACACATTATGCAGAGCATAAATCGAAAAGAAGAAACAAGACCCTTTATAAATTTTCACATAATCCCATATTGACTCAAATGAACCAAAAGTATAAAATCAAATGAACCAAAAGTAAAGGTTTTAAATATGCGTAATTCACACCAATCTAATGCAAATATGCTAACTATATAACTCGAAATTCATATGCATAAATGACAGTGTATTTACTCAAATCTGGAACTCAATATTGTTCTGAAATCCTATGTACAAGTTTTGAATCCTTATAAACAAATTGACTCACTCATACAACGAAATATGAATTTTGGAAATACACAAGTTGCCATAATACATCGAGAAAACTTATGGAAAAGGACTTTCAAGGGATGCTCTACAGCTATAAGAACATAATCATTACTCTATTTATAAATGCTTGTAAAAGCTATTGGTAATTCATTCAATGATCATATTGTTTTTATGAAACAATGCAAAACTAAATCCCTATCAAATGGATATTCATCAAAATATTAAGGAAATGAAAATGAATATTCTAAAAGACTACTAATAAACCCACGAGTCCTTGATCAAGTAAGAAATATATATGCTTAGACTTTGTTCCAGTGCGTCAACACAAGTAGATCCAGGAATAATGTTATAATGCACTTAAGATCACAAATAGATCTGTTGAACTTTCATATCACACAATAACAAAATATCCCATATCACAGTGGATCTTATGTATGAATTAATAAAATGCTCTAGATCACAATAAACCTGATGCTCAAATTAATGAAACACTTCAAACCTTATCCCGGAATTGAAACTATGTGTAACAATCTTGCAAAACATAGTATATTATTGTTCCTTCATTACAATGCACACAAATAAAACTTGCAATGGGTTGTATGTTGTATTCACAATAGTGGTTTATCACACTTGCATTCATTGTATTTCAAAATCCACATGCATATGAAACAAGCATGAAATAAAGGGTTAAAGTGACAGAGCACACAGTTTTTATCACTATTACCACACAATAACTTCTCCAAATCTGCATGAAACAAAAGATTATATCATAGAAACAAAGCACACAACCCTTATTACTATTAACAAAAATAGTCTCTTCAGATATGAAAACAATGACATAAGTTAGCACACTTAAGCATGAAATGCCAAACACCAACAACGAATCTATAACATATGCACACTAATAAACAAAGAGGGACAACGGGCTTGGTTGGCAAACCCAACCAACCATGCTCGTTGCCTCTTGTAAAGGATTTAAATCACAAAGTAATCAAATGTGCAAATAATGAAACATTAAAACTGGTATAGTATCTTTGTGTTAAATCACTACTCAGTCTTTACATCATAGAATAATAGCTTAGAATCCAATGACCAAAGGGAGTGACCCAGAATCTAGACTAGAAGCATAATATTACAAAGGTATCACTAACCAAGCAATAATTCATGGCTTTTATTTTTATATTGTTTACATTAAAAAAAATAGGCTTCGAACTAGCCAGATAAAATACAAACAAAATAGATATGGATCATAATGATTTGTGGAAGAAAATAGATCAATTGCACTCACAAGCCAATCCAAGAAAACTTGGTAATCAAGTTCGATCCTTGGGCACTCTGATGCATGAAGGAATATTAATATGGAGATGGACCATGAGAATATTGGTGCTTGGATGAGAAATTCATCATGATAAGGTAATTATATTTTTTTAATTATTGTTGGCTATCTGTTTAACATATTATTTTTCTACCAGGAAAGATGTTGCAAGAATACATTATGACAGTTGAAGCAAGTGCAACTATATGGAAGAAATGTATGAAAAACATTGAGGGAAGCTCAACATATGATATGCTCATCATAGGATTGAAAGGTAGTAGTACAAGAAGATAACCTGAAGGTCAAATGAGATCACTTTCATGAGGAGGCTTAGTGAAATGCCTTCATCAATGATGTCATGATGAAAGTGATAAGAAGGAAATATGACCTGGATCCTGTCACAAATTGAAGAGTAATGATGGCTTCATGATACCTCGGAAGGAAGCAAGCTTGATGCAAGAGATGTAATAGAAAGAGGGAGCCATCTAGATATGAAGATCAAGTAGCTAACACTCTCATGAAGATACGTTATGAGGCTTGTTGTGGTGACTTCCCAGTGTAAAAGGAATTCAAGAATCTCCTCTGATTTTTAGAGAGAGCAAAGGAGTCTCCTTGAATACGAGGAGGATCTATTCTCTAATTAAAATAGAATAGGGATATCTTCTCTAGTTGAGAGGGAGTAATGTTGGATATCACATGTGTATTCTTTTCTTCGGGTGATGAAGAAATAATGGTGGAGGATTAGATAAGAATTTATGATTTCCTTGAGGATATAGAATCCAAGAAAGGAAAGTTACCGACACTCTTTGAGGATGAGACAAGAATCCAAGAGAAGAGTAGTTGAAGAGGACAAATATTCTTTGAGGACTTGGGTATGGAGATCCAAGATAATAATAGTCCTAAAAGACCATACCTTGTGAACATCCATATGGAATATGCTCCTTATAGAGGTAGTGTGGTATTACACGTAAAGCCTCCCAACATAATGCTCTTAAATGAAGTAGAGCCTGTCTAGTTAGGCCTCAAAGACAGTGTTGGTCATGATAAGGATGCTTACATTTGGGTTATCAAGTTGAATTTTCTTATGATAATTATTCAGTTTGAGAATGATGTTGTATTAATTGTACAATTATGAATACCTCCCTAGTTAAGAGGGAGTGTTGGAAATGTAACTAGTTTCAATCTTCATGATTGTTGTTGTACTCATTTCAATATGTATCCTATGTAACAAACAAAAAGAATAAAAGAAAATTTTATCATTTTAAAAGCATGGGTTTCATGCTCCTTATTGATGGTCTTCTAGGTAAAAGCATGTTATTCATGCTTCTATGGTTTTTTATGTCTCAGGAGTTATTGTCATGAGTCAAAGGAATCAACATCATGTTTATAGACCCTTACAGGAAAAATGTAATTGGAAAAGGATTTTTTTAAGTCTAGAAAGTCCTGGAAACTCCAAAAGTACAAGTTGGACTTGGCAGCTTCAAGTTGGCCTTATGAAGGGAATTCCACCCCATGGGAAGGCGATATAAAGGAGTAGTCTAACCTCATTTGGTACTCACTCACCACCAAGTTCGATATCACAAGAAAAAGTTCAATCTGTAGTTGGGAGAAGCAAAAAAGGAAAAATGAAGGTCTATAAGACAAGATAAATACAAGGAGGAAGTGAAATCTTTGTTTTTGGGCTCTAATTCTCTCACACGTGCGAAATCTAGGGCTTCTGCAGCTTACTAGAAGAGTCGAAATTGTAGATTCAAGTTGTAGGGAAAGTGTGTATTTTGTTTGACCTTGTTGACCCTAGGAAAGGCTAATTTTTTATCAAGTAGGATTTCTATGATATTTGTATTAGGGTTTATGTGTAAGGTCGAAATTGTAGGGCAAGTTGCAATATTGAAGCTAGCAGGTTGAAGTTGCTTTTTGAAGCGGGCAAGTTGAAGTTGCAGCCTGAAGTTGGTTGGTACTACATAAAGGAAGGACTTGTTGATAGGGTTTCCTTAGTACTTGGAGAAGGACATGGTCTAGGGATTGTGTCTTTGTTGTCTCTCTTGAAGAAGATTCTATAAGAAAGAAAAAAAATCGGCTTTTCCCCTTATAAGGGTTTTTCCTTGGCTGAGAGCCTAATTTGTGTGTCCTTTAATGTTATTTTTCATTCTTGATATTTGTTTGATTAAAATAACTAAACAAAGAATAGTAAGAAGAATAATTAAGTTCACAAGAAAATATAAGGTCAAGGCAAATTGGAATTAATAAGTTGTCGTATTGCATTTTCCAACAGCTCAAAAATTAGCTCCTTCAATCTCGACCACAAACCAACTGGAACCTCATTAAAGTGTACTTTACCTAATCCTTATTTAGGACTTCGACGGGGTGTAGAATATGCCCACTGATCATGGCTCACATGGTAGTCTCAAGTAAAATAGTCATACAATTATTGTTCACTTGGCTACAGGATTCTATGTGGGATGCAAGATCTGCATTACCCTCGTTATCGACCTTTTTAATATCAATTAAGCCTAGAAAATGCATGTAAACAAAGGTGTTATGCATAAATAAACATTTATCTTTTAACTTTATAAGAAAATACCTATTAGACACATTATTCCACGACTGTACCAAAAAGAGGTATGAGAAATGTAGAGTAGGAGGCTTCAAAATGGGGAAACGGGGGACAAAATGAAGCATTGTAGTGGTAAAAGCATGAAAAATATCAAACCTAACACCCTAAACTATTACACAAATGGATTTTATTAAATGTTCCTCAAACATCATACCTATGGTTTTTATGGATGACCCTCAACCATTCCATCCTGAAGGTTTTACATTGGCTTACCTTTAACTGTTACAATCCTCAAATGGTTTCGACATACCATAAACACTACATCAAGTGGTTCCAAATTACCATGAACCATACACATCCATTAATTCATATGACCATAATCTATACACAACATTGGTTTCAAATCATCACAAACATACATTTTATCAAGTGGTTTTAGAGCACCATGAACGTTTCATTATTTGAGGCTAATATATCCGTTTTATATAAACATTGAATCAAGACCATTCCTTTGTAGATCAAAGTAATAACATTAAATGTATTAAGGATTTTTTTATATGGATTCACTACATCTACATCTCAAATGAACACACAATACTATTATTCTCACCTTGTTTGTCTTCTTTCTTCTTCTTTCCTACATGTTTACCATGTTTCTTTCTTCTTTCTCTTTTTCTATGTCTTCATCATTCATTTTTCATTCCGTTCTCTTTGTTGCTACATTATCCTCTCTACCATTATCTTATTCCATCCTACTTTTTTCATCTTCTTGAAAATTTATTCCTTTAAATCTTCCATTGTACCTGCATGTTTTTTTTCTTGTAGGAGAGACATCTCCATCCAACAAGACACCTATGAATCTATGTTGGATATAATACTTCGGTATTTTTGTCCTAAAACAAAATTATACCTAAATAAATTAGGAATATGAAATGAACCTTGGGTAATGAAACGAAGGGTCATTTCTTCGTATAAATTCGACTTCTTATTAATGAAATACATCACTTGGGAGTTACCTGTCCTAGCATGACATGGTATCAAAGCTCAGATATTTTCCTCATTTTCCCCGCTCAGTAACGCATTCTATATTATTTGTGATATCTAGAATTACTTTCTCAAATCTGATCGTTTTTCTCCATAATACTGAGTTATTTTTTCCCACAACTTCCTTTCTTCTCTAGAACTCATGGAGGATTGCTTGTGTGTCCCTTTGTTTATGCGTTAGTGCACTAGAAACCCCTAGCTACACTCAATTCCTAATACCATGTTGGAAATTTCAATTAGGTCTTGGTACCTCCATGCAACACTAATTCTCTAAGGTTTGGCACTTATTCATATTTTGTGTTTGTGTAACCATCCACTTCCTTTATGGGATTCGTCTGCTCATCAATTTTCTTTGAAATAGTCAAGTTTCCTTTGAAAGAGAAGGCTTTCTAGACCTATGACAAGGAGTAGGAATCCCTAGAAGGGTTATGGCTTGGCAAGACAAGCCCTATAAGGGTTGTGGCCTGCCCAAGATATGTCAAGAAGGCCTACGGTTAGGCCTTAGAGGTTGTTGCTAGGGTAGAAGGGACCCACAAGATCTTGGGCTAGCCTCCAAGAGGTTAAAAATCCCTCACGACACCCAAAAAATTACTTCAGCCCCTTTAAACACCAATATTACCTCAAAAAATCACTACAAATGGCCCAAAAGGGATAGCACCTCCCTTCTTCAGTTGGACGTTAAGTTGCTAGGAGCTAGAAAGGCTAAATCTTACCCTCTAAGGCCTAGATGGGCCTTCTACTCTTGAATGAATAGCCCATAAATTAATTGCTTCTTCAAACCTTTGATTTATCACCTACATAAATGAAAAATGGAAAGCCTACATACCCAATATATACAAAAATTTCAAATTTAAAACCCCAAATGCTATACAAAATTAAAAATGGGTTAGATTTTAGAATACAAGGGTTAGAAAAACTATTTACAATATTTACAAAATAAAATTTTCCCTTATTAGCAAGTAAATTTCATTATAGCACAAGATAAAGAGATTAATTTTTTTTTTGAGAAATTGTAAAACAAATGTATGTAAATGGATCATCGGCCCAAACCCTCCTACAAAGTACCCTACAAAATGAAATCTCATAATCCAAACACAGTCAATTCTTCTCCGCAACCTCTGAACTTGGAGACCAAAGGCTAGCATATGTGTAGATATTTATTCAAGCTTTAAAGATGAATCCTTAGATCATGAGAGATATAGATCTATGAGTGTAGATCTAAACCCAACAGCTAAGGAAACATACCTCTACTAATAGTTGTTTCCTCTTACAACAAATGAAATAACGATTTATAAAGTGCATATAATATAGAGCATGAAAAAACACTAACGCACACCACAATTCAGTAGATAGAAGAACACCATGAATGGAAACCCCAAAGTCTATATTATGAAAAATACAATTACAGCAAAGCAAGGCTCAGTAAATGTGTTACATATTACATCATCCAAAGATGGAATGAGGAGCTTGATAGCTTCCTTATATAGAAAATGAGAGAAGAAAACACAAAGTGGATATTTTTATCACCCCAAGAATCTCTCCTAGGTTGTATGTTAGAGATGCTCAGGAACATTACAAACTCAACAAAAATGTGTAAACACCCCAGACATGGGTGAACACCCCCAGACTACAAGGCTTTAGACCACCAATTACTCACAATTTTAAAGAAAATGTGATGATGGAGAATACTGATCACACCAGCAGATGCACAGGACCCTGTGATGGCCAGCTGCAATCAGTTTAAAGGTCTGCAAATCTATTTCCTAATGCACAAACAGGATGAAAGCTCTCTGGCATTAAAACAACAGAAACCTGCATATAAATTCAATGATACATGTTGAATTCAAACACAGAGGTGGGATGGCAGCCCCTCTAATGCAAAACATCAACAGCACATGAATAAATACATAGCAGGCACAGCCTGGAACAAAGAAGAAGAAGTGAAAGTGAGCAATTAACAGCAAAAGAAGCTTGCATTAGCTGAAAATGAAGACCAAAAGCTGCAGGTTACACAATAGTTGCAGTCTCCAGAAGTTGAAGTTTACATCAGAATTACATTCATCCATCTCATTACATTTTTCTTTTGGGTATATATAGAGTTTGTTCACAAAAAATCTCTGCAGACCCATGCGTGTAGGGGTCATAACTGACCACCAACCGCATTTACAACTAGATATGGTCTTTGATACAGTCTGCTGATTTTAATGGACAAAATGACATTTACTGGTACTTTGTTGTCCTTCCTGAACAGGTGAAGCATTATTTGAATAAATTTCCAGTACTGTTGCAGTCATTGAGCTGAAAATTATCGTCCTTCTCATCCTTGGCCGTGTTGTTACATGAATGCATGGAGATGAGGATTTAATGCACTGAGTACCGGATCATCTCTTCCTTCTTTGCGTGCACAAAAGAGGCCGAAAACACTGAAAAATGCATGAAACTGGATGATGGCCTGCGAATGAATATTGACCGTTGCATGACAAAATGGATGGCGGAGATGGATTATGAAGGCTATCGGGAGAAATCGCGGGCGGGCCGAGCAATTATAAACCGTCAGATCACATAAACGGGCGGCCTGGATTAATTTATGGAGTCTATTGGGAGATGGATGATCGAGGTTAACGAGGGTCGTTGGATCACCGTCGGGCAGATCCGACGGTGATCGAGGGCGGAATATGCGGGGTAGTTAACACGCGGGGATGACGTATAGGATGAGCAGTTTCGCGGGCGAGCGGTTTTCTCGCACCGCCTTTTGGCTGCGGTGGTTTTCGTACAGGGTGGGTGCGATGCAATAAGAACATGACACGTGTCCAGCGGGAAACCGCTTCCCCGCGGGCTAACAGTCGAGCGGTTTACGGGAGCGGGGGTTGCGATAACCACGGGATAATCGGATGGCCCAGACTTAATATACACGTTTAGAGGTTGATATGAAAAGTACGGTGCGCGGGTTTATGATTTTCAATATATGTGCGGTTATAATGGCGTAAGAGGTTAGTGTCGGGGAATAAACAAAAAAAAAAAATTATGCAGGGTTTAACAGGTTATCGGGCTATTATAAAGGGTAACGGGGTTTATAAAGAGTTAGCGGGGTTTTATAGGTTTTAAAAACATAAACGCCCGGGAGCTAGGTAAACAAGGGTTTTATGCCAAAAGTGGGTGTAAAACAGGGATAAAAGGGGTTTAAAGGAGAATAAGGAGGATTCAAGGGGAAAGAGGAAATCGAGGTGTAGGGAGTTATAAGGGAATAATGCAAAATGAAGGAGAAAGCAATAAAAACTGATGCGAGCCTTGTACATCCAAACCAGCACTGCTCAACACCTATTTTGATCCATCAAGTATCAAAGAACATAGTAGAGCTAATAGATATAACGACTAGTTGGGTTGATCCTCGTCAAAATAATCTCATTTGTTGATCTTACTTCGAAAATAACTTGATCTCCACCATTGATTTTTTATTTTTGAGGAAAAATTTGAATCTCTTAAAACCCCTTTTTCATTAATCCAAAAAATAATATTTTGGAGTAATATCCTCAAAAAATTCACTGTGACTTAATCACCAAGGTCCAAAAGGTCAAATTTTCTTAAAAAATCCAATTTTCCTTTAGTGGAGGACCTCCAAAAATTAATTCCTTCTTGACCCACGAATTTTTTTATAATTTTCCTCTTGGAGAGAATTTAATTTCTCTCAAATTATTTTTTGACTGAAATTTAATTAATTTTTGGCTAATTACTTTCTTTTTATAGAAAAATTAATTAAATGACAAGAGGGAATTAAATTCTTTTTCCACCCTCAAATATTTTAGCCATGGTGTCTAACTATGAGTAACCATGCACTAAATTATTTTTTGCATCGAGATATTACAAATTAATTCAACTTTTAGAAGGGGAAGTACACCTTTAGACATAGACTTTCAAGACACTACCCAATTATGCGACACAATATGATCTAGTATGAAAAATATATAGACTCGATAAACACTAGGACTCACCTAAGACATTGTCAACGAATTCCACCCTAGCTTTGGGATATATATGGGAGGAAAACTATGTCGAATGTGTGTTTACAAACACACATAATTCAGGGAGGTTAAAAAAATCACTAGCAAGAAATCCTTTGACAAAAATCATAGGCTTACATGGGTGTTGTTACATGGCTTTATAGTCATACTAGAATCATTTACAATAATAAAAGCAGAACTTGGGTTTAGAATGAGAAAATTAATGGTGAACGATGACTTTGATCTTCAAAAAAATTTGTCCACTTCCTTGTACTTTTCTTCTTGGAATGTTGAAAAAGTGTCGTCAAGAGGATCCATTCACACTACTATCAAAAGGAAAATTGACAAAGTGTGCAAAGGTACATTACAGAATTTAGAAAACAATCCCTCCAATTTAAAATATCTCAAAAGAACACAAATGGACTCCATAGTCACATAAAAAAGTACGTAATTATCTCCAATCCTAGTATCATTGACAAGCCTTGCATATAAACCTTGTTCCTTGATATGAACATGAGGAAAGGACAATCAAGTGATTAGAGTTAACAAATCAGTCAGTTGCTCCTAAACAAGAGAGTAAAAAAATTGAAAGGGGTGAGGCACTCAGAGTGATGCTACTTTTTTGAAGTGTAATGCGTTCAATTACCAATATGATTGTTGTGATATAAATGGAAACATTGAATATCAGTGTTGGAGGTCACATTAGTTTCATCCCAATAACCATGTGGAGAAAACCATGAAGAAGAATATTCTAGGCGTGGACATCGGGGGTAAAATAGAGCAAAACTTGGATGTGGATAAAATATTGTTTGATCTACAACACACAAAGAGGTGAACATAAGAAACATTTGTAATAGTAAGAGACGAACACAATAGAGCTCTTTCAAATCAAAATGAGTCAAGAAGACAAAAGAAGATGATTTGTTCAATAATAATTTAGAAGCTTGCCTCATCATAGAGGCCCTAGTAACTAAGCTTGGATTATAGGTACATGACCTTCCTCATCAATACCCTTTAGGATGTGTAACTAAGGGTGTTGCATTAAAATTTACCAAATATACGGTTAATTTTGTCTTCAGTACAAATTCATTGATGAAGGTAGATGTGGTCCTAATGGATGTATCTGGTATAGTGTTAAAAAGACCTTATAAGTATGTGAGTGATTGTATCTTCATGAAAGAGTTGACAAATACCAGTTAATCAAGAATGGTAACTCCAACACCATCAATCCAATAAGGATAAACCCAAACTCTCTTTAGTATGTCTTCATCGAGCCAAGAAACAAATTAGCTCAAGCAAGAATTATGTCTTTCTCTACTTAATACATAATTAGCAAGGGTGTGAGGAAGACATAATTATGAAGGATGTATAGAAGAGCAAAGAGAACAAAAGTCACAAAAGATATGATCCTAAGGAAGACAACCAAATTAACTAGTGGTCAATAAGAACTCTAGGAGATAAGCAAGGCCAAGTAGTACTTTGCAAAATGTTGAGGAATTTTTTTCTAATATCCTTAAGTAAAATAGTTATGGGCTTGTAGACATCATTTCCCAGTCTAATCATGAATCCCACTAACAAGGTCAAGATTGAAAATTCCATGTTTAAGGGCTTAAATAACTTATATTGGTAAAATATCAAAGTGCACAATTTTTATTTATTTCATAGTAAACAATTTTTGCTTTCCATTTTGCTTTATAAATTAAGAAGAAGAAAAAAAAAACATTATCCTTTTTTCTTCTTGGATTTTTTTACTTAGTTTTCTCCAAGGTATATTTTGATGGCTTCTCAATTACTTTTCATGATGAAATCAATATCATATAATAGTAAGGATTGCATATAATCATTCATTTTATGAATAACTATCCACTGAAATACCCAAAGAAAATTGTAGACCATTTAGACTTAATCGGTATAAAACCTTATTTGTTTAGATTTATTTATATGCTTCTATATTTTTCTTTACACTTGGATAAGAAAGTTAGTTCATCCTAGGTTAGTTGAACCTTTAAGATATGGTATCAGCCAAAGGGTTATAAATGAAAGAATGGAAGCCTTTAATTTTTTAACATATTTAAACCTCTTCCCTTCCATTTTGGAAAGCAAAGTACATACCTTAAAGATAATTTTTTGACTTGCACATCACATATGGATACAAATTGTCCTGGTGTCATAACATCTAATTGTTGTCACTTAAACGTGACTATACCTTAAAGATAATTTTTTGACTTGCACATCGCATATGGATACAAATTGTCTTGGTGTCATAGCATCTAATTGTTGTCACTTAAATGTGACTACATTGTGGCATGTAATGGTCCACTTCATCTTCAATGTGTCATTTCCATGTCTATTATTTTAATTCTTTGTTCCTTATCCAATTTTAGGAAAATAGAAATTAGTTTTGATGTTCTTATTTCATAAATTTCTATTGATGTTTCCATATGAGATAAATTGTAGTAAAAATTATAATAAGAAAACGTTAAAAATAAAATTACCATTGTCTTGGAAGGTTGAAGAATTGAGTGTCACATCAAAGTGAATGTTCCATGTTATTGCAAAATATAGCACATTAGTGCAAAGCCTCAATAAGTTACCTATATCAAGGTCAATAATGGAATCAGCCATCATTGTCATCTTAGTGGGTGTTCCCTTGCTATTATGTTGGATGGATGTTATCCCCACAATGGAGGTTTTCCAAGCAAATTTTAGAGATTAAGTAACCCAAGAATTCTCAAGCTAAATACTCTCCAAGGACGTCGTTAAATAGGCAACCCAGTATAATATCCAATAAGTATATATATATTGTAGTAAAATATATAATAAGTAAACATTAAAAATAAAAATATCATTCTCTTGGAAGGTTGAAGAATTGAGTGTCACTTCAAAGTGAATGTTCCCTATTATCGCAGAATATGAGCCCATAATGGAATCAACCATCATTGTCATCTTTGTAGTCGTTCCCCTGCTATTATGTTGGATGGATGTTATCTCCACAAGGGGGGTTTTCGAAACAAATCTTGCAGATTAACCAAAGAATTTGCTAGCTAAATACTCTCCAAGGGCTCCGCTAAATAGACAACCCATAATAATATACAATAAGGTAAGGCTCCAACTAAGACGAGATAGTGAGTTCAAAGAACCTATCGCTAAGTGTAGAGGGCAAAGATAGTCACGGAGATGCTCAAATAGATTCGAAATAGATGCTACCTTAAATTTAATGATTTTTGTCATTAATTAAGATTTAGAATAAGGCCGAATTACATCATGCAAAATTTATGACAGCAATAGCAAAACAACCTATAATAAATGATAAATAATCAAAGGTTATTTAATGAGCAAACAAGAAAGAAACTACAACAATTTTTAAATGGTTTAAAATGTATACAACTACTAAACCCTATACATCAGCCCTACAAAGGTGGCTGAAAATGCATAAAAATGATATTTTCCTTTTCCAATTTACAAGATGCAAAGCCTAACCCTAGGACTATGATGTTTTAATGTATATTTTGTTGTAATATAACCCTAGTTTACCACAAAAAAAGAGCAAAATATTTAATTTTTAAAGTTTGACACATAGACTATTGCCTTTATCAATCCAAGTTATATGGAATCAAAAAGAGCAAGGTCGGAGGTGGAAGACCTTTGTTGGAGCAAAATAGAGAAAAATCTATTAATCTAACCAAAGCAGTTATTAATCAATTAGAGATATAAGGTCAAGGAATGTTATAATAAGCCTTCAAAATATCATGAAAACTTCATTGAAACCCTAATTTTACAAATTGGAAGAAGATGCCATAAAATAACATAATTCATCATATCATCACTTAATCAATCCAAGAGAAAATGTCTCCAAGCAATTATATCTTCCCCGTGATAATCTGCTACCTTAGTGTTCGAAGCATCCAAAAGAGAAAAAGGCTAGTATGCACTCTCTCATGAGAAATAATGAGTGTGTGTGACAATGATCCTCTCCAAATTGACTCTCCTCTATTTATAGGAGGGTAACCAAATCTATTTTGAAGTAAATTTGACTCAAATCCCTAAAATTAATATTTTAAGTGATTATAATTTAAGTAGGTAAAAAGCATACCTAAAAGATAGTTATCAAAATGATCAATAATAACAAGCCCTCCTGTTAGCCCACACATGCGAGCAAAAAGTCCTCCAAAGGTAACAACATCCTCAAATGGTGAATATCACCATCAAAACATGCTAAGGACGATTCAAAGCAGTGCTCCTCACTAAATGCCATATCCTAATCAACAAAAGTACATCATCGAGTAAAACCATCCTCATCAAAAGCATACCTAAAAGATAGTTATCAAAATGATCAAACATAGCAACCTCCTGTTAGCCCACACATGCGAGCAAAAAGTCCTCCAAAGGTAACATTATCCTCAAATCATGAACATCACCATTAACACATGCTAAGTACGAGTCAAAGCAGTGTTCCTCACTAAAATGCCATATCCTCATCAACAACAGTGCATCATCGAGTAAAACCCTCCTCGTCAACATGTCATCATTAGTCAAACCAACGCCATTGTTCCAAGCCAAATAAGGGTGACATCATAAGGCTAGGGCATGATGTCATCACCTAGAAAAGTGTATCATCCCTTCCAAAGGCATATCAAGTCATCATCATCATCAAATTAGTCCAAGAACAAGGCAGCGTCCATCAAGAAGTTACAATGCTAGCCTTAGGGTGTCTTGTGCCCTCTAGGGTACATCTTCTTTCTACACAACATGCTAGCTCCAATGTGCAGTGCTCCAAGATTTGGCGAGAGAGGAAAAGGTCATCTTCAATGTTGGATATTTCCCAAGGTCAATGCTCATAAATCGGTCAATTTCCTCGCAATGCTACTTGTTATCACTCTGATATTTCTTTCGAAGTTAATAAAGAAAGATAAGTCAAAGGTAACCACAAACCACTTCTAGAAATTAGGACCTAGCCTTCCTGATGCTCAGAGAGGGCTCTCTCTTTATAATTTAACTTTGTTTTAGTAAGATGATTTTAGGCTAGTTATTGCTTGCACTTGGGTTTTGTTCTGAAATTGGGTGGTGGGATCACTTTACTTAGATGAAAAGAGGTTTGCTTCTACCATTGGGCTATGGAGTCGAATGTCAGACAAACAAGATTGGATTCAGTCTAAAAACAGTGTCTACAAGGCAAGATAGATGAGTTACATCAGATCTCAAAGACTAGATGGTGAAATGGTTTCAAATCGAATCCAGGGAGTATTAGAAAATTATATATTTCGTAGCAATGGAACACATAAAATATTGCAGAAATATAAACACAGAAGATGCATAAAACAAGAAAGACACAGATATACGTGGTTCACCCAGTTTGGGCGACGTCCACCCTGAATAGCCAGTCCTTCCTTTCTATTATCCAGCAAAATGAAGAGACACAACCCACAGTAGATCCGCTATAATATCCTTTGTTTTCTATCACAGTCTCACATCTTTGCTTCTCGCTCGGAGAATACACATCTATTAAACAGACAAAATACAATGCCCTCATACAAAGAAAAGGGTTGTCTTCTAGGAAAAAAAACCCTAAACTAAACATAAGTTCTACCATTAGATCATCCACCTAATGAATGGCCCAGATTGACTAGAAATTATTGTACTTTTACAAGGCAATTTTTCATCTGTTTTTAGCTTCCGGGGACTGCTGGCTCCCCGACCCCCCAGCCGAGGGGGATCGGCCCCCCCGCACCCCCCCCCGGTGTGGAGGGGTGTACAAAATTCCTGGGGTATACATCCGACTAAAACAAATGCCTCTAGACAACCATGCTCCATACTCAACAATCTCCCACTTGGAGAATTATTGTAGCAACTCCATCACTGCTTCATTTGTTGGACAATGACTCCTCTTTGGACCTGGTTGTTTCTCACCTTCATCGTCATCCTTGAAGACCAATTGAAACTGAGCATATTCTCAGTTTCTCCCTGGTTAGAACTTTTGTTAGCATATCTGCAGGATTTTGGCTAGTGTGTATCTTTTCCAGTTTCAACTCTCCATCTTCCAACACTGATCGTATGAAATGGTACTTGAGCTGTATGTGTTTAGTCCTGCAATGAAATGTTGAGTTCTTTGCAAGATGAATGGCACTTTGGCTATCACCTTATAACATGCCCATATCATGCTCCTTACCCAATTCACCCATAAACCTTTATAACCAAATCATTTATTTACTAGCCTCTGTAGTAGCAACATACTCTGCTTCTGTTGTTGAAAGTGAAACAACACTTTGGATTTTTGAAACCCAACTGACAAATGTTCCACCAACAGTAAATACATATCCTGTAGTGCTCCTCCTGTTATCTCTGTCACCTGCCATATCTGCATCAACATATCCCTATAGAGAAATGTTTGAACCACCAAAGCATAATGCTTGATTTGTGGTACCTTTCAAATATCTGAGAATCCATTTCACTGCCATCCAATGTTCCTTTCCAGGATTGTTCATGTACCTGCTTACAACTCCCACTGCATGTGCAATATCAGGCCTTGCGCAGACCATTGCATACATTAAGCTTCCAACTGCTGAAGCATATGGAACTTTAGACATATAATCCATGTCTTCTTGGGTCTTTGGGCACATTTCCTTACTAAGTTTGAAATGGATAGCAAAAGGTGTACTAACTGGTTTTGCATTGTGCATATTAAATCTTTTCAACACCTTTTGTATGTACTCATTTTGAGACAATGTTAATTTACAATTTTTCCTGTCTCTAGTTATTCTCATACCAAGGATTTATTTTGCAGCTCCCAAATCCTTCATTGCAAATGAATTTGCCAATTTTCTTTTGAGCACATTTATTTCCTGCATTTTAGACCCTGCAACAAGCATGTCATCTACATACAATAAAAATATAATATAGCTACCATCATTTTGCTTTTTCAGATAAACACAATGATCAGAGTGACATCTAGTATATCCTTGTTCAGACATAAACTTGTCAAATTTTAGATACCACTGCCTTGGAGCCTGTTTTAATCCATACAAGCTCTTCTTCAACCTACAAACTAGTTTCTCCTTCCCTTTCACTTCATATCCTTGTGGCTGCTGCATATATATCTCTTCCTCCAAATCCCCATGGAGAAAGGTTGTCTTTACATCTAACTACTCAAGATGCAAATCTTCAACTGCTACTAGACTTAAAATAGTTCTGATTGAAGTCATTTTAACAATAGAAGAAAATATTTCATCAAAATCAACACCTTTCTTTTGTGCAAACCCCTTCACCACAAGTCTAGCTTTGTACCTTTGTTTTCCTCCATCTTCTTCCTTCAGCCTGTAAACCCATTTATTCTTCAATGTAGTTTTTCCTGCAGGCAGCCTAACTAAGTCCCAAGTCTAGTTATGCATTAAGGAGTCCATCTCTTCTTCCATTGCCACCTCCCACTTCTTCCTGCTTTCAACCTGCATTGCTTCTTCATAACATTCGGTTTCACCAGAATCAGCCAAAAATAAATAATATAATGAAGGAGAGTATCGTTCATGGGATCTACTTATCCTGGTAGATCTTCTAACACCACTTTCAGGTGCTTGGGGTGCCTGTTGCTGTTGTGGTGGTTGTTGTTGTTGTGGTTGTTGATTATTATTATTTTCAGACACCTTTACTTTTTCAATGATTTCATCAAGAACTGCATATTCCTTGTTTTCTTTTTCCTGTTTCTTTTCCTGCAACTGATTCTTATACAAGACCTTTTCATTGAATATTACATCTCTGCTCCTAATGATTTTGTGATTTTCGTAATCATATAAGCGATAACCAAAATCATTAACACCATATCCAATAAAGGTACATTTCTTTGACTTTGCCTCAAGCTTTGTTCTATTTTCTTTATCAATATGGACAAAAGCCTCACAACCAAAAGGCTTTAAAAAATAGTAGTTTACCTTTTTACCTGTCCATGCTTCCTCTAGAACACCACCATCCAAGGAACTTGAAGGCCTTCTATTTATTAGATAAACAGAAGTATCTACAGCATCTACCCAAAACTGTAAAGGCAATCCTGCATGTAATCTCATGCACTTTGCACGCTCCATGATTGTTTTGTTCATCCTTTCTGACACACCATTTTCTTGTGGTGTTCTTGGAACTGTCTTCTCTCTGCGAATTCCATGCTCTGAACAGTACCTATCAAACTCTTTGCTGCAATATTCACCTCCATTGTCTGATCTAAGACACTTCAATTTCTTTCATGTCTCAATCTTAACCAAAGCTTTCCATTTCTTGAAAGTATCAAATACATCAGATTTATTCTTAATACAATAAATCCAAGTTTTTCTAGTTGCATCATCAATAAAAGTAACATAATAACGAGAGCCACTGAGAGATGATACCTGAGCAGGTCCCCATACATCTATATGCACAAGCTTTAATTTTTCGCTCTTCTTTTTCTTTCCCAACTCTAAGAAATTTGACTCTCTTCTGTTTTCCATAAATGCAATTCTCATAGAAGTCCAAAACAACATTCTTCAAACCTGGCAACAAATTCCTTGAGTGAAGAATCTTCATCCCCTTTTCACTCATGTGTCCGAGCCTATGATGCCATAATGTTGCATCTGCTCCTTTGGAAGTTAAAGCATTAACAAAGTTAGAAATACCATTTCATAAATACAATGTACCAACCTTTTCGCCTTTTGCTATTACCAGGGCTCCTTTGGTGACCTTCCAAACTTTATCTATGAAAGTTATCACACAACCTTCACCACCTAACTGCCCTGTTGAAATCAGATTTTTCTTTAGATCTGGAACATGCCTTACTTCCTTTAGTAGCCATTGGTTTCCATTCTGCTGTTTTACAAGAACCTTACCCATTCCAACAATTTTACAGGTTTTATCATCACCCAAACGAACTTGTCCAAAATCTCCTTGAACATAGTCATGAAAGTATTTCTTATCAGGTGTGGCATGGAATGAGGCCCCTGAATCTACCACCCAGGAATCAGTAATATTTTCGAAAGAAAGAATCAAAGCATCTTGTAACACCTCACCTGTCACATTTGCTTCATGATTGTTTTCTTATTGTGCATCTCCTTCTTTTCCCTTCCGAGATCTACAGTCTTTCTTTAGGTGTCCTTTATTTCCGCATTTCTAGCACACTATCCCCGATCTAGACTTGGATCTGCCTTTTCTTGATTTACTGCGATATCCTAAGCTCTTTCCTCTTTCCATTTTTCTTCCCCTTAACTATGCACTCAAAGCATTACCCGATGTCTCACCGGAGCTTTTCCGTCGCATTTCCTCACTAAGGATAGCACCGACAACATCATCAAACTTTAAAGTACTAGATCCAGAAACAGAGTTACTAATGGCCATTACTAAACCATTCCAACTTTCTAGTAATGAGCACAAGAATAACAGAGCTCTAAATTCATCATCAAAGTTTACCCCTACAGAACATAACTGACTTGTAACAGTAATAAAATCATTTAAATGGTCTGCAATAGATCCACCATCCGACATCTTCATATTAAATAATTGTTTCATAAGAAATACCTTGTTTGAGGTCGAGGGTTTTTCATATAGTTTCTCCAACGCCTTAATCAAACCCTCTGTTGTTGTTTCCTTCGAAATGTTGAAGGTAACCGACGCTGCGAGGCACAATCGTACTGTTCCGAGTGCCTTTCTATCGACAAGGTTCCATTCTTCATCTGTCATACCCGTCGGCATCTTTGTTTTTCCGTCCAATGGTAGGTACAGGTCTTTCTGACACAGATAATCTTCCATCTGCATCTTCCACAGTGCGAAGTTTTGGCCATTAAATTTCTCGACCCTAAACTTACCATCTTCCGCCATTGCTCCTACTCGAACGAGGAAACCTTCTTTCCTATGAGTTTATCAGCCAAATAGACCTTCGGCTCTGATACAAGTTGTTCGAAAATTATATATTACGGAGCAATGGAACACATAAAATATTGCAGAAATATAAACACAGAAAACACATAAAACAAGAGAGACACAGATATACGTGGTTCACCCAGTTTGGGCTACGTCCACCCTGAATAACCAGTCCTTCCTTTCTATTATCCAACAAAATGAAGAGACACAACCCACAGTATATCCGTTGTAATATCCTCTATTTTCTCTCACAGTCTCACCTCTCTGCTTCTCGCTCAAAGAATACACATCTATTACACAGACTCAATACAATGCCCTCATACAAAGAGAGGGGTTTCCTTCTAGGGCAAAAAACCCTAAACTAAACATAATTTCTACTGTTAGATCATCCACCTAATGAACGGCCCAGATTCACTAGAAATTACTATACTTTTACAAAGCAATTTTACATCTGTTTTTAGCTTCGGGGGTGCCGCCCCCGGACCCCCCAGCCGAGGGGGATACAAACTTCCTAAGATATACATCCGGTTGAAACAAAGACCTCTAAACAATCATGCTCCATACTCAACATGGAGCAATTAAGGGTTCCCTAAGTCGAACTCTAGAAGGAATGAAAGAAGTCAACCGGGATGGGAGAGCAATTAAGGGTTCTCAAATCCGGGTATCAAAGGAAAACATCTAAATGACTAACTGTGAAAAACAGAGTGTACTTAAACACATTCTAAGTGATATCTCCAGTTAATTCATTCAAATTTAGAACACATTTAAGATTATGAAACACATAAGAAGGTAACAAAATCACACAAAGAAGATACTTCACTGCAAATGGCTCATCTCATGAATCCTGTAGCGAAATGCTTTCATTACTTGCTCCAATCTGTTGAATTGAAAATGGTACAATTACCCTTAGGTTTAAGATCAAAATAACTCTACAAATGTAAAATAATCCCCCATAATACTTCGAATTTTGAAGTATTTATACAAAAGGAATTACAAAATATCTGAAGCTGCTTTCAAAACTAATCTAGGAAAAAAGGAATATCTTCTTGTAAGAAGATAGAGATAGCTATCGAACTATTGCTTGTTGTCCCTGTTATTAAGGTTCTGCTGACTTTGCTCTTTGATCTTTTGCCCTTTATGCTGCTTGGTTGTTTGGTCTTCACGTTGGATGTTTTGTTTTACTTTAAACTTTCACTTGATACTCTTTCATCTGATACACTTTAACCCTACTAACCTGTCAATATCCTTTTAGTGTGTTGTTTTACTTTTTACTCTACATTAATAATTTATTGTGAATTTACTACAGTAAATCATTGAATTTTTCCTATCTTTCCTCATCCGGTAATTGGATATTGAGCATTTTTCTGTATATCTCATCTACTTCTATATATTTGGAAAAAGTAGGATTATTAATAAACAAGTGTTCTACCTCATGGTGGAGGTAAAACAAATTTTCAAAAGTTTGGTACAACACTTTCCCTGTTCGCATGCCCTTTATGGATGAAGTGATTACCTATTCTTTGGCCACTTCCCTGATCTTCTTGTCGTAATATACCTGTGTCATTAACTTGTCATTTATTACTAAGGGATTAGGTAATCCATTTTCCTTCAAAAGTTCAAACTTAGCCTTGAACTTGTCAACGGCTAGCTGCATGTTCTGACACTTATCTTCTAAATTCAACATCCAATTCCTCTTGATGAGGACTCTTCTGACTTCCAAAATTGTACCTATCATATCAGGGATATCTAGTTCTTGCAGTTCATACTTATTCTTGGAGTTGAGGAAGTGGATGATTCTTGTTGCATCCTCTGGCATATCTCTAAGTTCTGCTTTACCCCTTTCAATGGCTTCTGTAGCCTGCTTAATCAAATCAATCTGCTCAAAAATGACCTAGATGGATGGCCAAATATCATTGACAGAGTCAATGATATTGGCCCACAGTTGTTCTTTAGCCTTCCCTATAGGCTCAGTGAATGTCAGTTTCCAGGCTTTTTATCCTTTCATTCATCCTTGTAGCCTTTTGTTGTTCTTCCTTATGGATGATCCAAGCAAGTTTGCAATTTGTCTCAAGGTTGCTGACTTTCTCTTTCAGTTTGTTCATCTCATTGGTCTGAATGTACATTTCTTCCATTGCTTTGATCAGCATATTTTCTTCTTCACTTGTGGAGGTTGTTGTTGTCGATCCTATTGCTGATGTAGTTTGTGCAGATGTTGGTAGTGCAATGGCCATTGCAGCAGTGGGAGCTAATGTTGCTGCCAAAGTAGAAGGCGCAGTTGTGGTCACTGTTGGAATGACAGTTGTAGGAGAATTATCAATACTAGATTGTTTGACCTGAATCAAGCTATCCAGATCCTTCTCCATCTCCTTTAACTGGTCTTTCAGTTGCAGCACTGAGTCCATAATTTCCTCATGATTAGTCTGGATTTCCAGGACTTCCTTTGTCTATGGGTGTTGCAATGAGGCAACTTGAGCTATTTCTTGAGGGTTGTTATTTCCTCATTCTTCTTTTTTATTAGTTTCTTTGTGGCCTTAACATCAATTGGGTCATGGCCCAGTTCAATAACCAAGTCCTCCAAGGAATTTATCCTGGTGTCTTTAGCCTATGAAGAGGCTCTCTCCAATTTGAATTTGGTTGTTATATTGTCTAATGAATCATGCAGCTTGTAAGCAACCATGGCTTTTGATGTGAGGGTGGAGTAGATCATCTCTCCAGCCTGCTTGTGAAATTCTATCTGATCAAGGGGTGAACATCCCTGGTTAAGACCTCAAAATTTGTGTTCTTGTAGTCTATTGAGGTATTTGGTTGCTGTACAGTGGGCTGCAAGAATGATACCTGCATTTTTCCTTCTTTGATGTCAAATGCTGACATCAGTCTAGTCTGGTTTCATGGTGTGAGCTTGACTATTGGGCATATGTCTCTGCCTTCAGTCTCTCATTCCTCATTTTTATCTCTTTAAATATGTCTTCGATGTCTTTTTCCTTATCAGCTAGCCTGACATAGGAAGAGATCTCCATACTCGATTGTCTATCTATCAACTATGTGTTGGATGTTGAGGGTTGTTGTGTCTCCTCTGATACAGTTGCTTCTTTACCTTTATGTCCCATTGCCTTAGTGTCAATTATTTCCTCTGATGCAATGTTATACTCGTGTTCAAAGACAGGATTCAATTTGGGCCTCTTGCTTGGCTCAACCAACTCATCAGTAGTCTCCATGGAAGAGCTAGATGCCTCATCCCTGCTCCTCTTAGGATTCTTATCCTCATTTATTGGAGTCTGTATGACAAGAGGAATGTTCATTTTCTACCCTTGTTCTTGAACCTGCAGGAAAGAGTTATGATCAAATTGTCTTTCCAAATCAATAAGTGTATTCTCTATATCCACAACAGTGATGTCCATGTCAATCAAAGTGTTCTCCATCCACTCATCATGGTTAGAAAATTGTTCAATGTCAGGCCTTGGGTGGTGGATGTATTCTCCCAACTTGACCTTGAATCTGAGTTTGTTTATGACCCCATGAGGGTCATAGTGCCAAATGAAACTGTTTCTGAATTTCATTAGTTGAAGTAACCTGTCGGCCTCTAGTTCAACCTCTCTGTTGTTGCAAATAAACGGGCCCATTTGGTTCTTCACTTTGAACTGTGTTTTCTTCCTATAAGCTAGCAAGTGGATTTCATCAGATTTGATGGTTTTCCTGAAGTACTCAAGAGCAAATATCCTCATAGGGAGGTATTTGGGCAACTTGTAGGGGGCTATCTCACAGCCACAAATCCTGATCTTAGTGTGGTTTTGGTACAAGTACCAATCTCCCACCTTGTTGTTATTGGCTAATTGCAGTACTGAGTCTTAGAAGTCAACATGTTCATGACTAGGTATACAAAAGAGTCTATGAAGTCTTTGTAGATGAATGATGTGGAAAACTTGTGGACCAAGGGTGTCCAGTAGATGATTAATCTATCCTTTCCCTTGGTATCCAATTTCTGGATCCTCAAAGGGAACTTATCTGTCTGGTAATACAAGAACATATGAAACAACATTGAAGAGTATTTCAAAACTCTTTCAAGGGGAAATCTAGTGAATTGTTCAATGAACTAGGCATAATCATACATAATAGCAGGAGGCTTGCCTGGAGTGAAAATGGATAAGGCCATGATGACCTCATCCACATGCTCACCTAATGTGTATCCTAGGATGCATGAGAGCATGGTGATTATTCGCCTGCCAATCTCTGGAAAAAAAAGTGGAAGCATAGGGTGGAATTTTTTTGGGAGTATGGCGCTCCTCAATGATGAAATTTTAGAATATTTGTTTGATTTTGACTGGGTCCAGTGTGATGTACAGGTCCAACGGGTTTCCAATGGACAAAGGAGTTAGATTAGGACTAGGCTAGATTTGCAGCATTTGGTTGATGGATTCAGTAGTAATGGTGAATAATATCTCATGGTTTGGCGCCCCAATAGCCTTATGGCTTGGAACATAACAGGCATGACAAAAATGTACTATATTTGGGAATGGGTGAACTTTTGGGAATGTATACTTCGGAAAATTGGATTCCCAAAGGTTGATGTCATCAGCATGGTTTAGAAACCTATCCTTAGCCCAACAGTGGATTTTCAGAAGGTGGCCTGGAGTGGTTGTGTCTTTAATTTGGAAAACCCTCTCTCGCAGGGGCAAATGATCAATGTCCAGGTGAGGGTTTGAGATCAGTCTGACATCCAAAGAGGTCAGGGCAGCCATTTTTGTGACAAAATATGGGAATTTTGCTTATATAGCTTGTGAAAATGGGGTCTTGGCAACTCTGGTATAGGGATATGGTATTAGCAATCTGCAAGATAGGGTTTTTCAGTATTTGAGGGGAAATACTCACAATTCAATGGAAAATTATTAAATTCAATTAGTTATTTCTTGAATTTACTGTATATTTTTAAATTTGAGAGGGTCGTTCTGGTTCTTTGTCAAAATACCTCGAATTTATGGTTCAGGTTGCAAACTAGTTCTGAATGATGGTTGTATAGGGTTTTGTGGCTCCAGTTGTGAACTAGATGCTCAAATTAAGCGTCCGGAGCTTCTTCAGGATGCAATTGGTGGTCGGAAATAGTTGTAGAAGTTCGGGGATGCAGGAGAGCTTAAAATGCTTTCGTAGAGAAAATGAGTGAAAAAGGGAGAAAATGGGGGTCTGTGAGCTTTTAACCGGGAATGGTTAGATTTTGGCAGGGAAAGTGTTTTATGAATAGTGGATGGTTTTCGCGTTGGGCGAGGAGGCGGTTTAGGGGCACATTGCACCGCTTTTGACCAATGGGTGGTATTATCCTGATAGCACACGACTTAACATGGTGCCACCACATAACCCAATGGGGCCGAAGCAATACCGCCCATATATCGTGCTCTCGGGCCGGTAAAAGTCGGGAGATGATCAGGAGCGATATGGGTGAGGGCTGTAGGATCTGGGGTGCAAGATCCAACCGCTATCGCATAGCGAAGATGCCCGACGGGAGATGGGGGAGAGATTTAGCGGGGCTCAGGGGTTAATTACACTTTAAATGTAATTAATCAATGTATAATTGCACGGTTATTCTGTAATGCGGGTTTATGGAGTATAACGGGGAAAAGTGAATTTGCAGGGTTAGTAAAGTAATGCAGGAGGGGAATAATAGTTAGGATAAGAGGTTTTAGTGGGTTTTTTAGGGTTTTTTAGGAAAATAAATAAAGGAAAAATTATTTTTGCATGGGACAAGGGTTTCACACTAGAGAAAAAAGGGGTTTTTTTGGGTAGGGAAATGAATTTGGATGGCAATTTGCTAGGGAATGTGTGAAACCAAAGGGAAAGAGTAAAAATGAGGGGAAAAGGAGTTTACATAAGAAATGAAGTGGTAAAAGGGGAAATTAGTTAAGTATGTAGTAAGGGGTGAAATAGAATGGGGGAAGTTAACCAAATGAACTTGAGAGCATCCTTTTTATTTCACAATTGCTCCTGACACTGAAACACATGATTAAACATGATATATGTGCTTATGCCTCAAATAGCTTGTATTTCTGCAACCTTTCTTCTACTTACCCTAACATTTTTTCTTCACTTTGTTGGGTGCACTTAATCTAGCAAACCCTTTTCTTTCATTTTTCTTTTACGAAACAAACTATCTACTTCTAACCTTATATCTTCCAAGGGCTCATATTAAACTGATGAGCTCCTTTTATTTCTCTTCCTATCTACTAATCTACCAAGATTAAACTATTTGGCTAGATTTTTATTCTCCAACTATAAACATGAAATTCAAAGCATGAAGTAGTCAAGATTAAACAATTTGACTATCATGGGTTGTGGCATGTATGACAAGTTGCACACAACCATTATTCTACACAGTAAAGTAAAGAGTAGTGGAACTTGGACTTGCACACTTTCATGATCTTTTTTTGTTTTGGGTTCATATTTTTTCATTTTTTTTATCTTTCTTATTCTTTTTTCCTTTTGATATTTCTTTTAGGACATACCCTCTTTACATTTTTTTAATTTTAATATGGAAAAAATTTGCAGAAAGCAAAGGTATGTACAATATTACAATTCCTAACCTCAACCAATTCAAAAATTATGAATCCCGTTACTATAGGACCCTAATAGTGCCCCTAAAGGGTCATCAAGTGGGGTTGGACGTCCTCTCCAAAGTACTAAAGAAGTCTTAATCAATCCCTCAAAGGACGACAGATGTACCTTGAAGAAAACATCTACAACATACCCTGAAAATCAAGTGAAATCATCATCATAGGTGAAGTTACCATAAAAGTATCATAATGGGTCATACCTAATGCCAAAGGCACCAAAATGCTCCACACAAGCATCACCTACAAATGTCTTTCTAGGTTAGGGTTTGTAAACAAGCTATCATGCTTGGATATGGGAGGGTTACCTAGAGTCCTTATTAGGTGCTTTTGACCCTAAGGGAAGGAATAATTCCTAGGCAAACACATCAATCCATAACTATAAGTGGATAGCAACATAGTGGGGGTTTACTTAAAGTAAAATACAACCATCTATGTCCTAGTTATCAAATTCCATCATTCTTGGGCATTGTAATGTGAAAAGTGTGCAATCTTGGAACCTAAGTTACCACTTTCCTCAACTTACTTTTAACACCCCTATTGTGCACATTTTTCTTCAAATTTTTTATGCATAGCGTGGTTATTTTGTAATGCAGGTTTATGGAGTATAACGGGAAAAAGTGAATTTGAGGGGTTAGTAAAGTAATGCTGGAGGGGAATAATAGTTAGGATAAGAGGTTTTAGTGGGTTTTTTAGTGAAATAAATAAAGGAAAAATTATTTTTGCATGGGACAATGGTTTCACACTAGGGAAAAAGGGGTTTTTTTGGGTAGGGGAATGAATTTGGATGGTAATTTGCTAGGGAATGTGTGAAACCAAAGGGAGAGGGTAAAAATGAAGGGAAAAGGAGTTTACATAAGAAATGAAGTGGTAAAAGGGGAAATTAGTTAAGTGCGTAGTAAGGGGTGAAATGGAATGAGGGAAGTTAACCAAATGAACTTGAGAGCATCCTCCTTGTAGATCTGATCCATCTATCTCTCTCAATAAAAAGGCATTGTTGCCCCTGTATCCATAAATGACATAAGGCCTTTGCCACAAAAAAAAAAAAAAAAATTCCATGCTTGCCTTTGTCTTTTCTCCTTGAATCCCACTTAAAGACTTTATCTCCTATGTAAAAATCATCTGCTTTAGTCTTTTTATCAAAAACCTTCTTGATTTTGTCCTGGATTACCTGTGATTTTACATATACTTCCTATATGGTTTGTTGCAGGTGTATGGTCTGATTTATTCTTCTCTGAATATCATTTGGTTCCACCTGTAATTCCTGGATGATCTTCATCATTGGGACTCCAATGGATGATGGGGAAACTGCATCCATCCCATAAACTAGCTGATAAGGTGATGTTCCAATGGACTTCTTAGTAGTCAGTCTATCTGCCCATAAGGCATTGACTAACTTCTTGTTCCATGTCTTTTTGTTATCTAATTTCTTAATGATATTGACCGGGCTTTTCTTAGATGATTCTACAAGTCCATTACCTTGAGGGTAATAGGTTGTGGAATGGCCAAGGGTGATGTGGTATTTGTTACAGAAATCTGTCATTCTCTTGGATTTAAAGGCAGTGCCATTATCAGTGATGAGCTTCTGGGGACATCCAAATCTTGACAAGATATTACTCTCTAGGAAGGAGATTATGACAGCGTTTGTAGCTTGCCTTGAAGGTATGGCCTCTATCCATTTGGTAAAATAGTTCGTGGCTGTCAGAATCCACTTGTACTGAGTTGAGGAGGCTGGGTGTATTTCTCCAATGAAGTCTAACCCCATTGTTGAAATGGAATTTCAATGGAAATTGGTTTAAGAGGCAAGGGTAAAATTTTTCTCTTTCCCTCAAATATCTGGCATTTATGACAAGAGGTCACATATTTCTTAACATCTGCAAAAAACGTGGGCTAGTAGAAACTAGCCCTCAGGATTTTGTCAACAATAGTTTTCCAGTACAAGTGTCCTCCACAATCCCCTGCATGAAACTCTTGCATGATTTTATCAGTTTCATTTTTCAGTAAACAATTCAAAAGAATACCACTATTGTCTTTCCAAAATAATGCATTATCTATGATACAATACTCTAATGACTTCATCTTTAAAAATCTAGCTTTAGTTCTTGTTAAACCAGGAGGAGCTTGTAAATTTTTTAATACAAATATAATATTTGCATATCAGGGTGAATCAGTAAAAGGTTCACTAATGGGTGGAGTCGCCATCTCTTCCTGATCATCAAAATCACTAATGAAGTTTATATCAAGGGCCTGACAGTTCGATTCAGCCATGAGTTTAGCTAAACCTTGGCCTTTGATAAGCTTAGTTGGATTTATCTCTATGTCATATTCCAATATTGTGGCAATCCACTTGCCTCTTTTCCCTTCAGGCCCATTTTGTGTCAAAATGTCCTTAACTATAGAATTTGGAACATAAGCAATAATGTGAGAATATAGAATGTATACTCTGAAGTCTTTGATAGCCTTTACTAAAGCTAATGCTTGTTTTTCCATAATATTGTATTTGAGTGTGGCATCTCTTAAGGATTTACTAAAAAATGCAATTGGTTGTTCATATCCTTGGTTGTTCTTTTGCAGCAAGACTGCTGCAATGGTGTGTTCTGAAGCAAAAGAAAAAATTATAAAATCCTTGTTAAAATCAAGACTTATCAAGACTGGAGTTTTGGTTAAGGCTTCCTTGATGGCTTCAAAGGATTGTTTGGCCTCCACTGTCCATTTAAGTGTTGAGTCCTTTCTTATCATGTTATTTAATTCTCTAATCAGTTCTTCTAGATTTGAAATGAATCTCCTAAGAAATTTTATTTTGCCTAGAAATGACTGTAACTATCTAATGTTTCTAGGATGGGTAATGGTCAAAATGGCTCTATTCGATCAGGATCTATTCTAATCCCATCTTTAGATATGATATGTCCCAACAATTTTCCCTCTTCCAAACCAAAGAGTGTCTTTTGGGGATTTAAAGAAATCGCAAAATTTCTACATTTGATAAATAGTCTTCTCAGGTGGTTTAGGTATTCATGGTCACATTTAGAGAAGACTGTGATGTCATCTTGGTATACTACTAAGAAGTCATGGATCTCCTTGGCAAAAGTTATATCCATAGCTCTTTGAAATGTGGCAGCTGCATTCATTAATCCAAAAGGCATATTCAAATACATGAATGTATCCCAAGGAGTAGTAAATGCAGTTTTGGCTTGTTCCTCAGGTTAAACTAAGATCTAGTTATACCTAGAGAATCCATCTAACATTGAAATCCTAGATGATCCTACTACCCTCTGCAGGATATGGTCCATTTTTGGTAAAGGATAGTTATCTTTTAGTGAGACCTTATTTAGATTTATGAAATCTACACAAAGTCTAATTTCACCAGTATTTTTCCTAGTTGTGACTAATTTTGAAATCCAATCTGAGTATCTAATGGGGTTTATAATTTGGGCATCAAACATTCTTTTAACTTCTTTCTCAATAGAGGGCATAAGAAATGGGTTTATTATCCTAAGTTTCTGTTCGAAAGGTTTATGATCTTTTTTTAGAGGTATTTTGTGTTGGATTACACTGGTGTCATAAGATTTTAAGTCTTTATAACTCCAGGCAAATACATCCTAGAACTCTTTAAACATATTGATATATTTAACCTTTTCCTCTAGAGGTAAGGCTTTGATATTTTAATGAGTTTTGGTTTATCCTCAATGCCTATGTTAACCTATTCTATGTCAGATCTCAAGGGTTTCATTTTGGGTTTCCTAGCTACATCATTAGAGTCAAACAAATCTTCTAAAGGGACTAATCCCTTAGGCAAAAAATTATTTTTTAGATTAAGAATTTCAGGATCATCATTCATTATTTCTTCAATCTCTACATTCTCTAAACTATCTATTTCTACTGTAATAAATTTAGTTGGTTTAGCTATATCTAAAATATTTACATCTATGTTACTTTCTATATTATTGTCTTCTATGGAGTCAGTATCTATCTTACAATTCTGAAACTCGCCTTCATTGTTCATGAAATCGTAAATCTGAGAATCCTGGGAGAAAATTTATCAATACTTCAGGTTGTCTGGTATAACAAACCTATGTCTAACTTCTACAGTGTACTTATGGTTGGTTTGAAATGGAAATTTACAGGTACTAGCAAAAGTGGCCAGACTGTGGGCATGCATGTTTTGTTTTCTAGGAATGGCAGCAAAGTTTGTTTCCAGGAGGTCTTCGATCAAGTCTAGGACAGTATCCCTATATTGACCAAGTGTAGGATTGTTTGTAGAGTACTCATTGTTGGGTGTGGAGCCTGATTATCTTTTGTATTCAAAGGTTTCAGCCAAATGTATACCCCAGGAAGACTGTACACCCCTCCATGCGGGGGGGTGCGGGGGGGACTTGTCCGCCCCCCGCGGAGGATGTAAAATTGCCTTGTAAAAGTCTAGTAATTTCTTGTCAATATGGGCCGTTCATTAGGTGGATGATCTGACAGTAGAAGTTATGTTTAATTTAGGTTTTTTTTCCCTAGAAGGCAACCCCTCACTATATATGAGGGAATTGTATTGCTTCTATATCATATCTGTATTCTGAGTGAGGAAGAGAAAGGAGATTGAGAGCGAAGAGGGTGTTACAACGGATCTGTTGCAGGTTGTATCTATTCAGTTTGCTGAATAATATAATAAAAGGACTAACTGTTTCTCCATGGATGTAGCCCAAACTAGGCGAACCACGTATATCTGTGTCTCTCTTGTTTTATGTGTTTTCTGTGTTTATATTTCTACAATATTTTATGTGTTTAATTACTCCGTAATAAATAATTTTCTAACAATTGGTATCAGAGCCGAAGGTTTATTTGGTTGATAAACTCGCAGGAGAGAAGGGTTCCTAGTTCGAGTGGGAGCAATGGTGGAAGATGGTAGGTTTAGGGTCGAAAAATTCAACGGCAAAAACTACCAGCTGCAGAAGATGCAGATGGAATATTATCTATATCAGAGAGATTTGTACCTACCATTGAGCAAAAATACAAAGAAGCTGACAAGTATGACAGACATAGAATGGGATATTCTCGACAGAAAGGCACTGGGAACAATACGGCTGTGCCTAGCAGTGTCGGTAGTGTTTAATATTTCAAAGGAAACGATAACAGAGGGCTTAATGTCAGCATTGGCCAAACTTTATGATAAACCCTCAGCCTCAAATGAGGTATTTCTTATGAAGCGTTTATTTAATATGAAGATGGCAGAAGGTGGATCTGTTGCAGACCATTTAAATTATTTTAATACAATTACAAGTCAATTAAGTTGTGTAGGAGTAAATTTTGATGATGAGGTTAGGGCTCTGTTATTTATGTGCTCATTTCCAGAAAGTTGGAATGGTTTACTTATGGCCATTAGTAACTCTATTTCTGGATCTAGTACTTTAAAGTTTGATGATGTTGTCAGTGCAATCCTTAGCAAGGAAATGCGACGGAAAAGCTCCGGTGAGACGTCAGGTAATGCTTTGACCGCAGAGACTAGGGGACGAAAAATGGAAAAAGGAAAGAGCCCACGATATCGCAGTAAGTCAAGAAAAGGCAGATCCAAGTCCAAATCGGGGATAGTGTGCTGGAAATGTGGGAAGAAAGGACACCTGAAGAAAGACTGCAAGTCTCGGAAGGGAAAAGAAGGAGACGCACAGCAAGAAACTAATCATGAAGTGAATGTAACAGGTGATGTGTTGCAAGATGCTTTAATTCTTTCACTAGAAAATATTATTGATGCCTGGTGGTAGATTCAGGGGCCTCATTCCATGCCACACCTGATAAGAAACATTTTCATGATTATGTTCAAGGAGATTTTGGACAAGTTCGATGGGTGATGATAAACCCTGTAAAATCGTTGGAATGGGTACGGTTTTCATAAAACAACAGAACAGAAATCAATGGCTATTGAAGGAGGTAAGGCATGTTCCAGATCTGAAGAAAAATTTGATTTCAACAGGCTAGTTGGGAGGTGAAGCTTGTGTAACTACTTTCACAGATTAAACCTGGAAGGTCACTAAAGGATCTATGGTAATAGTGAAAGGAGAAAAGATTGGTACATTGTACTTATGCAATAGTATTTCTAATTTTATTAATGTTTTAACCTCTACAGGAGAAGATACGGAATTGTGGCATCATAGGCTCGGGCACATGAGTGAGAAGGGGATGCAGATTCTTCACTCAAGAAATTTGTTGTCAGGTTTGAATCATGTTGATTTAAAATTATGTGAAAATTATGTTTATGGAAAACAGAAGAGAGCCAGATTCCCTAGAGTTGGGAAAGAAAATAAGAGCGAAAAATTAGAGCTTGTGCATACAGATGTATGGGGCACTGCTCAGGTATCATCTCTTGGTGGCTCTCGTTATTATGTTACTTTTATTGATAATGCAACCAGAAAAACCTGGATTTATCGTATTCAAAATAAATCTGATGTGTTTGATACTTTCAAAAACTGGAAAGCTTTGGTTGAAAATGAGACAGGAGAAAGGTTGAAGTGTCTAAAATCAGATAATGGAGGTGAATATTGCAGCAAAGATTTTGATAGGTATTGTTCAGAGAATGGAATTCGCAAAGAGAAGACAATTCGAGGAACACCACAAGAAAATGGTGTGTCAGAAAGGATGAACAGGACAATCATGGAGCATGCAAGGTGCATGAGATTGCATGCAGGTTTTCCTTTACAATTTTGGGCAGATGTTGTAGACACTATTTTTTATCTAATAAATAGAGGGTCTTCAAGTTCCTTGGATGGTGGTATTCCAGAGGAAGCATGGACAGGTAAAAAGGTAAACTACTCATTTTTAAAGACTTGGTTGTGAAGCCTTTGTCCACATTAATAAAGAAAATAGAACAAAGCTTGAGGCAAAATCAAAGAAATGTACCTTTATTGGATATGGTGTTAATGATTTTGGTTATTGCTTATATGATTATGAAAATCACAAAATCATTAGGAGCAGAGATGTAATATTCAATGAAAAGGTCTTGTATAAGAATCAGTTGCAGGAAAAGAAACAGGAAAAAGAAAACAAAGAATACACAGTGCTTGATGATATCACAGGAAAAGTGATGGTGCCTAAAAATCATAATGATAAAAAGCTAGAATAACAACCACAACAGCAATAAGCACCTCAAACACCTAAAAGTGGTGTTAGAAGATCTACCATGATAAGTAGACCCCCTGAACGATACTCTCCTTCATTATATTATGTATTATTGACTGATTCTGGTGAACCAAAATGTTATGAAGAAGCAGTGTAGGTAGAAGCCAGGTAGAAGTGGGAGCAAGCCATGAAAGAAGAGATGAACTCCTTAGCAAAGTCCAGGCTAAAGGAAGAAGATGGAGGTAGAAAAAGGTACAAAGCTAGACTTTGTGGTGAAGGGGTTTGCACAGAAAAAGGGTATAGACTTTGATGAGATATTTTCTCCTGTTGTGAAAATGACTTCAATCATAACTATTTTAAGTCTAGTAGCAGCTGAAGATTTGCATTTTGAGCAGTTAGATGTAAAGACATCCTTTCTCCATGGGGATTTGGAGGAAGAGATATATATGCAGCAACCATAAGGATATGAGTTTAAAGGGAAGGAGAAACTAATGTGCAGGTTGACGAAGAGCTTGTATGGCTTAAAACATGCTCCAAGGCAGTGATATCTAAAATTTGACATGTTTATGTCTGAAAAAGGTTATACTAGATGTCACTCTGATCATTGTGTTTATCTCAAATAGCAAAATCATGGCACCTATATTATATTGTTATTGTATGTAGATGACATGCTTGTTGTAGGTTCTAACATGCATGAAATAAATGTGCTCAAAAGGATATTGGCAAACTCATTTGCAATGAAAGATTTGGGTGTTGCAAAACAAATCCTTGGTATGAGGATAACTAGAGACAGGAAGAATCGCAAATTAACATTGTCTCAAAGTGAGTAAATAGAAAAGGTGTTGAAAAGGTTTAATATGCAGAATGCAAAACCAGTTAGTATACCTTTGTCTAGCCATTTCAAATTAAGTAAGGATATGTGTCCCAAGACTCAGGAAGAAATGGATCATATTTCTAAAGTTCCATATGCATCAATAGTTGGAAGCTTAATGTATGCAACGGTCTGCACGAGGTCTGACATTGCACATGCAAGTGGGAGTTGTAAGCAGGTACATGAAAAATCGAGGAAAAGAACATTGGATGGCGGTGAAGTGGATTCTCAGGTATTTGAGAGGTACCAAAAATCAAGCATTATGCTTTGGTGGTTCAAACATTGCTCTACAGGGATATGTTGATGCAAATATGGCAGGTGGCAGAGATAACAGGAGGATCACTACAGGATATGTATTTACTGTAGGTGGAACAACTATCAATTGGGTTTCAAAAATCCAAAGTGTTGTTGCACTTTCAACAACAGAAGCAGAGTATGTTGCTGCTACAGAGGCTAGTAAAGAAATGATTTGGTTACAAAGGTTTCTGGATGAATTGGGTAGGAAGCAGGAGTTGGGAAGGTCACACAGTGATAGCCAGAGTGCCATACATCTTGCAAAGAACTCTGCATTTTATTCCAAGACTAAAAATATACAGCTCAAGTACCATTTCATACGGCCAGCATTGGAAGATGGACAGTTGAAGCTGGAAAGATACACACTAGCCAAAATCCTGCAGATATGTTAACAAAAGTTGTAACCAGGGAGAAACTGAGAATCTGCTTAGTTTCAATTGGTCATAAAGTATGATGAAGAAGATGAGAAACATCCAAGTCCAAAGTGGAGTCATTGTCTAGCAAATGAAGCAGCGGTGGAGTTGCTATAATCAGTCTCTAAGTGGGATATTTTTAGGTGTGGAGCCTAATTATCTTATGTATTCAAAGGTTTCAGCCGAATGTATACCCCAGGAAGACTGTACACCCCTCCACGCGTGGAAGTGTGGGGAGGACAACCCCCCCCGCTGGGGGGTCCGGGGGCCAAAGATCCCCTGGCGGGGCTTCGGGTGCAGCGCCCCCGAAGGTAAAAATAGATGTAAAATTGCTTGTAAAAGTCTAGTAATTTCCTGTCAATCTGAGTCGTTCATTAGGCAGATGATTTGACGGTAAAAGTTATGTTTAATTTAGGGTTTTTTGCCCTAGAGGGCAACCCCTCACTATATATGAGGGAATTGTATTGCGTCTATATCATATATGTATTCTAAGTGAGGAAGAGAGAGGAGATTAAGAGCAAAGAGGGTGTTACAACATATCTGTTGTAGGTTGTATCTCTTCAGTTTGCTGAATAATATAATAAAAGAATGATTGACTGTTTCTCCATGGATGTAGTCCAAACTGGGTGAACCACGTATATCTGTGTCTCTCTTGTTTTATGCGTCTTCTGTGTTTATATTTCTGCAATATTTTATGTGTTTCGTTGCTCCGTAATATATAATTTTCTAACATTCACCATTAATCAATTTAATAATCAGCTCTGAGTCTCCCATGATGGAAACTCTTTTGGCTCCCAGTTTCCTAACCAATTGTAACCCTAGAATTAGGGCTTCATATTCGGCCATGTTATTGGTACACTTGAAGTTCAATCTGAAAGCATGTCCCTCAGCATGATTACTCTCCATATTATGGATCCACACTCCTGCACCAACCCCTAACCTATTGACAGACCCATCAAAGTCTAGATGCCAAAGTGACTCATGAAATATGTTCTCACTGTCAGTTGTTTTGTATTTCAAGTCTTTAGTTGTGATTTCCTTATTACCATTTTCTGCATTGTACAAGATAAAGCAGTCCATATATAAATGCATGGAGTTTATGGGAAAGTTTTGTGGTTTTTCATCACTACTCACCATGTATTTCATCAAGGTCTCTCTATATAATTTTCTTGGTCGGCCAAAAACAGATATGGTGGCGTAAAACATATTTAACTGCAAGGATCCCTGCAGTTTTTCTCCCCATGAGTGAGATAGCAGCATTCCATATTTTGGTGGGATGTCTGCAACTACAATGTCCATTAGAATACTCTTTGCAGGGCACTGGACAAGAGTTACACATGAGTCCTTGATCAAGTCAAGGCATTTAACCTAGCTAGAGTCAAAATAAAATAAAAAATCCTTATATGGCCTAGTGATGTCTAGGTTCAATCTCTCCATGATTTCCTTTGGCATCAAATTGTGGGATGCCCCTAAGTCCAACATAGCGTTATGCAATATTTTTTCATGAATGTTTAGGCTAATGTAGAAAGGAGGAACTCGCCCTTGCTAATGAATACCATTGGCCTCAAGGCCAAACAATAATTTAGGTTGGTCGTCATTTAAGTTAACAGCATCCTCTCCCTCTCCTATGTTTAAAGTTTCAGTTATCTGTGACATATAAGATTGATTCTTTACTAGTTCGGTAAAAGGAACTGATATCTTTAATTTTTCTATTGCAGTTTTGATGTTGAAAAGGAGCTGAGGTTAGTTTGTTTGATTTAGATCTTCCTTAACATGTGTAGTTTGTGTGTTCTTATCCTGTTTCTCAGTGTTAGGCATTTCAGTCTGTGTTTCTACTGTTTTGTCTTGATTTCTCTTATTTTGATTGTTTTCAGTAATTGTCTCTATTTGAGTTTTAGTGGAGGTTATATCTACAATTTTAGAGGTAGAAGTCCCAGGTGTTCCCCTAGGGAGGATTTGTAACACTTTGTTAATTGGAGCTTCTTTTATTATCTTAATCTGGGTTTGGATGGATATTCTTTTTTACTTCTCAAGTTATATTGTTTGTGTACCTCATATATAGTTGACTTATATCCCTATTTAAAATCAAAGGATTCACCAAATTCTAACTGCAACTGTTGCATCATATATAACTCATGCTCATCTTGAGTAAGAAAAAAATTGTGTTCATCTTTGGTTTCTAGTAATTTTATCTGGGTATCATCCTCTCCTTCTTCGTTATGTGAATCCTCAACATAATTTTCTTGGAAGGGGGGCCTAATCTGTTGATCTGGTGTAGAATTCTTTCCAGCATTAGGGTTCTTCCTAAAATTGGGATTTCTTATTAGGGATTGTTGTTGTTGATTCTCCCTTGATTTTTCCTCTCCATGTTTTCTAATATATCCATTATTTCTCTAAACTCTTAGCTAAAATATCTACCTTTCAATTGGAAGTGGAAGCTTCCTCTTTAAATACAACTTTCTTTTCATTTCTCATTCGGGCTTTCTCAGCTAATAGGTTGGCCTCTACACTAACAGCATTTCTTTGCATTTGTTCTAGTGTTTCAGGGTTTCTTTCCCTTAACTGGTATGACATGTCAGCGTCAAAACCATCAGGCAATTTAATTAATGCTAGGTTAGGTGGAGGCTTAATATTGACTGGAATTGCATTGTAGATATTGTTGAACCTAGTGCAATAGTCCTGAACTGACTCATTAGGATCTCTTCTAATGTTTTAATATTCGGAAAGTATTTGCAATGGGTTTTTCTTTCTCTCCCATCTATCAATGAACAACCTATGAAAATTAGCTAAGTCTGCAATATGGTTGGTAGGAAAGGCTTTGAACCATTTCTTGACATCCCCAGATAAAGTTTGGGCAAACAACCTTATTTTGACATCTGCTTCATCTATCTCATGCAACTCAAAAAAAGTTAGACATCTTGTTTACATGTTGTTGTGCAGTGTAATGATAAGTGGCATCAAACAGGAAGATTTTACTCTAATAATCTGTGGGCATGGCATGGAGTTGTGCTAGTAAAACTAGAGGTGCATATCGGTTTTCCATTGCTGTGATTCTGGCTTGACTAGGGGGTAAAGTTGTGGTACTTGAGGAAGGACTTAAAACCGATGGATGTGAACTAGATGATGATGAGGATGGTTGATTAATAACTGGTTTAGGTGATTGGATTGTGGTAGATACAATTGGTGAAGTTGTGGTAAAATAAGGGGTATTTACAATCAGTGAAGTTTGTGCAGAAACTTCAGGGGCAGCAGTAGTAAGAGAAGTTGTTTCAGCATATTGTTGAAGGTAATATTCACCTATATTACTTATCAATTTAGAGGCCCAAGCTTCTATCTTGTCAAAAGTCTCAACGAAAAATTTATCTAAATCTGAATGAATAATCATTTTTTATTCAATGAGTTGAACAAACTCAGGATCAAAGATTGTTTCATGGATTGCATTCTCAGATTTACTTCTAAATAATGAGAGGTCAAATGACAAATCAAAAGGGATGTCCTCTAAAGTTGACAACTCCTCAGGGAGTGAATTGGCTCTAACTACCCTGCTACTACTGGCTTGAGTTTCTGTTGTTTTTGGTTGTCTTAAAATTCTTTCTCGGTCATCAACTATAGTTGCAGGGTTTGGATCTGAGTTTTCCCTGGTATAGTGAATATTCTTAGGAGCAAGAATTTTAACTTTTTTAACTGTTTTATGAAAAATTTCAAAATTGACTTCAAAAAGTGACCTTAAGGGGCTCAAGATTAAATTTAAGGTTTCCTTAAAGTTTTATGACATTGAGAATCGAAGTTCCCCAGTATGGTTGCCAGAAATGTTATCACTCGAATATTTCTTTTGAACTTAATGAAGAAAGAAAAGTCAAAGGTAACCACAAACCACTTTTAGAGATTAGGACCTAGCCTTCTTGATGCTCAGAGAGGGCTTTCTCTTTATAATTTAACTTTGTTTTAGTTAAGATGATTTTAGGCTAGTTATTGCTTGCACTTGGGTTTTCTTTTGAAATTGGGTGGTGGGATCAATTTACTTAGATGAAAAGAGGTTTGCTTCTACCATTGGGCTATGGAGTCGAATGTCAGACAAACAAGACTAGATTCAGTTCTAAAAACAGTGTCTACAGGGCAAGATAGATGAGTTACTACAGATCTCAAAGGCTAAATGGTGAAATGGTTTCAAATCGGATCCAGGGAGCAATTAAGGGTTCCCTAAGTTGGACTCTGGAAGGAATAAAAGAAGTCAATTGGGATAGGAGAGCAATTAAGGGTTCTCAAATCTGGGTATCAAAGGAAAACATCTAAATGACTAACTGTGCAAAACAGAGTGTACTTAAACAAATTCTGAGTGATATCTCCAGTTAATTTATTCAAATTTAGAACACATTTAAGATTATGAAACACATAAGAAGGTAAAAAAATCACACAAAAAAGATACTTCACTACAAATGGCTCATCTCATGAAACTTGTAGCGAAATGCTTTTATTACTTGCTCCAATCTGTTGACTTGAAAATGGTACAATCACCCTTAGGTTTAAGATCAAAATAACTCTACAAATGTAAAATAATCCCCCATAATACTTCAAATTTTTAAGTATTTATACAAAAGGAATTACAAAATATCTAAAACTGCTTTCAGAACTAATCTATGAAAAAAGGAATATCTTCTTGCAAGAAGATAGAGACAGCCATTGAATTGCTTCTTGATGTCCTTGTTATTAAGGTTCTAATGGCTTTGCTCTTTCATCTTTTGCCCTTTATGCTACTTGGTTGTTTGGTCTTCACCGTAGATGTTTTGTTTTACTTTAACCTTTCACCTGATACTCTTTCATCTGATACACTTTAAACGTGTTAACCTGTCAATATCCTTTTACTGTGTTGCTTTACATTTTACTGTACATTAATAATTTACTACGAATTTACTACCATAAATAATTGAGTTTTTCCCATCTTTCCTTATCTGGTAATTGGATATTGAGCATTTTTCTGTATATCTCATCTGCCTCTGTATATTTGGAAAAACTAGGCTTATTAGTAAACAAGTGTTTTACCTCATGATGGCGGTAAAACAAGTTTTCAAAATTTTGGTACAACAATTTCCTAGTTGGCATGCCCTTCATGGATGAAGTGATTACCTATTCCTTGGCCACTTCCCTGATCTTCTTGTTGTAATTTTCATGTGTCATTAACTTGTCATTTATTACTAAGGGATTAGGTAATTCGTTTTCCTTCAAAATTTCAAACTTAGCCTTGAACCTGTCAACAGCTAGCTGCATGTTCTGACACTTATCTTCTAAATTCAACATCAAATTCCTCTTGGTGATGACTCTTTTGACTTCCATAATTGTACCTATCCTGTCAGGTATCTCCAGTGCTTGCAGTTCATACTTATTCTTGGATTTGAGGAAGTAGATGATTCTTGCTGCTTCCTCTGGCATATCTCCAAGTTCTTCTTTAACCCTTTCAATAGATTTTGTAGCCTGCTTAATCAAATCAATCTATTCAAAAATGACCTGGATGGATGGCAAAATATCATTGACAAAGTCAATTATATTGGTACACAGTGGTTCTTTAGCCTTACCTATAGGCTCAGTCATTGTCAGTTCTCTCTCCAGGCTTTTCATCCTTTCATTCATCCTTGTAGCCTTCTGTTGTTCTTCCTTATGCATAATTTGGACAAGTTTGCAATCTGTCTCAAGGCTGCTGACTTTCTCTTTCAGTTTGTTCATGTCATGGTCTGAATGGAAATTTCTTCCATTGCTTTGATCGGCATGTTTGCTTCTTCACTTGTGGAGGTTGTTGTTGTTGATCCTGTTGTTGATCCTGTTGTTGATGTAGTTTGTGCAGATGTTGGTAGTGCAATGGCCATTGGAGCAGTGGGAGTTAATGTTGCTGCCAAGGTAGAAGGTACAGTTGTGGTCATTGTTGGAATGACAGTTGCAGGAGCATTATCAATACTAGCTTGTTTGAGTTGAATCAAGCATCCAGCTCCTTCTCCATATCCTTCAATTGGTCATTCAGTTGCAACACCAAGTCCATCATTTCCTCATGATTGGTCTGGCTTTCCATGACTTCCTTTGTCTGTGGGTGCTGCAAATGAGGCAACTTGAGTTGTTTCTTGAGGGCTGTCATGTCCTCATTCTTCTTTTTTATTTGTTTCTTTGTGGCCTTAACGTCAATTAGGTCATGGTCCAATTCAATAACCAAGTCCTCCAAGGACTTTATCTTGGTGTCTTTCGCCTATGAAGAGGCTCTCTCCAATTTGAATTGAGTTGTTATATTTTCTAATGAATCTTACAGCCTGTAAGCAGCCATGGCCTTTGATGTGAGGGTGGAGTAGATCATCTCTCCAACCTGCATGTGAAATTCTATCTGATCAATGGCATGAACATCCCTGGCTAAGACCTCAAAATTTGTCTTCTTATAGTCTGCTGAGGTCTTTGGTTGCTGTACAGTGAGCTGCAAGAATGGGACTTGCATTTTTCCTTCTTTGATGTCAAATGTTGGCATCGATCTAGTCTGGTTTGGTGGTGTGAGCTTGAGGTATTGAACATATGTCTCTGCCTTCAGTCTATCATTCCTCATCTTTATCTCTTTAAATCTGTCTTTGATGTCTTTTTCTTGTCAACTGGCGTGACATAGGAAGAGATCTCCGTACTCGATTGTCTATCTATCAACTATGTGTTGGATGTTGAAGGTTGTTGTGTCTCCTCTGATGCCACTGCTTCTTTACCTTTTTGTCCCATTGCCTCAGTGCCAATTATTTCTTCTGATGCAATGTTATCCTCTTGTTCAAAGATAGGATCCAATTTGGGCCTCTTGCTTGGCTCAACCAGCTCATCAGTGGTCTCCATGGAAGAGCTAGATGCCTCATCCCTGCTCCTCTTAGGATTCTTCTCCTCATTTAGTGGAGTCTGTATGACAGGAGGAATGTTCATTGGCTCCCCTTGTTCTAGACCCTGCAGGAAAGAGATGATCAAATTGTATTTACAAATCAATAAGTGTATTATTTATATCCACAATAGTGATATCCATGTCAATCAAAGTGTTCTCCATCCACTCATCATGCTTAGCAAATTGTTCAATGTCAGGCCTTGGGTGGTGGATGTATGCTCCCAACTTGACCTTGAGTCTGAGTTTGTTTATGACCCCATGAGGGTCATAGTGCCAAATGAAACTGTTTTTTAATTTCATTAGTTGAAGTAACCTGTCGGCCTCTGGTCCAGCCTCTCTGTTGTTGCAAATAAACGGGCCCATTTGGTTCTTCACTTTGAATTGTGTTTTATTCCTATAAGCTAGGAAGTGGATTTCATCAAAGCTGATGATTTCCCTGAAATACTCAAGAGCAAATATCCTCATAGGGAGGTATTTGGGAAACTTGTACGGGGCTAGCTCACAACCATAAATTCTAATCTCAGTGTGGTTTTGGTACAAGTAACAATCTCCCACCTTGATGTTCTTGGTTAATTGCAGTACTATCTTGACTTCTGGCTTGATTCTAGGCTGAGTCTTAAAAGTCAACATGTTCATGACTGGGTATACAAAAGAGTCTATGAAATCTTTGTAGATGAATTATATGGAAAACTTGTGGACCAAGGGTGTCCAATAGATGACTAATCTTTCCTTTCCCTTGGTATCCAATTTCTGGATCCTCAAAGGGAACTTATCTGTCTGGTAATACAAGAACATATGAAACAACATTGAAGAGTATTTGAAAACTCTTTTAGTGGGAAATCTAGTGAATTGTTCATGCATTCTGTATGCAATGAACTGGGCATAATCATACATAATAGCAGGAGGCTTGCATGGAGTGAAAATGGATAAGAAGGCCATGATGACCTCATCCACATGCTCACCTGATGTATATCCTAGGATGCATAAGAGCATGGTGATTATTCTCCTGCCAGTCTCTGAAAAAATAGTGGCAGCGTAGGGTGGAATGTCTTTGGGATGAAATTTTGGAAATTTTGTTTGATTTTGACTGGGTCCAATGTGATGTACATGTCCAACATTTTTCCAATGGACAAAGGATTCAGATTAGGACTAGGGTGGATTTGCAGCATCTGGTTGATGGATTCAGCAGTAATGGTGAATAATATCTCATGGTTTGGTGTCTCAATAGCCCTATGGCTTGGAACATAATAGATATGAAAAAAATGTACTATGTTTGGGAATGGGTGAACTTCTGGGAATGTATACTTGGGCAAATTGGATTCCCAAAGGTTGATGTCATCAGCATGGTTTAGGAACCTATCCTTAGCCCAGCAGTGGATTCTCAGAAGGTGGCCTGGAGTGGTTGTGTCTTTAATTTGGAAATCCCTGTCTATCAGGGCCAAATGATCAATGTCCAAGTGAGGGGTTGATAAGCTATATTGTATGTTCAGGTGACAAAATATGGGAATTGGGCTTATACAGCTAGTGAAAATGGAGTCTTGGCAACTCTGGTATAGGGATAGGGTATTAGCAGTTTGCAGGATAGGGGTTTTCGGTATTTGAGGGGAAATACTCTCAATTCAATGGAAATTTATTAAATTCAATTAGTTATTTCTTGAATTTATTGTATACTTTTGAATTTAAGAGGGTGGTTCTGGTTCGTTGTCAAAATACCTGGAATTGATGGTTCAAGTTGCAAACTGGTTATGAATCATGGTTGTATAGGGTTTTGTGGTTCCAGTCGTGAACTGGATGCTCAAATTAGGTGTTTGGAGCTTCTTCAGGATGCAATTGGTGGTCGGAAACGGTTGTAGAAGTTTGGGGGCACAAGAGAGCTTAGAATGCTTTCGTAGAGAAAATGAGTGAAAAAGGGCGAAAATGGGGGTCTGCGGACTTTTAACTGGGAATGATTAGATTTTGGTGAGGAAAGTGTTTTATGAATAGTGGATGGTTTTCGCGTTGGTCGGGGAGGCAGTTTAGGGACACATCACACCGCTTTTGAGTGATGGGTGGTATTATCACGAGAGCACACAACTTAACGCAGTGTCACCACGTAACCCAAGGGGGCCCAAGCAATACCACTGATATCACGTGCTCTCAAGCTGGTAAAGGTCGAGAGATGATCAAGCGCGATATGGGCGAGGGCCGTAGGATCTAGGGGTGCAAGATCCAATGGTCGTCGCGTGGCGGAGATACCCGACGGGAGATGGGGGAGAGATTTAGCAAGGCCCATGGGTTAATTACACTTCAAATGTAATTAATCAATGTATAATTGCGCAGTTATTCTGTAAGGAGGGTTTATGGAGTATAACGGGGAAAAGTGAATTTGTGGGGTTAGTAAAGTAATGCGGGAGGGGAATAACAATTAGGATAAGAGGTTTTAGTGGGTTTTTTGGAGTTTTTTAGGGAAATAAATAAAGGAAAAATGATTTTTGCATGGGACAAGGGTTTCACACTCGGGAAAAAGGGGTTTTTTGGGTAGGGGAATGAATTTGAATAGTAATTTGCTAGGGAATGTGTGAAACCAAATTGAAAGGGTAAAAATGAAGGGAAAAGGAGTTTACATAAAAAAAAATGAAGTGGTAAAAGGGGAAATTAGTTAAGTATGTAGTGAGGGGTGAAATGGAATGGGGGAAATTAACCAAATGAACTTAAGAGCATCATTTTTCTTTCACAATTGCTCCTGACACTGAAACACATGATTCAACGCGATAGATGTGCTTACGCCTCAAATATCTTGTATTTCTGCAACCTTTCTTCTACTTACCCTAACATTTTTTCTTCACTTTGTTGGGTGCACTTAAGCTAAAAAACCCATTTTTTCCTTTTTCTTTTATGAAACAAACTATCTACTTCTAACCTTATATCTTCCAAGGGCTCATATTAAACTGATGAGCTCCTTTTATTTCTCTACCTATCTACTAATCTGCGAAGATTGAACTGTTTGGCTAGATTTTTATTCTCAAACTATAAACATGAAATTCAAAGCATGTAGTCAAGATTAAACAATTTGACTATCATGGGTGGTGGCATGTATGACAAGCTGCACACAACTATTATTCTAAACAGTAAAGTAAAGAGTAGTGGAACTTGGACTTGCACACTTTCATGATCTGTTTTTGTTTGGGGTTAATATTTTTTCATTTTTTTTATCTTTCTTATTCTTTTTGTCTTTTGATATTTCTTTTAGAATGTACCATTTTTACATTTTTTATTTTAATATGGAAAACATTTATAGAAAGCAAAGATATGTACAATATTACAAGACTTAACCTCAGCAAATTCAAAAATTATGAATCCTATCACTATAGGTCTCTAACAATACCCCTAAAGGGTCATCAAGTGGGGTTTAACATCCTCTCCAAAGTACTAGAGAAGTCTTAATCAATCCCTCAAAGGACGACAGATAAGTGAAATCATCATCGTAGGTAAAGTTACCATAAAAGTATCATAATGGGTCATACCTAATGCCAAAGGCACCAAAATGCTCCACACAAGCATCACCTTCAAATTTCTTTCTCGATTAGGGTTTGTAAACAAGCTATCATGCTTGGATATGGGAGGGTTACCTAGAGTCCTTATTAGGTGCTTCCGACCCTAAGGGAAGGAATAATTCCTAGGCAAACACATCAATCCATAACTATAAGTGGATAGCAATATAGTGGGGGTTTACTTCAAGTAAATACGACCATCTATGTCCTAGTTATCAAATTCCATCATTCTTGGGCATTGTAATGTGAAAAGGGTGCAATCTTGGAACCTAAGTTACCACTTTCCTCAACTTACTTTTAACACTCCTATTGTGCACATTTTTCTTCAAATTTTTTATGCATAGCTTTTGTTACAAGCTTTCATGCATGCATCTTTTACCCTGTTAAGTTCCTATACTAATAGGATTCATAATTTTGAATTAGCTATGATTAGTCTTGTAATATTGTACATTCTTTTGCTTTCTGCAAAATGTTTTCCTATATTAAAAATAAAAAATAAAAAAAGGGTAAGTCCTAGAAGAAAAATCAAAGGACTAAAAGAAAAAAGATCAAAAAAGAAAATAAAATATGAACCGCACCAAAAAGAGATAAAAAATAGATTTTGAAGTGATGCAAATTCAAATGCCACTACTTTTGCTTTGTCTTGCAAAATAAGATTGTGTGCGGGTTGTTAAAATGCCACAATCCATGATGATCAAATAGTCTAATCTTGATTTGTTCATGCTTTAAATTTCATGTTGGTAGATAGAGAATGAACATCTACCCAAACTGTTTAATCTTGGCAGATCAGTGGTTAGGTAGAGAATAATAATGCGCTCATCAGTTTAATCTGAGCCATTGGAAGTTATAAGGTTAGAATTAGATAGTTTGCTTATCGAAGAAAAATAAATAAAGTGTCAGCAAGCTCAAATGCACCCAATCAATGAAGAGAAAACGCTAGGGTAGATAAAGGGTAGGTAAAAGAGGTTTTGAAGTACATAAGATTGCTAGCTCAAATGCACCTTCATCATGCTTGATCCTATGTTTCATGTGCAGTTGGAATTGTAAAAAAAAAAGACATTCACTAAAGCTCATTCACTAATTTCCTCTCATTTCACTAAACCCCTACATGTCTAGTTCATTAATTTCCCTTCATTACCCCTTCATCACTTTTCATTCCCTAATGTTTTTCCCCTTCTTGGTTCCAATTGACACTTCTCCCTTCATTTCCCCTTGTAATAACCCTTCCCTTTCATTTTCTCTTATTCTAACACATTTCCATTGTAAAAACCCTTTCCCTTCTTTTTAACCCCTTTTCCCTTTACATTTCCCCTTTCCCTAGACATTACCCTTTAAAAATTGTTTCCCCCCCTTATTAATTTCCCTTTTCCGTTTAAACCCACTAAAACCCCCTTATCTTAAGTTTAAAAAGTTAAATATATCGGCCCCATCAAAAAACCCTCCCCGATACCCTTTTTAACTTAACCCTTGTATTATTCTAACCTATAGCCCCCACTTTATAACTCCCTAACCCTCACCAAAACCTTTGTATATATTTAAAACCCATCGCATATATTAAATCCCGTAATTACTTTTTAATTATTTACATTTCATTAAAACTCAACCCCACTCCCCGACTCACCCCTCGCAACTCCGTCACGTGATAACCCTTCAATCTCCCACCTCCAGATTCGACAGCCCATACCCATATCAGGCGTTCCCATCGTCCGACAGTTAAGATCTCAAAAGTACGCGAGATTCACGGTTTTGCCCGATCCCCATTTTGCTACGTGGCAGCCCCACGTTATGTCGCGTGCTCTCAAAAAATATTGCCCTTCACTCAAAAGCAGTGCGATATGCCATAAAACCATCACCCCACGTAAAAGGAAATTGCCTATTGTTCATACATTAATCCCGCGCCCAAAAGTTAATCGTTGTCGGTTAAAAGCCAAAAAGCCGTCCTTTTACCCTTTTCATTGTTATTTCGTTGCAAACACCTCTGTCTACCAATTCTAAAACCCTGAAGCTCTGCTCAACCATTTTAACCTCACAACTAGAAGATGCGGAAAACTTCAATTTAAAGCAACACACAGACAATTGAATCCTCATAAACCTTCTTTGCTACCACAGAACCCTGTCTGCACACCTAATCGTCGTTTTTCCAGGTACTCTTGAAAGAACCAGAACAACGATGTACTTAAGCTCTGCACAGTTTTTGTTAAAGGTTAATTAATTGAACTAATTAGAAAACCTTGCCAACTAAAAGAACCCCACTGTGCATCCAAAAGCCCTTTTCTACAGAGTATATTCACTCTTCCCAGTGTTCTAGAAGTCTTGAGCCTACTCCTAAAGCCAGAGAAAGATTAATTCAATAAAGTAAACAAAATTATGGCTTCCCAAAGCATTCTGAATAAAAAACCCCTACAAACCCCTCACTTGGATATTGACCACCCCCCATTGGCTGACAGAGATTTTCAAATCAAAGACATAGTTTCTCCTAGCCATCTATTGAAACTCCACTACTGGAGTAAAGACAAATTCCTCAACCACGGTGATGATATTCAGTTATGGGAATCAAATTTGCCCAAGTACTTGTTCCCACAGGTATACCAGTTCCCTGAAATCATCCACCTATGCCAACTCTGCTATATCCTAAGCCAAAGAGCCATAGTCTCTCCTAACTAGCAGATTTTATTTACAATCACTGTAGAGTCAATAAATCAAATGTTGTAGATCCAGCCAAACCCAAATGAAACCCCATTTTCCATTGAAAACCTACTTGAACACTACTTGAAGCTAGACCTTCCCAAGAGGACTCAAATCTTTCATAGTTTCATCCTAGGAGAGTCTCATACTCCTACAGACAGTGCTCCATACTCTGCCACCATTTTCTCTGAGAGGACCAAACAAATTGTAACCAGGTTCTCTTGTATTCTAGGATACACCACTGATGAGCATGTAGATGAGCCTATACTTGCTTTTCTCTCTATTTTTTGCCCAGGCAAGCCTCCAGCTGCAATTTTCAATTTTGCCCAGTTCTTGGCAAATAGAATCCATGATCAATTGATCAAATTTCCAAATGAAAGAGTATTTAAATACTCTTCAGTATTGTTCCACATGTTCCTATATTTCCAATCAGACAGCTTTCCAGTTAATATCCAAAAGCTGGACACTAAGGGCCATCCTAGATCTGTCATCTTTTGGACACCCTTAATCCAAAAGTATTCCATTGTTTTCAGCTACAAGTTCATTGATTCCTTTGTTCATCCAGTTGTAAATATGCTAAGCAGTAGCAATCAACCCAGGATCAGTGATGAGATAAAGAGAGTTTTGCAGTTGTCTAAAAACAGTAGAATAGGAGACTAGTATCTATACCAGGACCACACTGAAATTAGGATATATGGATGCCAACTCACTCCCTATAAGCTGCCCAAATATCTCCCCATGAGGATATTTGCATTGGAGTATATCAGGCAGATTATAAATTCAGAGGATGTAATTTTTTTATCAGCGAGGAAGAAAACACAGTGCAAGATAAAAAATCAACGTGGACCTTTTATCTGTAATAATAGGGAGGTTGGAGAAGAAGCAAAGAAATGTTTACAAGAAATGAAGTTCAACGACAGTTTCATTTGGTTGTATGACCCTTAAGGTGTCATAAACAAACTCATACTCAAATATAAATTGAGTCCTTTTTTGCATGAGTCCAGCCCAGACATTGAAAAATATGCCAACCAGTTAGAGTGGTTGGAAAACACCTTGATAGATATGGAGAAACAAATGGATACTAGTTCCATTCTGCATACTCCAGCCCTACAGGACAGAAATGTAAAAAGGACCAGGGAAGAAGGTTCTTGCTCAAACATAGATACAACACATGATAGATTTGAAATCATGTACAGGAATAAGCCCAAGCTAAATCTTGTCAATGAGCAAGAAGAGACAGTTGAGACAGTTAAGACACTTCAAATCATGGATACAGATACAAGGGTCAGAGAGAGCACAGCTCCAGCAGTTTCAGAGGAAACTCATCAACCTTCCACCTCTAATACTCAGAGTATTCAGAAACAGCTTAGCATTGAGGTCTCATCATCAAGCAAACTAGTGGATAAGGAAAAAGACATAAAGGAGAAATATAAAGAGATCAAATTAAAAAATGAGGCATTGAAAGTTGAAACATATGCCCAGTGTTTCAAACAAACTCCTAGCAATCATAATAGGTTAATGTCAGCGTTTGACATTAAAACTGGTAAAATGCAAATGACCTTTTTGCAGCCTACAATCCAGCAGCTTAAGTCATCAGCAGATTACAGGAAGACAGAATTTGAAGTTTTGTCCAGGGATATTCACCCTATTGATCAAATTGAATTTCATAAGCAGGCAGGAGAAATGATATACTCAACGATGACCAACAATGCCATGAGTGTACAAAAACTTCAAAATTCTCTAGACAATATCACAGCGCAGTTTAAGCTATAGAGAAAGCATCCTCACAAGCAAAGGATAACATAATCAAGTCACTAGAAAACTTGGTTATTAAGATTGGCTACAATCCAAATGACATCAAGGCAACAGAAAAGCTCATAAAGAAGAAAAATGAAGATATTACTGCTTTGAAGAAGCAACTAAAATTGCCTCCTTCAGAACATCCACAGACCAAGGAAGTTCTAGAGAGCCAAAGCCAGAAAGATGAGATGATGGACCTCATTCTTCATCTAAATGCTCAATTGAAAAAAATGGAGAATGAAATGGACAAGTTAATACACGAGAAACAGGCAACATTGAAAAAACCACTGCAACTGTGATTCCTACAGTAACTACAGCAGTTCCTTCTACTTTGGCAGCGTCATTGGCCCCAGCAACTCCACTAGCTATAGCGCTGCCAACTGCATCAGCAACTACATCAGCAGCAGGTTCAACAACAACAGTAATTCATCCAAGTGATGAAGCAAGTAAACTGGTCAAAACCATGGAGGATATGTACATCCAAACCACTGAAACAAATAGGCTTAAGGAACAAATGAAAAGTCTAGAGGATGAGAAGAAACTGGCTCAAATCATGCATAAGAATGAAGATCAAAAGTCAAACAGGTTGAATTAAAGGATACAGAAGTTGGAGAAGGAATTGACACTGAAAGAGCCACTAGCCCAAGCAAAACAACTTTTATGGGCCAATATCATTGACTCAATCAATGGTATTTGGCCATCTATACAGGTGATATTTGAGCAAAATGATTTGGTCAAAGAGGCTGGTGAGGCAATTCAAAGGGTTATAGCCGAACTTGGAAATATGCCAGAAGAAGCCTCAAGAATAATCCAGTTCCTTAACTCAAAGAATAAGTATCAATTGCAGGAGTTTGGAATAGTTGACAGAACTAGAACCATACTAGAGGTAAAAAAGGTAATGACCAAGAGGAACCTAATGATGCAGCTTGAGGAGAAGTCCCAACCAATGGAGCTAGCAATAGGCAGGTTTATGGTGAAATTTGATGCTTTGAGGCAAAAAGGTCTGCCTAATCCATTGGTAATAAATGACAGGTTGATGTCTCATGAAAACTATGACAAGAGAATCAAAGAAGTGGCCAAGGAACAAGCCAACAATTCCTTTATGAAAGGGATGCCTACAAGAAAGGTCCTTTACCAAACTTTTGAGAACCTCTTTTACCTCCAGCATGATGTAAAACATCTTTTTGTAAACAAGCCCACCTTTGCAAAATACACAGAAACTGATGAAGTCTACAGAAGAATGGTAAATATTAAATTACCAAATACAGAGACTTGGAAAAAGTTGAATGATTTACTGTGAAATTGCAAGGTAAACAGTGAATACAAAGCAGTGAAAGAAAAATAGCAGATTAGCTAAGTCATAGAGTATCAGATGAAAAACAGAGTTTAAAGATGACAAGTATCAGTCAAAGGGCAGAGTAAAAGGACAACCAACGTAGAGCAACAACCAAAGAGAGAAAGCAACAAAAGATCAAAACAACAAACAACAAATCAATAAAAGAAGGGACAGCTAGCCTTTTAGTCTCCTAGGTGTCTTTATCTTCTTGCATGAAAATATTTTATTTTCCTTGAATAATTCCTAAAACAGTTTAGGATATTTTGTAACTATTTTTTGTATAAATACTTTTTAATTCGAAGTATAGGTGGTGGATTGTTGAACATTTCTATAGTTATTTTGATCTCAAAACCTAAGAGTTTATTGTAAACATTTTCAAGTCAGCAGACTGGATTGAGTAATAAAGGCATTGCATTACAGGATTCATGTGTTGGGCCACTTCAGTGAAGTATCTTTCATTTGTCAAATTGTTATTTTCTTAAGTATTTCACAAACATACTTGTTTTTTCCAATTTGAATGAAATCACTGGAATGTTACTACAGAATTTGTTGAAGTACACTCTGTCTTGAACAGTGATTCATTTTTATGTTTTCTTCTAATATCCTGAGTCGAGAATTCTTCATTGCTCCATGGTTTCGATTGACCTCTTTTATTTCATTCATTATTCAGTTTGAGGAATCCTTAATTGCTCCTTGACCCCGATTGAAAAACCACTTCACCATCCAGCTTAAAAGATCTGAATTTACTTAGCTACCTTGCCATGTGAACACTATCTTTAGAACTTGATTCAGTCATGTTTTCTTGACATTTGGACTCCATGGCCCAATGGTAAAAAGACACTTATCTATCCATTTGAATCAATGATTCCACCACCAAATCAAATCAAAACCCAATCAAGCCTAAATAACTAGCCTAAAATCAATTAACTCAACAAAGTTAAATCATTAAGAGGAAGCCCTCTCTGAACATCAGGAAGGCTAGAGCCTGATCTCAAAAGTAAGTTTGTGGTTACCTCTATCATTTCTTTGAACACAACATGACAACCCTAGGGAAATTTTAGAGTGATAACATACCCATTGAAGATGAAGTAGTTTATTCTTAATCAGAATTGGGATAGCGAAGATCCTTTCATTTTGATTGCTCATGCACTAGTCGAGAACTTGATGAGGGCTAACAAAGGGGGTAGAGCATAAGTTAGTCTATTTTCTAAGCACTTTATTATATTCAAACCAAATTTTTTGCATTTTTCCATATTCTCTTTCTTTCTATTGCATCAATGTCATAGGGAAAATTTTGTAGGCCCCTACTCAAGAATGAGGAAAGTAGGGAACCAATACTACTTTTAGAGAGCAATCAACTCGAAAATGGGACATGAAACAAGGGAACAATGGCAAGCGTTAAATATAGATTACCATGGTCAAACAACATTAATAAATACCTCATAATTGTGCCCCTCATGGCCAATGGAAATAAAGACCTCAAGGAAGGTCAAATTGGACCAGGGGCAAGAAATAACCACCAAGGTGAAGTATGGGAAAAAGTGTACAACCCTAAGTGGTCTATCATCCAATTCAACCCATGATTCATACTAGAATACCCTGAAACATTAAGTGAAAGCACTTGATTACAAAAATGGTTAACATACCCCATAATGGATAAGCTAGATGTCACAAAGAATTAAGGCTAGCTATCTATAGATCACACAGGGCTACTACTTAGCAAGGTTAATAGAATAAAAGAAAATGTTCTCCTAAGGAAAGCCAAGGAAAGGGGTAACTACTCTGCCTCTATTGTAGCATTGGGAATTCTAAAATGGTGTGCAATGAGATCTCTTGGTTGGTTGCGTCTCTGTCATGATCTCTCATTTACATATGGCCATGTTTCTTTCTTGGTCTTTCCTTGGGACCTCTTTGCCATTTCATTTCGTTGTACATTTAGCATCCATGAAATTGGTAAATACTTTCCTTTGGTTTGCACCCACAATTACAGCCACTATAAGATGGATGACAAGGAATCACAGAAGACCAAGAGGACCTTTAAACACCATGAACCTGCAATTGACAAGCATGATAGTTCAATTCAATCGAGCATGTTGGACCAAAAAAACATCACTAGTTCATAGATTGAAGTAATAATGGGCATGCTCTTGCAGCCAAAAAAAACACATCATTGCATTAGAATCTAAACAAAGAACTTTGTGTCACCTTATTGCTTAATTTTCAAAAGAGATACATTCTCAAATTTACATCGATGTTCACTCAACACAATGAGACTATGGAAAGCCAACATAGCAAGATACAGTCCAAGTATTGGAGCAAATGGAACCAGTAAAAATAGTGAAAGATCCAGCCATGTGAACAAAGGATGAAGCCATCAATTGAATTACCTACAACTGTATAATTAGATATGTTTTCAAAGTATTTAGTCCTTTATGACCTTTTTGTAAGGTTTACACTTACGGATATTTCAGTATCATAATGCATCTAAAGCTTTTTTTGGTATAAAAATATATATTGGGTCTCTCTCTTTTTGGCTTGTGAATTAATGATCACCAACATTTTTTATGTTCCTTCGTTGTGAGCTTTTCTGCAGCTTTTATTACTATAAATCACCCTGTTATGATTTAAATAAGAAATAATAAATAATAAATAAAACAATTAATTTACTCCAAGATATTATCAATCCACCCACCCACCTCTTAATTTAAAAACCACAAAAAAAATTACAAAAATCAATAAATAAATAAATATCCAACGAAGCCTGAGGAAGGTTCAATAATGAAGATCTACCACTTTGAAGAATGGACTTACATACAGTGACTTGGAGTACTCTCCAAATCACCCTCCTCGAAAAGAACCAATGCTGCACACAAGATGAGGGAAGCACAACAAAAGCAAAAGCGATAAAATGATGAACAATAATTTCTCGTTAATCTACCTCTCGTGCGTTCTAGAGATGGAAAACTCCATCCTAGAGGAGGACTCAAGAAAATCACTCACAAGATGAAAATAGGGAGAGGACAAGAGATGGAAAGAGGAACAACAAAAAAATCATTACTTACAGTTTTGACGGCAAACTCTAATAGTGAAGGGTCCAACAAAACCATTCACAATTCACAGAAAGGAAGATAAGTCAAGGGGATGGTAATAGAAAGAAATATAAACAATAAGTAAGATATTTCAAAGGGATGGTAATAGATAGAAATATAAACAAGAAAATACCATTACTCTACATATGCAGGCATGCCTTGAAAAGAGAGCAAGCCCTAATCCCATGAGGTTGAGCATAGAATCCCAAATATAAGTAAAATAAGAAATAAAAAGGACTAAATGATGAAATGGTTCAGACAATAAAAAATAATGTCAAATCACTATTTTGTATTTTCTTTTTTTCCTTACGTTTTACTAAACTGCGACAGACAAATTGAAATTGATAATTGGTATAGTATTGCTAGAAAGACCTCTTGTGTCTCCATTACTAGTATTGCTAAAAAGGCCTCTTGTGTCTCCCCGAACAAGCTAGATGTTACTAGTATGATTCCCAGTCAGCTAAAAACAGCATAACCAAAATGTTGTCAATGGTTGAAATCCATTTGTTGATTACTTGAGGCATTAAAAGCCAAATATTTCACCAAGTCCACTAAACAAAAATGAAAATCCAAAAGCATGGTTCAATAGAATCTCAATAATCAATCAATGAGCAAAAGGCACAAGAATTTTTGGGAGCTCTGTGTTGGTGTTTACCCATGTAACTATCAAATAATATATGAACTTCCCCTGGCACTTTGTCAATTTACATTAGTACATTTATGCTTCAATCCTTAGGCATGCCCCTTCAAGATGGTTTTCACTAGAATGTTTTTACGAGATATGCAATGTTATGTGTCTATTTTAAACACGCAACCCTGACATGCAACATTTTTATTTTAGAAAGAAACGCTTGCATTTTTGTAACATTCCGTTAACCTGTACATGTATCATTAGTTTTTTCCACTTGATAAAGCTCAAGACTCAAATGCAACTCTACGTTTATTAGACACCCACGTCCCCAACATGACTTTGGAGGTATACACTGATTGCTTGAAGAACTTTTTATTATCATAATGTCGCCACTTTAAAATTTCATTCATAACTGGCTCTGGTCACTATCCACATTATCGTCCCCCTACATCACAATTTAACCACTTTAAAATTTCATTCATGACAATTCGTTGGCTCTGGTCCCTGCCCACATCATCACCCCTCCCCACAACCAAAAATGATGAAAAAAAGTTGCTTGTAAAGAGAGGAGAGAGAGAGGGGTTCAATAATAAAGACCAATTACCATGTCCTTGAAAAAAGCTTCAATCATAGCAACTCCGTGTTCAAGGAAATGTAACTAGGTTCAGTCTCCATAAATGTACTTTTGATATTTGTATTTATTCAAGAAAATAAATATTATTTTTATAATATATGTCAATGAGTTTCTTGCTCATTGAAGTAGGTCTAGCACATGTTAAAGTGCTATAGGTGAGTCAAAGAGTCAAAAGAATTATGTTGAAGACCTTAAGAGTATGTTACATTATGTATATTTTATCTATAAGAGTCAAAGAAGAGACCTCCAAGCAAAGTCACCATCAAAAGAAGCAATGGCACCATTAAAAGCACCCATCGAAGCAAAGGAAGTCAAGTCAACCTCAAGGCAGCAAGTCGGCCTAAAGGAGGGACAGTCCTCTATATATAGAGGTTGTCCACTCCCTCAAACGACAAGCAACTCACTCTGAAATCAGCGAAGATAGAGGACCGAAAAAGAAGCCGAGAAAGGGACAAAGAAGGAGCCTCTAGGGCAGTGAAGAAGCAAGAAGGAAGCAAAGGTTTTGGGACTGTTTTAGGGCCCTACCAACCACACGTGAAGAAAAGGGCGGGCTATCTGCAGTTAGGACAGAAGCAAGTCACCTCTCAACATACCTCATCGTTTGGGCTACAAACTAGGCCTCCTATCCAAGCGAAGAAGGAAGGACCTCAAGCGAAGGAAAGAGGAGCCATATAACATCAACAAGACCTCTCACACATGCGAGAATTAGGGCTGCAGTGCTGTCACACAAAGCCTACAACTATACATCAAGAAGGAACTTTGTTGGTCAAGAGAAGGAAGGAGTATCCTTAGGTGAAGGATCTCACTAAGTACAAAAGATAAGTGTCTCTTCTAGAAGGACTACTAACAGTGGAAGGAAGAACGAAGTGCCGGGAGGACAAAGTGCCGGGGAACGAAATGTCGGAAGAAGGTGGACAAGGTGCTGGGGAGACATAGTGCAAAGAAAAGGAAGGACTTGACTTTTACTTCGAGGATCTTCTAGTCAAGGGTCTAGGGTTTGGCATTGATCAAGAAAGAAGCTTCAATAAGAGAAAACTTACCGAAGGGTTTTCCTCTCAAGAGAAGAGAGGTTTTGGCCCTGGCAGAGAGCCAATATCTTGTGTTCTTGTTTTATGTTTTTTATAGCAGTTTGATGAAGTACACACACATGCATTAATAAGAGAAGAAGAAGATTAAGCTAACAAAGACAAATTGTAAAAATACTTCACAAATTGTTATCTAGTCCCGAAGAATCACTCTACATCTCATTGCCCTAGATTCTTCAACACTCTGTACCTTGAGACTCTCCAAATCACCTCCCCAAAAGGTATCCAACAAAGCCCCTCACTCACAAAGGGTAAGAGAGGAGAGAGAAGGTTGAACAGTAAAGCCTATTGGCCCAGTCTATATACCTTGGATAGAGGGTAAACCATAATTGTATGGACCACCAGCCCATAGGTTGTTAAGAAACAAAAAAGACTGAATGGTAAATAAGTTGAACAGCGAGGGTCTTTCGGAAGGTCATTTGGTATTATCTTCATCTCTTCATCCCTGCATGGGGCCAGATTAAATCTCTGCAAGGGGCATAAGACTCTAAACTTATCAATTCGTACAGATGATATGTTCTTGCTAGTATTTATATAAATACCTTGTGTCTCCCCAATCAAACTAGATATTACTGATATAACTCCAATAAGCTACAAGTAAAATACTCAATATCACTTCAATAATTAAGTCCAAAAGCTAATTAATAAAGGCGCTAAACTGCCAGTTTTCAACAGACAAATATTTGATCAAAATATTCAATAAACTCTTTAGACAAAAATCTACCAGCATATAGTTAAATATAATCTCAATACTCAATTGATGAGCCAGAAGTTTGCTATGGCTCTAGATTAGTGTTTGCTGCATGTAACTAGCAAACACCTACATCAACTTTTGATGGCACTTCGTAGTATGTAATCAGTCTCACAACTATAGCAGCAGTCTGGAATACCAAGGTATTTCACATGGGACACAATAGACAATACAACCTGGTGCACACAAGATTTATTCCTTGGAAACAGTGTTTTTATATCCAATCAAACAAATCCACTGGACAGACCAGAACCATAGCTGAATTCCAACCCTTTTTGTATTTTAATTTTTTATCTATACATGCCAAACACAAAATCTGTAAATCTACAAGAACGCAGAGTTTATCTTTAAATGAAAATTGGGTGAATAAGAAAATTCCAGAAAAAGGTCATACATGCAGCAGTCCAATTTAAGTCCTCGACTTGCACATCACGACCTAAATGAAAGGTCATTTTGTAAATTCCCGATATCCTACTTACAAGAATGTAAGCAGTATTGATATTCTTCTGGTGTAGTCAGCCAATTTCTTAAATTTGCATTCTAAAATACAAATTCGCAATCTTGAAAATTATTCCTGGAACTACTGACCATGTTGCCTGAACATTGTTGATCGATCTTTTGTTGACTGGCGAATGACACCTTTGCAAGAGCATGTTTTTGGTTGCTTGAAATATGATGCTGTGTTTTAAACAGCAGAAAAAACTTATCACATCGACAAACATATAGCTGTCTACAACATGCATTTTTTAAACATGTCAACTTACAAGAAATCATCGGTTTCCTGGCGGAGTGATGTCTCCACTAACTCGATTTGCTTCACTAACTCCAGCAGCCAAGGCAAGAATATCTGGTGTTATTTCCCAACTCCCACTCTTACGGCCCCAACTTGAACGCCTTGGATGTATTCCACCTCTTCCCTCTGCACTTTCCACAGGAAGTGTACAGCTTGAATGAGCAAAAGAGTCCTCATAACCATCTTTGTTTTCTAATCCACCATTGCTTTCATGTGCTTCAAAATCTGCCAATGCTTCAGCACCAACAGTTGGCCATGAAGGCTTATTACCTATTTCAAGGTCAATTCCTCCTTTGCCCATGTTAGGACTGAGAAAGTTCCCCCCTGAAGGAGCAGCAGAAGTATCTTGCAGTGTAGAATCATTCTGTAACTTGGCTCGAAAATTATTCTTTGACGGTGGAACACTTGTAAAAAATATTTCTTTGAAATTCTGTATTACTCCTTTGTTGTAAGGATTTGCTCTTCTATCATACCGATATCTGAAATTCTCATATGTAGTCTGAAAAAACAAAAACCCCTCAGACCCAAGCAATAGCTAAAAAACAAATAAGCTATGCAGGAGAAAGCAATCCAAAGTCTTTTATTCGTGATGTTAATGTGCTAATGATAGGAAAAAAAACAAAGGAAGCATATTTACCCAGTATAACCAAATGTTACAAATGCAACAGAAAATCACCTGATTTGTACTGATCAGATAGAGATGAAATACTGTAAGTCCACCAACAAACCAAACTGAAAAGAATGTGTATAGTATGAGCACAATTGACGCAGGTGTTTTTGACATAGCTTTCCAGACTGTAACATCATCTGCTACCATAATTTTCTTGATATATACCCAACAAAAGGAGAATACATAAACGCACAACAGCGTAGTTGAAAAAACAAACATAAAGAAGAAACGGTAGTTGCGCTGCATACAGTTTACCAAATATGTCAGCTCCTTTAAGCAGCGAACAGAAAGCATACCAAAAGAGCAAAATTTTTCTACTATTTTCTGCCAACCACATATAGGTGAAGAAAATGAAGTAAAACAAAATAAATAGGAGTCATTGGCTAATGTTATCTACAACTACAAAAAGTACAAGAAAAAACAAGATTCAGCCTGACATTCATCTAAAATTAGAATGTGTAGTTATTTATATGGAAAGTAAGCATACCAGCCCAATGCACTGCCCTACCCATGGGCAATGATGATCAAAACGCTCCACACAATTATTGCATATAGAGCAGTGGGAACATCGTGGTGGACGATACAACATACAGGTATCACAATACTTTATCTTCACTGAAATACCATTCACAATCACATCTTTTGTACGAGGTAATCGTGGATGTGGAGTCTGCCCACCTATTGACTCTGGTGTCAAACTGGCAACATCATAACCTTCTTCAGGCTCAGGAGGGTGTGCATTTCGAGGGAGTATTCCAGGATCTCTTCCGGATGTGAGAAGAAGAAGAACCAGAACCTGCCCAGTTAATTACACAGCATCATAATGACAGTTGAAACTCTTAATAGACAAAAATGTTACAAAACCATAAAAATGAATGAACTGGAAGGCTAAAAGAATCATTTTTACATGTTTGCATGCACTTGAGATTAAATTAAAACGGCCCAAACCTTAAATCGAAAATCATAGCGAGGATGGAACTTTGAGAAGAGAATTCTTTCAAAAACTTTCTGAAATGTTTCAATTGGGATCATAGGATATAATATAGTCAAGTCAAGGTTTACTCATGTTAAAACCTAAGTTACCAGGATTCGGATACGGATACGGATACGGATCCGGATCCGGATCCGGATCCGCTAGTTTTTTGAAAATCTAAGATCCGGATACGGCAAGGATACGTCACGTACAATATATATATATATATATATATATATATATATATATATATATAAATATTAAATAATAAATATACGAATATAATATATATAACTGTTATTAAACATTAATATATTAAACCTTAAACATTAAACAGTAAATAACATATATTAAATAATAAATATTAATATAACTGCTATTATAATGTTATATAACACATATATATAAATATTAAATAATAAATATACGAATATATCATATAACTGTTATATTAACATACAAATATATTATATAACTGTAATATTACAATATGAATATATTAATATAACCGTGCATATATTAACCCCGCACCCCGATATATAACTGTTATATTAACATACAAATATATTATATAACTGTAATATTACAATATGAATATATTAATATAACCGTGCATATATTAACCCCGCACCCCGAATATATTATATAACTGTAATATTACAATATGAATATATTAATATAACCGTGCATATATTAACCCCGCACCCCGCACTACGCTACGCTATATTATATATAACTGATAACAATAATTGAATAATGTATTAAAAATTTAATTCCCTGGTTAACGCTTAAACCGGCGGGATCCGTATCCTGTAAAGGCTAGCGGTTTCCAAAATCTGTGTATTTAAAAAATATGTATTTTCACCGTATTTTGGAGTATCCGTATCCGGATCCGGTTCAGATCCGTGGATCCGGCAATACTCCACCTGCCTGTGCCGGATCCGGTAACTTAGGTTAAAACCAATGTTCCACCAAGACTCTGGGACGAGGAGACGCGGGTGCGGGGAGACGCACAAAGGGGACGTTTGGAAGTAACCTCAAATTTTAGGGAAATTTAGGGGGGACGGGGGGCGTCGGGGTATATAATTTTTTTCCTTTTTAATATATATATATATCAAATTCATATTCTATAATGAAAGCATAAATACAATAATACATACATATTTGAATTAAATAATGAAATACATTGATCCATACTCATCATCCTTACTAATACATACATGATTCATCCATAGACCACGAGATTCAATAATGAAATACTCTGATCCATATTCATTATTCATTATTCATTATTCACCATTCTAGAATCTACATTGATTTAAAAATTAAATTCATCATTCTAGATTCTAAATTGAATTAAAATTTAAATTCATCATTCATCATTCTAGATTCTAAGTTGAATTAAAATTTAAATTCATCATTCATCATTCTAGAATCTAATTAGTACTAAGAAAAATAGACTATAATAGATACTGAAATCTAAAGTTTGGAATAGTAAATTGATATAGCTAAAACTCAAAAACAGTGGAGTGATGAGTCTAAAAGTCACTCTAAAATACACAAAGGGCTTGGTGCTCTTTATTAAATACTGATCAAGAGACATGACAAAATGCAATGGAAACATTGCAATCCATCGAATCCTGAATTCGTGAAAAACTGTTAAGTCTGCTGGATTTTGAGCGAGATCTAAAATTCTACTTTCTCCATATGAAATCCAATGAAGTCGGAACCACTCTCAAACATCCTCTTGATTAAATACTAATTCCATACCCTTGTACATGACAAAATGCAATGGAAACATTGCAATCCATCGAATCCTGAATTCCTGAAAAACTATTAAGTCTGCTGGATTTTGAGTGAGATCTAAAATTCTACTTTCTCCATATGAAATCCAATGAGGTCGGAACCACTCTCAAACATCCTAATTCATTTCATGGTAGTGTTAAAAATTTAAGTAAAAATGACATTTTCCTTTAAATTTCATTTAAAGGAAAATGTCACTTTTACTTTAAGAATTTAACATTACCATGAATTGCATAGCATTAGTAGGGAATTATGGTCAAATACTAGGTTTTCCCTGTGATAAATCATTGTTTACAAGCAAATTTAAGGGGGGACGAATAGCCCATTTTGAGGGGGGGGCGCCCAAGCGTCCCCCTTTCGGGGAGTCGCATCCCCCACACTAAGGAAACGCCCCCCCTGCGTCACCCCACGTCTCCCCAAAAGGGGGACGTGGGGAAACGTTTCCCCAGACATCCCCCCGTCCCAGGTGTGGGGTGTGAGGGTGCAAGCACCCGACCTTGGGGGACGCGTCCCCGTGGAACACTGGTTAAAACTAATCAGTTACTATATTACTTACTACATAAAAGGTACTCACTAGTTTAATATTCGCTATGTATATTCACTATTTAGCTACCTTAATATTGATTATGCTAAATATCTAGGATTAATCTTTGCTGAACTAAGTTATTAGAAAATTATAAATAGGTAAATAGTAATACCAGTCAGCTCCGAGTTTCTTAGAAGTGTTAATGCATGAAACATTTCAACAATGGAACAAAATTTCATCATAACTACGCTGCAAACGAAACCAGTAAAGTTACAGGCAGGTATTTTGTGAAGCTATACCTAACCCACCCAACAATGAGTAACTAAAATCTGATGTGGATATCCAATCTCACTGCTGGAACACCCACCTGAATCATGGGCCTTGACAAGAGAATGGCAACCCTTGATGTTACAGCAGCAAAAAGCAATGGAAACTACCCAAAGGCTCGGACTGTTACAGCCTATGGAACCAAAAGCTGTAGTCATTTAAAAAAGCCTTAGCAAGACAATTTAGTCAACTTTCACTCAAACAGATATGTGGATTACCCATTTTCCTGTTGTTTTATAAATTACATCAAGGTAAAGAAACTGTTATTTATTTCACATGGCTATTTACGTTTGACTAGATTATTGAAACATAAAATTGTATTCACGTTTCATAATCTTACAATTTAATCGTGTTGTGTATCTATTTATGTATCTTGATGGTTCGTCTGCTTCCAATAGGGACTGCCACATAAATATTCAGCCTAAGTTGTGAGGAAACATAATAAAAAGGTTGTCAAGCTGGAATGGAAAAATAACAGGAAATAGCCAAAAGCTAGAGCAGCAAGTCATAAATGATTTCTCAAGTTATTCAACCTGAAATTACAAATATGTTTTTTCTGCTCTGCCTTTCCCATTACAGTGGACCACTGGACAACAAATAGTTTAATGTATTCTCACATTGCTTCAGCCAAGAACCAGACTATATATCTCCCTCAAGAATTTATGTGGCAAGGCCAATCCATCACATATTTAAGAGTATATTTGTTGGAAGATGCACAAGAAAAAATGAAAAGAACTGATCCCAATATGGGAATAACATATATTAATCAGATGCTTCATTATTAAAGAAGTAATGTACTTCACCATTTTGCAGTAGGTTTTTTAATCGCTTAATTCTAACACCTAACTTTTGATTATGTCATAGTGATTATGTAACATTGACAAACAGACTTGGGCCTAAGTTGCTAATTGTGGAAAGTGAGGAGTTTCAAAACATAGACCAAGATTCCATGCCTATTGACTTTCTGGGGAATGGAACCAAGAATTAAGGGTTGAACTCATGACAATGGGAGTCCCCAAGGCAGAGTGGCTGTATATCTTGATGGCATTGTCAAGGGCCACAAAATGATATTAAAGACCCAAACCCACACCAATGTTTAATATCATTTTCCTCAATATTAAATCTTCATTTTCATTGGCGATTTGTTGGACATTAATAGAATTATCTATCATGTGTGAAAATTCTATCACTGCAAAAACTGATTTATTTTACCTACTTATTTTCCAATAAGTTATTTACGAAAACCCTTCAGTAAACATTAAAATAAATTATGTTGCAGACATCACACCATAATACAAAAACAAATACATGCACAAGAATCAAACACATCAACACAGATATTTTGGACAATTGTCCCCGGAAAAACCCAATGTGGGAAAACCGGTGCAGCAGAGGAGGATTTTATTAATCAGCTATTCTTGAGTACAACTGGGTGCCAAACTAACTTACCCAACAGAGATAAATTCTCCAGCACTCTCCCCCAGACTCAGCGTCAGACTTGCTGGTCTCTGTGCAGCTCCTAGACCCTCTGTGTTAGCTCCTGCCTCTCTGCGTCAACATTGGGACTTTCTACGTCACCCACACAGGCCCTCCAGTGACTGCATAGTCTTGTTGCCTCTGTGTCTGCCTCTCTAATCTCTGCGTTGATCTTTTGGGGTTGTTCATGCCTCTCCGTTTCGTACTCGCTACCTCTTGCTGCAATCCAAACCACTAGTTCGAATTTCTTAGCAAACCCCGCTCCAGAAATCGAACTGACTGGTCTCCCTCAGTGTGTTCTCCAACTGGCCCTCAAGCCTCTTCTTATACTTTTCATGTTGGCTTGATCCATGTCTTTTGGAACCTTCAAACTAGTTTTATATTAATACCCATTAATATTTTATTTTTCCTAAGTTTAGACTTAGGAACTCCATTAAAAATATTAATTATTTTAATATCTCCCAAACTGAGAGTTGCCCAAACCATTTCTGGGTCTTGGAGATCTCATGTGCTTTAGCCTCTCCACCAATTTTCATGGCTAGAGCACATATGATGCTACCCCAAATCAACACTCCCTCTTAGAAGAGGATGGTGCTCTAGTAATACTCCATACTAAGCATCACTATGATTATACGGCATAGGTACATGTGCTGATGCTAGGCCTCCCCACCCAACATCCTATGCACTGTTGCATCCTATACTGCTGCCCATGGCTCTGCCATTGCCACTGCTACATTCGTACGACAGTTTCCTCTGCATCTGTGTTGTTGTTGGTCCTTTCTCCCAACATTGCAACTCCCTTTGCATCCGTGTTGTTGTTGGTCCTTCTTCCCAACATTGCATCTGCACTGCAACCTTCCCCCAGACTCAGTGTCAGACTTGTTGGTCTCTGCGCAGCTCCCAGACCCTCTACGTCAGCTTCTGCCTCTCTGCGTCAGCACTGGGCCTCTCTACGTCACCCACGTAGGCCCTCCAGTGACTGCGTAGTCTTGTTGCCTCTGCGTCTGCCTCTCTAATCTTTGTGTTGATCTTCTGGGGTTGTTCATGCCTCTCTGTTCCGTACTCGCTACCTCTTGCTGCAATCCAGACCACTAGTTCGAATTTCTTAGCAAACCTCGCTCCAGAAATCCAACCGACTGGTCTCCCTCAGTGCGTTCTCCAACTAGTCCTCAAGCCTCTTCTTATACTTTTCCTGTTGGTCCATCAATGGCCGAGATTACATCTCTAATAAACAGCTAAGATTAGATTTGGCTTGATCCATGTCTTTTGGAATCTTCTAACCCAATTTTATATTAATATCCATTAATATTTTATTTTTCCTAAGTTTAGACTTAGGAACTCCATTAAAAATATTAATTATTTTAATATCTCCCAAACCAGGTAGAGTCTGCCCAAACCATTTCTGGGTCTTGGAGATCTCATGTGCTTTAGCCTCTCCACCAATTTTCATAGCTAGAGCACATCTGATGCTACCCCAAATCAACACTCCCTCTTAGAAGAGGATGGTGCTCTAGTAATACTCCATACTAAGCATCACTATGATTATACGGCACAGGTACATGTGTTGATGCTAGGCCTCCCCACCCAACATCCTTTGCACTGTTGCATCCTATATTGCTGCCCATGGCTCTGCCACTGCCACTGCCACTGCTGCATCCGTACGACAGTTTCCTCTGCATCTGTGTTGTTGTTGGTCCTTTCTCCCAACACTGCAACTCCCTCTACATCCGTGTTGTCGTTCGTCCTTCTTCCCAACATTGCATCTGCACTGCAGCCTCATACCCATTTCTACTAATGAAATGGATTCTTTAGCATCCCCATCTTCTCCCTGAAATAATCAAACTTTGTTCTTCCAAGGGCCTTGGTAAGGATGTCTGCCACCTATTCTCCTGTAGGAGTGTAGCTCAATTGTATATCTCCTCGTTGGACACATTCTCCGACAAAGTGACACCAAATATCAATATGCTTTGACCGATCGTGAAATACTAGATTCTCAAGGAGCTTGATGCAACTTTGATTATCACACATGATCCTGGTCGCCTCCATCTTTCTTTTGAATAGGTTCATAAGTAGTTTTCTAAGCCATATGGCCTCGCACGAAGTTGTGCTTGCAGCCATATATTCTACCTTAGTTGAGCTCAGAGCTACAGATTTCTGTTTCCCACTGCACCATGATGTCATTCCCAATCCAATGTTGAAACAGTACTCAGTGGTACTTTTTCGATCCACTGAACTTCCAGCCCAATCTACATCAATAAATCCACTCAATCTGATATCCTTACTCCTAGTGTACAAGAGTCCATAATCGACTGTTCTCTGAATATATCTGAGAACATGTTTGGTTGCTACCCAGTGCGCCCTCTTCGGTTCCACCATGAACTAACTGAGGGTGTTGCCAGCATAACAAATGTCTGCCTGGTATTGACCAGATACATCAGGGACCCTATGAGTTGCCTGTATATGGTGGGATCAACATCCTTGTCTTCTGATGCATCAATTTTCTTCCAATTGGTGATCATTGGTGTAGCCATGGGTCTACAATCGTCCATCCTAAATCTCTTCAGAATTTCTATAGCATATCTCCCTTGTCCAAAAAAGATCTCCCCCTTTTGCTACCAAACTTCCAACCCTAGGAAAGAATGCATCTGTCCCAAATCCTTCATGTCAAATTTTGTGGCTAGATTCTTCTTGCAGTCCTCGATGAGCCTAGATGATCCTATCAGGAAGAGATCATCCACGTATAATACTAGGATTAGAGGCTCATTCTCTACAACCAGACAATCGAGATTTGGATATGTGTCACTCTTGACAAATCCCATCTTCTGCAAGTAGCCATCAATTTGACCATACCATGCTCTAGGTGTTTGTTTCAGCCCATACAAGGCTTTCTTCAATCTGCATACATGAGACTTCTTCTCATGTGTATCAAAGCCTTCTGGTTGTTCAATGTATACCTCCTCTTCTATCACCCCGTTCAAAAGTGTCTTTCTGACATCCATCTGATGAATCTCCCATCCCATCTATGTTGCAAGAGATATCACAGTTCTAATAGATGTATACTTGGCTACTAGGGCGAAGGTCTCTTCATAGTCAAATCCTTCCTTCTGAGCATACCCCTTAGCCACAAACCTAGCTTTGTATTTTTCCACACTGTCATCTGCAGCATATTTAATCTTGTAGATCCATCTCGAACCTACCATCGATCTGTCTTGAGGCCTCGACACTACCTCCCAGACATCGTTCACCATTATGGAATTGTATTCCTCTACCATCGCATCCAACCAAACTTGATGTTGAGCAGCCTCCTGAAAACTGGCAGGCTCCCCATCCTGAGCTACTAATGCTTGATATCTATCTGGTTGTTTTCGCTCCCTTTTATTGTTTCTTGGTGCACCGATGAAATCCTTTGCATCTCATAGAATCTAACAAAGTTCCTTGCTCGTTCTTCCTCTGGTAGCAGGTGCTTCTGTTAGCTCCTCCTCTTCCTATGATTCTTCCTGATCCGACAAAGAATTCTTTACTTCCATTGGTTGAAGTGGTTTGACCAACAGCTCATCTTTTCACTGCTCCTCGGAAGGCATTTCTCGAGATTTCCTGAAAGCCCTATCTTCCATGAACTTCACATATCATCGAATTACTACCTTCCTTCTCCCTGGAAGATAGATTTTGTATGCCTTAGCATTCTCATTATATCCCACTAGATATCCTTTCTCTGCAGTTTGATCCAGCTTCTTCCTCTTTTCCTCAGGTATGTGGCAATATGCTAAGCTCCCAAATATCCTAGAATCACTGACTTTAGGTGTCTTCCCTGTGAAGACTTTCTCTAGAGTAATCTTGCCCAATGCCCGATGAGGAGTCCTATTCTGAACATAGACTGTTGTGTTGCATGCTTCTACCCACAAGAATTTTGGCATATCCTAATCAAACATCATGGCCCTAGTTGCTTCCACAATAGTCCTGTTATTTCTTTCTACTACTCCATTCTGCTCTGGATTGTACGCAGTTGTCCACTCTCTTCTGATGCCCTCCTTAACGCAAAAATCAGTGAAATCCTTATCGACATACTCTCCACCATTATTTGAGCGCAAAACTTTTATTTTCTTCACTGTCAAATTCTCCACCAGAGCCTTGAACTCTTTGAATTGACAGAAAACCTCGTCCTTGGTTTTTAGAAAATAAATCCAAGTTTTCCTTGAGTGGTCATTAATGAAAGTCACGAAGTACTCGGCACCACTAAGAGCTTTAGTGGACATAGGTCCGCAAATATCTAAGTGTATCAATCCCAATACACTCTTGGCCCTATTTTTACTTCTAGGAAATGTCGCTTTGGCATACTTTCCTAGAGCACATCCTCTACATACATCATCTCATTCTGTACTCGGATCCAAAACTCCTGTTACAGTTTTCTTGAGAATCCTTAGAGCCCCATGGTGCAAATGTTCCATTCTTCTATGCCATAGTTCACTCAAATCCTTGTCTCCATGATTGCCTATCAGTGCCATTAGTGATTCTAATTGTAATTTATACAACCTATTACTTCTGATCCTGATCTACACTTTCTTTTTCCAGCTTGGGTGTTTGACGTATACCTTCTCCTTGATGAAGAAAACGTCATAGCCCTTGCCTTGAAGTTGCGATACAGAAAGTCAGTTCATCCCCGGTCCTAGTACATGCAGCACGTTGGTAGCACGGAACCGCTCTCCCGTTTTTGTTTGAAAAACTATGGTACCCTTCCTTACTAGAGTACACTTCGCCTTATTCCCCATGGTGATCTGAAAATTCATCCTTTCCTCCTGAAAATCTGAAAAACATTCCCGGATTCCCGTCATATGCTAGGAGGCTCCACTGTCTATATACCATACCTCTGATGATGCAGAGCCTGCCACACAAGCAATTTCTTCTTCCAATTTGGAAGTCAACATAGAGAAATCAAAATTGTTGTCCCTTGTGCAATTTTCTGAAAATTTGTGCGAGTCTCCTGACGTAGATGCCTCTGCATCATGGTCTCAACCCATAATTGATTTTCTCTTCCTGTCTCTAATTACTTGCTCTGATACCATGTGAAAATTCTATTACTGCAACAACTGATTTATTTTACCTACTTATTTACCAATAAGTTATTCATGAAAACCCTTCAGTAGACATTAAAATAAATTCTACTGTAGACATCGCACCATAATACGCAAACAAATACATGCACAAGAATCAAACGCATCAACATAGATATTTTGGACAATTGTCCCCGAAAAAACCCAATGTGGGAAAATCGGTGCAGCAGACGAGGATTTTATTAACCAGCTATTCTTGAGTACAACTAGGTGCCAAACTGGGTTACCCAACAGAGATAAATTCTCCAGCACCCTCCCCCAGACTCAGCGTCAGACTTGTTGGTCTTTACGCAGCTCCCAGACCCTCTACGTCAACTCCTGCCTCTCTACATCAGCACTAGGCCTCTCTACGTCACCCACGCAGGCCCTGCAATGACTACGCAATCCTGTTGCCTCTGCGTCTGCCTCTCTAACCTCTGCGTTGATCTTTTGGTGTTGTTCCTGCCTCTTGTTCCATACTCACTACCTCTTGCTGCAATCCAGACCACTAGTTCGAATTTCTCAGCAAACCCCACTCCAAAAATCAAACTAACTAGTCTCCCTCAGTGTGTTCTTCAACTGACCCTCAAGCCTCTTCTTATACTTTTCATGTTTGTCCTTCAACGGCCAAGATTACATCTCTAATCAACAACTAAGATTAGATTTCGCTTGATCCATGTCTTTTGGAACCTTCTAACCCAATTTTATATTAATACCCAATAATATTTTATTTTTCCTAAGTTTAAACTTAGGAACTCCATTAAAAATATTAATTATTTTAATATCTCCCAAACTGGGTAGAGTCTGCCCAAACCATTTCTGGGTCTTGGATATTGCATGTGCTTTAACCTCTCCACCAATTTTCATGGCTAGAGCACATCCGATGCTACCCCAAATCAACAATATGTCACTTCCTTGGCTCCCTCATGTCAAGTTGTGGCTAGCAAATAACAAACCCATGCTTTTCCAAGAGCTTCATCCTATTTTCCCAACTTGGCTTCACATCTACATGGTGCAATCCATAAGAATTTCCACCAATCCAACATACCTTGACAGAATTCTTCTGTTTAGTCCCAAGATTTAGTAGTTTCTAAGATATTTCTTGTGCTTGCACCTTATTTTATATCTCCCCTTAGCTAGACATTTAGTTTGTGTTTAGTATCTTATTTATTTATCTTTTTAGCTTCTAGTTCTAATATAGGTATTCCTTTCACACTCCACTTTGTATTTACACTAAAGGTATTGTTTTAGTTCAATTGACCTGATTTTGATCATCACTTCAACATTAATAAAATTGTCTTAGTTTATGAATTATTTACGAAAGCTTGATCTGGTCCAAGGAAGCCCTAGTTTATCAAGCATTTAAAAGCAATGTTATCACCCTCAAGTTCTAAGATGCCTTCCTTTGACTTTGTGATTTCTTTTGGCTATTTTATCTCCCCCACATGGTTGTTCCAATAGCTAATCCTTCAACTCCAAGTGTCCCTCCAATGGTCTTGAGTGTAGTGGCTTCTACCACTTCGCATGTTTCAATGGTGTCCCCATTAGGTGCCTCCACAACATTTTGGGTGGGCAGTTTTGGGTCCACTCCCTTGTTTGGAAGACGTTCTCAAAATCGATTATCGCTCCTCTTCAATGTGGTTTGTGTATCTCTTATGGTGCTCCTTTGGGTGGTGAGGTCAATGCAACAGTCCGCTCTCAAGCAACCCTCATGCATTATTTCAAAATTTGTTACACCTCCTTGACATGAAAGCTTTGTGAGACACCTAATGTAAGGTGCACGAGGTAACTTCCACAGTTGGTAAAGGGAAAATGAGCCTTAGATTAGAAAAGTAATAGTACGATCCTAAAGGGGGACCCAGGAACGAAGAGAAAGGCTAGTTGATTACGTACACATTAGTCCACATAATAAACAACAGTCGCGAAAAAATAACAACACTTATTCAACAATAATCATAGCTCATCAATGAATTAGTTCATTGAACTTAGTATGTAATTAAAGCAACATATACAGCAAACATAACAAGAAAAGTCCTATTGTATCTACGATACATGTATGAAGAAGTGTTGGCTCATACAGCTTCTAATTATGAATGAAAGATCCCAAGTGCATTGTTACATAGATGAAACACTATATCCAGTAGTGGAACATGAAGCCACAACTTGCTTCTCCAAAGAATGATCATTTAATTGTATTTGTACAAAACAACTTTTCTTCTAGTGAATCTGCTCAAAGACTGACCAAATGCACTCACACCCAAAAACATTGTTAATTGAAGTTAGAGATGAAAGGGTTTTGCTAAATTTAGAAGTGCGCTAAATTTGGCAGAGGGACCCACAAGTGAAGTTAATGCGCAGTCATACTTTCTCTTAATTTTGACCTAGGAAAATTCTAAATTTCCTATAGTCAAAAGTAAATCTATCTCAACTAGTTTGACTTGAGTTGATGGACTAGTTTGACTTGAGTTGATGGGTCGGTTCGATTTTATAAAAATGTAAGGGCACAGACTTGGCTAATCAAATTAGGCACTAGATATTTGTGTTTAGCTCAGCAAGGAGACTTTTCTAGATCAATGCATTAGGGAAAAGAAGAGATGTCGAATTGCCTCAAATTTTCTTCAACCAATGTGTTTCTCTTTCAGGATCAGGTTAGGTTGTGCAGAGGGGTTCATTCAAAGGCTAGATTTGTGGCCAAAGGGTACTCTCAAGTCAAAAGGATAGACTATGATGAGACGTTCACACCAGTGGCCAGATATTCATCCATTAGGACTATTCTAGCGATTGCAGTGCAAATGGGGTGGAAGATCCACCAAATGGACGTGAAGACCGCCTTCCTTAACGAAGTTGTTGAGGAAGAGATATATGTTGAGCAGCCTAAGGGGTTTGAGATGCATGTGTATAGGCTACCAAGAGCTCTTTATGGGCTCAAGCAACCACCGAAGGCATGGTATGCCCAGATTGACAGTTACCTTCTCGAATCGGGCTTCACCAAGAGTGAAGTTGACCCTAACTTGTATTATATTGTGGTTGAGGGCCAGCCTCTCATTCTTGTGTTATATGTTGATGATTTGATATTGACAGGGGACGAGGAGCTCATTTGTGACTGCAAGAGAGATCTTGCAGAAGAGTTTGAGATGAAGGATATAGGGCTTATGCACTATTTCCTTGCACTAGAGGTTTGGCAAGGTGATGTGGAGATATTATTGGGATAGAGTAGGTACGCACAGGAGATTCTCAAGAGATTCCACATGCAGATTAGAGGCCTATGAGCATGCCTCTAGTCACAATTTGAAGGAAGTTGGATGCTACCAAAGGTGAGCGAGTGGATCCCACTCTCTATAGGCAGCTCATAGGGTTGTTGATGTATCTAGTGAACACATGACTAAACATTTGCTTCGCAGTCAACCAATTGAGCCAACTAGAGTGCATTGGGTTGTTGCCAAGCATATGTTGAGGTATCTTAGGGGCACAGCTGAGTATGGGTTGTAGAAGCAAGTTGATGGAGTGAGTCTTCAAAGATTCACAGATGCAAAAATGGGTAGGGGGTTTAGCAAACAAGAAGAGCACTTCAAGTTGTGCTTTAAGTGTTGGGTCAACAGTCGTTTTCTAGTTCAGCAGGGAGCAAAGATAGGTGGCACTGAGCTCAACTGAGGTTGAGTATATGGTTGTCAGCTTGGCAGCTTGCAAGGCCATTTGGTTGAGGAAGCTACTTGTCGGGTTGTTCAATGAGAGGTTGGAGTCCACGGTCATAATTTGTGACAATCAAAGTTGCATCAAGCTCTCTGAAAATCCAATGCTTCATGACTGCTCCAAGCACATCAAGATCAAGTACCACTATATTAGGTATTGTGTTCAGAGGGGTAAAGTCAAACTTCAATACGTACCTGTAACGGAGCATATAGCAAACATCTTGACCAAGGCATTGGAAAAACGCAAATTTGTCTACCTCGAAGATAAATTGGATGTAGTACAGAACATCTTCCTCTCTAAGAGGGAGTGTTAATTGAAGTTAGAGATGGAAGAGTTCTACTAAACTTAGAAGTGAGATAAATTTGGTAAAGGGACCCCAAGAGAAGCTAAGGCACAGTTATACTTTCTCTTAATTTTGACTTAGAAAAGTTTGAATTTTCCTATAGACAAAAAGTAAATAGATCTCTGCTAGTTTGACTTGAGAGATTTGTGTGTTTAGCTCAGCAAGGGTATTTTTCCAAATCAGCGCATTAGGGCAGAGAAGAGAGGTAGAATTGCCTCATATTTTCTTGAGAGAGTGTGTTTCTCTTTCAAGGTCGAGTTAGGTTGTGCAAAGTGGTTAATTCAACCTAGAACAGCTACGCACTAGCCTATAATAGTTTCACATGAAAGGAGGTCGAGTTGGTTAGAGAAGCGCAAATCACTATGTTGTGGATCGGCGAATTGGAGAGAAATTTTTCCCAGTATACGTAATCAATTTCTGGTACTTTTGCTAAGAATAATAATAGAACACACAAGTTGGCAGGTTTTCCCCTGTTGGCGTTTCCTAGGTAAATTTTGTTGTATTATTTATTGTGTGCTTATGTCTTCGTGAATTTAATTTTCATCACTATTATTTTTTAGAATACTCAGCGTATTTAGTAAAAGTGTTTGGAGTTCAATTTTCAATTTCTTCATCGCAAATTTTATTAAATTAGCAGTTGGGTATTAGAAAGCTAACAAACACTATAAGTTTGATTCAATGCTTGAATTGCAAACTTTCGTAATTAAGGACATTGGCTACCAAATTACTCCCACCAATTTGTTGCAAAGACAAAGTTAGCTCAACAAATAAATTGTGCATTTAGCTAAAAATTCAAGTAAATAAAAGTTTAAACAACTAAACTCTATTAAACTTTGGAATTGTTTATGCGCATGGGCCACATCTCTTGAAACCTCTGTAAGGTTTTTGCCAACGGTACATGTAGCTCTAGATAAAGCATTGATATGTTGGTGTATCTTCAGTTGCTCACTTTCATTGGGCACTGAGACCATGCACTAGCACTCAACAATACATCTTTGACCCCCATAGTTTGATCTTCTACTAAATAAGCTCTATAATTATACCTTGGGTTCAAGGCATTTACAATTGAATGTATGGGGCAACACAGTCAATTGTTACATCTGTTATCAAAGATATTCTAGATAGGCCCATACATAGCTACTCCACCTTTGTATGTTGCCTCTTTATGTACTCCTTTGCCTTATCCATACCTCATAAATGTAACTCATGGCCAATTTCCCCATCCCCCAACTACAACACCTTAACAAGGGGTTCAACAATTTTCATAACCTCCATTGCTTTTTCCCAAATGTTTTCTCAAAAACTTTCTTTTTGGTGTATTTTCCATCTTGTTTGCAGGCCTACTAAGATCCATTCCACTCATCCTTGAAAACAACTTCCATAAGTTCTATGCTTGGGAAAGAAGAGATTACAACATGAGGCACTGATTTGCAAATCTTGTGATGGCAAGCCTAACAAGTTCCATATTCCCAATGTTTTTCATCATTCGATTGAATACCCATGAGTGGTCATCGATGTATTTCAAGATGCTTTTTGCATGCACTAGAATGTTCTTGATCCAATCATGTCTACTTGTATCCTCAAGCATGAGGTCCATGCAATGTGCAACACATGAGGTCCAGAGCATGGTTTTGTATTTTCTCTCTAACATCTTACCAATGAGAACATGGTTAGAGGCATTATTTGTGATGACCTGGACAACATTTACCACCCCCACCTCCATAAAAATTTCATTCAAAAGTTGAAAATTAACAAGTTTGAACCTTTCACCTTATTATGCATCAACTGATTTTAAAAACATGGTTCCCTATGGGCATAAGACAAGGAAATTGATTATAGTATGGTACCTTCTAGAAGTCCATCCATCTAACATGATGGTACATCTTGTTTTGACCCATGACTATTTAAAACCCTTGAAGTAATTATCGAACTTATTTATTCAAAAGTGATATCCTTATGCCATGCATGTTAGGACCTTTGAATCCCTTATTGATAGTGGTAATGAAATCCCACATGTTGCTAATAAGGTCAGTAGGTAGCATTGAAAGGGATATATGAATCATACCACCATCTAGCTACGTATTCATAACAATTTCTTAAGCTCTTTGAATTTCTTCTTCCAATGGTTATCTAAGGTGGAATGAGTCTGACTTAACTGAAATTGAAGGTAATAACACTCGCAAAGGTGGGGGGAGATGTAAAAAAAAAATTGAAAGTGATTCTTTTTAGGCCACTTTTCATGGGAGGGCAGCAATATCCCCCCAAGGAGTAACTACTTTAGAGGCACCCTCACAAGGGCATTATGTTGTTGATTGCATCAGCTCTCTTGGTCATATTCTCGAGACTCAAGCAGTGCTCACAATTTCTTCTTCAGAAATATGATTGTGCTAGCTCAGTTGTGGTGTATCACATCTCCCTCACTACTCAGATGACATGCATTTATTGATGGCACATTATAGTTTCAATATGCTCTATTTGGTGTTCCATGCATTGGTTTCATACTTGGATGTGGTGTTATAACTTTGAAGCCAAACATGAAAATGGTAAACAATGAAATGAGATCCATAAATCCTTCGTAACATTATAGTTTTATTATTTGCCTCGTCATATAATGGGGGACATGATTTTCCTTTAGAAGTGTCATCATCACTCGGGACAATTTGTACTACTAGGAAACTAGTTGAGGTAGTGTCTTCCAATCCCAATCATACTTAACATTCTTCTCTATGTTTTCTTTCACTACATTCCATCTATAAAAGAACTATTCTCGTTCATGTTTGTCTTGTCAAAGATCATCAGAAACTAAGTCAATAAAGCCCAAAAGGGCTAGAGGTGGATATTTAATAAAATTAAAAGCCAAATTGCAAAGCTTGAGTTATGCCACCTAACTATAAGGCTAATGCCCCTAGGGCCTAGGCCCATGCTTGTTTATTAATATCTAAAGAAAATGAGACTTGTTCAATGAAATGAACACTTGAAAAAAAAGGAATAATAAGAAACAATGTCAAGGATAGGCAACTCAATGCTAAGCTCCCTCTTCAAAGCTTCTATACACAAATTCTTGACTATTGAAAGCTAGTTGATCAAAGCTATAAGACCCATACATCATAATACATATTATATAAATTTAAGGGATCTTACAAGAAGTTTTCCCCTTCTGTAATTATTCATAACATCACCTACCTTTTATCTGCGGAATTGGGAAATATGCTTTGTCCTGGGATTTGACACATGTATAAGGGATAAAGTTGTTGCCTCATGGTAAAACATAGGAAAACAATTAAACTTTAGTATGTTGGGTTAAGAGAAATCACTAGGTGTGTACCACCTAATGGCTCACCAAGAAGTTGGACCCAACACAAGTGGACAACTTGCATTGGGATCCATCTACCATGCCTTGAGATGCATGACACTGCATTGAGATCTATGACGCTACTTTGAGATATTTATACGTGTATTTGACCATATCTACCAATATTGAGATCCATGCCATTTTTCTTGGGATTCAAGTGCTTCATTGGGATACGTGTCGTTGCATTAGGAACCTTAACAGTGCATCGAGTGATGACAAGCATGCCACATCATCACAACTACCATATGCACCATTAAGAGATGGCTCCCTTACTCAATTGGATGTCTTCACTCACATGCATGCATAATTATTCTCTCTTGAGCTACACATGGGAGGTTGGTTGAGGTTGTTGAGGACTTCTAGGTGGTTACACATGGTCAAAGGTTGTTATAGTAGTTACAAGTTGTTGTGTCACTGACCATAATATTTCATTGAGGAGCACATGTGTCACCTTATCCGAACCATCTGACATTGATTATAAACATTAAACGTCGATCCAATACAAGTAGACAGCGAGCAATCTTGTCAACATTCAAAGCTTTAGATACACATTTTTTATATATATTTAAAAAATATCTATATTAATATTATAATGAATTATATATTAATTTTAATTAAATTTTATCGCTTTTCAATCTATTGAATCTATTATGTTGATACTTCACATGAGGAAATTTGGCTTCTTATAACAGAAAAGTGCTTGTTTTCTCTGTGTGAGAAAAAAGAAATACTACATGTGCCAACATTTAATATCACTAACATCTCTGACTCAAGCATATTGGGATAATGTTCATTGATTTTAACACCTATTAGGAATAATGACCAATCGGCATCACCTTAGTTAGTCACAATATGTCATGGCCACATGAATTTACTTGTGTGACAAGGTGTGTTTAGCTCCTATGTAGATTAATGAACCAAGGTGACAAGATCTACATGATGTTAGTATGTCATGTAGAAGAATTGATAATGACATGTGTCATAATGTGTAAGAGATTCATGAGGGAATATGTCAAAGGTAATAAAAAAACGTGTAAGACATCTAAGGAATATCTTATTAAGGACTATGCCATGAAGATAAAGGATTGAGGAATCCCACCAAAGTTAACAAATTAGCAAAAGGCTGAAAGATTCATGGGTTGTGTAAATCAATGTTCTAACTTGTATAAGGCTTGCTAAGTCTTCATACTCTAGTAGTTTTATGTCTAAAACAAGAACACACTTCAAAAATGGCCGACAAACTCAAGAATTGCCAAGGCTTGAAACTTTGCCCTCAAACTCAACCCAAACTTGTGAGTTCGGCCCTCTAACTAATTTGTGGATCATGTGCGTCATTTTGGAGGGTTAAACAAGCCAACAATGAAAGCCTAAAACCCTAAGCGTTGTTTGGTGACTCCCTTTCATTTCACATGTTATCCATTTCCTCTCATTCACTTATTCATTGTTTGATGTGATTAAATAACTAGAAGAGGTGATTTTATTTGTCGAGAGTGTTTGATAATTTGTTAAAGAGGTAGAGCTTTGCTATCAATCTCCATTGTGGTTATAGTTTGTGAGTGCGCTTGTGAAGGAGGTCAAGACTCTAGTGTTTATTAGCTTTTTAATCAAAGAGGTAGCATATTAAACATTGACTTTTAAAAATTTTAATCAATCTTTTTCATGAATCCTAAGCCAAAATCAAAGAGGCCTCATGATCAAGCATGAGAACATTGTGCTCAAGTGGAAATCAAGTGCAAATATTACTTACTTGTTATGTTTGGGGGTATAAACATGTTGAAACACAAGCTAACAAGAATGCCATGCAAAGATATCATAGATTGTGACCATCAACCCTACAAAAGTCATAATCCAAATGCAAGTTATTTGAATAAAATCAAAGAAAATTGCAAGGACAGCTAGGATGAGGTTAAAAGTTGCAAGAATGGGCAGATCACTGATGCCACCTCTCAATATTTACTCATCAAGTATTGCAGCGAGTACAAGTATCATCTCCCATCTCTTCCTTCCTTACACAATCTTAGGAGCTCAACCATCCTTGGAGAGTTTTAATGAAAAGAAAAGAAAGGAAGCAGATATGGAAATTAAGAGATTTTAGTACTATGACATCTCATGTAACCGGCAGGACAAGATACGACATAGAGTCTACGCAACATGTTTGTCATTGTATCTTATATACCATAGGCTATTGTATTATTCAGATTGGTTTAATATAACGAAGATTGGGTTGTACATTATTGTACAATATTTGTTAAAAAATGTGTATACTTATGCATATGTGATTTACTGCTTTATATTTTCTACTTTGCAGAGTAGTTCTTGTTGAGATTTTTGATTTGGTAGCGTCAGAGATTCTAAGATTCTAACCTAGACCCAAGATCGTGGAAATTCAACACTTAGAATTTCATGGGAGATCAATTGCACCATTAAGTTAGACAAGAAGACAAATCACAAGAATAGAACAATCCTCAATTTTCTTGTGGCATGCCCTTAAGGAACTGTTAACCACCAAAATGGGTAAGCCGCTAAGAGAAAATATTTCCCCTGTTTTGGACAACCAGCCAACCAGCAACCCTACACATTACCTTGATGATGATGATATGCCAACTCCTCCACCATTCACTACACCTCTCACTGTTATGCAACCAAATCATAAAACAAAAGAAAAGATAGATCAACGAATTGAAAATTAGCCTCTTCAAGGGGGCAACCCCCTTTACATCACATAAATGAACAATTTTTGGATGGTACAAATGACAAGACCTCCTTGGTATATATAGGAGTCTAAAGGTTCACAATATAATCAAAACCTACATAACAATAATAATGCAATGGCACAACAATAACAAAAGTGGGCTTCTATGGGGCACAACAATAACAATATGGGGGCTACATGAGCACAACAATAACAATAAGAAGGCTACACAAACAATAACAATAAGGGGGCTAGCCACTATATTAGTGTTATAGGGACTTAACAAGCCCCTCTCCTTCAAAAACAGTGTTGTCCTCAACGCTTGAGTAGTTTTGGATGCTTTTGTATAAAATTCGCATCCTCCCATGTCGAATCTTCCACAAGTTTGTTCTTCCACTTAATGAGATACTCTAAAATTGATCGATTTCGTAGTTGTTGGGTTCTTGTTTCCGTGACTACTTCAGGATCCAATATGATTTTTCTTTCCTTGTCAAGTTCTGGAAATATTGTTTGAACTGGGAGCTTGTCACCAATAACCTTCTTTAAGCATGAAACATGGAAAATTGGGTGTACTCGGGAAGATGTAAGTAGCTCCAATTTGTATGCCATAGTACCAATATTTTGTAACACTTTGTAAGGGCAATAATACTTGGGTGATAATTTATTATCCTTCTTAGCTTGCTTGAGGGACATTTGTTTGTATGGTTGTAGACGTAAAAATAACCAGTCACTTATGTCAAAACTTATTTCACTGCGATGTTGATTTGCCTATTGTTTCATTCGATTTTGCACCAAAGCAAGGTTATCCTTTAAGAGTTGGAGAAATTGTTGTTGATGCTCGATGTGATCTTCCACTGCTTGAACCTTAGAATTTTCTCTTAAAAATGATGTGATGGACGATGGATGATACCCATGGAGTATCATAAATGGGATCATTTTTGTTGCAGTATGGAAGGAAGTGTCATACCACCATTCAGCGAAAGGTAACCACTTGACCCATTGTGTTTGTTTATCAGATACAAAGCAACGAAAATATCCTTCCAAACATTTGTTACTATCTCAATTTGTCCGTCAAATTGAGGATGATAAGATGAACTATAAGCTAATTGAATACCAAGACAAGAAAATAATTTCGTCCAAAAATTTCCAGTGAAAATGGTATCTTTGTCACTTACAAAAATCATTGGGTTTCCATGTGGCTTTTGAATTGTTTCCATAAATGCAGTAACAACTATATTGGCTTTAAAAGGATGAGACAATACACAAAAATGTATACTTGGTAAGTCTATCAACTACCACCATGGTGACTCTCTTTCCTTCAAACTTAGGTAAACCTATGATAAAATCCATTGAGACCTCCTCTCAACATTGACTTGGAATGGCTAAAGGTTGTAACATGCCTGGAGTCCTAATTGTCTCAACCTTATTTTGTTAGCAAACCAAACATTCTGCCACAAACTTCTAAATATCGGATTTACCATTCCAAAAGAGTTCATTCTTGACCATGTGGCAAGTTTTTAAAAATCCTGAGTGCCCTTCTAAAGGAGAGGTGTGCAATTCCAAAAAAATCTTTTGTTTGAATTGGGAATTCTTACGTAGATATAAGCGATCTTCCTACCATAATGAATCATTTTTCCAAATAAAGTTATCAAATGTATTGGGATCTTGCTACAACTTTTAAATGAGTATCCACACCTCTTCACCATTCTTCCATTCCTCCCTTGCTTCATTTATCCAGCCAAGTTGGATAATAGAAATGGCATAGAGCAATGCTTCCACATCCTCATCCTTTCTTGAGAGTGCATTTCTAACAAAATTTTGCTTCCATTTTTTGTAGAGGATTTCAAAGTCATAACCCAACATCTTTGTGACCCATTTTTGTTGCTCTTCTGAAGATAATCTTTGTTCCAAAAAGTATTCAAGACTATCATGATCTGTATTAGGTAAGGGTGCCATTGCTTCAGGGTATGTAGTGTTGCTAGCATTTCCTTCTCATAAATAGGTTTGTATAAATAATTTCCCTTGATTGGACAACTTTCAAAAGCAATGGGTATTTCTTCTTGCATTAAAATAGCACCAATTCCATTTCCTGGGGCATCACATTCCACTATAAAGGTTTTTGTGAAGTTTGGAGTAGCTAAAACAGAAGATTGGCACATCGCCTCTTTAAGATGTTAAAAGGACTTGGTTGCTTCTGGAGTCCAAAAAAAAATGCTCTTAACAAACTTGCGATAATACCTTGTCAACCGGAGAAATCCTCAAAAATACTTTAGGTTGTGGGGATTTTCCATTCCTTGATGGCTTTAATTTTGTTAGGATCTCCCTTGACACCCTCATGAGATACAATATGACCCAAATATTCCACCTCATGTACCCCAAAGAAACATTTGGAGGCTTTTGCATACAATTGTTTCTCCTCCATTAGCTTGAGCACCCTGTCAACATGTTGAACATGATCCTTCCAAGATATGTTGTAGATTAGTATATCATCAAAAAATACTAACATAAATTTTTAAGGAAGGGTTTGAAAATGGAATTCATTAAACCTTGAAATGTGGAAGGTGCATTAGTAAGGCCAAAAGGCATGACCAAAAATTCATAATGACCTACATGAGTTCTGAATGTTGTTTTTGGAATGTCTTCAGTCCTCATTCTAATTTGATGATATCCTAAACAAAGATCTAGCTTGGTGAAGTAAATTGCTCCATGTAATTCATCCAACAATTGATCAATGACAGGAATGGGAAATTTATCTTTAATAGTGAGTTTGTTGGGCTCCCTATAATCTGAATACATATGCCATGATCCATCCTTCTTGTGTACCAATACTATTGGAGTAGAGAGAGAACTTTGGTTAGGTTAAAGTATACTTGCCTCTAGCATTTATGCAACCATACGTTCAATTTCACTCTTTTGGGCATAGGAATATTTGTAAGGTTTGATGTTTGAATGAACACTTCCTAGAATTAAGTGAATAGCATGATCACGATTGCGAATAGGTGGGAGGCATTTGAGAGTCTCAAATACCTTGGAATGATTGCCCAAGATTCTTTGGAGATTTGGAGAAACAGATGATTTCGATATTTGAACATCTAGTGAACATAATTGTGCAATTATGCCTCGTTGTTCTTTCTTCAAAAGCTTTGTCATACCATTAGAGTTGATTATCTTCCTCGGTTTCCTTGCAATGCCCCTTAATTCAATTTCTTTTCCTTCCCAGGAAAATTTCAAAAAAAAAATCTTGAAAATTAAGAGTTATCGTCCCCAAAGATTGTAACCATTGGACTCCTAATACAACATCAGCACCACCCATTGGAATGGAAAGCATTGGACTATTCAATACATATTCCCCCAAGGTTAGATTGATATTATGGCACTTCTCTAAACAATTTGCAGTTTCTCCATTTCAACCATCACTTGACACTTTGGTGTTGGATATAGAGCGCAATTCAATTCCTTGGCTATCTTACAATGAATAAAATTATGGGTACTACCACAATTGATAAGCACTATTGCCTTTTTTCTTGATATATCCTTCTATCTTGAGAGTTTGAGTGGTAATTCTTGTCAATGCATTACAAGATATGGTCAGATTCATTTCTTCTTTCTCTAGGGTTGGTTCCTGGTGTATATCCTCTTCTTTCGATGTTTTTGGTTCTTTTTCTTCCTCCTCTTCACAATCTATGTAAAATAATTTCTTCTCAGAACACTTATGACCCTTAGTGTATTTGCTATCACAATTGTAACAAAACCCTTTTGCTCTCTTTTCCTCCAGTTGTTGTGGTGTCAACCTTGAAGTGACAATTGATTTACGAGAACAAATACATCGATACCACACAAATTGATCTTGTTCTAAATGTAAAAATGTAATGTGTACCTTTTGTGTGTGTAACACATCATGTAGATCAAATAATTGCTCCATCTGTAGTATCCATGTCACCAGATCCTTGCCATCAAATTTCCTCATATCAATCTTTGGAATGTGGTTGGTCTCCCTGTTTTAAGAAACGGTCGTTTTGAAACCGAAACGGCCATTTCGAAACCGAAACGGCCATTTCGAAACCGAAACGGTCGGCTTGATCCGATTCAATTGCAAGGATTGTGACCCGGCCTAGGATACGGTCCGGTTGGCCGAGTCACCCATGACTCGGCCGAGTCATGGGTGACTCGGCCAACCCGGCCGTTTCCGATATGACTCGACCGAGTCACAAAGGAACGGCCCAAGCGCATAAACAGCAAACAAATGTATTTTTTTAATGGATTTTTTAAATGTTTTTTGTTTGGTTTGGACCTCAAACAGCTATATGAATATGCTAAATGATTTTTGGGGTCCATTTCCCCCTCCCAAACCCTATTTAACACACCCAAGTGCTCTCATTCACTCACAGCAGTGTTATGTATTTGAGTGAGAGTCTTCTTTGAGAGTTAGTGAGCAGTTCTTGAGCTTGTTTTGGAGCAGCAGTGAGGAGTCTTGGAGGAGCATTGTAGTTGGAGTGAGGAGCTTCTTGGGCAGCCATTTGGAGCAGCATTGAGGAGTTGACTCTTGGAGCAAGCTTGAGGAGGCAGTTTGTGCCTGGAGGTATTTTTTTCCACCTCTATAAATCTGTTTTTGCTTAGTAAATTTTAGGTGCATATCTAGAAAGCTTAGAGAGTGTTTTTTGTCAAATAAATGAACATTGAATCAATGTTTTTTTTTTTTTTTTGTCATTTTCAGATTGTTTGCTTTCATTTCCTAGTCAAAAAATGGCACCTAGAGCAAGAGGTCCTACGTGGGCATATGTTGAAATGGTTGATAGTCAAATGCAATGCAAATTTTGCCATAGGAAAATTAAGGAAGGTCCTGGGGGCATTAATAGGCTGAAACAACACTTGGCAGGGATTAGAGGCCAAATTACCCCATGTACCTCACCAGAAATTGGGGAGATTAGAAAGAATTTGTTGGCCAGCTTTGAGAAATTTAAAGAAGATAAGGCTAGGCAAAAAGACATACAGGCTGAAATTGGGAGGAAAAGGGAGATACAAAAAATGATGGCTACCAACCCCCACTATGATTTTGAGGGTTCTTCCTCTATCCCTCAAACTGAGGCATCCAACCATTTCCGATGTGTTCCTCCCTCTTTTGGTTCTGTTCAAGATAAGGGAAAGGGTAGAATGAATTTGAAAAAGGGTGATGTGACTATCAAAAGTTATTTCACTCCCTCCTCTCCATCAGATGCACATGGTCCTGAAGTTAGTAAAACTCAAATGCAGCCCACTTTAGATGACCATTGGAAGAAAGAATTGAGGGAGATTGCTTGTGATTACATAGCTAGATGGTGGTATGATGCTGATATCCCCTTTAATGTTGCTCGTTCACCATATTATGAGCCTATGTTTGATGCCATACATGCTGCTGGAAAAGGCTTCAAAGGCCCTACTATGCATGAGCTAAGGGGGTTTCTTTTGCAGAAAGAAATTCAATCCATTAATAAGTATTTGCAAGAGTTCAGGGACTCATGGGCAAGAACAGGGTGTACCATCATGTCAGATGGATGAACTGGTCAAAGAAACCGTACCATCATAACTTTCTTGTCTTCTGCCCACAGGGAACCATGTTTTTAAAATCAGTTGATGCATCTAATAAGATAAAAGATGGCCACTTGTTGTTTCAGCTATTGGATCAGGTTGTTGAGGAGGTGGGGGTGGCTAATGTTGTTCAAATCATCACAGATAATGCCTCTAACTATGTTCTTGCTGGTAAACTGTTAGAAGAAAACACAAGACCATATTTTGGACCCCATGCGTTGCACATTGCATAGACCTCATGCTTGAGGATATTGGAAAATTAGATTGGGTCAAAAACACTATAGATCATGCCAAAAGCATAACAAAATTTATCTACAATCATACATTGGTTTTGAGCCTCATGAGGAAACACACTGGGGGCAAGGATATTATTAGGCCTGCCATCACTAGATTTGCTACACATTTTTTGACATTGCAATCTATGCTTTCCCAACATAGAAACTTACAAAAGATGTTTTCCAGTGATGAATGGAATCAAAGCAATTGGTCTAACAAACCAGAAGGCAAAGAATTGAAAAGGAAAGTCCACGAAGAAACTTTTTGGAGAAAGGCAGCAGAGATTGTGGTTGGTGGATGGGGAAAGGTTGGCTATGGGCTTCATTTATGAGGCTATGGATCAAGCAAAGGAGCAAATAAAGACGGTATACAAGGATAGAGTGGCAAAGTATGTGCCCATTTGGGCAATCATTGATGAAAGATGGAACAATCAACTCCATCGCCCTATACATGCAGCTGGGTATTTTTTGAACCCACGGTATCATTAATAAGCTAAGGAGTCAGGAGCTTTGAGGGGGGAGGTCAGAGATGGACTGGTTGATTGCATTGAATGCATGATCCCATTGGAGTCTAATCAGCTGGAGATACACCGACAGGCCAATATCTTCAACAATGCAGCAGGTACCTTTGGGAAGAACCTAGCAAAGATTGCAAGAGAAGCAGATGAGCCAGGTAAACAAAAATTTCAATTTTCAAATTCTTAATAGTTTTACTTTTTTTTTAAGTTTGTTAAATCGTTTATAATTTGAAAGTTAGATATAATTTGTAATTTTGTTGAGCTAACTCATTACACTCCTATGTTTTTTGCAGCACAATGGTGGGAGGCCTTTGGTGGCCATTGTCCTGAATTGCAAAGGTTTGCAATTCGTATTTTGAGTCAAACTTGCAGTGCATATGGGTGTGAGTGCAATTGGGTTGTCTTTGAGAGGATTCACACAAAGAAGAGAAACCGTTTGGATCAAAAACAGTTAAATGATCTAGTTTTTGTCCAATACAACCTTCGGCTCAAATGAAACCATTTGCTGAACAAAAGACCTGATTCAAATCCCATTGTGTTGGAAGACATTGATCCAACATCAGATTGGGTAGTGGAGAGTTGTCCAGCAAAGTTTGATCCTGATGAGGATCTTGATTTAGATTTAGATCTAGAGACATCAGTTGAACTTGAACATGCTGTTCAACTTCAGCCTATTCAGTTGAATGCAGATCCCAATCCACCAGCCTCAGTCTCACAGCCAGCAGGGACTCCAGTTGTAGGTGCTTCCTCTGCTCAGCCACGACAGAAGCGCAGCCGCATATCTACTCTATCTCAGCTTGCATCTGCTGCAGTTGCACAGCCTGCTAGTGGTACCACTTCTACAGTTGCAGTTGGGGATGATGATGATGAGGAGGAGCCATGGGGCCCCCTGTCTGACTCTGATGATGATGATCCAGAGATTGATCGACGTGATCTTGGCTCCTCTGACAGTAGCTACTAGCCAGTGGCCCAGTAGTACTGTAGTACTAGTACTCGAGTCTGGTCACCGTCACAGTTTACTTTTGTTGTAGAGGCCATTTCTAGCCTCCTTAGTTATGTGTTTTTTGTTTTGAGTCTTCGATCATGTATGACAGTTGACTATGTATTGCCATTGGGTACCATTTTGATATAATGGATTGGTTCATGAGCCTTACTTTGATCATATGTTGTCTTCCATCTATATTATAATGTTGTGTGTTTGGAAACATGAATGAAAATCTTTAAAATTATGTTTAAAATCTTTAAAATTATGTTTTTTTATAAAAAAATAAATATTTAATGTATTTTTTACAACGACCGAGTCATTGAAATCGAGCCGGCTGAGTCATTACCGTTTCGGAGTAGGAGTCGGAGTCGATCCTCGGCCGAGTCGGAGTCGGAGTCGGAGTCGGAGTCTTAAAACATTGGTTGGTCTTCAACCCAATGTTAGAGTCTCTAAAATCATGATTCATGTTCTTTTTGTTCTCATCATGAGTTTCATGGAATGCCTCGTCGCCATTACAAAGCATTTCTTGTAGCAACTTTGTCAAACCTTCCTTTAAACCTTCCATTTCTACTTTTAAACCATCTTTCAAACCTTCCATTTCCGTTTTTAAACCATCCAACTTAACATTCATCATCGCTTCCAATTCATTTTTGGTTACTCTTTGTGAAAGCGAAATTTGTTGCACTTGGTCTCGCAATTTTGATATATCATGTCGCATTTCTTCCTATTCTTCATGCATCATATTAGAGTTTTTTGGTTACTTACTAGATGTGTCCATTTTTTTGTTTCGAGGCATATTGGAACTAAATAATGAAATCTATGCTTCACTGTGTCCTTTGAATCTCTTCAAACTGATTTTTCAAACAAAAGTTTTGCAAAATAAAAATAAAAAAAGATATTCACATATTTGTGCTTGTTTTTTGGAGCTTGATCTTGAAATTGTTGTATCTATGTAATTTCGGCTCTCCAAGATCTGAAATTTCGTCCTGTGATAGCCATTTGAGTCTTCATTCCAACACCATAAGTCAAACTGAGATTGGATTCATCAAGATAAAGTTATGCCCAATCTCCCGTGATGACCTGATGAAGTTCAGTAGCGTAAACTTGTACAGAATGCCACGCGTCACTATTTCAACCTTCGGCCTTGAAAATGATACACGACAAACTACATTTTGTGCACTTTCAGTCATATTTTACGAAATTCAAATCTGATGCTCGTAGAGAAAAAGTTATGACAGTTTTCCCTGGGTCACCTATTTAAGACTAAATTCTGGAGCCTGCCAAAACCCTAACTTCTTTGAATCATATCTCAGAAACTATAACGAACCAAGATCTGAAATTTTAACACGAAGTTGACCAAGATTTTGAATCCACGTGATCGAAATTTCAACTTTTGAAGCCTCAGAAAAAAGGTTATAGCGAAAATGTCAAGATGACCTGTTTGAAGTAGCAAAACCCTAGAATCCAAAGCTCTGATACCAAATGTTATGCAACCAGAGCACAAACATAAGTAAATATATAAAATAAAATAAAATAAAAAAGATAGATCAACTTAGCCTCTTTGAGAGGCTAGCCTCCTTTACATCACATAAATGAACAATTTTTAGATGGTACAAATGACAAGACCTCCTTCGTATATATAGGAGGCCAAGCGTTCACAATATAATCAAAGCCTACATAACGATAATAATGTAAGGGCACAACAATAACAATAAGGGCGCTATGCTAGTATTATATGGACCTACCGCTCACCGTCTAGCAATCCTCTTAGATGAATGTGGTATACCACTCAATATGTACCTTGATCATTTTGCCATCGAGTGTTTTTACTTAATGTTTTAGACATTTAGTATGGACAAAGGCATTATCTAGATAATTGACCGATCTTGACTCTTAATCCATTCTCTCTCCTTACTAGGGGGGTTAATTTTTAGCTCTAGTCCAATGGGATCTCCCTTAAGGCCTTGGGGTTATAAGAGGGGCACCACTTGGAAGACCTACATTGTAATAGTGTGTTCATTTTCCCTTCACCATTTTTAACACTTTCGTGTCACATTATAAGCCCTTGATACCATCTCCATTCTTCATATCTAACTTGTCATTGGTTCATTGGTGAAACTTCACTAAGAGCAAGAGGTGGATTGTTGAGGTGACAAGGGCATCCACCTCATTGTTGTGTCATAGTTTGGCCTTTGCCGTGTGAGGTGTCTCACAAGACATGGAAGATTTTGGGGCAACAAGAATCATGTTCCTAAAATCCATTGATGCATCCTCACAAGTAAAGGATGTAAATCCAAAATTGACAAACACCTTACTCTCCCAAGCCCCCTAGTTATTAGTGTGTGTTTCCCTAAGACTTCACACAAAGCCTTTGCAATAGTAGGGGAATGCTTTAGTAGGTTCAGGTAGAATTGTTGTTGCCTAATGGGAACCTCTACTACTAACGTCTTCGTGTAGTGTAGCCACTTGAAATTAAATCATTGAATCCCCAATCCTTTGCCTATTCTATGGTGACAAAACTAGTATCCATTAATTGTTGTCCCCGGATATAATTTTCGATTGACATCTCTTTTGATTTGTCAATACAAGGAGCACATTGTTATGTAAAGGAATAAATATCCTGACATAAGCCAAGAAGAAAGTCTTGTGCCACTCAAACCGGTCATATGAAACTAGCATGCATACTAGCTTAGAGGACTCTTTCATTGAACTCCATCAATCTCTCTTACTCCTCAAAAGCCCACAAGGACAGAGTTAATACTCCCATCCATAGCACATGTACTCACTATTTATAGAGGTTGTGGAAGAAGTTGGGGTCACACATGTTGTCCAAGTAATCACAGACAACTCTACAAATTATGTGGCAGTTAAAAAATTGTTATGTGATAAAATCCTATTATTTTTTTAACCATGTGAACTTCCCATTACATAGATCTAATTTTGAAGGACACAGAAATTGGAGAGGGTGCACAATATTCTTCATGAATGAAAATAAATAACTAACATTTATACCATGCTTGGTTGTTAAGCCTTATGTGAGAGTTCATAATGGGGAAACTCACACACCCAATTATCACACATTTTGCAATGAACTTTCTCTCACCCCAAAGCCTTTTGAATGAGTATTGGGCACTAGAATGGATATTTTGTAGTGAGAAATAGCTATATGGAGAAGACAACACAAAACTTGATGTAATCGCTAGTAAAGTGTCTCTATTTAGATAAGATAGGATAACATTATTAAAGTCCAACAAGTGACCACTAAAGTAGGTGAAAGGTATTGTTGGGTACAATGATGTCAGTATAAAGTAGGAGCGTTGAAGTGACTCCTACAAAAATGGAATGTACAAAGAAAGAATGTGAATCTAATCTAAAGCATATGTAAACAATATCTAGACTCCATTATTGGAGATGACTCTAAGAGAAAGATGTACAATATAAGCAAATCTAGGATATGGAAAATGGAGATTGGCAATGAGCAATTTGTCTCGCAGTCTGCTAGATTTGGATTTGTTCCTCCTCGCATCCAAGGCTAAAATGAAGAAGCTCAAGATAAAGGACCACATAGAAGAAATGTTGAAATAAGAGTTGGATAATGTGTTGTATTGTCCTCTGGAGGAGGAGGTGCACCATTGGAGTCAAAAATATCTCCACTAATTGTTGGTGTGAGGGTCTAGAGTGGCTAAGTTGTTGAGGCCTCTTTGAAGTGTGGTTAGTCAGTCTTTCAACGTCGTATTGACCTACTATCAAGGTCGAGGCCACTGTTCGTCTATCTCTTAGTGCCTTGAGCAAAAGGGAGAATTGTAACGAAGGAAGTGAGAAGCTAAGTAAAGCCTGGCCTAGGAGGCAATGGCATAGAATGATAATGGACATGGAAGATCTCCCACATGTAAAGGTCCAAACATCTTTGATATAAGAATTTGAAGAAACTGGAGAGAGTTTGGGACTCTTTGAATAAGCAATGGAACCTACCTTTGATCTCGTAGTAAAGAGGGTAGCAAAAGATAACATACTCCTTAGTCTCAACCTCTTGAAGGTGGCAGAGCTAGCATAGCATGTCCAATCTGTCAATATGATGTTTATTCTCTACTTGAAGCTTATGAGAGCCTACTCTAAACTACCCTAGAGGGATACAACAAGCATGCATCTAGTGATGAAGGGTGTACTATTGCCCAATAATGAACCTGTCTCTTTGCTCCAAAAGTGTTGAGCATAGAAGGTAATCTTTGGGCGTACCCCACCAAAAGAGTTAACTTAGTGGCCTAGATAAATTGCTTGTATCCCTAATGAACTAGTTCAACTCCTATATGGGAAGAAGAAGGTAGTCACGAGCATTTAGGGAGTATCTAAACGAGGGAGCAAGGAGGGAGCAAATCCATCTGAATGCATGTGGAATCCCTGGGAACCAAGACCCCCATAAACCAACAACAAGCCCATCTCGATGGCCTAGAAAAGGCAATAGTCTCTGAGGAACCATAGGCCAAGTATGGATACCTATCTCACCCCTTCGCTAAATCGACGAAGCTCCGAACCCAATGTCAAAAAGTAACCAAACTAAACACTCTCTCAAGTTTGAAAGGCCAAGCGCCAACCTCCACCAAGATTATGTTGAGGGATTATTTGTTTGCATCATGTGATGGAGGAGAAGGGCTTGCACACACTCAATTTAAGGCCCAATCATACTCTAGCAAACAAGGTCCCCAAACCTCTGACTTGTAGAGCACAGTAGACTGGATAAAAGAGTCCATGAGAGAGAACTTGGACGAGATGTCTTGAAAATGGTGATGGAAACATTATCTCTCGAGAAGGGATAGGGATGCATAGCCCTTATTAACCTAACAAGGGAAGTCGTGCCATAAATCGAAACAAGGTCTTAACAACTAAGATTTCAAAAGGTTTTAGCGATCTTAATCTCCTCCCATTTAAAGAAGAAATGTACGTCCAAAAAGGTCGTCTTCATCCCATGAACAGCCATAACTTTGGTTTTACCCAAGTTGACCATTTGTTGTTGAAGGTCACAAAAGGGAGCAAGAGCATCCAACTATCTATGCAATCCCTCCGGTAACGAGGCTAAGAGGACCATGTCATCCACAAAAAGTAGAATCGATATCAAAACATGGTGAAGGCAACATCCACCACCATCCTAAATATGGTCATGGAGAAAATTCTCCAACTCTTCAATATAGATCCCAAATAATGTGGGAGACAAGAGTTAATCATATTTAACCCCAATGGTATTCCAAATAAAGTCCAATGCCCCATGAGCAGTGTGAGGATGACCAACAACCAACTCATACAGGTACATAATGGTTGTCATTGGGGGGATCAGATATGCCAATGTCTCTAAGCCTCTAAAATAAGGGTTCCCAAGGAACATAATCAAAATCATTTTGAAAGTATACAAAGCAACAAAAGAATTTGGAAGAGTGGTGTCATGCCTCCTTAATGATATAGTTGTAAGGGTGAAAATGTGGTCAAAGGTCTAATCAGCAAACCTGAATCTTACATGTCCTCTAGCTCTAAGTCATCACTCCTCAAGCTCCTTAGAACGCTTCATATGGAGGATTGTTGCATAGAACTTTGAGAGCGTGTGACCTACCATGATCATTATCTAGTTGTTGTGAATTCTATTGGGACCTGATTTGTGTATCAAGTGAATGGTATGATGTGACCATGTTGGTGGGAAACCAAAGTGGACCACCCAGTTGAAGAGATTAACTAAATAGTTTCCCAAAGCATGGAGACCATACTTGAAGAATTATGCTTGAAAAACTTCCTCATTTGTTGCTTTACTAGTATTCATTCCACAAACAACCTTTTACATATCCTAATATGAGAATAAGAAACATTAAGAGAGTGGCTAAGTAATCTAAATCAGGGGTTACCGAAGGACATCATAAAGAGTGGAAGTATGAAAAGCAAGGATGCAAGTGTAAGATCAAATAGAAGGGAGGAGTGGTGTGGGAACATGGTGCACCAAAAGTGTTTAAACTTTGAGTGAAGCACATAGTTTATGTCTCCTTTGTGAAACAAAGATATGTTTATTGTGGAAAAAGAGGCAACAGTAGGGGGCTTTAAGACCTTCATATGAGGGGATATCATGAGAGAAAGCATGTCGAAGTTAGTGATGGAGTGTTTTCCAATCTAAGGCATACCAACAATTCATGGGACAAGACCCAAGTGTTGGGGAAAATGAGAGTAGACTAGGTGATAAAGAGATATGACTTAAAGGCAACATCCCAAATAGTGGATGAAAGACGCACATATTTGGCAAAGGCAGAGTCAAGGATGAGATTGGGATTTGGAAAGAAGAATCTGGCAGAGATGAGATGAGAAGGTATTGAGTTCCCCTTCATCAAAAAGAAGAATGGCTCAAGGTGGGCCCAAGGAGGGGAGTAAAATCAAAGGGGGGGGATCAACACAAAGGGAGGAGGACAAAAGGGCCTAATCAACTAGAAAGATGGGGTTACTTAAAAGTGGCAAATGTGGGAAAGCAAATCCTGGACAAACATGAAATAATCCACTACAATAGCCCCTTCCCCATGAGGAAGAAATGTGAAGCGGTCGGTGTGAGGGAAACAAGAAAGGTCGTTGAGGATCAAAAGCTCATGAGATACCCTAATCCTCAAAAGGTGTCTGCCATATGTTGTAAAGGGCCCTAACATGTTATCGAAGATGTGGTGAAGTCCCACTGAATCTGGATCAATCTCCTAGGTACAAAATGCATCCTTGGCATGGTCATGAAGAGGAAACTAGACATTTCTAGTGTGGGTATCGAAGTCCCCCAAGAGTATGACCTCTCCAACTGTTGAATACTAAGTGATGTTAGTGTACAAATCTAGGTAGGGGTTTCCAACTAAATCACTATGAATAGTGAACTAAGATGATGATGGGGGGAAGTAGCACAGTGTTGTGTAGAGAATACTTAAGAGATTGTTCACATGACTAAGCCTTTTATGAAGGTGTCGGGATAATGGATGGAAACAAACCACACTAGTAATGAATGTCTGAATATAATTTCCCCTTTGGGGATTTTTTAAGTAAAAACTCCCAATGTCCCTTGCTTATGTATAACAATGATTCTATTGATGCACAGATCTAATTCCCAACAATATTTTCTATCAAGGCAGGGGGAATTATTCATCAGAAGCACAGAGATCTCTAGACGGGAATGAGAATGTGAGTTTTGTCAAGTGATGCTTGCTTCATGAGCTTTAGTTTGTAAAGCTTTCAGTAGGATTTATGAGAGTCATCAAAGGTGTGTCTCATTGTGCATGTATGAGTGACAACCTTAGAAAAGCATGCAAGAAGTGGGGCTACAATTGGACGATTACATTGTGGTTACATTTTATACTGAAATAACAAGGAACAAAAAGTTAAACATTATGTTTCTGGTGGCGAAGTAGTAGTGGCAATGGGCGTACTTTAATAATTGTTGATCTGTATATAATTCATAGACGAGGTTGTGAGTAGCAGGAGATTTGATGCAAGCTTGTAGAGTGTGTTTTTCTCAAAGAAAAATTATTCTTTTCTTGTTGCATTTTTGTCTATAAGAGTGCTTTCCAATATGCACAACACATTCATCGCAACCTTGAGAGGATGTTTTGTAGCATGACATTCCTTGAGGGCACATGGTTCAATTTAATCTACAAACGAAGGTTCTTCATTCTTGGCAACAATGCACAAGCTACAATGTGAATTTTTCCACATGATCCACATGTTGGTTCATGGTCATCAAAGTCGGAGTTTTCCACATACTAGTTCATGGTTACACTTTTCCAAGAATTGAGAATGCTTAGATTCACATTTTAACAATGGAAATCCATGGTAGCATTATAAGAGTTCCTTTATGTGCTTAATTAACATATTTGAAGAGAATTTGCCATATCTATAAGTAGATAAACAACATCAAAACATTATAGCCATAAAGATTTATCCATTACATAAAATTCTTAAATATGTAAGCGAACAATTATATGGTTTAAAATCTAAACATGCCAAATGGCTACCAACAATCGATTTGCCTCCCAACCATAGGCATCCAATGTGAACACCAACCTCGACCTAAGTTATGAGGTGACAAGGGATATAAGAACTCTGCCATCACATAAGCACAAAGACTATAAGACAAGTACATCAAGAAGATACAGATGAGCTAGTAATTAAGGTATTAATAAAAGGTGCTCTCCTCCCTTTATAAGATACACGAGAGAGCCCAATAATAGAAATTGGACTAAGTCCACAAGCAACCTAATCTAAGCCATTGTAGTAGGTCCACATGAGAGCACTCTACTCAAGGTGTACCATGTAATGAGGTGGTTGGACACCACCTACACTCTCCAAGTAAGGCTCCACATGTCAAGCACTCCTCGTCACAAGGTTGCACATGTTCCAAGCAAGGCTCCAAGCACTAATGTTCCCCCTCAACATGTTTGTCTTATCAAGAAGAAGAAGAGAAATCATACAGCTCAGCGGCGCAAGTCGTACAGCTGTTCGTACGTATTTCATACAATCGTATGAATTGTAGAGCAAGGTGTACATATTTTGTAAAGTCATATGAATTGCAAAGAAAGTTGCATGTTCGGTGTAGATCCGCCTCAATTTTTGTATAGAATGAAGTTTTTCCAAATCTATTGTTCATTTGTTAATTTCTCAGAGCCAATTTCCATGTAAGCGAACTTATGTAAGTTATGAAAATATTTTGAATGATGAACTGATCTAGTATGGTTGCTATGTATGTTTGCTTTTCTCATTTTCCGCTACATGCAAGAGTTAATAATTCCAACAAGTAACTCGATCTGATCATTTGCTTAGATAGTTGGTTTTAAGATAATTTAACAAGGTATCAAAGCATTTGCTCTGAAGCAAAAGTAGATCTATTGTTTTCCAAGTTACTTCAACGAGCTTGAGAGACAAAGCTCATGACAACCATGTTAGTAACCAATGTGAAAGTTGACGATCGACTTGATGGGGTATTGAATTTCTTTCCATGGAAGACAAGAATCTTAGTGATATTGAAGAAGCAAGACATGTGGGAAGTCGTGTCCAACCCTACTCCAATTCCAACAAAAACCTCAGAGCATGTAGGCACCAACAGTAGTAGACCCTGCAATAAAAGCAACATCGGATAAGGACATAAAGGAACAAAGAGTGATCCTTGAAGTTGTTAAAGATTATCTGATTCTGCATGTTGTAGAAAAGAAAAGATCTAAGGAGATGTTTTATGCCATGGTATCACTTTTTCAAAGTGATAACATGAGTTGGAAAATGATTCTCAAAACTAAGCTCAGTGAATGCAAAATGAACACCTCCAACAATGTGACCAACTTGCAGCTATATCTGTGACAAGCTTGCAGCTATTGGAGAAATTGTATTGGATGCAAAGCTAGTGAATGTTGCTCTGAATGGGTTCACTAAGGCTGGGAACCATTTGTTGATTTGGGGTAGCATCGGATGTGCTCTAGCCATGAAAATTGGTGGAGAGGCTAAAGCACATGAGATCTCCAAGACCCAGAAATGGTTTGGGTAGATTCTACCCGGTTAAGGAGATATTAAAATAATTAATATTTTTAATGGAGTTCCTAAGTCTAAACTTAGGAAAAATAAAATATTAATGGGTATTAATATAAAACTGGGTTAGAAGGTTCCAAATGACATGGATCAAGCCAAATCTAATCTTAGCCGTTGATTAGAGATGTAATCTCGGCCGTTGAAGGACCAACAGGAAAAGTATAAGAAGAGGCTTGAGGGTCAGTTGGAGGATACACTAGAGTGATTAGTCATTCGATTTTCTAGAGCGAGGTTTGCTAAGAAAAGTCGAATCAATGATCAGTTTGCAGCGAGGGGCAGTGAGTACGAGACAGAGAGGCAGAGATAGTGTTGGAAGACAAGTACAGAGGCAGAGAGGCAGGCGCAAAAGCCAGAGGGAGCCACGCAGAGGCTAGGAGAGAGCGCAGAGGCCAAGAGGGCCTGTGTCATCCAGGCAGGGGTTGCATGAGTGACGCAGAGGGCTATAGAGGCTGCACAGTGCCTCAGAGGGCTGACGCAGAGGGTTTTGAGGCTAACAAAGAGGCCAGGAGAGCTAACACAGTGCTTCAGTTGTGTTGGAGAGGGTTTCGTGGGGCAGATTTTCTGAATATCTACTTCTGAATTGAGAGGTATTACTTCCGGATTATTTTCTCTGTCGGGTAAGCCGGTTTGGCACCCAATTGTACTCAAAGAAATATTGCATAATAAAATAACCCTCAAAATTGTTGCACTGGTTTTCCCAAGTTGGGTTTTTTTGGGGACGAGTTGTCCAAAAATAACGGTGTCACTTTTGTGTTTGTTATTTCTTTCAGTTGTTGATCTGTAGATGGTTGAGATTGTATGTGTTTATTTCGATATTTATATGTTTAAATAACTTGTTCGTAATTAACAAGTAGAAGAAATAAACCAGAGAACACAGATAAAATTTCTAAGGGGCAATACTTAGAAATTTCAACATGGTATCAGAGCTTGGTTGCAGATCACAGGAGAGCTAAAGGTATTAGAATAATGCTATCTAGTGTTTAATGCTCATTCTGATTAGTTTTTGCTATTTCTATCTTTTTAGCAATTTCTTAGATGAAACTGGATGTTTCTATTACTGTAAATATCTCTGTATCATTATTTGAGCTTCATTTTGCTCATCAATTAATTATTCAATTTGGAAATTCATATGCGTGTTTCGCACTGTTTTATGGTATCAGAGCCAAGTTTTGCTCTCTGGATGTCTGAAATCTGTATTTTTTGGGCGCAGCATTATCTGACAGCGTTAACAGACTTTGGTGTTGGAATCGATCTAGTCTTTGCATGTCGTTTTCCCGAGGACGTTTTTTTGCAGATTCTTTCCTATTGATCGACACCTAGAAGCACTTTTTTAAAGCCGTCCTCACACGATTTGCAACTCAATCGAACAGTTTTACTCGAGGCTTCTGGAGGATCAGTTTTTTTTAGCAGTGAGTAAAGGCGAGTATCTACTGTTGACAAGCGGCATTGTAATCTGCGTTGAATCCCACTGATATAGTTTGGCGGTTGTACGAGTGCCGAACTCGCGTGGCGTTTAAATCTAACTGAGTAGACACGCAAAGGCGGAAGTTTGGTCGATTTTCAGTGGTCCTCGTCTCATCGAGCAAAGTCATTTGCAGTTTGCATCATTTGGTTCGCCTGGACTCTGAAGATTTCCCGACGTCATCATAAATGTAACCAACGACCTGTGTGGAGCCCGCTTTCTTCATTGACTGTTCATCGCTGAAGGATCTGCCAATTTCCAGCTTGAGTTTTGGACGATTGTTCTGCCGACGCACGGGGAATAGATTCATTACGGCACACGCTCTCCTCATGCAGTAACTCTGCAATTTTTTTTGAAACACGCTCTCCTCCCAGCACACGCAACCTTCTGGTGAACCCGACGTGAAACAACGACACATCCTTCTCAGTGCTCAGCGTCCAGCAGTCAACTATCGTGGCAGCATTCTCAAGAGATCCTGGTGGGCCACGTATTTTTGGGGGACAGTTCTGGTATGGTATATATAACTTGTTTTTTGCATAGCAAAGTCATTGTGGAGACCATGAATTGCTGGTAAACTGGCTGTATCAATTCATCAGTACATATATTTTCTTTTAATTCTTCAAAAAACACAAAAAAAAATTATGGTTCTGGGCATACAAATATTCTCCAAGTTTCATCCTGCCTAAGTCTCTCAGAGCGATTTCTGCATTAAAATTTCAGCAGATCTGCATTCGTGTCGGATTTCTTTGGTGTTTTGTGTCTTGGGAAACGTGCAGATGGCTACGCTAACCAATCTGATGTTGGAAGGTAGTCAACGCTTTAATGGCACCAACTATAACATCTGGAAACAAAGAATGTTGACCATTTTTTAATATAGGCATCTTGACCAGCTTGTTTTGCCCAAAGAAATCCGTCTTGGTACAGCGGGTACCGATCAAGATAAGTTTGATGATCGAAATCGAGAGGTTGTTATGCTTCTCAAACTCTCTGTCACTAATGATCAGTTACCGCAGATTCCTTCAGGCAAAACCGCTGCTGAAATTTGGCAACATATGAAGGAATTGCACGAGACATCCGACAAGAGCAGACCATTCTTTCTCAAAAATCAGTTGTTCTCCATCATGATGGACAAACATGTCTTTACAGGAACATCTTAAAAGGATTAAAGACATTCGAGATCAGCTCAAAGCCATTGGTCGGACCATGGAGGAAGAAGATATGGTAGTCATCACTCTGAAAAGTCTACCGAAATCTTATGAACACTTCATAGAAACACTCAATATTACCACCACAAATGTTGATCTGAAGTTTCCAGATTTATGCACCAAACTCCTGCAGCAAGATCGTTGGAAACAACAGTTTGGTAGTGGTACTTCATCAGTGTCCTCGGAAAATGCTTTTGCTGCCAAATATCAGTCCTCTCAGTCCTTTCAGCAGAAAGGTTCTTCTCAGCCTCTTGATCCTGCTAGGAAGAAGAGTGTGCAGTGTAATTACAGTCACAAGTTCAGGCACATGAAGAAAGATTGCCGACAGAGGATTGCTTCTAAACATAAGAAACAGGGAGGGCCCCATCAAACAGCAAATGTTGCAGAACATTCCGAGCAGACAGAATCTGCCTTTTACGCCTTTATGGCTAAAAGGTCTTCAGATCATGTCCCGTCTTCTGCCTGGTACATTGACTCGGGTGCATCATGCCATTTCTCTCACAGGCGTGACTGGTTTATTGACTTCTCACTTTTCAGTGATTTCGTGGTATTTGGCGGAGGTGAAAAGTACACAGTGGTTGGCAGAGGTACAGTTCAGATCCAGTCTAGTGGGCACACACTCATCTTCCTGAATGTGTACTATGTTCTTGGTATGGAAATTAATCTGCTGTCTGTCAGCCAAATTATGAGGAACTCTCCTCAGCTTGATGTAGTGTTCAGTACACACAAGTACTCTATTATCGACAGGGAGACTAGTCGTACGATTGTTGTTGGCCTAGAGGATCATGGTCTATACAGACTTCTTGACACTGGTGATTCTCCAAAAGTGGCTCTAACAGCTCGTGTTTCTCCCATCAGCGCTCTGTGGCATCAGCGATATGGGCATCTAAACATGCAGTATCTCTCTCAGCTCTCTCGGGAGGGACTTGTGTCAGGCTTACCTGATATTCAGACTCAGCAGTTGGGAGTATGCAGCGCCTGTCAAGCTGGCAAGCAACATCGGTCTTCATTCAAGGATGGAGAATCTTGGCGCGCATCTAAGGTACTCCAGTTACTTCATGCTAATATTTGTGGTCCTATGAATACATCTTCTATCACTACTTGCAAATATTTTTTGCTTATTGTAGATGATTTCAGTAGAAAGATGTGGGTGTATTTTCTAAAATATAAATCTAATGCATTTAGTACCTTTCAGAAGTTTAAAACTTTAGTTGAAAAAGAGTATGGCTGTAATATCATGACTCTTAGGACAGATAATGGGGGGGAATTTTGTTCTTCTGCTTTTTCCAACTTCTATGATACTCATGGCATCAAACGCCAGTTAACTACACCCTACACTCCTCAGCAGAACAGTGTTGTCGAACGTCGCAGCCGCACGGTTGTTGAAATGGCTCGTTCCATGTTACAACACAGGAGTGTTCCGAACAAATTCTGGGCTGAAGCAGTATTTACTGTTGTTTATCTTCTTAACCGATCACCCACTCAGGCTGTTAAGGGGAAGACTCCCGAAGAGGTTTGGTCTGGCCGTAAGCCTAAGATCAGTCACCTCAAAGTATTTGGCTCAGTTGCATATGTTTGGATTCCAGCTGCTAAGCGCTCTAAGTTGGATTCCAAAAGCCAGAAACTCATGATGACAGGGTACAGTGATCATCACAAGGCCTATAGGCTGATAGATATAGCCACTGGTCGTCTTAGCTTCAGTCGGGATGTAGTATTTGATGAAGACAGAGGATTCTTTCAGTCTTCTCCTTCTGAGCAGTGTTCTGAGGATCAGCCTCACAGTGTTCTTCTTCCAGTAGGTCCACCTGATGGGAGGGATGATGCAGCATCAGTGTTTGATAATACACTACCTGAGCTTCCTCCGGAAAATAACCCTCCTCTTGCTGCCCCTATTGTTCTTGAGCCTTCTCCACCTCCTCCTGATATTGGTTCCTCTACTCTTCGGCCTAAATGGTGGGCTAAAACCATTGGTGATCTCCGGGATGATGAGCTCCTTGAAGGTAGAACTTCTAGACATAAGAGCAAACAGCAATCTACAGTAAATTTTGCTCTTATGGCTAACCTACACAGTATTTTTGAGCCTCAAACCTATTCAGAGGCTAAGGGTACATTTGAGTAAGAACACGCTATGGAAGCTGAATTCCAGAGTCTTCAGAAGAATCACACGTGGACCCTTTCTGATCTTCCTATAGAAAAAAAGCCCATCAGCTGCAAATGGGTGTATAAAGTGAAATACAAAGCTGACGGAACCCTAGACAAGTATAAAGCTCGTCTTGTGGCTCAAGGGTTCTCACAGAAGGAAGGCATCGACTATGAGGAGACTTTTTCTCCTACAGCCAAGATGAGTACCATATGGCTTGTCCTTGCCCTAGCCGCTCAGTTCAATTGGAAAGTTCATCAGATGGACGTAAAGAGTGCTTTCCTAAATGGTGACTTACAGGAAGAAGTCTACATGACGCAACCTCCAGGATTCAAGGTTGTCGGTCAAGAACAGAGAGTGTGTATATTAGCTAAAGCACTCTATGGATTGAAACAAGCTCCTCGGGCTTGGTACATGAGAATTTATCAGTATTTGACAGATCATGGCTTTCAGCGGAGCCCATCTGATGCAAACCTGTATATCAAGCATACTGGTGATGATATTTTGTTTGTGGTTGTTTATGTGGATGACCTTATCATTACTGGCAGCTCTGTACATTTGATCCATGGGATCAAACAAGACTTATGCAGCACCTTTGATATGACAGACTTGGGACTTCTTCATTACTGTCTGGGGGTTGAAGTCTGGCAGACTGAGAACAACATCTTTCTCTCTCAGTCCAAGTATGCCAAAAATCTTGTGGACAGGTTCAGAATTTAGGATTGCAAGCCTGCCACGACTCCTATGGAACCAGGGCTCAAACTTTCAGCTCAGTCATCTTCCCCCCTTGTGGATGAAACTTTATTCAGGAAATTAGTGGGCAGCCTCATCTACCTTACTGCCACTAGACCTGACATCAGTTTTGCAGTGAGCTACATTTCCCGCTTCATGTCAGCTCCTAAGGCTGATCATTGGATAGCAGCAAAGCGAGTGCTACGATATGTGCATGGCACTCCTGATTATGGACTCCTATACACTCGAAGTTCCGATCCTATACTAAGTGGTTACACAGATTCTGACTGGGCCGGTTCGGTTGATGACCGTAAATCTATAGCTGGATATGTGTTTAGTCTAGGATCTGGTGCTGTCACTTGGACTAGTAAGAAGCAGCAGGCAGTGGCTCTCTCCTCAACAGAAGCAGAGTATTAGGGAGCAGTTAAGGCATCCTGTGAGGCAGTTTGGCTTCGACGTATGCTTGCGGATATGCATGTTTCCCAGACAGGTCCTACTCCCTTGTTTTGTGATAATCATGGAGTGCTCAAACTTGCTAAGAATCCAGTCTTTCATGAACGAACAAAGCATGTGGAAACCCATTGCCACTACATTTGCCAGCTTGTTGAAGACGGATCTGTTCAATTGCGATATGTTTCCACAATGGAGCAGCGTGCAGAGATCTTCACCAAGCCTCTTGGTCCTGATAAGTTTTTAAAATTCAGAGGGTCTATTGGTGTTGTAAATAGATTGAGCATTAAGGGAGGGTATTAGAATAATGTTATCTAGTGTTTAATGCTCATTCTGATTAGTTGTTGCTATTTCTATCTTTTTAGCAGTTTCTTAGATGAAATTGGATGTTTCTATTACTGTAAATTCCGAAAAAAAACTTGATGTTTCTATTACTATAAATATCTCTGTATCATTATTTGAGCTTCATTTTGCTCATCAATTAATTATTCAATTTGGAAATCCATATGCGTGTTTCGCACTATTTTAGAAGGCACCAGCTAAAGCAAAGCATTTGCAGCAGAAACAGTTGTCCCGAGTGACAGATGTTGTTCCTAGCAAAAAGCGGCGAATAAGGGTTGACGCAAAGGCATGCGTCATTAGTTCAGGCTAGAGAGAGGTTAGCGCAGAGGCTGAGGAGGGTAGAAAAGGCTCACGAAGAGCCACGCAAAGATGAGGAGGGTAGACGCAATTGGCTTGGGGAGCATTTCAGCCAGTGTCAGGATTGCGTAGAGCTTAGAGGCTTAGTCCTTCAGTTGCTGGGGCTTAGGAAGTTGTGGGTAGTTTGCGAGGAGTAAAGCTGGTGGGGTGTTATTGCTACCGAGACAGAACAGTACCTAACGGGCAAAACCAAGGTAGAGGGAGTCGCTATCGAGGTGGATTTCTAGCCAAGGAATCTGGATCAGAGTTGCGGGTTCATAGGAGATCGAAGAGATGCGACTCGACGGTTGGCAAGCAGATTTCCAGGAGGGAAATTGGGACTCAGAAGGAGTCTAGCAAAGAACTTCTAGACGGGAAGTAGCGACTCAGAGGGAGTCAAAGAGAGAACTTCCAGAGGGAAGTAGAGACTCGGAGGAGTCGACAGAAAGAGCAGAGAGATGGCCCTGAATGGACTGAGGGATCAAGACAGGCTAGACAAGGCATCCGACTTTGTGGTCTAGAAGGCCAAGATCCTGTCCATTCTAGATAGACATCGCATTAAGGCCTTCGCCTTGGGAAATGTGGCTATCCCAGTTGACCCGGCTAACAATGAAAAGTATGAAGAGGCAATGGCCAAGGCAAAATGCATCATCCTTGATGAGGTCAAGGATCATGTGGTCTAACATATTGCCGAGAAGGAAACAGCGAAGGAAATGTGGGACACCTTAAAGACATTGTACCAACATACTTCCATGCAGAGGAAGATGTTATTTGTGTAACAGCCCAAAATAAATATGTAATTAACTTATTAACATTAAATTTAAATCACAGTGGCACTTACCTAACCAAATAAACATGTAATTAATTAACTAAATTCAAACTATGAATAGTGCTTACTTGTGCTTACCTATGGTATAAGTAGGCTTACCGCAACAAGGTTTTGGGGACGACTCTCCACCTAACCATAGGCTCAATTGCGCAAAGATTTGCTACAACTGGCCACCCCCAAGCCCTCAATCAACGTACTATTGCCAGTGACTCCTAAGTCTTAGAACACCATTCTCCCAAGAGAATGAAAGATAGAATCTCAAAATGATGGAATTTAGGAATGCCTCTCATCTTCCTCACCATCTATTAAATAGAACAACATTGGAAGGGGAACCACATGCACACACTCCATGTGTCTACATGCAACTTTCTTTTGATTTTTATCTTTCTTGTTTTATTTCTTTACTTTTCTTTTGATTTTTAGCTTTCTTGTTTTATTTCCTTCTTTTTGATAGTTTTCTTGTTTTATTTCTATTTATTCTTATTTAGAATTTTAATATGGTTATTACTATTTTTATTTTTATTATTTTTATTTATTTTCTTTGTATATATTTTTAATATCATTTATTATTTAACATTTACGATTTATTATTTTTATTATTTATTATTAAGTGATTTATTTATTATTATTCATTATTTTTATTATTTATTATTTATTATTATTTATTATTTATTATTTATTATTTATTATTAAGGGGAGGGATATTACAACTTGAGAATCAACTGCGGTCATACCAGATGCAAAAGGAGGAGTAGATAGATCACTTCCTCAGGAGATTGAAGAAGATTTGGGACCAACTAACTTCCATAGGGGCCACGCCGGATCAGGAGCTGATGGTGAGGACTGCCCTAAATGCAGTCTCCGAGGAGTGGGAGACATTTGTCTAGAGCATTCTAGGCAGGGCGAATCTTCCAAATTAGGAAGAATTGTGGGCATCTCTTCGCCAAGAAGAGATTAGACGGCTAAGCAAGACAGGAAATAGCAGCAAAGGATTCTGGATCAAAAAGAAGAAGAAGATGCAGCTCTGGCATCTGCAGGGAAGCAGGAGAAGAGGAAGAAAAAGGACCTCTCCAAGGTTAAGTGCTTCAACTGTGGGGAACTGGGTCATTATGCGAACCAGTGTCCGAGGAAGAAGAACAAGGGAGAGGCATCTGACTCCAAGGCAATGCTAGTGAAGGCGAAAAAGGAGGTAGAGGAGGATGGTGATTGTGCCATGAGTGCTCATGTACCTCTAGAGAAGAGGTGGGGAGACATCGAGCTGTAGTCAGGAAGACTATATGCGATGAGGGGCGGGATCCTTGAGGTACCCAAACTCTTGGATCAGATCCTTGCTATGGGAGCCCTGAAGTGAGAAATAGCAGGACTGGCATATGTTGGTAGAAACAGATGCGAATGAAGCAATAGAGAGTGCTACAGTGTAGTAGTCTCGGGCAGCACAGAGCTAGCAGGTTGCAGCAATGCGAGAGGCACAAAGGAGGTTGCAATAGTGCAGGATAGCACAGGAGGTTTGCAGTGGTGCGCGAGGCATTGAGTTCTTGCAATAGCGCAGAGGCAGTAGAGGAAGCACTTGATAGCAGCAGAGAGAGCTTCAACATCGGGAGTATTTCTATCCTGACACGGATGTCAGTAGTTGGGTGGACCAGTTACTTACTTCTCAGTAACTGAGTTGCAGTGCAGTAGCGGTTGGCAGTAGCACGATGCAGCATGATGAGAGGGGGTTGCAGTATAGATGCAGTGTTGGGAAAAAGGACCAGCAGCAGCACATATGCAGAGGGAGCTGTCGTACGGATGCAGTTGTGGCAATGGCAGGACCATGGGCAACAGTACAAGATGCAGTAGTGCAGAGGATGTTGGGCAGGGAGGCCTAGCATCAGCACAGGTACCAGTGTCGTATAATCAGAGTGATGCTCAGTGTGGAGTATTACTAGAGCACAGTCCTTGCTAAGAGGGAGTGTTGATTTGGGGTGGCATCAGATGTGCTCTAGCCATGGAAATTGGTGGAGTGGCTAAAGCACATGAAATCTCCAAGACCCATAAATGGTTTGGGTAGATTCTACCCAGTTAAGGAGATATTAAAATAATTAATATTTTTAATGGAGTTCCTAAGTCTAAACTTAGGAAAAATAAAATATTAATGGGTATTAATATAAAATTGGGTTAAAAGGTTCCAAATGACATGGATCAAGCCAAATCTAATCTTAATCGTTGATTAGAGATGTAATCTCGGCCATAGAAGGACCAACAAAAAAAGTATAAGAGGAGGCTTGAGGGTCAGTTGGAGGATACACCAGAGTGATCAGTCATTCAATTTTCTAGAGCGGGATTTGCTAAGAAAAGTCAAATCAGTGATCAGTTTGCAGCGAGGGGCAGTGAGTACAAGATAGAGAGGCAAAGATAGTGTCGGAAGACCAATGTAGAGGCAGAGAGGCAAATGGATAAGCCAGAGGGAGCCACGCAGAGGCTAGGAGAGACAGCGCAGAGGCCAGGAGGGCCTGCGTCATCCACGCAGGGGCTGCAAGAGTGACACAGAGGGTCGTAGAGACTGCGTAGTGCCTCAGAGGGCTAACGCGGTGCTTCAGTTGTGCTAGAGAGGGTTTCGTGGGGCAGATCTTCTTAATATCTGCTTCCGAATAGAGAGTATTACTACCGGATTATTTGCTCTCTTGGGTGAGCCAGTTTGGCACCCAGTTGTACTCAAGGAAAGACTGCACAATAAAATAGCCTCAGAATTGTTGCACCGGTATTCCCAAGTTGGGTTTTTCTGGGGACGAGTTATCCAAAAATAACGGTGTCACTTGTGTGTTTGTTATTTCTTTCAGTTGTTGATCTGTAGATGGTTGACACTGTATTGTGTTTATTTCGATATTTATATGTTTAAATAACTTGTTCATAATTAACAAGTAGGAGAAATAAACCAGATAATACACATAAAATTTCTAACGAGTAATACTTAGAAATTTCAACACCCTTCATCATGGCTATCTATGCCTAGGAACATCTTCCCAAGTGGAGAGAGACTTTAGGATGATTACATCCAAAAGGAGACTCGTAAAGAGTCCAGAACCAACAAGCAGGGGGGAGGAGCAACGAATGAAAACTTGGCCATGGTTAGCAAGACAAAGAAGACAAAAGGTAAAGTTTCCATCAAGAAGGGTGATAGTCAAGGAGAGGAACAACAATCCAGGCAAAAGAGAGATATGAGCAAGATCAAAAGCTAGGCAAAAGAGAGATATGAGCAAGATCAAAAGCTATATCTACCATATCCACAAAGGAAGAAGGGCAAGGGGAAGTTGTAAAAAGTTGCAACGATAACAAAGACAATTGAGTGAGCTTGCTTCCAAGTTCAAGAGGGAGTTTTCACTTGCATCTTGCCTTTCTACCAATGTTATTGCTAGAAGCGCCTAGTTCTTGAATAGTGGCACCTCCCACCACATGACAGAGGCTAGAGAGCCATTCAGTAGTTTTGCAAAGTGTTGAGTTTTGTAGTTATGGTCAATCTTCATAATTCATATTTTGGCCATTGATGTATATGTAATAATATATATTGGGTGTGTTCTTCATGTTAGTTTTAAAATGAAAAAGTTTAGAATTTAGAATTTTGGCCTCAAGAAAGTCAAGTTGACCCTCCACTTAGTCAACTCGGCCCTGCCCCGTTGTGGCCCATTTGGCCTCCTAAGATGTAAGTATATAATTCATTTGACCTCCTCCTCATAGCATTATTCGACCTCACACACAAGATATATTTTGATCTGAGCAAAGGACGAATAAGATAAGAAGAAAATTTCTCTCTCCAAGTTTGACCTCGCATCTTCTCTCTTTGTTAACTTCATATGTGTGTTGTTTTCTAGGCATATTTGGCAGTAAGTCCGAATTTTCTAAGTTCAAGAAGTGGCTGTATTTGGCCCTAGCAGAGCAGAGTAAGCCGAGACTTTTGGGCAACCTTGTGACTTGACATAAGGGCAATTTGACCAGGTTTGCCCATAGTGATATTATTGGTCAAGTTGACCTTGTTCTTGGCTAGAAGTTTAAGATGTATCTCTATTGGACTTGATGTAAGGAAAGTCAAACATAATATACAAGATTCTTGATTTTCCAACATGGTATCAGAGCTAAGGTGCAAGAAGGAGACTAAAGATCACATCCTAGTTGGCATTATGGCAAGGGTTATGAAAAAGGGTTTCAATTGTCTTGGGAATCTCACTACATCCATCAAAGGTTGCATCCTAAAGTTGATCTCCAAGCTAGAAAAAAGAGTGATAGATGGGAGTCTACTCTCTGCTTTATCTGGCACTCTCAAGGACGAAAATGTATGGATTATTGACAATGGTGCTTCCAGACATAGGAGAATGCAGTCAACTCTAGACTTTGTCAAAAGGAACCTCCTCTCATTCAATTGAACTTGGAGACAAGAAGAGCTATCCAATGAAAGGGATTGGATCTACTTTGTTGGAGCCTGAGTCTGGTGGAAATATTCACCTCAACAACATTCTATATGTTCCAGGTTTGAAGAAAAACTTACTTTCTATTTCTTATCTAGAGGATGATAGAGATAGAATTGTTTTTGTTGATGGCAAGGTTTCGGTCTAGGGCAAGGACTCTAGTACTAATAATGCTAGGTTAATTGGGATTCGTGAGGGGGCATTATATAGGCTTTTTACAACTCTATCTCAAGCCTTAGTTCAGTTAAATATGAACCCTTCCAAAATAAGGCACAGAAGGTATGGACACCTTCATTATAAGATTTTTCCATCTCTAAATCAAATGGTTGATGGCATCCCTGAATTAAAGGAAGAACATGAAGGGACCTGTAAGGGTTTTTCTCTAGGCAAGAACGTTAAGAAACCATTTGCAAGAAGTGATACCAGATCTAAGGAAGTTTTGGATCTCATACACTCTGATGTATGTGGTCCTATGGCAGTAAAATCTCTTGGTGGGAATCAATATTATGTGACCTTCATTAATGATTTCTCAAGGAAAACTTGGTTATACCTCCTAAAAAACAAAGATGAGGTGTTCGAGAAGTTTCAAGAATTCACAAAGGAAGTTGAGAATCTGACTGAAAGAAAGATTAAGATTTTGAGGTCCGACAATGGTGGAGAATATACCTCCAAAGAACTCATAGTTTTCTGCAAGGAAGCGGGGATTAAGAAGGAGTTTATTATTCCTTACAATCTTGAACAAAATGGTGTGACCGAAAAAAAGAACAAAACAATTGAAGAATGTGTCAGGGCCATGCTACATGATGGAGATCTCCCTCAATTCCTATGGGGAGAAGCATATGTGACAGATGTTTACTTGCAAACCCAAGTCCTCACAAGATTTTCAACAACATGACTCTAAAAGAAGCATTTATAGGAAAGAAGCCAAGTGTGGATCATCTTGAATATTTGGGTGTCTTGTTTATATACATATACCAAAGGACAAAAGGAAGAAGTTGGGTCCTACAGGTCTAAAGGGCATCTTTGTTAGGTATAATGCTTCATCAAAAGCTTACAAAATCTATATTAAATAGAGTCATCGAATCGAAGTAAGTAGGGATGTCATCTTTGATGAAAGTATGGCTTACAAGAAATCATAAGATGTTCCAGTCGATTATGATAAAGAAGAGATACCTATCTTTGAGGATATCTCGAGAGACAATGATGGTATCCTAGTGAGCCTGTGCAACAAGCAATTGTTCCTAGAAATCAAAAGAGGCCTACTTGGTTGAGAACTACTCTACAAGAAGCAGAAGGACACACAACAAAGGGGACCTTTAGAGAGAGAAAAATACCAAAAAGGTATTCTGGATATGCAACATATATGACGAAGCTCATTGAAGTTGAACCTTCCTCCTATGATAATGTAGTTAAACATCAAGAGTGGAAGAATGTGATTCAGGAAGAATACCAGTCAATTATGAAGAATGATATTTGGGAAATCGTTCTTAGGCCAAGTGACAAATCGATAGTCACTTCAAGATGGATATTTAAGATCAAGCATGTAGCAGATTGGAGCATTGATAAATACAAAGCAAGGTTTGTAGCTAGAGGCTTCTCACAAAAAGAAGGTATTGATTACAAAGAAACCTTTGCTCCTACAGCAAGATGTATAACAATTAAATCGCTTGTTTCTTTGGTTACTACTATGGGATGGAACATCCATCAAATGGATGTTAAGACAACTTTTTTGAATGGGACTATTGATGAAGAGGTTTACATTGAGCAGCCTCAAGGATTTGAAATAAATCAAAGGGAGACTCATGTCTACAGACTGAAGAAAGCTCTATATGGCTTAAAGCAAGCACCTAGAGCTTGGTATGCAAGAATGGATGCATACCTATTGAGACTTGGTTTTACCAAGAGTTTTGCAGATCCTAACCTATACATCAGGGTGGTCCAGGGTGAACCAATCATCATACTCTTATATGTGGATGATCTACTTGTTACAGGTGTAGAGCATCGAATTCAGGAATGCAAGAAGCAGTTAGCAACCGAGTTTGATATGAAGGATCTTGGGATTATGCATTATTACTTGGGACTAGAAGTTTGGCAAAAACCAGGAGAAATATATCTCGGTCAAGTGGAATATGTGATCAAGATTCTGCAGAAATTTTGCATGATGGATAGCAAGCCAATGATGACTCCTATGATTACCAATCTAAAGAAGTTGAGTATAGATTCTAGCCTGGTAGATCCTACTTGCTACAGTCAATTGATTGGGTCTTTGACGTATCTGGTAAACATTAGACCTAACATTTGTTTTGCAGTAAATGTCCTCAGTGAGTTTCAGATGGAACCAAAGCATGTACATTGGATAGCAGCCAAACACATCTTAAGATATTTGCGTGGAACTGTACATCACTGCCTTCAATATAATGGTAATGTGATTCAACTCATGGGATATACAGATTCAAATTGGGTGGCAGTGAGACAGGTGGAAGAAGCACAATAGGTGGATGCTTCAGCTTAGGATTTTCCATGGTCTCATGGATGAGCAGAAAGCAGGATACAATTACCTTGAGTAATGTTGAAGCTAAGTATGTTGTTGCAAGTGAAGTCTATAGGGAAGTTGTTTGGCTCAGGAAGTTATTATCAGATTTGTTTGAAGGACCGCTTGGCCCTATATGCATACATTGTGATAATGGAAGTTGCATAAGATTGACAGAAGACTCAGTGTTTCATGCTAGGACAAAGCATATAAATAATAAGTATTATTACATCATAAGCTTCGTACGAGATGGGGTCGTCGAGTTGCATTATCTTCTTCTTTTTTTACAGAAAAGGGTAGTAGTATTATATCAATATGCGTCCGGTCGCGGCAAACAACGGGAGATTACACTTCAAAAACAGTGCCATCTTTGGGCAGCATTGTTTTCAGACTATCAAGTTGAGCCCAAATACTATGGGAAATACAAATTTCGACCGAGCTATTACAAAAGCATTCAGATATGCCTTACAAAACTGACCAAGTAGCAAAATACATTTATAGTTTAGCATAAAACACTAGAGAAGACTAGTCATTTGGATCAGTCAGCCTGTTGAGATCAATCCCTAATGATTCCTCCTTAGAATGCGGATTCTTCTCAGCTAGTTGAATCTGCAATTCTTCAATTTGGTTGCGCAGTGCAAACACCTCGTCTTCCAGTTGATGGATCTTTTGGTTCTTCTCTATGCTTCTCTCAAGCATTTCGCAGGCTTCTTCTTATTGTTTCTAGAAGCAATTCCGGAGTTCAGCCAAACTTGCCCTTAATTCAAAATTCTCTCGGTCGCAGGGGGTACAAACATGAGGGGAGACAGTAGCCAGAGGGGGCACTTCTCCCAATTCCGGTCCATGCGACTCGCCACCCTGCCCGAACGTCGTCGACGATATCCCCAAGCATCCATGATATCTGATTGAGGGAGAAATTTCAAAGGGAAGACCAAGTCCCAATAGCCACAGAGAGACAAACTCTGTGACCCCAAATTCATCGAGGAGAAGCAGAAATTCCACAACACCTAGGAGTCCTCAAGGAGAGAACATGACCAAATTACAATCCCAGGAGTCTCCACAGCACTGCAGATTCTACCATAAATTGAATTCCCAATAGTACTCTTGAGATCTATACAATTCTCCACACCAAATAGAAAGATTCTAGGAGACAGAGGCCATGAATCCACCGTCGAGGAATTATTACCCAAAAAATACCATAGGGACCTAATTCGAAACAGGGACCTAAACAGAGGCTCAATTGACAAAGGCCCTACTCTCAAAAGCTCGCAAACATTATTGTTTTCAACATCAAGGATCTCATGCATAGACTCTCCAACACTAAGATCGACCCTGAGGCAAAATTCAACTTCCCAAATTGCCCACAAACAGCGCCAACTATGCTTATGGCTATGCAGCCTACCCCTCTCGGCCTTCTAGACAGAGACCTCTTTACTATAGTGATTTTGATCATTGTTTACCAATTTATAGAAATCCATAAACCATGAGAATGAAAACATACCTCCAGCCTCCAGGGTCCCAATTACCATCCATGAATGCCTTGCAGCCTGAAACAACATTCGTCTGGTGCCTATTAACAGTCCCTCGCGCGAGCCATCAAATCTTAACCCAGAGAATTAAAGGAGGCTCAATCTCAAAGATTTCTCGCATGGCTCTGGTTTGCTAGTTATGCAACGGGATTGATTACAGAGCATAGTCAATTGATCTCCCACACTTATGCCAATCCCATCACCAAGTGTCCAGGACAACAAAATAATGCAGTCACGCAACGAGGTGATTAAATTGCAAGGCTTATTCCAAGTGTTGAGGACGAGAGGCCGCCACCTCATATTCCTGATGCGATGATTGAAGCAAGGGTATACGGAGCTGGGGGGGAGGAGAGATGAGAGGGCGGGGAAGGGGGATGCCAGCAGAGCGAGGAGGGGGGAAAGTTGAAGGGAGGAGAGGAGGGGGAGACGAAGAGGAAGCCTACGGGAGCGGGAGAGATGAGTGAGAGGGGGAGGTGGATGCCAGCAAAGCGAAGAGGGGGAAATGTGAAGAGAGGAGAGGAGGAGGAGATGAAGGGGAAGTCTAGGGGAAACAGAAGGGGATATACAAACATAAACCCGGGCAGAGCAAGGGTTAGTGAATGAGTTTACACCCTTAAGCTCCAAACTCCAAAACAAATTGTTTCTATGCTTCATATTTGCCTCCAGATGCATTCTACTCATGGTCAAGATTAGGGGATGGGGAGGTATCCTTCAATTCCATTTACTTGATTACAACTTTCTTTCATTTGGCAAGCTATATTTGCCTGCAAGTCCTCCTCATGATTTAGACTTCTCAAGATGTGAAAGAATTGAAGGTTCTCAAAGAGATAACATAAGCATTGGGTTCTTTTTAGAACTTGATTCAACTTGTTGTTCTGGGTTGTCGTGGTTGTGTTCATATGTTTTATAATTAGGAGAGATTCCCCCAATATGTTCATGTCCTTGATTCCATATTGTTGCGCTAAGGTGAGGCCATATAATAACCCATAGGCTTCTGCTTCATTATTTGTCTTCTGCCCAAACCTCAAGCATACTAATCCACAATTATTCCATCGGGATTAATGAGAACCCCTCCCCCTCATGCCACCCCAGTGGAGCTGCATTATCTACCTACAGATGAACATGCAGAAGATATTCTGACAAAAGCATTACCAAACAAGAAGCTTGAGTACCTGAGAGGTAAGCTTGGTTTGGTGGACATCTCTTCCCTAATTGAGAGGGAGTGATGTTGGATAGTTCTTATCTTTATGTGTCATGCTCTAACAAGACTAACAACCGTAAGTCTTAGTGAAGGCCATAAGGAAAGAATGGAATCTAAGGGACTAGATAAGCATCTAAGATTGAAACTTCTTATGGATTGTATAATCCAAGATATAAGTTATAGACCAATACTCTTTGAGGATGAGGTAGGGCATCCAATATAAGAGTAGTCAAAGAGAAGAGATATTCTTTGAGGTTTCAGACTTGGAAATCCAAGATAAGAATAGTCCTAAAAGGACATACCCGGTGAACATCTGAATGGGGTATGTGCCTTAGAGGTAATGTGGCAGCTCACATAAAGCCTCGTAACATAATGCTCTCAAATAAAGATGCGCTTGTCTAGTTAAGGCCTTCAATGACAATGTTGATAATGATATAGATGCTTGACAAATGGCTTATCAATCTAACTCTTCTTATGAGAATGCTTCAAGTTTGAGATTCCTTGTACTTCATGATGGGATTATGAATACCTCCCTAGTTAAGAGGGAGTGTTGGAAATTGTAACTAGGTTTGGTCTTCATAATGACTTTTTGTAATCATTACATTGTATATTTTGAATAAAGAAAGAAAAAAATATATATATTCAAAAGCATGGGTTTCATGCTGAAGTCTACGTCAAAAGCATGTTCTTCGTGCTTCTAGGTCTTTCTAGGGCAAAGAAGAATTTATGTCATGAATTATAGTTCCATTTGGACTCTTTGTAACAAAGAAAAATATTTATTTTGTCAAGAAAAAGCCATTTATTCCTCCAAGACCAAGCCGGCCCCAGTCAAGGTGAAGTCGACTTAAAGGAGGGTTATTCGACCCCTCAAGAAGGCTATAAATAGAAGGAGCTCGACTCATTTTGACACACCATTGCATCACAAGTTTGATCTGCAATAGCAAAGGAAGAGAAAGAGCTGGAAGGACGAAGGAAGGAAGAAGAAATCGAAGTCTCTTGCGTTTATCTCTTTTTCTTTTCACACATGTGAAGATGCTAGGGTTTATGTGTAGCTGTGAGTTGTAGGAGGCCGAAATTCTAGAGCGAAGCTGCAAAAGGTCAAAGTCTTGAAGCTACCTTGGAGAAGATCTCGCAGGGGGTTGACTTGGTGCATGGGAGGATTTTGGGCTTTTGGTCTTTGGGTCTTGGAAGTCTCATTGTAAGAAGATTATGTAAGAAGAAAAGCTTTCTTTCTAGGTTTTCCCCTTGGAGGGGTTTTGCCCTAGTTTGGAGCCTATATCTTGTGTACTTTGTCTCTTTGTAATTTTCATTATTTTGGTAATTGTTTAATGAACAAGAAAAACAGAAGTAATAAAAGGCCAACTATCATCACAAGTAATTATCAAGTAAGGAAAGTCAAACACAATATACAAGATTCTTGATTTTCCAACACCTTCAGGGTTTCTGCTGATGGAGAATGCTATATTTCTCAATCTGTTTGTACTGGAATGCAGAAACGCATATGCAAAATGTAATTTTTTTCTTCTCTGATGAATAAAATTAAGCGTCGTTTTTCTATGGAAATATTATTTAAGAAAAAAACAAAAAACACACCAACATTAAAGAGGATAGAGAGATTTTTAAAAAGACTGACATAATCTGTGAATTACAACCAATTTTGATAGAGGCAATGTAAGTTTAGAAGCCTCTACTATAAAGAATGCAAACACTTGTAATGATGATTAACCAGCACAAAGAAGTGTGGTTTTAATACAAGAAAAATAAGGGATTGATTATAATTATAAAATATGTTTCTTATAAATAATTATAACTGCTTTCAACCAAAATTATGAAAAAATAGAATTGCAACAAAACCTCTATACCAGGGAAATAAAAATATTTAATATGCTCAAAATGAAAAAGGGATAGAGCACAAACATATATTGTGAAGACCACTGCAATGACCATTATGGATACTCCAGCATGATGGGAAAACTTGTCCAAAAGTTTTCTTGCAACAAATACACAGAATATTGTTGCTGGAACGAGGATGAGAACAAACGTCAAAACCAGTGACCTCACATCTGGCCCAAATATAAACCTCCCAGCAAAGAAAAATTTCTGCATCAGATAAGAGAACGAAGAATCAGTGGGAAGTTAACTTGCAACAGAAAGCAGATAATGGTAAAATAATGTATTCTTGTTTGCAAATGCAAAATAGGAAAGTAGCCTAGCAAGCTTATGTTGTCCTTCTAGATGACCTTAAGAAAGAATTAGCCTGAACTCAAGGGCAAGAAAAAAAAGGACACACCAGACTAGGAACTCCTTAACTGAAGTAGCGTATAAGTTTGTTATGTAGCTGACACAGATAACGAATTGGCATGGACTAGAAGATTTGTGAGGCATGGTGACCTATTCAAGAAACTTTTCACAATGTCTTTAAACCAACTTGCATTGGCCTCAAGGACCCTTCGGAGGCAATTACATTGACAATATGGGTTCAAGACTAACTGAGATATCATTTAGGATGAAACATCCAACTGGTAAAATGACATTTTTGTAATTAAATTAAATGTGTTTGTCAGTGTGTCACACCCAACCATCCCATCTGTAAAGGGACTAAGGTGTAGCAGCAACAGAGATAAAAATTAGAGAACTCTAATTACGTCAAATGAAAAATCACAACTTTTTCCCCATATCAACTAATTAATAACCAAACCAGCATATTTGGTTTATAAAAACCACTAGACAATAGGTTTTGCCTCGATAATTCTTAACTGCTGCATAAACTTAGATTGTAGAATTTGCCCACAACCAGCATTGGCAAAAAATGCATTTGATCACGGCAGACCTTCAACTGTGTTATATCAACTGACTAAATGCCAGACTTCAAACAATGGCAAGTCGGAATGCCTCATGCTAAATAGGACGATCCCTGAATCGTCATCCACTATAAGTTATTCAACAGTACCTGCCTTGATGCTTATGGCGTGTGAAAAGCCAGAGATATCCCAGGCTTCACTCCAAAAAACCTTGTAACTCTTCCAAACAATGCAACAAATTTGTCCTCTCCTGCGGCATGCCAGATACTATGCAATGCAATAAACTGGGTTCTGGACACACCCCATGACAAGCACAGTGGTTTCAAGTATCCAAATAAGTAGTGGTTGTCTACATCGCAGTCAGTGTGGATACTAAATGATTTTACAGCTACATAAAATGAAATAGTGTACAATTTTCCCACAACCATCATGGACTACAACCCGTCGGATTATTCCTAACCCTCTACTGTATTATGTAAAGCAACTAAATGCCAGACTTCAACATCGACAAGTCTAATTGCTTCATGCCACACGATAATTCCCCTAGTTCATCATAGGACCTAATCGACAATACCTGACTCGATGGCTATGACGTGATCAAAGTCAAAAAACCACAGGCTTCACTCCAGACAACTTCGGACTCTTCCAGAAAAGTTAACAAAGCAGCCATGTCCTATAGCGTAGCAGATACTGCGCAATGTAATAAACTTGGATATCAGCACACCCAATGGTTCTAAGTACTCTAATGGGTTTTATCTGTTTAGAGGGCATTAAATGTGGATCTAAAATATTAAATGTTATGGGTTGAAGAGAGAAGACTCCACATTTGGCAGAGAGCAACCGGGAAAAAAAATCCATTCAAAACACAAAGTAACCTTCATTACAGACACATTCGCCATAAAATCCTAGGGCTTGCGCCCATACTATTGAAGAAAAAGAATCAAGAGAAAGGGTTTCCTCTAATAAGCAACACAAAAACAAAAATGCAAGATTTTACTTACATTGCTTCCTTTCCAAGCTTGATATACTCTCTTCTCGCTGCCAGTTTGGTCCATATTAGACCCCCCCATGTTCGGAATCTGAGGAGGTGGATTTGCATACATCTCTTCTGAAGCCTTTTCTTTCACCCCACATTAATTTCTTTCCCAAAGAGATCTGCAAGAAACGCTGGTTGTATGGGGTCAAACCCCAAATCATTGGCCGCCTGAAAACTTGAACTGGCGGCCTCCGTTAAAAATAGTTCAAAGATTGAAAATCAAAGTGCCTAAAATCGCTGCATATTTTCCTCAAACCCCTGAATCATTGGCCGCCCCGAAACTAGAACCGGCGACCTCCTTTAAGCAGCTGGAAGCATGAAAATGGCAACATAACATCACCCATGAAGGAATAATTTAGATGGGCAGAAAGCGTAGCAGATGCAGCTCAAGGATCGAAAATGCCCACACCACGATTTTTCCAATAATGAGAATTCCAAAATACGACAATGTTGCTTCTTCTTCATCAAAAGCTGCAAACCCTCCCTTTTTTTCTGCTTCGTCTGTACAACTGCACTCAAAAATTACGACAACGAGCACATGACAGGTTTCAGAGATCCACTTGGCGCCACGTCAGCTCTAATATGGCCGAAACGTCGCTGACTCGTTCTCTTAGGCGCGTTCCTGCCAGACACGTGATGACACTCATCTCTCTGAAATTTGTTTCCTCTGCATACCTTTTGACGGGGAGATTGAGAGATGATGCTGACGTGTACGATCAACAATGGTTTGGATGCTGTGACGTGTTCAACGTGTTGACCGTTTGGTTTCTGAGCGCCGGCTGCTGGTCGCCAGTAAGGACGCGCGGTGACTGGCTTCCGCCGGTGGCCACAGCGCCCAGGGCCTCCTGCCCGCGTTTTTTGACAGCCAATGGAATTAGACCAATTAAATTTTTATAAAAATACAGAGTAATTTCACTGCAAAATGTCCCTCGTGATATTTTCACTGCAAAATGACCCTCGTGATATTTATAATAAATTCAAAAACAAAAAATTACAAGTAATTTGATGCTAATCACATCATTCATTTTTTTCCTCCTAGATGTGTGGAGATTAGGGTATTTATCTATATCATTGACATTTTATTATTAGGATTGTGTAAAGTTAGAAAAAACACTCTTAAGATTATGGAGGCTTAGAACCGTGCAAAGTTCAATGAGAACATGAATAAATATTTTAATTATATATTTTATAATTTTGAAGGTTAGTTTAATCATTTGAGGTTTTGATAACAAAATATTTTGTTATAGGAGATTTCGGGCTTAGTTTTTCTCAACACTTTAATTTAAGTCAATTAACGGTAGATTTAGTGGTTGAGGTGGGTTGTTAACTTTCTTATCATCTAGATTCGATACTCAAAAAAATGATATGATTAGCTTTTACTTATGAGGCTCAAGGAGTAGGCAGCCCTAGGGAGTTTTCACTTTGTCCATGATTAATATGGGACGTTTTCACTCTATCCATGGCCCTAAGGGGTTTTCACTCTGTTGTGGTCAATATGGGATGTTTTCACTCTATCTGTGCTCAATATGGGACCTCAAGGGAATTTTCACTATGTTTGTGATCTTGACTCTTACTTATACTAGACGATCAATATGAGACGTCTAAGGAATTTTCACTCACTATGTTCGTGGTCTTGACTCTTACTTATACTAGACGGTCAATATGGGATGTCTAAAGAATTTTCACTCTGCCTGTGGCCTTAACTCTTACTTACACTAGACGGTCAATATAAGAAGTATGGGATGTTTTCACTTTATCTGTGGTCAATATAGGACATCAAGGGAATTTTCACTATGTCCATAGTCTTGACTCTTACTTATACTAGACGGTCAATATAGGACGTCTAGAAAATTTTCACAATGTCAATGGTCTTGACTCTTACTTACACTACACGGTCAATATAAGACGTATGGGATGTTTTCACTTTATCCGTGGTCAATATAGGACATCAAGGGAATTTTCACTATGTCCGTAGTCTTGACTCTTACTTATACTAGACGGTCAATATAGGACGTCTAGAAAATTTTCACAATGTCAATGGTCTTGACTTTTTTTCCGGAGAGAAAAATCATCGTGGATTATATTAAGGGAATATAAAGATCTGAATACATGATCAAAATACATGAGGATCAGCTGAAACATAGTCAATTACAGTCAATGGTCTTGACTCTTACTTACACTACACCGTCAATATAAGACGTTTATATAGACGTTTAGAGAATTTTCACTTTATCCATGGTCTTGACTCTTACTTACACTAAACAGTCAATATAAGATGTTTAATATATATATATAAATAATAATTTTTAGTAATTAATTTGTTATAGAGTTCAGGCTTCTGTGATCCATATCAAGTTTGTGAAAGATTTTTCAGCAAAATCACATGAAATACTACTTGTCAACGCATTTCGAACCAACTAGTGTGGTTTATCGTCAAGACAAGTTAATTAATTTGTGTTTTGATTGAAAAAAAAACAATTATTATTAAATTATAATATTAAACTAATAAAATAATATTTTTAAAACCATTTTCAAAGGATAAAAATTGTTAAACTATAACGTTCAAAGAGTCAAAATATACTTATGCTAACGAGTCATGATATGCAGATTTGTAAAGTCTACGTTTTATAATGAATAATTTAATTCTAAAATAATTATATAATGTTTAAAACGTTTTATAATGAATAATTTAAATATTTATAGTTAGAAGTTTTAGTATTCGAAAATTTAATATCAATATTCGTGATATGAGTAATTTAATAAATGAATTCTTTTTAATGTTGATTTTTTATTTTTTATTATTTTGTTGCTCAGCATATAATGCAATATATGAAATTTGTTTTGATTTAATAAAGTTTAACCATTTAAATTATGTTTTTATTTTTTAATTTTTGTTTAAGAATTTGAACATTTTATTGCACAATACATTGTAAATTATTTATTTTTTTTATAAAAATATTATTAATATTTATCTTTGTTATTATTGGTTTGAGAATTTCAACATCTTATTGCACAATACATTGTAAATCATTATTTGACCAGCATTATTTTTATTAATACAATGTACTCATTTTTATCATAACAATATTTTTATAAACTAATAATTATATTAAAAATGAATTAATTGAATATTTTAATTCAAATTTATATATATATATATATATATATCATTTTTTATATATATATATCATTTTTTTCTTAAAATCTTAATTCAAATTTTAATAAATAAAACATACCCATTTTTATAAACTAAATAATAAATCAGTCTTATTATTTATTTTTTCAAACATAAATTCAAATTTTAAAAATAAAATATATATTTTTATAAAATAATAATTATATTAAAATAACTTTTTTATTGAATATTTTAGTTCAATTCTAAGAAATAAATATATAATTCTTGATTTGAGAGACAATCTTAAGTTGGACAACTAATGTAGTTCAAATCTAAATGCAAGTATAACATATTATAGTTTTTTAAAGCTATGTTTGCATAGGCATTGAAATCAGGGTCTTGCTCTTTAATTACAGATAAAGTCTTTACCAATCAGCAAAACTCAAATTGATGGAACTGTAAACCTTAACATTAATTTGAATTCAATGTTTTTAGTGTAATTTAGCTAGATTTAAACTAAGCGAGAGGACTAGTTACTATGTAGTGCTTGTTGAAATTACATGGAAAGTTGTAATTTTCCATAATTAATTGGAATGTTCACCATAAAAAGGTTTTAGATGATTGATCATCAATATTTCAAAAAATAATATTATTAAAATGAAATTTTGGTTTTTATAAAAGTGTGAACATGTAACAGCCCCGTGAAAATTCCATGTAATAAAAGTTAATAAAGGCAAAAATAATAACCACAATTGATGGGCCAATTATTCCAAGTTGAATGTTGGGCAAGACATCCTAGGGGGGCGTTCATTTGGTTGTTTATGGCTAAGGAAATTGGCAAAGGCAATGGCTAAGGCTTTGGAAAGGCAAAATGGCATTTTGGCACATTTATTTATGAAAACAATGGAAATTAGGAGAAAATGAAGGTGAAAGGTCACAGTTGCATGTGAGAAGGAAATTGAAGGAAAATAATGGAAAATGAAGAAAATAGAGGCCTCATTGATAAAAAGGCTTATGAGGATTAGTTGGCAAGCTCTTAGTCAGTGTTAAGCTTTTGCTATGGTTATGCATGGGATCAAGAAAGGCAAAGAAGGCAAGAAGAAGGAAGGAGCAAGCAAGGAAGAGCAGGATCAAGCAGCTACAACATGGTTCTCTACAGGTATCACTTTGCATGTGTGATTTCCTTGCTAGATTTGGCATGCATGGTATTGCATGTGGTTCTTTTGTTGTTATGGCATGGGTTTTGTCAGGTGTAACAATGTTTTCAACCTAGCCTTGCCATTTCTGGATAGCCATGGTGTAATGGGGTTCTCATGTTTTGGTTGAGTTGGATTGTCGGATGGATTCGAAGCTGAGTGGGGTGGATCTTCGAATGATAGAGCACATGGCCTAGTGGTCCCTGAACCAAACTGTGGATCACGGTAAAGCCACTGGCCTAGTGACCCCTGAGCCAGACTGTGGGTTGCGGTAAAGCTAGGATTGTGTTGCATTGGTGAGCCTATGAATCCTTATCGATGAATGGTAGGATATATGATAAAGCCAAGAGGTGGTTTGCTCTCCGTTGGGCCTAGTAATCTCGGGTTTGGGATATGCGATAAAGCCTAGAGAGTGGGTCTCGATTTAGGGCCTAGTGATCCAGGTTTGGATTGCGGTAAAGCCTAAGAGACTAGGAGACAGGAAAATTCCTTACATTGTAGGTGGAGAAATTCGGTGGCATCCATGCTTGTTTGGCCTAGTGATTGGGTGGAGATCACAATCAAGCCTATTATGATGTGTTCATTGTGTTGGCCTGGTGATCCGGGATGGATTACGGTAAAGCCATGTTTCTCCTTATGAGAGTGAGGTGGTTTAGCCTCGGTATGCCCTGGTTGGTTCTTTTGGTTTGAGTCCCACATTCATGCTTGGAATATGGCACGGGGGTGAATGGCTGGAGAGATATCTGGCTCATACATTCTACATTCGAGTGGAACGTGGAAGTCCCATCTTGGGTTTGGTTTTTTGCATCATTAATTAAATTTTATTTCTCCTTGTATTTTTATGAGTATTATACTGGATTGTATGTGCTTTAGATGGTTGTGATTTCATGAGTATTTTTGTTGTTATTATGATGGTTATATGTGTGTTTTATGACAACAACTATGTATGGCTCTCATCACGTTTTTGCTTGTAAATGAATGAATAATGTATCTATGGCCTAATATATGATAATGCAGCAAATGACATGAGGGAACAATGGTTCATAGCAATTCTCAGATAATTATGAGATCCTTACACTTAATTATGTTGTCTACACCTATAGGTTACATGTTGATGATATGTTTTATGAAATGCTTGGCATGGCTAGTAGGGGTTTGATTAAGGTCTTATTTAACTTATTGCATTTGCATCATTGTTTCCTTTTTCTTTGACTGATCTTAAGTTATCATTCCATTATGGGCAGTGACCTGGGATCTATGCATGAAAAAGTGGCTCAAATCCTAGGGTCATTGGCATAACACTGGAAAATTGGGTCTCTGGACGCTAGCAGGCAAGCCTGTGAGAGCGACTTTGGGTTTTTAGACGCTATCATGCCTATATAGCATGAGAGCGACTAAGGCTTAAGATGTCCAAAACATCAGTGGGACCCAGGGACAAGATGTCTGAGTGGCCGACGTATCTCTTGAGGGTTTGTTGCTAATGTGGATATGTTGGTTGATGTGTTCCATCAATTCCACTTCCTTAAGGTCACATAGGAGTTTGAATCCAAGTAGCCTCTTGTCGCATGTTTACCCGGTTGGCATGGTTACTTAGGTAGATGTGGCAGGAGGGTGTTATAGAGTGGTATCGGAGCATGGTTCACCCCTCGGACTGGATGGGCGGTGTTGGTCATGCATGCATGTCAATTGCATGTGTGTCTCTTACACTTACATTCCATGTGCTTGTTACATTGCATAATGTTGATCACGGTTGTAGTAAGGTTGTCATGAGGAACTTGATGTTGATTTTGTGGAATGCATCGTCATGAATATATAACTAGTTACATGATTATATGCAGCTTGACTACATCCTTGTATGTTAGGTTGCATTCTTATATGTTTGATTACATGTATCAGTTTTATAGGTGGTTACAATAATTGATCGCTTATGCTCGACTACATGTGTTCATGTGTATGTGTAATTGATTAGGCATTGCTTATGCATGTTGATGGTTGCATGTGGCAATGCGTACAATGGAGTAATGGTTTTTGTCATGCATGAGATCATGGTTTGTGAAGTTGATATGGTTGTGCATTGATGACTGGACTCTAGCTATAAGGATGTGTATATGGTTTTGTACTCATGTGTTATATGTCTATATGCAATTGTTATGCATGTATGATCTTGGTTATAGTTATGAATGAATAGCAGGTCAAACATGCCTTGAGAAGTCTCGTATGAAATTTAGGTCATCATGGTGCTATTGGTATGTTATTATGCTAATGTGTTGAATGAGGTAAACAAGGAGATGTAGATCATCAAAGTGAAGTTGCAGCATTGGACCTCAAGGCAAGAGCATGTCGTCATATAGGTTTGTATGCTGGGCATGCAAGTATGTAGGTTAAGTATTGTTATATGGATTAGGGTTATATACATTAGGTGTGTGTACATGTCTTTTAATGTTATGGTTACATTCATGATAGATGTTAGTTGATCAGTGTAGTTAAATGCACATGTGTCGGATAGTTAAGAATGATGGTAACTTGTGGTTGTATGCATTGCTATTGTTGTTTTATGTTAGATAACTTGATGATTAGGTTATATGTTGCTGATTAGCATGATATATAGCTTATTGTTGTTATATGTTATTAACTTGATGATTAGGGTTATTTCATTGAGATCTTGATGTTGTAACTTGGATTGGTCATATGCATGATGGTTATGTTCATTGCATTGAAGATCTTGATGTTATATGTATTTTGTTAACTTGGTTTGACCATTGCAGATGGTTATGGTTGTGATATTCAGGTATGAGCTGACATAATTGTGATATGGTGTCGTACTAATCTATACTGATTGTACATATGTGATTGTTATGCATGAACGACAAATTCTTATGAGCTTATGGTGTGAACACGTTAGTTAGTAACTGTTATGGATGTCATGATTTATGTTTGAGTGGATATGTTGTCAAGTTGTATCGTGCTAATGTAGATTGATTGTGCAAACAAGATAGCCTCACCTAAAATACACTAAGGTATGAGTTTGCTTATGCAGTATATTGGGTGTTTCATTGTTGATTATGTCATATATTTGGTGTTTGAGTGTTTGGTGCCTATTATGTTGTCTAGTTGATTTATCTGACATGGTGTGTTCATAGCTTGCTTTAATGTTTGATTAATTGCATGATATGAGTCTATAGGGTTGCATGAAGAAATGATATTGTTTTAAGATGATTGCACTAATACATATGTGTCGAGACAGTTGATATGTACTTGCATGTAAGTATGAGATAGTTGTAACATTATGTCTAATGACTATGAGTTGACTATGGATTATGACATCATTATTAGTCCTACTAAATGTTGATTTCAAATTGATAGATACGATTTTTTTGATATTTGGAACATGTGGTTGACATGTGTGAGCAGTTGCAGGAAGCATGTTGGTATTAGCATGACAAGATAATAGTTGATGTATTTATATAACTAACAATTGGGTGATATGACAATACATAGTAAGCCTCAATTGCAACAAGGTAAAAAGGTAAAGGAAAGAAATTGGGCAAGAATTCCTTTCCCTGTGTTTGGAAACCTTAGTTCCAAATGAATGAGTGTTTTGCACACATGAAGTCTTCTTAACCTTGATTTGTCTGAAATTATGTGGATATGTGTTGTATTCATGAACATGTATTTGACAAGTATATTAGTTAGTCTCTAGTTACAGGTGGATTTGTCAAGGGGATTGGAGTCCCTTGAGAGATGGCATGGACATGTTCAACTATAAGGCAATGTGCTTGGCACAACAAGATAAGGTATCTGGTGTATTGTTATATTTATTTATGCACTGACAGTTATGTGTTTATGGCGGTATGATGCAGGGGATTGCATGGAAACGAGGTTGCCATGAAATCTCGAAGAAGGCTCAGGTCGAGCTTTCCTTGGGAACCATGGGGATTGATGCATGATGTCTATTGTTAGTCTTATTCTTATGGTATTTTGCACTTATTGCGCTTGATTTGCAATTTTACATGTGTCTGGTGCATAACTACGTCACTTTGTTGCGGTGTCATGTTGTTATTGGTTTTCATGGTTTTGCTTCTTGTTTGTTTCTTGGTATTGCCTTTTATCTTTTGAGTCTTGGGAATTGGTTGGGAAAGGAGGAAGTTAATGGAGCTTTGGGAGAGTTGTGTGGTACCCAACAGATAGTGTAAGATCTAGATGAAGCTCGGTGCATGAGTAAGTGCATAGGAAGGTAAGACTATGACAATTGATTGGACTAGTTGGGTCCATTGTGGTAAATGGACGGTGGCAATACAGACGTGAGAAGGGTAACCAGAAAAAGGTAAAATAAATGGACCTGAGGTATCAGATGGTTTGACCAAGTTGGGAATGACGGTTCTTAATGTTGTGCATAAATAAAGGAAGTTCTCTTAACCTATACCTTATGTTATATGGCAATTATGTTATGATCATGATTATGTTGATGTTTATATGTATACATGTATGTATGTATGTATGTATGTATATTGTTGTCTGACAAGATCATGATTGTTTATGCTAATGTTTATGTATATGTATGTATGTATCTATGTCACTGTCTGATAGATCATCAAGAATCATTCTTGTGGCGGAATGATTGCTTATGTAGGTGAAACGCATGAAGTAGTTCTTGGCTATGAGGAATCAAGTGGGAAGAGTAGTCATGAGAAATATATGAGGTCAGTATCATGTGAATATGAATTCATATTGTATGATTGTATTATGCTTATGCTTATGTTATTGACAGGTTATACAGAAGGATACATCAGAAAAACGAAAGCAGTGTGGTTTGCGACATGCTAGGATAAGCATGGATAAGACACTGGAAGCAAGGATTATTGGTAAGGATAGTGTGGTTTTGGCTGCATGGTACTATTGTTGTGCATATTGTACATGTTGCATCTATGATGCATGCACATGCGGTTTTGTGTATCTATAATGTGTACATGTTGTTTATGCAGTGTTATGTACAAGATGGTACAGATAGTGTTTTGCGAATATTGCATATGATGCTGTGTACATGTTATACAAGTGGCGATGTGTGCAGGTGGTGTTGTGTACATGTCATGCATGTGGCGCTATGTACATGTGGTGTCGGGTACCTATCGTGCATGTGGTACTGTGTACATGTGGTATTGTGTACACGTTGTACAATGGTGTAGTGTATACGAGGCGTTGTGCACACATTGTGCATATGATACCGTGTACATGTGATGTTGTGCAGGTGGTGCTTTGTACATGTGGGATTTAGTGCTTGTCGTACATGTTTTGTTGCGAGCATGCGGTACTAGGTATGTGCATTGTGTATTCATGGTATCGTGACATATGCATTCATTGTGTTGCACTCTATATACGTATTTGTGTTGTATTGTACACCGGGTGTAGGTGTATGTGTTGTATGTCAGGTGTAGGTGCATGTATTGCATGGTGTTGTATGCAGTGTGTGATTATACATGTGGGATGCACACTATGTGTACGTGCACATGGTTTAGGAGAAGGCACTGGGTGTTTGTCTGGTGTGGCAACTGATTCAGAGTGTGTATGAAATAAAGACAAAGGTAGAAGCTAAGGATTGATGAACGGATAAGTATCAACATTTTATTTAGTTTTATTATGCATGTGTTTTATGACTATGGTATATGATGATTATATGAGATCTATGATTATGGTTTATGATGGTTACATGTGATTTATGATGGTTATGTTTTGAGCTAACTAGATGTGATCTATTTACACATGATGATTTGGTCAAAGACGTTAGTTTGGCTTGTTGTGAAAGACATTGAACAGGATTACAAATGTACCTTATTGACGAGATACCAATGAGGTATGATTTGAATTTATTTCAATTTATTTTGAATCTAATGGAAATTATGTGCTTGGAACAGGAATGCATGAACATGCCTAGTTGGGTGGTTGAAATCGACTACAAGAATTGGTAGCAGCAACAAAAGAAATTGGAACATGCAACAAAATGTTGGTAGAGTACTTCAGGAGTAGGGCCATTGTGGGACACTAGTACCCAATAGTGTCCATTGGTTGCCATGAGCATACTATGACAGGTATGATGGTTGAGGCAGGTATATGCCTTGGTTGTTTGATCTTCCAATGTGAGGAAGCCTTGCCAGGGGATGGATCGCCGAGGATAGGGGATGCGGGGAACTTGGAGAGTGAGTGACTACACGAAAGAGGTGACCAGATTACTTGATGGACTGTGTAGTAGAGAAGGGAAGGTCATAGATATATTGGTTTTGGTCATTAGCATTGCCAGATGGAATCAGATACACATTGGAAGTGCACCCTGGAACAATGAGTTGGTAATTGTTCACTGAGGGGACAAGTGATGTAGGATTGTAACGCTGGACATTGGATGCAACTTTGAATGTGGCAGTGGATTATGGACTTCCTAGGAAGGAGGTGAATCCTGGTATTACTTTGAGGGTGGAGGTGTGAGCCTTTGGATTCCCTTGTTTATTGATACAGGCATCGTATCATTTTATTTTTTGGTTTATCAAATGTGCATATGTGGTTATTGTAAATATTGTAATGAGCTATGTTATAAAGCTCTAGTATGAGGTATGGTTGTTATCTGGTCATGTTGTCGTGATTTTTTGCTTTTGAGCGGGTCATTCATTGTAAATATTGCAATGATTTGTGCTATAAAGCTCCATGGGCAGTATGTTTTGTTTTCAACAATCTTGTTGGTTATAGGTGTCATTGAACACCGATGACGGTGTCCACCAAGGGGGAGGGTTCTGTAACAACCCTGGTAAAAAAATCCATGTAATAAAAGTTAATAAAGGCAAAAATAATAGCCACGATTGATGGGACACTTATTCAAGCTGAATGTTGGGCAACACATCCTAGGGGGTATTCATTTGCTTATTTATGGCTAAGGAAATTGGCAAAGGCAATGGTTAAGGCTTTGGAAAGGAAAAATGGCATTTTTGGCACATTTATTTATGAAAATAATGGAAATTAGGAGAAAAGGAAGGTGAAAGGTCACAAGTTGCATGTGAGGAGGAAATTGAAGGAAAATAATAGAAAATGAAGAAAATAGAGGCCTCGTTGATAAAGAGGCTTTTGAGGATCAGTTGGCAAGCTCTTAGTCAGTGTAAACTCTTGGCTCGAGCTTTTTCTTTGGTTATGCATGGGATCCGTTATCATTCAGATTTTCCTTAGAAGTTATTAAGAGAAGGAAAGGATCCAATGTAACTACAAACCAACTTTTAGACTCGGGTTCTAGCCCACCTAAGTCCAGAGAGGGCTCTCTATTTATGATTTAGCTATGTTTGAAAGGATTTTAGGCTAGTATTAATGTTCAGCGAGGTTGTTTTGTTTGAGAGTGGTGGAGTTCTTAAACAAATGGGCAAACTAGGCTTTTAGGCCATTGGGCTATGGAGTCAATCAGGGATAATTCACTGGATTAAGTCAAATAGCTGAGTTATGAGTTCAACAAGCAAGATAGCAGAATAAAAACAAACTTTGGGGCTTGAATGGGTGATAATTCTGCTCAAAACTAGAGGGCAATCAAGAATCCTCAACTTAGGATTAGAAAGAGGAAAGGAAGATAAGTCAACTAGCAGAGGGCAATTAAGAATCCTATACCAGGGACTTATTAGATAAAAACTATAGGGATAGAGGAGTAGTTAAGAATTCCTTTATCAAGATAGTTTAGAAGAAAACATAAAAATGGTAGATTGTTGATATCAGAGAGCAATAAAGCTAATTCTGATATACTTTGACTATTTTACCATTTAGATTTAAGATTCATGAAACATTGAAACATACAAAAAGCACATGAAATCACAAGGATTGAATACTTATTTGTAATTATACTGCACGGGAATCTAATGAAATGTCCTCAACTTTCATTCCTTTTCCAGCAAAAATCCAAATTTGAGTACAAAAGCTTTCTCAGCTTTATAGCATAGAGTTACAAAGATGTTATAGAATCTACCCACAATACTTCAAATGGAGAAGTATTTATACAAAAATTACATCAAAAATATCTCATAACCACATGAGATTTATTATAGAGAATACAAAATATCTTTTACAAAAATATAGAGACGGATGGAAAAATGATTGTTGTTGTCCCTTTATTTGTGAATGAGTTGGAGGTTGAAACTCGGATTTGCCTCTTGTTGTTGCTTTAGTAATTGTGTGCTGGACCTTTGCTTACTTTTTCCTACTGATACTCTTTACCTGTTCCTGGTACTCTTTACCTGTTTACAAGACTTTACCTCAGTAAATATTTTCTATTTACCTCATAGTTACCATAGTAAATTATAGGATATCGGTCATATTGGTCCACCATTCTTCATTTGGTATCTTCATCCTGATCAATTTCATGTACACTTTGTTAGCTTCAATGTATTTTGCAAAATTGGGCTGGACGGTAAACAGGTGTTTCACAACATGCCCAATATAGAAAAGATTTTCCAAACCATCATACAACACTTTTCCTGTAGGTAATGCTTTCACTGTGGAAGAGCTGACTTGATTTCTGGCTTGTTTGTGCAGTTTCTCAATGTAGTCATCATGAGTCATCAACTTTTCATTTATGACCAGTGGGCTTGGAAGTCCTTTATCCCTTAGAATGCCATATTTTGACATAAAATCATCTATGTCCTCTTGAATACTTTGACATCTTTTTTCCAGGTTAAGCATTAAGTTCTTTTTAGTAAGAACTTTCTTAATTTCAAGTATAGTACTAGTTCGATCCTTGATATCCCATTGTTCCAGCTGGTGCCTACTTTTGCTATTCAAGAAGTTGATTAATTGGGTTGCCTCTTCAAGTTTCTCTCCCAATTCTTGCCTAGTCTTCTGTATAGCCTTTGTAGCTAGTTTAACTAACTCAGTATGTTCAAAAATGATATGAATAGAAGACCAAATAGCATTGATGGAATCAATGATAATTGTCGATAAAATCTCTCTAATATCTCTCAAAGGATTTTCCAATGTTAAGTCCTTCTCTAATGTCTTGATTGTTTCAGCCATCCTTCTATTGTTTCTCTCTTCTTCAATGTTATGAATCTGTGATAGCTCATACTTGTTTTCCAAACTGGTAACCATTTCTTTTAGTTTCTTTATTTCAGTTGCTTGGATTTTCATTTCCTCTGTGGACTTTATTAAGTCCTCTGTTTCCCTTGTTGAAGTTACTGCTGCTTTTGATGTACTTGTTGTTGTTGTTACTGGCAGGGCTATTGCTAGGAGAATATTGGGTGCCAGAGATGTTGCAATAGTAGATGGCACTGCTATAGAAATTGTGGGTATTACAGTCTGAGGCATGGTGGTCGACTCGCCCTGTTTGGACTGCAAAGCTTTTTCTAGTTCTTGCTCTATTTCTTTCAACTGCTCATTCAACTTAAGGACCAAGTCCATAAGTTCTTCCTCGTTTTGTTTCTCAATTACTTTTGCAGTTTGTGGATGTATGAGGGGAGGGAGTTTGAGTTGTTTCCTGAGTGCAACAATGTCATCATTCTTTTTCTTTATCAATCTTTCAGCTGCTTTAACATCTTTGGGATCATGTCCCAACTCAATCACCAGGTCTTCCAATGATTTTATCCTAGTGTCCTTAGCTTGAGAAGAGGCTTTTTCCAACTGTAACTGTGCTGTAGTATTACTTAGAGGATTTTGCAGCTGATGTGCAATGATGGCTTTACTAGTCAATGTGGAATAGACCATCTCACTCGTTTGCTTATGGAGCTCAATCTGATCAATTGCGTGGATGTCTCTGGCAAGAACTTCAAAATTTGTTTTTAAATAATCAGCCATGGACTTTAGCTGTTGTACTGTTGGCTTCAAAAAGCTCATCCGCATCTTTCCCTCTTTGATGTTAAAGGGTGACATCAAACTTGTCTGATTTGTAGGAGCCATTTTCAGATAGTGGGCATAGGTTTGAGCTTTGAGCTTCTCATTCTTAGTTTTAATCTCTTTGTACTTTTCTTTCAAATCCTTGCTCTGCTCTGAAGTTGTCCTTAGTGATGACACTTCTACACTTGGCTGCCTGCTTAGTGCCTGTGTTTGAGAGGTAGATGGTGTCTCCCTTGCTAGTGTTGTCTACACTGTGTCACTTCTTATCCCTTCATATTCCCGCTTGGACAGAGGATTCAATCTCTGTCTCTTTACATATACCCGGTCCAATGGCACTGTAGAGGGGCTAGTCTCATTCCTACTTCTTTTTTGAATTCGCTCCTCATTAAGAGGGGTCTGCAATACTTGAGGGTTGCCCATGTTTGTATCAATCTAGGTCAACTCCTCATAAATGCTCTGTGACCCTGAATCTTTTCCCTATCTTGAAGTCTCTGGTTGTCCTGATGTTTGTGCACTATGCTCCTGTGTTGGTCTCTGTGAAGATTCTCCAGGCACTTGTACAAAGGAATCCAGATCAAGTCTTCTTTCCAAATCTTTCATAACATTTTATCCTTCAACTTGTGTACTATCTTGTTCTATAAGTGTTCCTTCCACCCATTCATTTTGATTTGCATACTGTTCTATCTCTAGAATTCTATGATGGATGTAGGGGGATAGTTTATGCTTCTGCCTTCTGTCACAGATGAAGCTATGAGGATCATAAGGCCATATGAAACTCTTTTTCAATCTCAATCTCTCAAGGATTTCCTCTGCCTCTTTCCCTGCTTTTCTGTTGTTGCAAATAAATGGGCCTAAGTGATCCTTTATCCTTAGTTGAGCTTTCTTCTTAGCCTTCATAAAGTGGATTTCATCAGAATTGATCATTTTCCTGTAGTACTCCAGGGAAAATAATCATATGGGGAGGTATTTGGGCAGTTTAAAGCGAGGCAGCTCACACCCATAAATTCTGATCTCGGTATGGTTCTAGTACAAGTACCAGTCCCCAACCTTATATTGCTTGGATAACTGAAGAATTCTCTTAATATCATCATTGATTCTAGGAGGGGGACTTCCTCTCAACATGCTAGTTACTGGATGCACAAATTGATCAATAAAATTTGTATAAGGATGGGGAGAAGAATGTGAATAGTGAAAAATGGAAGTCCAGAAGATGACTGACCTAGGGTTCCCTCTGGTGTCAAGCTTCTGTACAGAGAAAGGGAATTTATCAGTTGGGTAATAGAGGAAAAGATGATACATTACTGAAGAATATTTAGATACTCTCTCGTTCTCTAATCTCATGAATTGGTCATGCATCTTATCAACAATGAATGCAACATAGTCAAATTTGGCAGCAGGAGGTTGGCCAAGGGTGAAAATTGTCACGTAGGCAAAGGTCATTTCATCTACGTACTCACTAGTGGTAAAACCCATAATGCAAGCAAACATAGTGACAATATCCCTGCCCAAACGAGTAAAGGCACATGACATGTAAGGAGGGGGGTCTTTTGATCTGTATTTTTCTTCAATGAAAGTCTGACTGACTTGGTTAATTTCAAAACTAGACAACCTTGAATATTTTTCAAGTAAATCGGCAATGGAAAGGGGAGTGAGGTCTTGGCCAAGCTGTAATTGCAACATTTCATTTATAGACTCAGTTGCAATGGTGAAAAGGGCTTTCTGGTAAGGGGACATTACAACTCTCATATTGGGGTTGTAGTTTGCATGGCATTGGTGGACAATATCTGGGAAAATATGGATAGTGGGGAATTGATATTTAGGTAGGTTTGATTCCCAAAGACCTATTTTATCAGCATTGTTCAGATAATTGTCCTGATACTTGCAGTATAGCTTCAAGGGGGTTTCATCAAAAGTAAGGTCCTTGATTTCAAAATCTCTATCGGCCAAGGGAAGGTGGTCCAAATCCCTGCGGGGAGTAGTGATTGGCGGGACATTGAGGGTGACAGGACCTTCCATCCTTAGTTATTGTGTATATAAGGAAGAAAGTTGGGGTTTTCAAGGATTTCAGATAAAACAGGTGCTTGGGGAAGCCTTGGGGCTAAGAAACAGCGTAATTGTGCTGGATTACTTGAGTTTAGAATAATTTGATGGAGGTTCCAGTACAAAAACAGGGTTTCTGAGAAGGAATTGCAGTAAATACCTGTTTATGGTTGACTAAAGGGACAAATGGTCATGGTGAATGCTTTGTTGGGTGTGCATAGTAGTCTGCAGTGGCTTGGAGTTCAGTGACTGATGGTAGTTGGTAGTTGGGAGTAAGTTGTTGGTCTGGACGTACTCTGTGCATGGAAGGCAAAATTTTCTTTTCTCGGTAAAAAGGGAAAACAATGAATATTTTTGTTTTATGCATAAAGTCAATGACTTTTGGTGGGTGGATGGGAAAATGACAGTTGGCGTCAACTAATCGATGGGACACTTTGTCGTTTAGTGGAGGCGGTAAGAGGGAGTGGTAATGGTTTTTCATCGCACAACTTTAGGGAGGTTGTAGAATTTTTCTACAAATCAGCTAGCTCTGATACCATGGAGAACTTTTTCTACAAATCAGCTAGCTCTAATACGATGTAGAAATTTCCCACCTGTAGATCAACTTGGTAATGCAATGTACTAAAGCAAAACACTTGATCTACTTCCACAAACCATTAAGTGGAAGCATAATCGAATTCATGAGCAACATCAAGTAGAAACATGCATAACTGATAAAGAGAAATAATCACAAATAACACAAGATATATCCAGGGGAAAGCACCAACATAAAACCCCAACCATGTATTATCAATCAAGTGGAAATCCTCTTCAACATACAAAAAGAATTAGCTCAATAACTATCTTGCCCTCTCTGTAATCAGAAGATCCTGATGATCTTCAATCAGAGGATGAAAATAATGGACTACCTAGGCCTCAAAATATAGGCCACAAGTCCTCCAATCTCCTATAATAGATCCTTCTCCATGCAAGGAATACTTACTAGAAATATCCAAGCATCTGATAATACACCGTCCCACATCTGATCTCAACTGGGTCTTCGACAGAACTAACATGCAACAATTATCCATGAGTGAATCCTTAGTTATCTATAATAATAGTTGTCACATGCATGCAAGCATTAACAAACTATATTTTATTATTTTAACAACTTGTTAAAATAATCTAACTAGACTTGACTAGTTAGAACTAAGTCAACTGATTCTCTCATTATAGAACTCATACTTATTCCCTCAATCAGTGGGACAACTCATGTGCAGGCTCACAAAGACTTCAAATTCGAATTTCTTTAACTAATTAACTCAACTGAATTAATTAATTAATATTTCCAACTGTTGTTAAGACCAAAATTAATTTTACTTCCTATAGATAGACTAGGGACTGCTATAAATAGGAAGGGACTCAGAAATGCTATTTTTAGAACTTTATATTTTTAGCAGTTTCACCTCTCACCCAATGTGGCCAATGACCTCACTGGCCAAACTGCTATTATTAGACATGCTATTTTTAGCAGGTCTATTTTTAGCACATTCTAAATTTAACATTTCTTGTTGCACATTTTTCAACACTGCCTCTCAACAAGAAAGGCTTTCTCTCGAACCCGATCCTGTAACTCTGGAATGTTCTGCATGCAACACATCTACCAGGTCCACTTGCTCCAACAACACTTGGAACAAAAACACTCCCAACTGACCACTCTGTTGGGCTAGGAACATACTCCGATGCTGAAGCTCTACCTGCTGCTGACAAGTGCTCCCTCTCTGACATCTACATTACTGCAACATCTCCATGCATCTTGCACCATTGCACACCTCTCTGTGCCACCTAGCACTGTGCAAAACACTTGTGCCTCTCGCATCGCTGCAGCCTGTTGGCTATGCGCTGTCCTGGGATTCCCTGCACTGTCGCTCTCTCTGTCGCTCCATCCGCATCTGTCTCTACCCAATCAGTCAATTCCTGCTACTCCACATAGGGGCTCCTGTAGCAAGGTCTCATCCAAGAGGTTGGGTACCTCAAGGATCCTGCCCCTCCTCCTTGGGACAATCACTCTATATCGCCCCACCTCCTACCTAGAGGTATGGCTGCATGTGATCCCTCAGCCCACCTAGCTCGAAGTTTCCCCGTATTGGAGGCCTCTGCATGAGGAGATGTATCTACTCGATCTCCACTCAGCTTCCCTTGTTTTGGCTGCTCCACAACCTCTTGAAGCTGCTGCACCAATCGTGGCTCCTTCACAGTCGTCTAAGACTTCTTCTGGCTCTGCATGTTGAGAGGTAATATACCCTCCCTCTCAACCACCAAGTCACTGGCCAAACTGCTATTTTTAGACATGCTATTTTTAGCACATTCTAAATTTAACATTTCTTGTTGCACATTTTCAATAGAGGTTGGTGGTTTTGGCAAAGGGTCGCACGATGCCACAAATGGAATGACACATAACATTGGCAAAAAGTCAAAACAGCTTGTATCGAGTGGTTAACGTTCGACCAAAAGGCTCGTGTGATATGAGCGAGAGTCGTTGGATGAGGGAAGGCAGATCGAACAGCAATCGATAGTGAAAAGTGTTAGGGAGTTAATGGAGTGGGCCCGATGGCATAATCAACATAATTTAATAACTTTAATGATATCGGGGTGAATGTATTGGCGAAGAGGCTATTAATTAATCCAGGTGACTAATTAATCCCTTTTTAACACGTCGGGGGTTTTGGCTCTTAATTAATCGCGGTTCGATTAATCAATCCAACTTAAGTAACTTTATTATGGTTTATTTTTCAAACCACCGGGACGAGATATTTTTTATTTTGGGATTTTTATTAATAATACGGGAAATGGCAATCTGTTTCGGGAGTTAAATAAATAATAAGAATTAAGAGTTAATATGACCATGGAAAAGAAAATGTGCTAAGTAAATGTTTCCGAAAATACATTCATCATCCAACATTATGACTTAGGCTAAAATGTGTTTGGGGGGGTTTTATAAAGAACCATTTATTTTTCCTAAGTAAAAGAGTGATTTTACTTTGGGAAAAGGATTTGAAGGGAACAAATGAATTATGAAGGAGGTGAATTTTGATGAAGGGGATTTAGCACTTAGACCTTACAAGTTATTGGGCTGAGGGTCCGGTCCCTCCAGAAGTTAGAGAAATGCTCTGAGCCCCTTTAACTTTCAGGTTGTTGGTGACTTTAGTACTTATGTGAAATTAGTAAAATTTAGGGAAAAAGTGAGTGAGAAATTTAATTAGTTTGAATTTTGTCCATGATGTAAATGTCTTCGTTGTCATCCATACCTTTAAGTGCTTTTGATGATGAAAGTATATGGCTTGATATCTGGATAATCACTCATCATACATAACTCTGCAACCAATCATCTACTTACCCACCTACACATCCTACCATTTTTTCTTCTTTTATTAGGGTGCATTTAAATTGGCAAACCCTTATCAAAACCTTTTCTTTTCTTTTACAATGGTATTCTAACTAAGTCTAACCTTATTACATCCAAGGGCTCAGATTAAACTGTTAATCATCCTTTTATTCACTCTAGCCATCTACTTATCTGCCAAGATTAAACAGTTTGGTCAGATTTTATTCTCTATCTCTAAGCATGAAATTCAAAACATGGAATAACCAAGATTAAACTGTTTGGTTACCATGGATTGTGGCATAAGTAACAAGTTGCACACAATCATTTATACAAAAAGTGAAATAGTAGTGGCATTTTGACTAGCACACTTTCATGGTATTTTTATTTTTCTTGGGTTCATTTTTTATTTTTTCTGACCTTTTTCATTCTTTTTGTCCTTTTATTCTTTTTCTAGGACATACCCTCTTTACATTTTTTAATTTTTTGATTTTTTACAAATATGGAAAACATTTGCAACAAGCAAAGGTATGTACATATTTCAGAGCTAAACCAAGTCAATCATGATATATGACACATATTGGTATAGGAACATAACAGGATCAAGAAAGGCAAAGAAGACAAGAAGAAGGAAGGACCAAGTAAGGAAGAGCAGGATCAAGCATCTACAACATGGTTCTCTGCAGGTATCACTTTGCATGTGTATTTTCCTTGCTAGATTTGGCATGCATGGTATTGCATGTGGTTCGCTTCTATCATGGCATCGGTTTTGCCAGGCGTAACAATGTTTTCAACCTAGCCTTTCCATTTCCGGATAGCCATGATGTGATGGGGTTCTCATGTTTTAGTTTAGTTGGATTGTCAGATGGATTCGAAGCTGAGTGGGGTGGATCTCCACATGATAGAGCATATGGCTTAGTGGTCCTTTAATGGAACTGTGGATCACAGTAAATCCACTGGCCTAGTGACCCTTGAGCCAAACTGTGGGTTGTGGTAAAGCCATGATTGTGTTTCCTTGGTGGGCCTAGGAATCATTGTCGGTAAATGACAAGATATATGGTAAAGCCAAGAGGTGCTTTGCTCTCCATTGGGCCTAGTAATCTCGGGTTTGGGATATGTGGTAAAGCCTGGAGAGTGGGTCTCGGTTTAGGGCCTAGTGATCCGGGTTTGGATTGCGGTAAAGCCTGAGAGACTAGGAGATAGAAAAATTCCTCACAGTGTAGGTGGAGAAATCTGGTGGCATCTATGCTTGTTTGGCCTAGTGATCAGGTGGAGATCACGGTAAATCATGTTAAGGTGTAATCATTGTGTTGGCCTAGCGATCCGAGATGGATTATGGTAAAGCCTGGTATCTATTGATGAGGGCGAGGTGGTTTAGTCTCGGTATGCCCTAGTTGGTTCTTTTGGTTTGAGTCCCACATTCATGTTTGGAATATGGCACGGGTGTGAATGGCTGAAGAGAGATTTGGCTCAACCATTCTATGGTCGGGTGGAACGTGGAAGTCCCATCCCGGGTTTGGTTTTTGCATCATTAATAAAAGTTTATTTCTCCTTGTATTTTTATGAGCATTTTGATGGATTATATGTGGTCTATATGGTTGTACTTTCATGAGTATTTATGTTGTTATTATGCTGGTTATATGTATGTTTTATGACAACAATTATGTATGGCTCTCAACATGTTTTTACTTGTAAATGAATGGATAATGTATCTATGGCCTAATAGATGATAATGCAACAAATGACATGAGGGAACAATGGTTCATAGTGATTCTCATATAAGTATGAGATCCCTACACTTAATTACGTTATTTACACCTGTAGGTTACATGTTGATGATACGCTTGACGAAATGCCTGGCATGGCTAGTAGGGGTGTGATTAAGGTCTTGTTTAACTTATTGCTTCTGCATCATTGTTTCCATGTTCTTTGACTACTCTTAAACTATCATTCCATTATGGGTAGTGACCTAGGCTCTAGGCCTGAAAAAAGTGGCTCAAATCCCGTGGTCGCTGGCACAAAACTAGCAAATTGGGTCTCTGAACGCTGGCAAGCAAGCCTATGAGAGTGACTATGGGTTTCTAGATGCTCTCATGCCTATAGCATGAGAGAGACTAAGGCTTAAGATGTCTAGAACATTAGTGGGACCCAAGGACAAGATGTTTGAGTGGTTGACATGTCTATTGAGGGTTCTGTTGGTGATGTGGATAGATTGGTTGAAGTGTTCTGTCAATTCCACTTCCTTAAGGTCACCTAGGAGATCGAATCCAATCGTAGTATCCTCTCGTCACATGTTTACCCCGGTTGGTTGGTTACTTGGGTAGATGTTTAACGAGGGTGTTACAGAACAAAGATTAAATTTATCTACATATTAACCTATTTCCTTTTTTCGACTTTTTAATTTAGGTTCACATAACTTAATAAACTCTGCCTGTAAAATTTTGGAAAGTTTAAATTTTAGGTTAATATTTTTATTTTTTTCTTTTATATCTAGATAAATATAAATATGACTTGCACATGTTTTCTCTTTGGAAGTCAAATGTTTGAAATTGAATATTGATAGGATATGTATCTCTTTATAATTAGAAGCTTAGATCATTGTGCAAAGGGTGTCCATTGTCTTACAAACAAGTAGGTTTGATATGTCATCGTAAGAATGGAATCTCATATCCCATAAATAAATGGATCTTATATGTGAATTTAACATGCATTAGATTGTGATTTTAAATTATATTGTTGCTCTTTTTTAAAACCACAATAGAGAATTTTGTATTGATATAAATCTACATATTGGGTGCATCAAAGTACCAAAATTGCATTTTAACACCAGCCTAGATCCATCTTAACTGCGGATCTACCAAGCACCAAGAGGGATCAAAACTCTCTTCACTCAAAAAGAGTTTTGCACCTCAAGAGATTTGATCCCTTTCAGCACTAGGTAGATCTGGAGTTAAAATGGATCTAGGTTGGTAGTGTGTGTGTGTGTGTGTGTACCATGGGAAAAACCATGGGTTGTCAAAAACTAGATCCCAAAAATCGCCAATAGTAAATTGACTATTTTACCTAAATTTTATTTTAATTATTACTTTTATTTTATTTTATTTATATTTATATCTTTATGTAATTTGATTGAGTCAAAATGTTCACATGACATGACAAGACAAGACATTACAACATCTCTTCCATATTGGGTTAGAGAGCACCTCTTGGCCTAATAAAGAAGCAAATTACTCCTTTAGGGTTTTTACAACTCTAACATTGCCCTATGCTCTCAGCTTCCTATTAGCTTATTTTATCTATGTCACTCCAACCATGTTATCTCTACTCCTCTTTTGTTGGTAATGTGGGCTTCCCTTTCACCGCTTCGGTCACATATCTTCTAGGTCGAGAGGGTTGGCCCCTCCTCCACTACCCCCTCACATCTTGACGTTCAAAGCCCTAGTGGTAAATAGTCAATCTAGCCCTAGACCTCATCCCAACAAATATGTTAAGAAACTTGATGGCACCCTAAGATTATAGTAAATATCAACCCATCATGGGTAATGCATTTGGGAAATTGTGCTTTGGTATGTCAATTTTTTGGGCTTTGGCCATTCCCCAGCTCAGTAAACTCATGGGTAAAAATAAAATGGTGCTTGTTAATAGAAGGAAACTTTTCCTCTTCGTTATGCGATAAAGGATTCTTTACCCTCATATTTGAAGAGAATGAAGATTCATATCTAATATTTCATAGTGATCTATACTTCATGGGAACCTAAGGGCTATACCTTAATAGATGGAACTATGATTTCAACCCTTAGAATTACATCCCCTTAGTTGTTCTGATGTGGGTAAAGTTACCCCACTTCCCTCTTCATTATTGGAAGAAGGACACCTTTTAAATTATTAAATGGAATTACAAAATATATCAATGGTGCCAACTCATGTGAGTGAATGCATGATTGTGTTGACATGTGGAGGTTGATTTGGAAAAAGGTCTTCTAGAAGTAGTGTAATTAAACCTAGACAATTGGTCCTTTTCTACAAAAGGTGGATTACGATCAAATTTAATTTAAATGTGAAATATGCCATCAACATGGAAATTTTGCGAGACAATGCCCTCAAGCTAAGACCCAAAAAAATAGGGGGAAGAAGGTGATCAATGGAGATAATCGAAGCGTTCTCTCATGCCCAAAAAATAGGAATATATTGGAAAGACTCTTCTGGGCGAAGAGGTCATTAAAAAGGCCCCAAATATTGAAGAATGTGACTAGGTTTGGTCTTCATAATTGTACTTGAGTCATAATGAAATGTATTTATCAAAAGAAAGAAAAAAAATATTATTATTATTATTATTATTATTATTATTATTATTATGACTTATTAAAGCATGGGTTTCATGCTTGGGTCATCATTTTATAGGTCAAAGTCCCCATTGAGGACTTCTAGGTTTTATATTGAATCATTAGAGTCATTGTCCATTTTATGAGACCCTTCTTGGGCTTTTGTATCATGTAAAAAGAATTATTATTGAGTCAAATAAGTCATTTAGGCCTCCTCCACCAAGTCGGCCTCAAACAAGGTAATTCCACCTCACCAGAAGCCTATATATTGGAGCAACTCGACTTCATTTGGAACACTCTCTCATCAAGTTTGATTTGCAGTAAAAAGTGCAGTAAACTGGTTGTAGTAAAAGGTGTGAAGTTACTGGAGAAGAAGGAAAGAAGTTGGAAGAAGGAAATCGAGTTTTTGGGTTACCTTTCTCTCACACATGCAAAGTTATTGAGTTGAAGTTGGGACCAAAATTCTCTCTCTATTGCAGGATCGAAGTTCTGAAGTTGGGGGTCGAAAATTCCGTTGCAATTGCAGTAAAATAGATCAAAGTTTTTGGATGTTGCTGGGTTGAAGCTGCTGCATCAAGGTCAAAGATGTGAAGTTTGTACATCAATGTTGAAGTTGTGAATCTGCTGCATCAAGTTCGTAGATGTGAATTTGTTGCATCAAGGTCGAAGATGTGAAGTTGCATGAAAGTCGAAGTTCTGGATTGAAGCTACACTTTGAAGGAATAACACTTACAGGAAGGAAGGGTTGACTTGGTGGAGGAGGAAGGTTTGTTGGTCTAGGGTCTTTGTTTTCTCACTATCATATAAATCTACTGAAGGAAGAGTTCTTGACTAGGTTTTCCCTTATATAGGGGTTTTGCACTAGCTGTTCACCTACATCTGGTGTCCTTGATCTTCATGCTTCATATTTGATAATTTCTTGATGAAACAAAAATAAAAGAAGAACATGAGAAAGTTAATAACAACACAAGAATATCACAAGTAATTATCATCACAAGAAAAAAATTATGCCTTTCTATTTTTCCAACATAGGATCAGAGCTAAGGTGAAGAAGAAGGAAAAAGGCACCCTGAAGATCTATTGAAAGGAGAATAAGGAAATCTCAAGAAGTTTAATAAGGGTCATAAAAGGGGATAATATAAGGAGAGAAGCCTACTATATTCAAGAACCATGTCTAACTCAACAAAGGGAAAAAACAAATTAGAAGGAGCATCCAATTATAGGGCATGGAAAAAGAGGATAGATCTCATCATCGAGAAGAATAAAGTCTAAGATCTAGTCAAAGGAAAAGTAAAGAAGCCTACAAATGAATCAAGTGAAGCAGTGAAAGCAAAGTTTATAGAAACAAAGATTTTGGCCATGAGCCTAATAGTGGATGGAATAAAGGATAACCTCATCCCATATACATCCAACATAGATTTCGCTGAAGAGATTTGGAAGGATACTCTTACATTCGAGAATGCATGCAGCCAAGAATAAGTCAGAATATCTTTAGTAAGCAACAGGGAGAGTGAAGAAGATAAAATCTTGAATGCCTATTATGCTCATCATAAGAATAAAGAAACCTTCAAGAAGTCCGAAGGGCCAAGGAAGAAGATAGACCTATCCAATAATGAATGCTGCAATTGTCACAAGATGGGTCACTATAGAATTAATTGTCCTGAGAATCCAAGAAGAGATAGGGATCAAGAAAACATTTCCAACGAATGTTCACCAAAGAAGAAAAAGATGGAAGGATCCAAAGTCAAAAACTTATTTGTTAGGGACTTTATCCCTTAGATATCCTTCTACTCCAAGTTTTGAATTGTTTTCCTTTATGCTTTGATTTCTAATATATATAGGTTTAACTTACTTTAGAAAAACATTTTGGAATTGTTTTGATAAAGTTATAGGTAGGCCTCGAGATTGGATTAAGAGGGAGTGTTGGCTTGGTGGGGCCTGACCCAGGTTCAATGTTAGTTAGCATCAGCCCGCAGAGCGCGGACCAAAGTCTCACTCGAAGCAATATGGGGGGATGTTGGAGCCAAGTTTCTGCACCCTAAGATGGTCGTGATGTCGGTTTATTTCTGTAATTCCTGCTTTCACGCAAGTCGTTGAGTTCTAGGGCTCTGTCTATCTAGCCCTTTACTCTGCCTTTCAGTACCTTTGCAAAGGGGTACGATTGACCTTCGCGCAACCCTAACATGTGGTTTAGTTACTTTCGCACTGCTAGGGCAACGTACTGTGCAGATTCTGAAACTAGCTTAAGTGTCTTACTTATCGTATTAAACAATCACAATTAACGTGACGTAAACATATATCTTTATTTGCGTTCGATTATCCAATGTAATTACATACATTCGTGCATCACATAAGCATTATAAATGACATTCATACACAATATGACAATATGCATTAACATGAAACAAAGACACAAAAATTGCAAAATGCTTCTCTATATTAATATCTTCAAGTGATTACAGACTCTATCCGCCCTGCGCACACAACTGCAGGGGTCCGCGCACTCAACTGCGAACTTCCACCCTAGACCTCTGCGCACTCAGCTGCAAAGCCTCTACCTACACTAAGACCTGAAACTTAGACTTCTCTCCTTATGGCTCAAGGCTTCATACTTCTTAAACTTCTTGTCTATTATTATGACTTCTTATCACTCTTAGAGCTTACTTACTTAGCTCTTTTTATATAATCCCATGGTCCGTGGACCATGGGTAGATCTTTACAACTGACTTTACTTTACAAAATAAGGGCGGACAACCTTTTATGACTCATGACACGTTCGCGCTCCGCGACCACAAAATGTGGAGACTCTATAACTTTATTACAAAATTCGACCTAAACACATAGGCTTTTAGCCCCAAAACTGTCCTAGATCATTCCCAACAGGCCCCCAACACAAACATCGGGACTCACCCTCGAGTCACTTGATAGGCACGGAGATCTTAGCGCGAAGACCTCCTAGCTCGACTCGTATGACTGCAACCTCAACAATGCACTGTGCGGCCGCCTGCTTCGCTTCTTCAACCATCTGCACAATCACTGATCTTGAATTGTCGGCGTAAAGCTCTTGTTGAGTTGCTTACAGAGTCGCAAGCTTTCCTTCAATAGAGGATGTCATCGTGTAAGCATCATCCAGCCAGGGTTTTAGTTGTGCCTTTAGCACTGCTTCCTTGTGGTGTTGCATCCACCTATTCTTTCAGTTGCTTGGCTTCTTGTATCTTTTCTAGTCTCTATATGAGTGCGATGGTTCGCGTTGTGCCTTTGACCTCATCATAGCACTATTGTAGATCACGCACTTCTGTCTCCAATATCTGTACATTAGGGTCCTCCTGCAAGCTCATCAGGACCTCAAACGATTGCTCAAAAAGTTACGTGCAGTCTACCACTACACTGTCAACTACCGCTATTGCCTCTGTAACAGCGGTTGCATGCTGCTCCTTTACTTCTGGTGGGGTTGGAGGCTGGGCCTTCAACTGCAACTCGGTGATCTGTAGGTTCAACTCCAATTGAACCCTCACCATTTCTGTACGAGCGTCGCACACCCTTGTATCTAGCTTGCGGACACACACCTCAATTAGTTCTTCCTCAGGAATGGCCAACTCTGGGACCATTTGGCATGCCTCCTCGATGACCTGCATTATACGCTTGTTTTGGTTGGTTGCCTCGGTCACAACGGCGATGGCAGAGTCTCGCTGTAGTGCCATCTACTCATTGTTAATCTGCTACTCACTAATCACCTAGAGGGCATGGTGCTCACGGGCCCTCAGCTTTGCAATCACTCCATCCTGCAATAGGTGGAGCGCCTTGCAAAGGAGCGATGCCAGATTCAACCCTACTCCCTTAAGGGTGCTGATAATGGGCCTGTCAGCTTCATTCTCCGTGGTCAATGCTCCATCAGGCAGCACTATCGCGCTGGAGGTCTTAGCACGCAGCATCTCGGCAACTTCTGAAGTGCCGATAGCAAGGCTGGTGGAAAATGTGCCAACCTATGACGTGCGGGTTTGTAGCTCCTGCAGACCCATCTAGATAACCCTCAAAACTAGTTGCTTCTACTACTAAAACTGTTGTAGGACCTCCACGGAGACATCCTGCTCCATGTCATAGATGTCGTGCAAATCACCCTCTGTGAGGGTGATTAGGTCCAATGATGTCTTAGTAGCCTTGGATTTCTTCCTGGACCCTCCTTTCTCTTGCTCCCTTGGACGCTTGATGCGAGCGGACGTCGCCTGTGGGTCCACGCCGTGTTGTTCTGCCTGCTCGTCCATCTCTTCCTTTGTCTTAGTGTTTTGGGAAGTTTTAGTGTCTGCGGATAAACGCTTAAACCCCTAGACTAGTAGCTAAGTCTAAAACAAAAGTGCAAAGCATTCTCTACTTTTTCTATGACCAATAGATTAAATAAGAGGTAAATAAGCCTACTTGTAGCTTTCGCTTACTCCTTGTCTCCCTTGACCAATTCTGTCGCTCCTTTCCATACTTAATCCGCTTGAAGAGTACATGCACATAGACAAAAGAAAAAAACCGATCAAATCATATGATAATGATCTATTGATTAAACATAGCATGGAATCAAGTACATAGTACAAATATGAAAGCATCAATGAATAACACAAGCATATGGAAAAAGCTTTGAACACTTTATTAATAAAAGGAAGAGTTACAACCCAATTTGCTTGATTCATCATCACTCCTCCAGTTCAATCCCATCCTCTCCTCATAACAAGCAAGACTTTTTGATATCATTACAATACTTGAAATCAACTCAAGTCTCATACTAATAGCATCTCCCTATAATTCAATGATTTCTAGCCCTTGATCACTTAGATGAGTGGTATTTTTATAGGTAAATGAAGGAAGTTATGCCATAAATGGTGATAATGAATGCCCTCCCAAACTTAGGATATAGTTCCATGGAGGAAGGGATAAAGGGATTGATGTTTGTTAACTCCCTACCTCATCCAAATTCGAGCTCAAAGGAGTAGATAATCTTGGGAAACTTCTAAATGCATCCAATGGATAAGAATATTCCTAAACCCCAATGCAATTTCGCTCAAATTCTCCCAGCGTAGGCCAAAGAGGGCTCAAGTGCGCTGCATAGCACCCTATCATTGTATGGACTGCACTGCAACACACCCTAATGAAGGCCTGCCTGCGCTGATCTTCTTAGAGGTAGTTTTTGGATGATTTCAGTCATGGAACTTCTTGAGAAGCTAGGCATTCTGATGGTTGATTTCTTTAGGGCATGTAACAACTGAATTAGGGTTTGATGGGCCCTAACAGTACTGATCTATAAGTTGGGGTTGATGTACCCAAATAGATCTATAACAGTTGCCCCGTAAAGCATGAAGTCGTAAATATGTATGTCGAGTGAAATGCTTTATCATGTGGAGAGGAGATTTCGAAGCGGAAGGTGACCCATGCTCAACTTATAAACTTTCATTACATGTACAAATATAGTCGTCTAGAAATATAGACCCATGAATGGATGACCATGAATGTAAGGCCATTATACATTTGATTTATCACTCCTGAAAATATCGCAGCCCAGATGGATGAAACTAGGTCTGGGGTCTTCAATATCATTCAATCTTTCGCTCAAGTACAAGTCTAACCATGTGAATATATGATCTGAAGTTGAACATGGGAAGACATCATCTGATTACCAGCCAATGCTGTAAGCTGTTAACAGACGCAAGAGGAATCACCGATAATGATGATCACCCTCAAGGTACTACAATACATTTCGCATGGTGTGAATAAATGATTTGATGTCGAACACCATACAAAGTCTTTCGGTCGAAGGCCAGTGATGTCAACCTATTATTGGAAGCGAGAAACCTGCCATTGATGTATGCAAGCCTCAAGGTACTGAAGGGGTGTTTCTAAGTCAACTTCTTGGATGATGTGTTGATGTCGATAAGAAGCGACTCGTCGCAGGAGGGCCTTGATGTATCCCACATCAATGACACGAAACGAGGTAAATGATTTTGGAGATGAAAAATCGACTAACGACAAAAGGTTTAGGAATGGCGGTCATGAAAATGAAGGTTTACGGTATTGCAAAGGATGAAGTTTGAACTGAATGACTTCTCTTGAACATGTCGACGACACTAAGATGAATTGGTAGCATTGATCCAAAACAAAGTAATGGATGGTATGATAGACCAATGGTGTGATAACCATCAAGCTGAATAACCCAACCCACATAATCACAGTGATGACATGAAAGTGTCACATTCAAGAGCGACTTGCTACCATAAAGTGTTTTCCCCTTTTTCCAATTTTTTCGAGTCATTGCTGACCAGTACCTCTTTATTTTTAATCAAGCTTGAGGAGGATAACATATGATTGTTGTATAATTTCACCCTTTGGGTGAATCCATCTCTATTTGATGCTTTAATGAGTCTAGCGAATGTGAAACTCGGTCTTGTCTAGATGGACAAGTTTGTCGCTATTTGATGTTTTTAACGAGTTTAACAACAAAGATAACTTGGTCCTTTTCATGTTTAGAGAGTTTGAAAAGGGACAAAAAGAAAACTCCACAAGTTCTTTTTCGTAAAATAATCTCTCAAGTCTAAAAAAACATAAAATAATGCAAGAGAGATATCGTTTCCAATCCTTTAACGAGTTGGAAGAGACAAGCGCTCGACAATCTTTTCATATTTAGAGAGTTTGAAAAGAGCTTAAAGAGGACTCCATTTTGAGGAACGAGTGGTGTCTAGGGTAGAAACTAGTTCTAGTGATGTTGGAACTTCTCAAAACATGTTGATTTATGTGAGGAGGCTAGCTAATAAGACCACTCATTGCAACTGTTCCTCAAAAAGGGTAAAACAACCAAGTGAAAGTGTATAATCGGCCAAAGAGATGGTGGTGATGGAATGAAAACAACCAAGTCTCATATGATTAAAAAGGCTGATCAAATGGCAATCACGAGGGTTAAAGGGTTCATTTTTAGACAACCTTGAACCATAGGGAACTATGCTTGGATTCAGTTTCATGTTTACACAAGCTTGAAATGAAAAACTATGCTTGGATTCAGTTTCATTTTTATGCAAGCTTAAAATAAAAAACTATGCTTGATATTGTTTTACATGCCCCCAGCATGATGAAAGGGAGAGTCTCCTGTAACCAGATGGAAGTCATTGCGGTGAAGCAAGACGTTATTCAACACCTTTTTGGCTTCGTTAATCTAGGTCGTTCATTAAGCGGATGATCTGACGGTAGAACTTATGTTTAGTTAGGGTTTTTTGCCCTAGAAGGCAACCCCTCTCTTCATTTGAGGGAATTGTATTTGAGGCTGTGTAATAGATGTGTATTCTCCGAGCAAGAAACAGAGAGGTGAGACTGTGAGAGAAAACAGAGGATATTACAGTGGATCTGTTGTAGGTTGTGTCTCTTCATTTTGCTAGATAATAGAAATGAAGGACTGGCTATTCGAGGTGGATGTAGCCCAAACTGGGTGAACCGCATATATCTGTGTCTCTCTTGTTTTATGCGTTTTCTATGTTTATATTTCTGCAATATTTTATGTGTTTCATTGCTCCATAATATCTAATTTTCTAACAACTGGTATCAGAGCTGAAGGTCTATTTGGCTGATAAACTTGCAGGAATGAAGGGTTCCTCGTTCGAGTGGGAGTAATGGCGGAAGATGGTAAGTTTAGGGTCGAGAAATTTAATGGCCAAAACTTCTCGTTGTGGAAGAAGCAGATGGAAGATTATATGTATCAGAAAGATCTATACCTACCATTGGGCGGAAAAACAAAGATGTCGATGGGTATGACAGATGAAGAATGGAACCTTCTCAATAGAAAGGCACTTGGAACAATACGGTTGTGCCTTGTAGCGTTGGTGGCCTTCAACATTTCGAAGTAAACAATGATAGAGGGTTTGATTAAGGTGTTGGAGAAACTATATGAAAAACCCTCGGACTCAAACAAGGTATTTCTTATGAAACAATTATTTAATATGAAGATGTCGGAAGGTGGATCAGTTGCAGACCATTTAAATGATTTTAATACTGTTACAAGTCAGTTATGTTCTGTAGGTGTAAACTTTTATGATGAAGTTAGAGCTCTGTTATTCTTGTGCTCATTGCCAGAAAGTTGGAATGGTTTAGTAATGGCCATTAGTAACTCTGTTTCTGGATCTAGTACTTTAAAGTTTGATGATGTTGTTGGTGCTATCCTTAGTGAGGAAATGCGGCGAAAAAGCTCTGGTGAGACATCGAGTAATGCTTTGAGTGCAGAGTCTAGGGGAAGAAAAATGGAAAGAGGAAAGAGCTCAGGATATCGCAGTAAATCAAGGAAAGGCAGATCCAAGTCCAGATCAGGGATAGTGTGCTGGAAATGTGGAAAGAAAGGACACCTAAAGAAAGACTGTAGATATCGGAAGGGAAAAGAAGGAGATGCACAACAAGAAAACAATCATGAAGCAAATGTGACAGGTGAGGTGTTACAAGATGCTTTGGTTCTTTCTTTCGAAAATATTATTGATTCCTGGGTGGTAGATACAGGGGCCTCATTCCATGCCACACCTGATAAAAAATACATTCATGACTATGTTCAAGGAGATTTTGGACAAGTTCGTCTGGGTGATGATAAACCCTGTAAAATTGTTGGAATGGGTAAGGTTCTTGTAAAACAACATAATGGAAACGAATGGCTGCTAAAGGAGGTAAGGCATGTTACAGATCTAAAGAAAAATCTGATTTCAACAGGGCAGTTAGGCGGTGAAGGTTGTGTGACAACTTTCACAGATAAAGCTTGGAAGGTCACCAAAGGAGCCCTAGTACTAGCAAAAGGTGAAAAGGTTGGTACATTGTATTTATGCAATGGTATTTCTAACTATGTTAATGCTTTAACTTCCAAAGGAGCAGATGCAACATTATGGCATCATAGGCTCGGACACATGAGTGAAAAGGGGATGAAGATTCTTCACTCAAGGAATTTGTTGTCGGGTTTGAAGAATGTTGATTTGGACTTCTGTGAGAATTGCATTTATGGAAAATAGAAGAGAGTCAGATTTCTCAGAGTTCGGAAAGAAAAGAAGAGCGAAAAATTAGAGCTTGTGCATACAGATGTATGGGGACCTGCTCAAGTATCATCTCTCAATGGCTCTCATTATTATGTTACTTTTATTGATGATGCAACTAGAAAAACTTGGATTTATTGTATTAAGAATAAATCGGATGTATTTGATACTTTCAAGTAATGGAAAGCTTTGGTTGGGATTGAGACAGGAAAGAAATTGAAGTGTCCCAGATCAAACAATGGAGTTGAATATTACAACAAAGAGTTTGATAGGTACTGTTCAGAGCATGGAATTCGTAGAGAGAAGACAGTTCCAAGAACACCACAAGAAAATGGTGTGTTAGAAAGGATGAACAAAACAATCATGGAGAGTGCAAGGTGCACGAGATTGCATGTAGGATTGCCTTTACAGTTTTGGGTAGATGTTGTAGATACTGTTGTTTATCTAATAAATAGAGGGTCTTCAATTTCCTTGGATGGTGGTGTTCCAGAGGAAGCATGGACAGGTAAAAAGGTAAACTACTCCTTTTTAAAGCCTTTTGGTTGTGAGGCCTTTGTCCATATTGATAAAGAAAATAGAACAAAGCTTGAGAAAAAGTCAAAGAAATGTACCTTTATTGGATATGGTGTTAATGATTTTGGTTATCGCTTATATGATTATGAAAATCACAAAATCATTAGGAGCAGAGATGTAATATTCAATGAAAAGGTCTTGTATAAGAATCAGTTGCAGGAAAAGAAACAGGAAAAAGAAAACAAAGAATATGCAGTTCTTGATGAAATCACTGAAAAAGTAAAGGTGCCTGAAAATAATAATAATCAACAACCACAAGAACAACAACCACCACAACAACAACAGGCACCCCAAACACCTGAAAGTGGTGTTAGAAGATCTACCAGGATAAATAGACCCCCTGAACGATACTCTCCTTCATTATATTATTTATTGTTCACTGATTTTCGTGAACCCAATGTTATGAAGAAACAATGCAGGTTGAAAGCAGGAAGAAGTGGGAGGTAGCCATGGAAGAAGAGATGGACTCCTTAATGCATAACCAGACTTGGGACTTAGTCAAGTTGCCTGTAGGAAAAATTACATTGAAGAATAAATGGGTTTACAGGCTAAAGGAAGAAGATGGAGGAAAACAGAGGTACAAAGCTAGACTTGTGGTGAAGGGGTTTGCACAGAAGAAAGGTATTGATTTTGATGAAATATTTTTTCCTGTTGTTAAAATGACTTCAATCATAACTATTTTAAGTCTAGTAGCAGTTGAAGATTTGCATCTTGAGCAGTTAGATGTAAAGACAGCCTTTCTCCATGGGGATTTGGAGGAAGAGATATATATGCAGCAACCACAAGGATATGAAGTGAAAGGGAAGGAGAAACTAGTGTGCAGGTTGAAGAAGAGCTTGTATGGCTTAAAACAGGCTCCAAGGTAGTGGTATCTAAATTTTGACAAGTTTATGTCTGAACAAGGTTATACTAGATGTAACTCTAATCATTGTGTTTATCTGAAAAAGCAAAATGATGGCAGCTATATTATATTGTTATTGTATGTAGATGACATGCTTGTTGTAGGGTCTAACATGCAGGAAATAAACGTTCTCAAAAGAAAATTGGCAAATTCATTTGCAATGAAGGATTTGGGAGCTGCAAAACAAATCCTTGGTATGAGAATAACTAGAGATAGGAAAAATCGTAAATTAACATTGTCTCAGAATGAGTACATACAAAAGGTGTTGAAAAGATTTAATATGCACAATGCAAACCAGTTAGTACACCTTTTGCTAGCCATTTCAAACTTAGTAAGGAAATGTGCCCAAAGACCCAAGAAGACATGGATTATATGTCTAAAGTTCCATATGCATCAGTAGTTGAAAGCTTAATGTATGCAATGGTCTGCACAAGGCCTGATATTGCACATGCAGTGGGAGTTGTAAGTAGGTACACGAATAATCCAGGAAAAGAACATTGGATGGCAATGAAATAGATTCTCAGATATTTGAAAGGTACCACAAATCAAGGATTATGCTTTGGTGGTTCAAACATTTCTCTACAGGGATATGTTGATGCAGATATGGAAAGTGACATAGATAACAGGAGGAGCACTACAGGATATGTATTTACTGTAGGTGGAACAGTTGTTAGTTGGGTTTCAAAAATCCAAAGTGTTGTTGCACTTTCAACAATAGAAGTAGAGTATGTTGCTGCTCCAGAGGCTAATAAAGAAATGATTTAGTTATAAAGGTTTATGGGTGAATTGGGTAAGGAGCATGATATGGGCACTTTATACAGTGATAGCCAAAGTGCCATTCATCTTGCAAAGAACTCATCATTTCATTCTAGGACTAAACATATATAGCTCAAGTACCATTTCATACGATTAGTGTTGGAAGATGGAGAGTTGAAGCTGGAAAAGATACACACTAGCCAAATCCTGCAGATATGCTAACAAAAGTTGTAACCAGGGAGAAACTAAGAACATGCTCAGTTTCAATTGGTCTTCAAGGATGACGATGAAGATGAGAAACAACCATGTCCAAAGAGGAGTCATTTTCCAACAAATGAAGCAGCGATGGAGTTGCTACAATCATTCTCCATGTGGGAGATTGTTGGAAGTGGAGTATGATTGTTTAGAGGTCTTTATTTTAGCTGGATGTATACCCCAGGAAGTTTGTACACCCCTCCACGTGGGGGTGTGTGGGGGCCAGCGGTCCCTCGGTGGGGGTTCGGGGATAGCGCCCCCGAAGCTAAAAACAGATGTAAAATTGCCTTGTAAAAGTATAGTAATTTCTAGTCAATCTGGGCCGTTCATTAGGCGGATGATCTGACGGTAGAACTCATGTTTAGTTTAGGGTTTTTTTTCCCTAGAAGGAAACCCCTCTCTTCATATGAGGGCATTGTATTTGAGGCTGTGTAATAGATGTGTATTCTCCGAGCGAGAAACAGAGAGGTGAGACTGTGAGAGAAAACAGAGGATATTACAATGGATCTGCTGTAGGTTGTGTCTCTTCGTTTTGCTGGATAATAGAAAGTAAGGACTGACTGTTCGGGGTGGACGTAGCCCAAACTGGGTGAACCACGTATATCTGTGTCTCTCTTGTTTTATGCATTTTCTGTCTTTATATTTCTGCAATATTTTATGTGTTCCATTACTCCGTAATATATAATTTTCTAACAAGGGGTATCATATTCACTCTCTTCGGGGAAGGTACGATTAGCTGAAGGTGAAATCGGGTCAACAGTTACCTTGACCTGTTGATTTGGGTCGAGTATAGACTCATAGGATTCACTTTTAGAGAGAATGGGTTTGACCGACGGTTGATTTTGGTAAGTCAATTCATCAACTGGTGAAGGATTTAGGGAGAGTTTCCTATAACCAGATGGAAGTTGTTGCGGTGAAGCAAGATGGTTAGCCAACACTCTTTTGGCTTCATCTAGATAGGTACAAAGGTGAATGGGATGATTCCCTTCACATAACCTACATGGAAACTTAACTTTACCCTTATTTCCTTGAACTTTACTACTACTAGTTGATGGTGTGTCACCAACATGATCTCGAGAAGTTGATGACACAGGATGATGTAAACAGGAAGACCATTCTTCTAAGATATGAGGAATATCAGGACAATTTCGAAGAAGATGGCCTCCCACACAAAGTTTGCATGGATATCGAACTTTGTGAGGCTTGACGGATGGTTTCTCATCAGATGTGTCATTCAAAGCAATGGTTGCTTGGTTGCCCCTCTACTGGATTTGCTTCTTCTTCTTCTTCTTCTTCTTAGCCACCTGGTTACTAGTACCAATACTTTCACTAGGCGAAGAGGAAGAAGGGGAGGAAGAAACAACCGAGGAAGAAGGCAAAGGGTCAACCTTAGGATCAACTGGAGGTTGATTTTGTCCTGTTGGAGGTGTACTCGATTGTGGAGAAATCACGACATTTTGAACCGAGGAGGTTGAAAACAACCATACTTGCAAGCCAATGGTAAGTCTCGGAAGGGACAATGAGCCATATAATGAGCACCAATATTTCCGAAAGAAGGAAAAGGAATAGGATTCCCATCAAAAGGAATTCCTTGATCGGTGGACTCCGGATTTGTCGCCATATGTCTCAACCTAAGATCAACTAAGGAGCGAGCATGGAGGATGTTATCCGCGGTCAATTATATTTATTTTAATCAAAGTAACATAACAAAAAAAAGAGGGATAATCTAGGCAAAAGGTTTACCAAGCAACTGTGAACTGCAGAATACCTCTTGGTGAACCAAGAAGTATGGGCAGGCAATCTCCCCGAATGTTGTGTTCGATGTATCACAGTTTACAAGGCAGCTGACTCGATTACTTAAGGATGGATAAAAACCTAGATTTGTCCTCCCATATATACATGAAGGTACGTGGAGGCCCAGTTCGTATAAGCGCTGTCTAATAACCGCACAGTGAGAGCATTCCCATATACTTTACGTACTGTAACACCGCCCTATGTACCCAAAGGTATGTGGACGAGCTACGATATACTCACGTACATGGAATGAGATATCACACTCGGGATGTATTGCAGACAAGTGAGCGACGCCTGCTTTGTTTTACGGCGCTGGAACACGTCTCTAGCCTAGACCTCTAAATGTTTTTTTTCGTTCGGTGACAATGCTCCATTAGGTAAATTCAGATAAATTTTAAGTTGATATTCTTTAGAACTTGCCTATCAAGGTTCACCACATGATGTATGTTTGCAATTCCTAAAATGAAACTAATATGATAAGCATTCTTTCCATTCAATTGAACAATGAAAATCCTTAGCTAGTAGGGATAGAGCAATCAGATTTTTTATAAAGAGCAAAGAGCACATCTAATGCAATTTCCTTAGCTATTCCTTTCAAGCATTCACAAACTACAACATCTATAATGCAAAATGGATGTATTTCTTTTCATTTTCCCTTAATGTGAATGAAAAAAAGGAAAACTAATGCACAATCGATCAATAAACTATTTTCATAAAAATGACAATTTTGCGACAATTTCTTTTCAAGGAAAGGAATACTTTACGACACTTTCGTTTTCAAAGAAATGAGGAATTACGAAACTTTCAACAAAAATACTAATCATATGCATACATCAATCAATCGATCTTTCATGAATGAAGACTTGACGACAATTCAATTTTCGAAGGAAAATACGATTTAACGACACTTTCTTTTGCTAAAGATTAATTTACCAAAAAACTAACTTTTGACTATAGATTGAAAATGACAAAGCAAATACATAAGAAACATTTATCAATCCTAGTCTAAGTAGTGCCAGGTAAGGAGATGGAAAACTATTTTCAGAGACAAGACATCATTGACATTCAACAAATCATTCAAACAGGAGAAAATTGGCAAAAAAAAACTTCAGCTCCTAGATGGGAAACTGACCGTCAAGGGATCAATGCAGGCAACAGTGAGAGACAGTGCGCTTTAGCGCATTGGATCTATGCGGGAAGTGCATTGCAACACACTGGATCTATGCGGGAAGTGCATTGCAGCGCACTATGTCCTTCATTGGGCTGCGCTGGTGATAGAAAGCCATTTTGAAGGCAATTTTGACACAATTTTGGCTCAATTTTCAATGAAATCAGACTGAAATTCAATCAACGACCACAAGTACAGTATGTAGAAATGTCTTAAGAGGCTGATAAGCTACTAATATGGATGATCGCTCCCCAGTGGAGTCACTAATTTGTTTTGGGAAGTTTTAGTGTCTATGGATAAATGCTTAAACCCCTAGACTAGTAGCTAAGTCTAGAACAACAGTGCAAAGCATTCTCTACTTTTTCTATGACCAATAGATTAAATAAGAGGTAAAGAAGCCTACCTGTAGCTTTCGCTTACTCCTTATCTCCCTTGACCAATTCTGTCGCTCCTTTCCGTACTTAATCCGTTTGAAGAGTACCTACACACAGACATAAGAAAAAAACCGATCAAAGCATATGATAATGATCTATTGATTAAACATAGCATGGAATCAAGTACATAGTACACATATGAAAGCATCAATGAATAACACAAGCATATGGAAAAAGATTTGAACACTTTATTGGTAAAAGGAAGAGTTACAAGCTAATTTGCTTGATTCAGCATCACGCCTCCAGTTCAATCCCATCCTATCCTCATAACAAGCAAGACATTTTGACATCATTACAATACTTGAAATCAACTCAAGTATCATACTAACAACATCTCCTTACAATTCAATGATTTCCAGCCCCTTATCACTTAGATGAGTGGTCTTTTTATAGGTGAATGAAGGAAGTTAGGCCATAAATGGTGATAATGAATGCCTCCTCAATTATAGGATTTAGTTCCATGGAGGAAGGGATAAAGGGATTGATGTTCCTTAACTCCCTACCTCATCCAAATTCGAGCTCAAAGGAGTAGATAAATTTGGGAAACTTCTATATGCATCCAATGGATAAGAATATTCCCAAACCCCAATGTAATTTCACTTAACTTCGCCTAGCGTAGGCCAAAGAGGGCTCAAGTGCACTACATAGCACCCTATCAGTGTATGGACTGCACTGTAGTGCACCCTAATGAAGGCCTGCCTGTGCTGATCTTCTTAGAGGCAGCTTTTGGATGATTTCAGTCATGGAACTTCTTGGGAAGCTAGGTATTCTGATGGTTGACTTCTTTAGGGCATGTAACAACTGAATTAGGGTTTGATCGGCCTTAACAGTACTGATATGTAAGTTGGGATTGATGTGCCCAAATGGATCTATAACACTCAGGTGAAGGTGACCTCGCACCTTTGTCAGAGCCCTGCTCTATTCCACTTGTTCGCTTCTCCTTCTGTTGAGTGGCATCGCGCTCCGCCTGGGCCTTGTCAGTGGCCTCCTTTCTCTTTTCGGCTAGCTGCGTCATCTTGAGCTTGGCCTCCTCCTTCTTTTTCTATGTAGTGTGCTTGCTCCGTCCCACCGCCAAGTTTGTTGTGGCGTGCCATTCTGCCGGTCATCGATCAAGTACTACATTAATGCATCATTCGTTGCCATGTAAGGCAAGTCATACCATGTCTGCGCAGGGTCCTTCTGCACCCTGAAGGACACATGGTGAAAATCTGCTTTGAACTCTGCGTAGCCCTATAGGTTAGCAAACACCGTAGGCGATAGCCACGGTTTGTGATTGATGGCCATGTAGATGTTCATCGCCATTAAGATCCAGAATATTTTTCTATCCTTAATGCGCTGTGCATCCTTGGTCTCCCACAACGAAGCGTACTTCGCTGCTTCTAGTAGGTCTGGCGCGACCGAAGGGAATTAACTGTCCTCTGGCAGCTCCCATGCTACTATCACAATAGACAACAAGAGACACGCACAGTGGAACGTCTTGTTGAGCTCCTATGCCTCATGGCAGTTCGCAAGGAACTCACCACGGAGATAGTCTGCCCAATTGAACTAAATTCCTTCAACGCACTAGGCTGCTAGCGCGATGACATGCGCTGGCACCTCATCTGCGCGACACTTCCTCATCACTTTACCTGCTAAAATCTGCGTAGCTACCTTTACAGCAGGGTCATAGATGTTGGATATGGCATATCAATGCGGCTTTTTTACCAGCTTAAACTTCTCTTTCATGGCCTCCATGAGGGCTTGCTCACCATCTTTTCCGCCAAATATCATGGTCGGGTTATCTCCTGTGTAAGGAAACCGCGTGATCCTGTGGATCAACCTATTAGTGATGGGTATTGGCTCCTCTAGCCACAAACATCCATCATGCACCAAGCATAATAGTTGCTTGATGACCAATACAGTAACCAGGGTGCGGTTGCAGTGCGGCACCCATAGCAGGTTGAGCAAAGTTGCCTTGTCTACTCCTCTGAGCCACTTCTGTGGCTCCAATGCCATCATTCCGGTGGTTGTATCGATAATGCGACGCATCAGTTGCTCGGTCGCCAAGTGTGGGAATTTTTCATGGTCAGCCAAGTCCCAGTCTTCAAGTTTCAAGAGGGAAACCCGCCCCAAGCACAATCCTTCAAAAACAATTTCATCCAGCAGCAAAGGGGTTTGCAATGGGAGCTTGCTCTCATCGATATCTTTCGGCACCTTGGTCTTGCCATTGCGCGGAGGAATGTACTCAGGCAACCGAGTGATAGGGTCAATACCCTGGCTTCAACTTCCTCCACATCTATTCCCACATCCTCATCATCCATCGGGATGTCTTCGATTTCTTCCTCCTCTGACTCTAGATTGACGATTTTTCCCTTCTCCTTTGTGGTGGGCTTGTCCTTTAGTGGGTTTCTTCTTGGTGATGTGCACACTGGTATTGCAGCCTGCTCACCCTTCTTATCCTTCACGCTCTCCTTGATTGGGGTCAGCTTTGGTCTCAGCGTCCTTGGTGTGGGGACTTCCACTAATACTTCGGCAACCTCGGGAGCAACTTCTTCGGCCTCCATATCAATTTCCAGCACTGAATCTTCTACTTTGGTATCTATAGCTATTGCAGGTGTCGACATAATGCTTTCCAACAGTGCTCGTGATGTCTCTGGTAAGTTCTCAAACGCTGGACTCGCTAACAGAGCCTCGAAGAATTTTCGGTTCATGTGCAGCTGAGAGCTCAACAACTCAATTCTCAAAATGTCGATGCTCACCCTTCTTATCCTTCACGCTCTCCTTGATTGGGGTTAGCTTTGGTCTCGGTGTCCTTGGTGTGGGGACTTCCGCTAATACTTTGGCAACCTCGGGAGCAACTTCTTCGGCCTCCATATCAATTTCCGGCACCGAATCCTCTACTTTGGTATCTATAGCTGTTGCAGGTGTCGACATAATGCTTTCCAACAGTGCTCGTGACGTCTCTGGTAAGTTCTCAAACGCTGGACTCGCTAACAGAGCCTCGAAGAATTTTCGATTCATGTGCAGCTGAGAGCTCAACAACTCAATTCTCAAAATGCCAAGTGTTTTTCACTAGGCAGCCACCTGTAATTCATAGGGCATTTTGAATTCAAATATGATCGTTCCCCCCAAATTTGGTTCATTAATGCCAGATTAGTGGCATATTTTCAAGGATCTGACCCATAAATGTTGTCTTAAATGCTGGTTGTCCACTCCATTTGGCCACATTTCTACCGTTAAATCATGAACAATGACTTTAACGGTCACTTTCCAGTCAACCTGCACGATTTCTCCCTGGGTAGCGTAGCTCCTTTCGCGCTGTCGCGAACCCTGTGACACTTCCTTGCTTCACACAATCCTCCAATCGCGCAGCTCCTCAACCCGAGTAGTGTAGTTTATAGTCTCACGCCTCCTTTCAGCTGCCTGGAGCGCTAAGAATATGATACCTTCATATAGTCACATGGTTGGACCACCGGTGTATGGCTTCAAGCGACTACCATTCACCTTTCCTGGGAAGGGATCTCCATTCAATTTGACCAACTGAACCTCTCCTCCGTCGGTAATATCCTTAATGACATAGGGCCCTAACCAGTGCATTCTAAATTTCCCCAGAAATTTATCAAACTCTTTGTCATATAAAAAAACCAGGTCATTTACCTTAAAGGTGTGCAACTTAATGTGCCAATCATGCCATGCTTTTTCGCGCTGCTTTTGGACCTGTTGGTGAAATCCAGCTAGAAATCTTTCTTCCTCAAGCTTAGCCAACTCTGCGAGCCTCTCCTCCAGGGCCCCACGATCTTTCATACCCAGGAGTGTCGCGATGCGTAGACTAGGCATAATGTATTCCATGGGCATCACTGCTTCAACCCCATATACAAGCCTAAAGGGGGTTTGTCCAGTCAACTTCTTGCATGTCGTCTGGTAGGCCCTATGTATTGCGGGTATGCGCAGGTCCCAATCACTTCGCTGAGTGTTGAAAACCTTGGTCAGTGCGTTCTCCAACACTTTATTGAATGCTTCCACCGTCCCGTTAGCTTACGAATGATAAGGTGTGCTCTTCTAGTGATATGCCTGAAATTCCTCCGTTAGCGTGCTGATCATCTCATTTAGAAAGTGTGTACCGCGATCGCTCATCAAAATCTTTGGACACCTAAACCGTGTCAGTACATATTCAAAGAGGAACTTTACAGTAGTCATGCTTGTGTAATCCTTTACAGGTTGTGCCTCCGCCCATCAAGTCAAATACTCTGTCACGGTAATAATGTACCTTGCTCCTGTCTTCTTCCCTTGGGGCTAAATGGATCGCACAAAATCTATCGCCTATTTCTCAAAGGGTTGTAACGTCATCTGTGGATTCAGAGGAAACTCATCCCTCCGCGATGAACTCAAAGGCATCGGTCCCCATCCTGCAATTTAGTTCGCAAATATCGGGAAATGGTTTTTGTCAAGTCCCTGACCCTTACATTTTAGGCACCATACCTCTTCGCGTACCTATGGTCTAGCTGTTATGTCCTGCTTCAAGCTTTTCATCTCAAAGCAAAGATTTTGCAACTACGCATGGATCTGCTGAACCCCTAGATTTGGATCATGCGTCAGTGTTTCATGCACTCTCATCGCAATCTCCAAGGCCTCTGCCTGAGTTGTAATCTTCTGTTGTGATAGCGCAACCCTTAGGTGTGGTAGGAGCGAAGCCACAAACCACTCACGGTGTTGTACGTCTGTTAAGTTCATGTTAGCTTCGCAGATTTTACACTTCAACCTCTAATCTAATTCCCAAGGTGTCTCGCTTGGTTTCATTACGATTTCCTCGAACCCCATGGTCAACTGTGCCTCAAATTTAGGCCTACTGAATTCTTTATTCAACGCGGTCTAGATGTCTGCCACTCCAACGTTTTGGTTATCATTAGAGTATTTAATGTACTAGGTTAGCACACGATCCTACAACGCACTAACCAGTGTTGCCTTCTTCATGTGATCATCTGTAACGCCCTGAGATTCCCATACAACTCTTACAACGAACCAGAACTGGTCCAGGTCCTCCTTTCCCAAGCCCTTAAATAAAGGTAGCTTCACTGAATTTTCCATGCTGAACTGCGGTGGAGGTAGTGGTGGTATGGGTGAAGTCGCAGGTGATGGTGGTGAAGTTGGAGGTGGTGTGGGTGGAGGTGGCAGTCGCGGGAATCCTTGTCTTATTAACTGAATAACACTTCGCGGAGAAGCCTGCACTACTCCCTCTTTGTCACCCAATGGAGGTGAAATAAATGGACTATATTCAGGACCCTTTCTTCCTTCGTTCCTGTAAGTTTTTTCGCTTCGCGTAGCTCCGAACATCAAGGTAGCTGCATAACCCATTTTTCGCACAATAACATTTTAATCCAGGTATTCAAAGACTTTAAGTACTTACCTCGCAGACCTTTGAAAAAGCACTGCTCCACCTCGCTGTAGCTAACTGAGGTATCGACCGCGAATTCAGTCACAAATCCTCCTATGATGCGATCGAGCCAATGATTGACAACGCGAGTGATCTTATCCTTAGAGGCTTCCGATATTTGTACTAACTCCGGAGCCCAAACAATAGGACCGCCAAGTCTCCACCTTCCTTGGCTATCCACTAGCTTTGCGATCTACTCGTATAGTTCAACCGGAAAGAAATAGAAAAAGATTTCATGGATTTCTGTATATAGGTACCTGTCCATCCACTATTCCTTTGTCAGTTGCGGATTTCTGTTCTCCTGCGCCACGAATTCGTGGACCTTCCTGTCCAACTAGTCTCCGATCTCTTTCTTAGTTCGATTCCAGTTTTACGACATCACACATCTCTTATGTAGATTTCGGTCTTGGCAACGGAACCATTTGTTGGGTTGATGGGGCCTAACCTAGGTTCAGTGTTAGTTAGCCAAACAAATCCCTACACTACTGGCCCTTTTGACATCAGCCGCGGAGCGTGGACCGAAGTCTCACCCGAAGCAGTATGGGGGATGTTGGAACCAAGTTTCTGCACCCTGAGATGGTCATGATGTTGGTTTATTCCTTTTATTTCTGCTTTCGCACAGGTCGTTGAGTTCTAGGGCTCTGTTTATCTAGCCCTTTACTCAGCCTCTCAGTACCTCCGCGAAGGGGTACGATTGACCTTCGCGCAACCCTAACCTACGGTTCAGGTACTTTCGTGATGCTAGGGCAACGTACTGTGCAGATTCCCAAACTAGCTTAAGTGTCTTACTTCTCTTATCAAGCAATCACAATTAGCGCCACATAAACAAATATCCTCATTGCGTTTGATTATCCGACGTAATTACAGACATTCGTGCATCACGTAAGCATTATAAATGACATTCATACACAATATGACAAGATGCATTAACAAGAAACAAAGACACAAAAATTGCAGAATGCTTCTCTTTATTGATATCTTCAAGTGATTACAGACTCTATGCCTCTGCGCACTTAGCTGCAGAGGCTCTACCTACACTAAGACCAGAAAGTTAGACTTCTCTCCTTATCACTCAAGACTTCATACTTCTTAAACTTCTTGACTATTATTATGACTTCTTATCGCTCTTATAGCTTACTTACTTAGCTCTTTTTATATAATCCCATGGTCCGCAGACCATGGGTAGATCTTTACAGCCGACTTTACTTTACAAAATAAGGGTGGACAACCCTTTATCCCTCATGACACCTTTGATGAGCCCCAAAAATGGGTAACTTATTGGGCTCATTTTGCCTATTATTATCAATTAATCCACCATTCTTCATAGTTCTATGCATGCTTTTGAATATATTTATGTTAATAGAATGAATGAGAATAGTCACTTGACCACAAAGTCTAATACGTGTTTATTGCAGATTTTTGGACATCTTTTGGACCAAGGTCAAGCATTTATGAGCCAGTTGACAGCCAAATACAAAGGAACAAGGTTGAGGATTCATAGGAAGGGTGTCTCTAGCACTAAATGACCCCTTCCTCGAGTTCTCCACCATCAGCTTGGAGTTCAACAGCCCACCGAAGACGACTTCAAGGGGCAGTCGAGCAGATTTTGTGAAGGTGGCTGATTAACTACAGTCTTGAGAAACCAAGCTCCTAAAGTTAAGGAGGGCTATTGGGAGCCCTCGTAGTGCATAAGTAGGAAGGCTTCAAGCCTTAGTAGTTTGGCCATTGAATAGTTTTTTCGCACATGAGTGCAACTCTGCATTTCAGCTCAACTTCGAGCTTTTGCTGTAAACAGTTTTGTGACATGATTAGTTTTTTAGTAATGGAGATAAATTTCACCTTGTACCAGCTCTGAGCTTTCTTAGGACATTGTCGCTCTTGGGTTTGGGCCCAACCCAAGTGCCAGTACCTCCTTTGTGTACTTTTATGTGTTTTTGCTGCATCCATAGAATAATTTTTGCTTTTTAGGTTAAAATCTTGTTTTGTTACTTAGGTTGTTTTTGATGATTAAAGTAGCTTTTCATACTTCAGGTTGATTTAACAGTTTGGTAAAGGAAAAGATTTGCAAAAAGGCCATCAAGGAATCCTTGATCTCATCTCTCCCTCCTACGGACCATGACCTGAGACCAAGTGTTACAGGGAAAAGTGTCTACTCAGAACTGCTTATCCCACTAAGGTGTGACAGCTGCCTTAGAAACAAACAAAGTAAACCTACTTTCGTTTTTCCTTTATGAATTATAGATAAAGAGGAACAAAGAAGACCAACCTCTGTCTTGCGCTAATCTCCTGGTTCGATTCCTCTCTTCTTTGATAGTCTTTCGCCACTTGTTCCCTCGCACGCCCAGCTTCACAGAGTACCTGTAAGATCACAGTAGCATAGCACTATACAAAGACATGGATCTATAATCATAAACAATCTAGGATCAGATGTAAATTGACCATACAAATGCAACAAACATGAATGACACAAAAGTATGGAGGAACACTTGAATAACTTTTAATGATAAACAAGAAAAAGCCAAGAGGAGTTACAACCAGTTGCTCTGACCCAGCATCAACCTTTCAGCAAGGAAGCCCCTCTTCACCTCATACAAAGCTTAGATCACCCAACAATCTGATGTTTGTCTCAAGAAACCAACAACAATTCCTTACAATATGCAAAATTCCAGCCTCTAACCTCTGGATCTTTGGGATGAGAGATCTATATATAGATATTTGCAGAGGTGTGAGTCAGCTCTGGGTTTTTGATTAGTGTCTTCTCTCTGATAGTTCTTGCTTCCACTTGGAGATCTCATTGATCTCTTACTCATCCTTGGGGCGATTCTGAGAGGCAAGTGTCCCAGGAGAAGTTTCTGGAAGATTCCATGATCATACACCTCGCAAACTGTCTCCGCCACTTGTCTTTTCTCGTCCATCGCACCCCATCGAAGGGTTTTTTGAAATGCAACGCACTTCCCGTGTGTACAAGGTGAGATGCATCGCACCCTGGCCATGGAGCAAGTGAAATGATCTAGTTTTGACCAGTTCTGAGCAGTTTTTCATGGAGAACTTCTGGGAGAAGCTGTAATCAATTGACCTTGTTCCTTTAGGGGTTAGAACAACACTTTTAGGGACTTAGGAGCCCTTGGTTTATGGACATTTCATGCTTGGGGTTGCAGTGCCCAAAAATATCTGTAACAGTTGCCCCCTAAAGCATGAGGTCGTTAATCTTTTGAATTCGGGTGAAATGCTTTATTATGAGGATCCGAAGTTCTTTCAAGCTGGGAGGAGACCTGTAATAAGATACAATACAATACATTATCTTCATAATATTTTCATGATCTAGCTGAGGTGGGCATTCCCATGCTCAGCTTTATAAATTCATTTTCATGTACATAAGACAGACAATCGTTTGAGTGTAGACTGATGATTCTGATAGAGCCATCATCCCTTTGATTGGATGATTATCTGTGCAGCAATGATGTGCATTTGAAGTCTTTATTTCCCTGAATATATATCGCAGCTCGGATGGATGAAACTAGATCCGGGGTCTTCAATCTCGTTCGATCTTCACTCGAAGTACAAGTCTATCCATGTAAGAGATGTTCTGGAGTCGAACATGGAAAGACATCGCTTGATTACCAGCCAATGATGTAAGCTGTTAACAAGCGCGAGAGGAATCACTGATAATGATAATGACCCTCAAGGTACTGCAGTACACTTCATGTGGTGTGAATAAAGGACTTGGCGTCGAACACCACGCAAAATCTTTCGGTCGAAGGTCATTGATGTAAACCTATCGCCGGAAGTGAGAAACTTGCCATTGAGGCATGCAAGCTTCAAAGTACTGAATGGGGTGTTCCTAGATCAACTTCTTGGATAATGAGCTGATGTCGAAAAGAAGCGATCCGTCACAGGAGGGCCTTAATGAATCCCACATCAGTGACACGAAACAGAGAAAATGATTTTAATGGAGGTGAAAACGATTTGATGACATACGGTTCAGGGTGGCGGTCATGAAAGAATGGAATATGAATGTATTGTAGCGGGTGAGACACAGGTGAAATCTCTGAATGACTTCTCTTGAACATATCAGCGACACTGACATGATGGATTGGTAGCATTAACCCCGAATGTGGATGGTATGATGGGACCATGGTGATGTGACCGGTGAATGAAACAACCCAACCCGACTTGGATGTGGAGTGAAAGTGTCATGTTCAAGAGCGACTTGCTACCAACAAAGTTTCTTCAAGTTTTCTTCCCAAATTTTCCCCAGTCATTGCTGACCAATGCCTCTTTATTTTTATCAAGCTTGAGGAGGATAACATATGCTTGTTCTATAATTTTCCCTTCGGGCAAACCCATCGCTATGTTTTAACGAGCCTAGCGATAGTGAAACTCGTTCTCGTCTATAGACAAGTTTGTCGCTATTAAAATTTTAACGAGTTTAATGACAAAGATAACTCGGTCCTTTTCAATTTTAGAGAGTCTGAAAAGGAACGTAAAGGAAACTCCAAAATTCCTTTTTCGTCATCTAATCCCTTAAGTCCGAAAAAGTATAAAACAATACAGAAGGGATGAATTTTCGATACTTTTAACGAGCCGAACAAAACAAGCGCTCGATCTTTTTGTGTAATAATCCCTCAGGTCCAAAAAGATTAAAATTTAGAGGAGGGATAGCACTTCCGGTCCCTTTAACGAGCTGGAGAGGCCAATGGCTCGGCAATCTTTTCATATTTTACTAGTCAATTGAAAAGAGCTTAAAGGGGACTCGTCCTTTGGGGAACGAGTGATAAAATGGGTAGCAACTGATTCCAGGTAAGGTTTGGAATTTTCCAATCACGACAGTGTTACAAGGATGGCTAGTGAGATCACTCTTCGCAGCTGTTCCTCAAAAAGGGGTAAACAATCAAATGGAGGTGAATGATCGGCCAATACAGAGTGGAGATGATGATGAGAACATGACCAAGGCTTTTAAAGGCTGAAATACTACATTCATGATGGTTATTTACCGGGAAATCGGTTCATTTTTTTTTATTGAGCTTAAACACTGGGGGGAAACATTTGCTCATGACTTATGTTTATTTTTTAACGAGCTTGAACTATGTCGTAAAACTGCTTGATGCGGGTTTATTTTTTAACGAGCTTGAACCCTGCAGTAACACTGCTTGTGATAAGTTTACATGCCCCCAGCATAATAACGCAAATCAAGGTGCATGCCCCCCAAGCTTCATTGCATTCATCTTGGTGGTTGGAATGAAGGTTTACCTTCGAGATCTTTGAAAGACTCGACTTTGATTTTGCGAGATCGTAATCAAAGACTCGATTTGGAAAGGGAGTCGTTTCATTTTTTAATGAGGATGACACAGTAAAAGAACTTTCCTCAAAATCCACTGTATTTACAGTATTTGAGAGAAAATAAAAAACTGATGGATGATTAAGGTTGCCGGAATAATCTTCGTGGTAATTCGGAAGATGGGAACGGTGGTGGTAATCTTCCCATGGTGCCCCGTCAATCATCATTGATTGAACGAATCCTTCGTCTATAGAATGTACATGCGACCAAGGATCTGAAGAGGCGCCATATTCCTTAGAACTATCTATCCAAACACTCGATGAGCGCTGATTTGGGTTTGCCCCCCAAGCCAAGAAAATTGATTGCTACAATATTTCTAAAATGGCGATGATCCATGCCGGCAAAATATTTAGGAATCTTCCGAATCCATTAGATATAGAAGATTTCATATTGCAGGTTTCCATTGTGGCCACTTCCGCCAAATTACCCGGAGGCGGTAGGGCAAAAGTACCCATTAAGGCAGGGTATTTTAGGAGGCCTACTCCAATATTTTGAAGCGAATGATTGCTTCCATGGATCATTGGAATGCTTCCCGTAACTTGTGAACTGTTGGGGAGAAATGTTTGTTGGTCGACGATTGTAATTCTTCCTTGAAAGGGAAATGCAATCTTCCTAAAGTAGGTCGACACAACTGCGGCCATGGCATATATCTAGGGCCTTCCCAGTAGGATTTTGTAATCGAGGTTTCCGTCGATTACTTCAACATAAATTTCTACTGTTTTGCCCCCCAGTTCAACTTGCAAGTTACTTAAAATCCCGTATGGAGTGTATGATCGTCCATCAAATGCTTTTAGCGTCGTTGACGATCTCGACAAGGGTGGTGAGCCTAAAATTTTCCAGCAACTCACCGACATAATACATGTAGATGCCCCCTCATCAATAATTGTTCGATGAACAGTTTTGTTGAGGGCTTTCACTTGAATAAGGAAAGCTAGTTGAGCCGGTAATTGAGGGTCATATCCTTTATGATCAAAGGCCACAAGATTGGAATCCATTGGGTCAATCCCACCTATTGCTGATAATAAAGCTTGCTTTTGGGAGGGGCAATTTTGCGGTACCTCAAGTGTTGAATAGCTGACGACGATTGGGCCAGGTCCTCTACTATATTATAATTCTGTGCTACTTTTGCACGAGGATTAAATGTCGATTTGTGTACTACTCCCCTTGGCGACTTTATCATTGGTTTAGGAATGATGGGTGGCACAACTTCGGTCAAAGTTGTTGTTGAACTAATAGGCTGTTCATTAGCCTTGTTATTCGATAGCTGTGGATTCCCGTAATCTTTATTCCTTGTCAAAGAATCATTTTGCTACTTTGAGATAGACAACATAAGCACTTGGGATCGGGAAGCATTTTGATTAGCAACGAGTTTGGTTCCCAGGTTTGGAAACGGATCAGTCAATACTACTGAGGTTTTTGAACTTTTAAATAGTTTCTTAACTTCAGCTATATGTGGACAATCTCTCGTCCAATGATCCTCATCGCATATATGACACCCTGCAGGGGGTTTCCTTTGCCTAGAAGGGTTTGCAGAAGGTTTTTCAGGAGATGACTCATCCTGCTTCTTTTTTCTCCCTTTATTTTTCTTCTTGCCCCCTGGTTGCTTCAGTTGTTTGCCTTTGTCGGTCGACACGACATTTACTTCTGAGGCAATAAGTTCCTCATTTGCATTTTGACTAGAAACCTTATGGGCCTTTTTAGATGTAGCCTTTGTCGATTTCGTGTCTGTTGCGCTGATCATGCCATCGCTGGCATGATAGTCATTGTTTGATTTAGGAGGAGGAGGAACTAAAAATTCCGGTCTAGGAGCATCAGGTATTTTATCGTAGAGCATGCCAGATTGAGTATAGATCAAGTCTAGATATTGTGCATGAGCAATAACTTGCTCTTCAGTGGTGACTCCTCCCTTTGCCACATATTCTGTAATGGAAGATAATAATGACTTAATAAACCATTTAGCTAAAAGCTGATCAGGAACATACGTTTTTACCATTCTACGACGACGTCGCCACTCATGAATATGATCAGATATGTGAGTGGCCGTTGTTTGCTTGAAATTGGTAAGAAGTTCTGTTCCTGTTTCGTACCTTATCGGTAACTGAAAATGGGTTAAAAAGGTTGTGGCTAGGGTACTGAAGTTGTCAAACGAAGCTCTGGGTAACTCGATATACCATTTTGCTGCCGGACCAGTTAACGTCCTCTGGAAAAGGCGAAGCCTAATCGAATCATCGTTTAGGGTGTTTGATGAACACCACAGATGAAATGTCATCACATGATTCGACGGGTCTTCACCCGGATTTCCATTAAATTTAGGAATATCTGACGGAAGTTTATGCGGAATCGCCGGCCACCAAGGGGCATAAGCAATTGGATCATTCGTCAGCCGGTTTAGATCTGGTAATTCTAGAGTTGCTACAAATGGCAACTGTTGATTCAGGTTAGGAGAAGCATACCCAGGATAAGATGGAATCGCCTAAGCAGTGGGTCTTTGCATACCAGCATAATGTATTTGATGCTGGCAACTTTGACAAGGTTGATGGGCATAACCATTATAATATGGTTGTTGATAACCACTTTGGAAATGCGGTTGCCCATTACTAACAAAGACTTGTTGCTAAGGTCCTTGATATGATTGTTGGAATGGCGGTTGTTGAGATTGAACCAGCCATGGTTGTTGGACCATTTTCTGTTGCCCAATACTGGATGATTGACAAAGATGAGGAGTCATAGTACTTGTTTGAGCCTGAGTTGCTCCAGATAAGGAGGCACTAACCTGAGGTTGTGATTGAGTTGTCGAGACAAAAGGCTGTTGTATTGGAACCTGAGAAACTTGGGGTTGACATACAACAAGTAGCGCTTGTACTTGCGACGCAGTCACCACAGCAGGTATAGTGGGAATATTCGACACACGGTGGACTGGTTGCATTGAATATACAACCCTTGGTTGCTGAGGTAGTATTGGTACCCAACTGCTGGATGTAATTCCAGTTTGACCTGAACTTTGTTGTAAACTCCCATATGGTTGTTCTCCTGGAGGGAACAATGAAAAGGCATACTGCCCTCCATATGGTGGAAATCCAGTACTTAAAGGGTAGATTGGCCTTTAAAGACACATTGGATCAATTTGTTGAGTTTCAACATAAGAAATACCAGATGATAATCCAGATGAAGAAACAGGAAATGACCATGTCGTTGAAACATTCCCTGATTGGACTCCGGCTTGTTGTTGATAACTAGCCGGGACAGTTGGTATACCATCGAACATCGTTGGAGTAGCAGCAGGAGGCTTTGCCACTGCTGTGTCGGATGACACAGTCCTGGATGTTGATGGTTGTTCAGACATATCTAGTCTATCCAAAAGATTTTCTAGCGATTCTACAAGAACTTGCGATGAAGGGAGACTAACTTCTAAGACCAACGAGGGAACAATGACGTTATTCCGATTAAAATAAATTTTAGATGCTTTGACACAACTTGTTTCTTCAAATTTTAAGAGTCGAGAAAAAACAAAAGATGACTCTAGTCGCCTTCGATTTTTGATGAGCCTGAATGACAAGTGCTCAGATGGACCCTTTCGTTAAGGAGTCTGAAAAGGAACGAAAGGGACTGCTCTGGAAATCTAGGTAGAGGGATTACCAAACCAATCGCAAAACTGCAGAATATTTTTTACAGTACGACAGTCAATCTTCTCGAACGCTGTGTTCAGTGCATTGCGATTGATAGGGCGGCAGACACAACTTCCTATGGATAAAGGATTAAGCCTATTGTGGTCTCCCAAAATATACTCAACGGTACGTGGGAGCACAAGTTCGTACTGGCACTTATCGTCTCAAAGTGGAGGAATCACCCGACCATCAGTGAGAACAACAGTTACCAGGCTTTATGACGCCGGAATACGTCTCTAGCCTAGACTTCTAAATGTTGTGCGTTAAGTTCCAAAGCGTTGTTAGATTCATTGAATTTATTTTATAGTTGATCTTATTTATGAAGTTTGCCTTTCAAGTTCACCGCGAGATGTAGATGTAATTCCTAAAATGCAATCTAAGATGATAAACAATCTTTTTATCTTCTTTGTGCAATGAAAATCCTAGCTACTAAGGAAAGAAAGACATAATTCTTTCACAAAAAGCAAAGAGCACAGTCTAAATGCACTTTCCTAAATCAAACCAATCAGACTGTCTAAATGCAAATGCACATGCATGTATTTGTTTTCGACTTTCTTAGTATATGAATAATAAGAAGAAAGTTGATGCACAAATCTGAATTTCTTTTCAAGCGACAAATATCAACAAGTTTCTTTTCGAAATAAAAAATGGAGACGATCACAACACCTTACAATTTTGAAATGAATACTTGTTTTGACACTAGAAAAATTACAAATTCAGACAAAAAACAATAGTAACAGGATAATCGACTATCAACAGCAATCAAACTCTTTCCTACGATTGAAATCAGCACTTGCGACAGTTTCAAATCAAAGGACGACAGTATGATTACGCTACTTTTGCAAAGGAGAACTGAAAATGACTCAACAAACACACAAAAACATGTACAATTCTTTTGTACAAAGGAGGCGGAATAATAGCAAGGAAAAGGGGTTTCAAACAAACATATACTGATCACAGGCAGCAAAATTCAGGAATAGAACTGGAAAGAATGAATCACAGAAACCAAAACTGCACAAAACCTAGCCTGATCAGTGCACCTGTAACACGGAATTTGAAATGCAGCGCACCTTCTACACTCGGGAAGTGCGCTGAATTTCAGATTCTCATAACAGTACCTGCGTTGGGCCAGAAATGAGACTTTGCTTGGGTTCTGGGTCACAGTTTGCAGTTCAGTTCATGGGTTTTGGCTGAGCAAAAGGTAATCAGTAATTCAACAATCAGGGGTAGATCTAAGGAGGATCTAAGAGCTATCACAAGGGAAATCAGAGAGTTTGTGAATCAGTTGTTTAAATCATAAACAGATCCCGTAGATGGACTGAAGTAGCATTTATCTGCTTTGCATTTCCTATGGCAAATGCAGTTCGAATGCTACTTGTAAGTTTATGAAATAGACAACAAGGAAGATAAACAAACAAACTAATTCGTCCCCAGTGGAGTCGCCATTTTGTTACAGGGAAAAGTGTCTACTCAGAACTGCTTATGCCACTAAGGTGTGACAACTACCTTAGAAACAAACAAAGTAAAGCTACTTTCGTTTTTCCTTTATGAATTATAGATAGAGAGGAACAAAGAAGACCAACCTCTGTCTTGCACTAATCTCCTGGTTTGATTCCTCTCTTCTTTGATAGTCTTTCACCACTTGTTCCCTCGCACGCCCAGTTTCAAAGAGTACCTGTAAGATCACAGTAGCATAGGACTATACAAAGACATGGATCTATAATCATAAACAATCTAGGATCAGATGTAAATTGACCATACAAATGCAACAAACATGAATGACACAAAAGTATGGAGGAACACTTGAATAGCTTTTATTGATAAACAAGAAAAAGCCAAGAGGAGTTACAACCAGTTGCTCTGACCCAACATCAACCTCTCAGCAAGGAAGCCCCTCTTCACCTCATACAAAGCTTAGATCACCCAACAATGTGATGTTTGTCTCAAGAAACCAACTGCAATTCCTTACAATATGAAAAATTCCAGCCTCTAACCTCTGGATCTCTGGGATGAGAGATCTATATATAGATATTTGCAGAGGTGTGAGTCAGCTCTGGGTTTTTGATTAGTGTCTTCTCTCTGATAGTTCTTGCTTCCACTTGGAGATCTCATTGATCTCTTACTCATCCTTGGGCGATTCTGAGAGGCAAGTGTCCCAGGAGAAGTTTCTGGAAGATTCCATGATCATCCACCTCGCAAACTGTCTCCGTCACTTGTCTTTTCTCATCCATCGCACCCCATAGAAGGGTTTTTTGAAATGCAACGCACTTCCCGTGTGTACAAGGTGAGATGCATCACACCCTGGCCATGGAGCAAGTGAAATGATCCAGTTTTGACCAGTTCTGAGCAGTTTTTCATGGAGAACTTCTGGGAGAAGATCTAATCAGTTGACCTTGTTCCTTTAGGGGTTAGAAAAACACTTTTAGGGACTTAGGAGCCCTTGGTTTATGGACATTTCATGCTTGGGGTTGCAGTGCCCAAAAATGTCTATAACACCAAGGCATACTTGCTGCCACAAAAACATTGTTTTTGCCTTTCCATGCAATTGCTAGTGTTAGATTTCTAGTTGGAAAAGTTGATACCGGTTGTACTTGCATGTTTAAGATCTGTTGTTGCTTAGTTTCCATAGTTATCTTGCATGATTTTCTGTCAATAAACTTCTGTTCATCATGTTTCTGGTTTTTAGGTCAAATTAGGTCAAAATAGCTAGATCTTTGGTTTTCCTAGTCTTTGTCCGGTCAGTTTTGGACAATAGTGTGCAAAACACCTGTAATACATCCCTACCTACCCTTCCTCCATCATACAACCTGCTCCAACCCCTAATCCAAGATTCCTTCCCTTCATTTGCCACATTTCCCCACTTTGCCTTGGTTTCTACATTCTTCTGCAGCATTGCTCCCTCCATCCTTGAACAAATCCAACCACCTTAATCACTCCTTAGCTTCATTCACCAGGTCCTAGACCCCTTCACATCCTCATCAAACCTCCATTTCCATTTTCCCACCGTTTTTCCATCACCAACCCTCCAAAATCCTCTTTCAGATCTTCCTGTAGAACCCCTGCAGACTTCCTGTAGAAGTTCATGTGAGCGGTTTTTCGAGATCTGAACACTGTGAAACTCTCTGGAAGGGTGCTAGGGACCCCTTAGGTCCTCTTCTCACCTTCCCAACCTCCTGCAAGCACCTACTCCCTTTCCTTTCGCCAATCAACCTCTGCACAGTCAAAAATAGTTAAAGCACATGCATAATAATTCTGAAAGATTACTCAAAAATACAAAAAGATGGTTTTTCCAAATTTTACTTCAGAAGTAGCTTAGTCACATGCATTTTAACTTTCCAAGAGTCAATGGCATCCATTTCCACCACTTTCATCTCTTTTCTTGCACCAGTAGGGTTAGTCGATAAAACTAGGGTTTGCATTTCCTTTCAGCTTTCAGCTTCTTTCTGCAAGTAGACTAGCCTCTTTTGAGTTAGCTTTCGTCCATCATAGTTAAAAGCTTTTTCTAAGAGTAAGCTCCTAGCAAACTTGTGCCAGCTGATCAAGTGATAGCCTGCGGCAAGAGCTAGTACTTGTGCATATAGCACCGTCGCTTCCAAGTTTGTTACGAACAATCGGGTTGATAAAATTAAATAAGGGAGTCCCAAGAGTTGCAACATCATTGCTGCAATAATGGAGTCCACCATATTTTTGGCGCCATTTCTGGGGAAGCGTCAGAGTATTTGTGATTGCTGCTTTTCTTCTATTTTCTACTGCAACCTTCTGCTAAGTAGTTTATTTCAGCAAGAGTAGAGTAGTTGTTTCATTTCCATTCTGCAATTTCATTTTTGCAAAAGTAGATTAGACATTTCCTGCTTTCCTAGACTAGCATTTCAATTCTACAAGCATAGATTAGCATTTCAATTTCACAATTTCAATTTTGCAAGCGTAGATTAGCATTTCAATTCTGCAATTTCACTTCCAGCAAAGTTTACTTTAGTTAGTTGCAATTTGTTGTTCAATCGATTTCAGTTTTGCAGGTACAAGCAGAGAAAACCAGAAATCAACAAAAAATATTTCATTTGATGCCTCGTAGGAACATAGACAATTCATGAAAATTCTTACCCAACACCCCCACCACATCACTGTGTCACCCTTCTCTCTTCTTCGGTGGCAGTGAACCTCCAGAGATACACGAAGATCCTCTAATAGAAGAAGAGCAAGAAAACATTCCTCTTGAGACCATGGCCGAACACAGGAACGACATAGGTGATGAGGAGAGAATAGAAGGTGCCTTTCCCATCCGAGAGACTAATGGGGACACAAAAATGAAAAACATAAGTCCCTCAGCCTTACCTCACTTCCATGGATTGACCACTAAAGACCTGATACCTTCTTGTTTGAGTTTGTTGTCCTTTGTCGAACCTATGACTATGAAGAAGACGAGCAGAAGTTGAAACTCTTTCCCTCTACCCTCAAGGATGCAACACTGTGCTGGTTCATGGGGCTACCTGGAAACAGTATCAAAACTTGGGCTCAGATGCAACAAGCCTTTAACAACAAATACCAGGATTACTGTAGGTCAAAGGAAATGAAGGGAGAAATCTTTCGGATGACCAAGGGAAGCGACGAGTCTTTAGAAGATTAGGAGGAAAGGTTCCAACTCAGTTATAAAAGGGCCAGGTGCACACTTGACCCCGAATCTTTGAAGCTGGTTCTGCTCCAAGGAATCCCTGAAGACCTTCTAGATACCCTCCATTTGCTGGCTGGAGGAGACATCTACCAACTACCTTATGATGACATAAAGACTGTGTTTAGAAACCATTCTAGGGCAGCCCAGAAAAGAGGTAGGGGGAATCAACTCTCAGCCAACGCCACCTTCTCCAAACATGAGTTTGCAAATCAGATGGAAGACCTTAAAAGTGAGATGAGATAGACCATTTCCATGTAACTAGATACTTTCCGAATCCAACAGAAGAAAGAGGAAGCTGAGAGGGCTTTGGCCATGTTTTGTCCCGGATGTACAAGGAAACATCCTCGGAATGAGTGTCCATTGCACTCAGTAGAGGTATGTTTCATTTGTGAGGAAGACCACCCTACAAACCAATGCCCAACCTTACCGGACTTAAATCTATGTACCAAGGGACTGAAGGAGCCACTGAACCGCTCTACTTCCTAAACCAAAGGAGGCCACATGGATCCAGACCTTACTAGCAGGGGATGCAAGGGGCATCCCAGACTTATTACAACCCCAACCAATCCACTCACATACCTTCTTGGGGTCCCCCTGCTCATCCTTCTTGGTCCGCACCCCCTCCTTGGTCATATCCATCTCAATACCATACTCAACCTGCTGCTCATTCGTTTCATTCTCATGTTCAGTCCCAACCTCAGTGGAATGCACCTCAACAGGGGTGGAGGCCCCAATACAACTCTCCTCCCGCCATTTTGCCTCCACCACTTGCTCAACCACAACCATTACCTCCTGCTCCTCCGAGACAACCCCAGATGCCTGCCCAACCGAACCCGAACCCCAATAACAAACAGGCCTAGCAGGTATATACTAGAGAGACAACATGCCCTACCTATGCTGTGGAGATTCAGGAGATCAACCTACGATCTGGGAAGGTCCTCCCAGATAGCCAACCTCCTCCTAAGGAGGATGAGGAAGAGAAACAAGAAAGTGAACCCAAAGCCATTCCACCCTTTCCTAAGAGACTAACTGGAACCACGCAACCAAACCCAGAAGAGACTGAACTTCTGGGCGAGCTTAAACAGTTATGTGTGAAAATACCACTTCTCCAGGCCATAAAAGATGTACCAATCTACAACAAATTGATTAAAGAGAAGTGTTTCAGGCACCCAGGCAGGCGCAAGAGAGATGCCCCAACTATCAATGTCATAGGACAACTGTCCGACCTAATGTTGGGACAAGTAATTTGTCCGAAATATCTGGACCCTGGGAGCTCTGTAGTCGATGTCCACATTAATGGCACCATAATTCCCCACACCTTGATTGATCTAGGGGTTGCCATTAATGTGATGACCAGGGACACTATGCTCAAACTCAACCTTCAGAGTTCCCTAAGAAAGACCTCGACAATACTGCAGTTAGCAGACCGCTCCACTGTGACCCCCGAAGGGATTGTGGAAGATGTCATGGTCTCTGTTGATTCTTGGGAGTACCCTGTGGACTTCTTGGTCCTTCAGCCAAAGGCAAAACTCACTGGATACCCCCTCATTTTGGGAAGGCCTTGGTTAGCTACTGCAGATGCTTACATCAGTTGTTGAGCTGGGAGCATGACCATCAAGAATGGGCCTATGTCCAAGCAGCTAGTCCTATATCCTCCTGCCCAACCTCTGCTAGAACATGACTTACCTCTTTAGTTGCAGGAGGAAGATGAGGATGAGGTCTACTCTACACCAGTGTGCACAGTGGAAGCCCCTAGGGGAGGTCCTCACACCGAGGATGACCTTATTGAGAATTTGATTCAGGATCCACCTCCCAGCGTGCTACCATTAGAAGAGTTGGTGGAAGACACCCAGGCCAGTGCTTTAGTGGATCTCTGTGTGGCTGATCCGACCTCCCCCCGAGTTAAGAATGTGGAATTAGACCCTGAAAGAACCTTGAAGATCAACGCATCCCTATCCCCCTCTCAGGAGAAGGAGCTATGTAGCTTATTGAACCGCCTTTTGGATGCTTTTGCCTAGAGCTATAAGGAGATGAAAGGGGTCCACCCTTCAGTCTCTACCCATCACATTTACATTAAAGAGGATTGTAAACCAGTTAGGCAGCCTTAGAGGAGAATGAATCTAGCCCTTAAATACATTGTCAAAGAAGAACTGCAAAAGTTGCTAGATGCAGGATTCATTTACCCCATCTCTGACAGCGAGTGGGTTTCTCCTCTGGTGCTTGTGCCTAAGAAAAACGGGAAGTGGAGAATCTGTGTAGATTATTGAGAACTTAACAAAGCTACCAAGAAGGACCATTTCCCTTTACCTTTCATAGATCAAGTGTTAGATGGGCTGGCAGGGAAGAAGTTCTTCTCCTTCGTAGATGGGTTCAGTGGGTATAATCATATCGAAATCAGCCTAGAAGACCAAGATAAGACCACTTTCACTTGTCCATGGGGTACCTTTGCCTATCGGGTCCTTCCCTTTGGGTTATGCAATGCTCCAGCCACATTCCAGAGAGAAATACTGAGCATATTTGCTGAACTGGTTCATGATTCGGTGGAAATCTATATGGATGACTTTACTCCTTATGGGTCCAACTTCCAAGAAGCATTGATTAATCTGGGAAAAGTTTTAACCAAGTGTATTGAAATGAACATGTCCCTCAGTCTAGAAAAATGTGAATTTTTTATCACTGAAGGGACCGTGCTAGGTCATACAATTTCTCAGCAAGGATTACAGGTGGATCCCAACAACATTGCTATCATCCAAAGGGTTCCACCTCCTCAGAAGGTAAGAGATGTTTGGAGTTTCCTAGGCTTAGCAGGGTACTATAGAAGATTCATTAAAGATTTCAGCAAGCTAGCCTCTCCATTATTTGGTCTTTTGGGGAAGGATGTTGAGTTCATGTGGACTGACAACTGTCAAGAGGCTCTGGATGCGTTGAAAAGTAAGTTGGTAACTGCCCCAATCTTGAGAGGTCCAAACTGGGCCCTACCTTTCCACATTCACACAGATGCCTCGAACAAAGCCATAGGAGCAGCCTTAGGAAAAGTTGAAGAGAAGCTACAATATGCCATATATTTTGTCAGTTAAAACCTGTCCAAGGCAGAATTAAACTATACCGTAACCGAGAAAGAGCTCTTAGTTGTAGTCCATTCCCTGAACAAGTTCAGACACTACATCACTGGTTATCAGACATTCGTCCACACTGATCATGCTGCAATTAGATATTTAATGAATAAATCTGATGTAAATGCTTGTATCATTAGATGGTTACTTTTATTGCAACAATTTGATTTGACCATTGTTGATAAGCCAGGTAAGGAAAATGTTGTTGCTGATTTTCTGTTTCGACTAGATTTGTCAACAGGTGAACAAGGGGTGGTGGATGATCAAATGCCAGATGAACACCTGTTTGTTATTTTAGTACTCTCTCCATGGTTTGCTGATATAGCAAATTACTTGGTTTCGGCACAGTTCTTGCCACACCTATCCTCAAAAGAGAAGAGCAAGATTGTGAGGAAAAGCGCCCCATTCACATGGATTGGGGGTAACCTGTTTAAACTTGGCCCGGATCAAATTTTGAGGCATTGTGTCAGAGAGGAGGAAGTTTTTGACATCCTCCTCACCTATCATGATGGGCCCTGTGGGGGCCACTTTGCAGCAAAAAGAACCGCCTTCAAAATTCTACAGGCAGGCTACTATTGGCCCACTCTTCATCAAGATGTCAGGAGATACATCAGTCGATGTGACCGATGTCAAAGGATGGGAAAGCCGACTCCCAGGGATGAAATGCCCCTCCAACCTCAAGTGACTTTCGAGCCATTTGAGAAGTGGGGCATGGACTTTGTGGGTCCTATCAACCCTCCTTCAAACCAAAAGTCTTACATCATTGTGTGCATGGACTACCTGACAAAGTGGGCAAAAACAAAGGCAATCAAGGCAGCAACAGAAGAAAAGGTGGTTGAGTTTTTGAGGGAGAATATCTTCTACAAGTTTGGTTACCTAAGAGAGTTAGTCACCGTGAAAAAATTTTGTTTACTTCTAACCTGATTGAAGACCTGCTCGCTCATCACAGGATCAAGCATAGAACTTCCACCCCTTATCATCCACAAGCAAATGGATAGGTGGAAGTCACTAAGAGAGGTTTGGAGGAGATTTTGACTAAAGTGGTGAGCATCAGTAGAAAAGATTGGGCAAATAGCTTGGTTGAGGCCACCTGGGCCTACAACACTACTTGGAAAACTACAACAGGTTTCACACCTTATGAGCTGGTCTACGGGAAGAAGGCTTTGCTGTCCATAGAATTTGAATGTAACACATTGATGTTGGCAGCTTAGCTGGACCTAGATCTCAGCCATGCACAACAGGAAAGATTTCTTCAGTTGAATAGACTAGATGAACAGAGAATGTAGGCCCTTCTCCACTCGGAGGTGGTCCAACTTCAGAGGAAGATATGGCATGACCAGTGCCTTAAAGAAAAGTAGTTTCAGCCAGGAGATTGGGCGCTGTTATATGATTCAGGATACAAGGATTTCAAAGGGAAGCTGAGGGAAAGATGGTTGGGACCATATATAGTGGAGAGATGCAACGATAATGGTTCAGTCCTTATCAGGACTGTTAGTTCCAGTCTTTGCAGCCTGTCACCAGGGATCAACATGAGCTCTTACTATGTCTGTTTTTGTTAGATGTTTTGCACATGATGTTCAGCACAAAACATGTCAAAAGTGTGTCCATCAGAAGAAGCTCGGAAAAACCTTTCCAATGGTATATCACGCTCCCATAACCGGCTCCCGGATTAGAAGATATGATCGAAATGAATGAGTGATTCTTGGTTATGCATGTTTTGAGGTCAGTTGCTGCACAAAATGACAAGTTTAGTACACAATCAGTTTGTGAAATAATGGTAAGGAATTTTTCAGAAGTGAAAGGGGTTTTTGTTCATCACATACCAAATAACAAAAACCTCCTTCAGTTTATGCATAGGTGCTACTATGTGGGAGATATATAGTGATATTTGGAGCTTACATTAAAACAAAGCAAAATTTTCATATATTTTTTACTGTTTTAGTCATTTTAGTGCGGGGCCATTTTACAACATATGGAAAGTAATTTTGAAAAACCCAAGGAGGTTTTTGTTAAGCGCAAGGCATATTAGAAAAACCTCTTTCAGTTTATTCACAGGTGTCACGAATTTAGATATGTGACTAGATCTTTACAACTCATTTTCACAGATTTAAATTTTTAATGATTTTCTGTTTTAGAGATGATTTTGTGGAACAGATTGCGAGCAAATGGAAATGAAATTTCCAACTTTGAGAGAGGTTTTTCTCCAACATGACCTTATCTACAAAAAAATCTTTCAAGTTTGTAACAGGTGCTATGGTTTAGGAGATACGAGTTCATCTTCAACACCTATTTTCAGAAATTCGGCCCAAGTTTAATGTAACTGATTCTATTTTGAAGAAAATGGTTGAGCTCAATCCCTCAGTAAAAGGATGAGAAAATGTATATATTTCATGAATTTCATAGTGTAGGGGTTGGATTTTGGCAGAAGGCTGGACTTTTTAGAAAGCAAGGAGCTTTATTGTATACTCATATCAACAGTTTTTGACTAAGGAATTGAGACCAGGGTTTGCAGCACTCTTTGGGATTCATGTGGCATTTTGTTTTGGTATAGTGCTTCTCTTCTGTAATTGTGAATTTACTTATGTTTTATTTATGCCATTATCTATCTTGCTTTCTTCTTAACTAAATCAAACAAGGGAAATGGTAGAATCCATTGAAATTGCAGTGTTCTACTTAGGGTTTGCTTTAGATTTTGATGTTTTCAATTGTTTGAAGAGGATCCCTGAGTTTTCTTGCCCTTTTCAACTCCTCACCTATCTAATCTCTCCATATCATTCAATTTGAAGTGCAAAATCAGTTACCTACCTTGCCCCATTGAGATATCTGCAAAACTGAGCCTCATTCCCCGCACCCAAAATCTGCCTTTTCATTTGAGCCAACAAAACATCATTATATTCAATAAAACTCTTTTACACACATACCTAGCCTAAAATTAGTCAGCATATCAGTCATCTCAAGCCCTCATTGATCATATTTTCCTGAGATTGACCAGGAGAGAGCCCTCTCCCGACCTGGTAGGGCTAGCTACCAGGTTAAGCGTGGTTTGATGTTGTCCTAGATCCTACCTTTCTCAGCCTGAGGTAGATTTAGGCACTAACAAGGACCATTGATGAAGAAGCCATCCCCATGCTTGTCAATGGGCATCGATTTAAAATCTACAAGAAGCCCCTTTCTAAGCAGGAGCTCATTGAAACTCTGGATAAATCAATATTGGTAGTGGAGCAGGCCCCTGCCTCCACTCCACCCACACTTTGAAAAAATATAATTGGGTGAAATCTCTTGGAGGCACCTAGGGCAGACAGTGGGGGTGAAAACCTCCTGGAGGTGCCCTAGCTGTCTTAAAAAAAAAACACAAAAAAAGGAAAAAAGAAAGAAGAAAAGAGAAAGAGAAAAATAAACCTAATTTCTATTGAATAATTGCAGGTTGCAGGAAGGACATTGCAGGTTAGGAGGATCGCGAAAGACAAAGACAGAGGTCAGCACCAGGCTGCAAGCATCCCTCACCATCCATTCCTCCATGACCACAACCCTTTCCTAAGATTTGGTCTCATTCGGACTAGGATTTCACCTTCTACAGGAAGTTCCGTGTCTTCTACAGGAAGTTCCTGTAGATCCTGCAAACAAGCCAGAATTGATCTCCGAAGAGGACCCGAATGTTGGGAACCTATCCATGAGGCTTGTGAACATCCCTGTTTCCATCCATCGCCATATGTCACCTTTTTCCATCTCCATACACCTCCATTGCACTCATTTTTTTATGTTCCTGCACACTCACACACATAAACCCTGTTTTTTTCATATTGCCCGCAAAAACTCCTTAATGACAAATCAAGCAGCAATTTTACTCACCATACCTGTTACCCTCCGTCTAGATTCCTCATCCGCCGAGACCCTCGTCAGCAGTATAGCCCTGCTCATTCTAGCTTGCATTCCAGGAGGAGAAGCAGCCACAGGACATCCTACAGGAATCCTGTAGCAGCTGATCCCGCTAAAAGACATACTCCAGAGATAGGGACAGCAAAGTATGGCAGAAGAGACATGCATGAAGCTCTTCTTGAACGTAAGAACATCAATAGCAACAGAGGCCAAGCATGCAGTATGCATGCAGCAACAACAAACGAAGGAATGGGGTTCCAAAACCTGAAATCTGCATAACACGGCCGCGACCACGCAGGTAAGTGCCTAAACTCGTTCTTCAATTGCATAAATCATATTTTAAAAGCTGCATGACTATGGGAATGGTTCGGATTGGGTGAAATCGGTGGCTAGTCAACTGGCCACCCTCGGCCAGTTACATATCCTCGTGAAATCTAAACGAGCCCCGTTACATTCAAAATTGCCGATTAGATGTGCAGCCAGCACGTGTGGAGTGTCCATTCAGAGAGAAATCATCAGGACTGGTAGTGGTGGCGGCGGTAACGGGAGAGCGGAGTGATGGCGGTCATAAACACGCAGAAAAATTATGGCTGTGATATCGGATCAACGGTCCGGTCCAGCCACCTCACCCCCTCACCACGAATCACGCCGCAGTTAAAAGATGCTCAGTCGAAACATGCACAACCCTCTGTTCATTCTGCACTCACGTAGTTCTCAACTGGAGTACGTATCCACCGCTTCCAATAACAATTAACGAGTCGTCCTCCATCAGTTTTTTGGGCTATTTTCAAAAAGCTCTCGCTTATCGGGCTCTATCAGAGGTGCAATTCCATTCTACAGGAACCAGGAGCCTTCTACAGGAAGGGTTCTATAGGAAAGTCAGAGAACCACTCGGCAGGAGGGAACCTAGAGTTTTCGTTGAATTTCAAGCTCCAAATGAGGTAGGCCCAAGAGAAATTCTCTGTGCATAATTTGTTGGTGCAAGGTGGTGAATTGAATGACATCAGTTTGAAAAATAAAAGTCTACCTGTGTATTCAACAAGCCGTGAAAGATTGCTTGCATATTTCACTGTATTTGCCTAAGTTCTTTTTCTGCACTCCGAAATCTCCTTATCATTTTTAAAAATTCTCCTGTAAAGAAGATATATGTCGTAGTAGAGGCCACCATGTGTGCATGAAAAATTGAATTTACATATCTATCTATGTGTTGAGAAGAGAATTTGTGCCCTTATGCTCTATTATGCAAAAACAACATTCTCCTTTCAATAAACTGATAGTCGAATTCTGGGTGACAAAAACAAGGGAATTATTGCTGTCTGGTATTGTGAGGAACACAAGAGTAACTCCTCCCTGGGTTCAGAAGACACCAAATTCTGCGATCCTCTGTTTCAGTGATTGACTATTGTTTTCCTAAGCATTTTCTTTTCTGATTAATACATAAGAAGAACACTCAACACCATGCCAGTGGGATTTGTTAGCGCTTGAAATTTCACCTCAGGCTGAGAAAGGTAAACCTCAAGGCAACATCAAACCATTTAGCCTCGTAGCTAGCCCTACGGGGCAGGAGAAGGCTCTCCCCGGTCTATCTCAGTAAGATCTTCAATAGATGAGATGACTAATAAGGTAACACTGATATTAGGCTAGTAAACTGATCAAAGAGTTTGATTTAGGGTTTTTTTTGGGTTTTTGGTGAGAAATTGAGGAATTGCAATTTTGGGTGCGGGGATTTGACACAGTTTCTACAGGGGGTTCTTTGGGGCGAGGTAGGAGACTGTATTGATGCTTTTGACTGAGGTGAGTGGATGGAAAAGACTGGTGAGGAGCTAAGGAGAGCAAATAATACTTTGAATTCTCTTTAAACAGTAGAAAACATAGAAATTAAACAAATTTAAAAGCAGAGCATGGCAAGCATGAATTATTACTTTAACACTTCATTTGTTTAATATGCAGAAGGAAAGAAAGGAGATGAATCACATAACACACTTACAAGAACATTAAGAAGCACTCCATCAATACATGAAACCACAAGAATCCCAAAAAGGACTGCAAAACCCTGGTCTTCCTTAGCCAAAAATTGCAGAGATACAGTGAAATAATACAATGATAGCTTCTCCCTCAAGAGTCCAACCTTCCAACCTCTGAAAATGACTAAGAAAAATCATAATATAGGCAAGCCAACCTCTTTCCTTGCCTCTAGGGGTCGAGCTCATCCTTCTAGGAGCTGTTTCAACTAATTCTAAACTGAGCACTAAAATCTAGGCAGTCAAAACAACTTGCCTCTATAAACTTGGAAACCAATTCATTCATTTAATTTTCACCCTTTTCATGAATGAATCTTATAGAAGAGGTACATAAGAGTAAAAGTATCATAAAAGTACAATAATTACATCCAAGATTATCATCTTCAACCCCAAAAAGTCAAACTGAGTCAAATCTGCGTTTTCTGGGCTGTACAGTGCAATCTGGCAAAAAACTACCAGACAGGTCGCGCCCCCCTGCCTGACGGGTCGCGCCCCTTTGGAGCTCTGTTTGAGGCATTTACAGGTGGCCAAATTGAGCAAAAGTGGGCTTGTTGGAAAGGTCTGTGAGTCTACTTTCCAACCCAACTGAAATTTTTGAATTTGGAGTTCATTTTCCCTGTCAAAAACCAATTCTCCCAAGACAGCTTTCTGCAGTTCAAAAAAGTGGCAGAAAGTCAATTTTTTCATGTATTTTGACCTTCTGGAGGCGCAAAATTCCATAAAAACTCAAGTCCATCCATGGGCATATGTAACTTTGCATAAAAAATCAGGAAATGCTGAGTTTTTGTGAAAAGGAGTTGCCATGACAAAGGGTCTCACCGGGGGTGAGACCCGTTAAAGAGCCAAAACCTGTAAATTAGCAAAAAATGCCAAAATTACCCAAATTTTCAAAAAAATTTGGGATTTGAGCTGTGGCTAGGCTATTGAGTGCCATGATCTTTGAGTGAAGCCTCAGCCAAGATACGGAGTGGATTGGTCTTCTTTTTCCCTTTTAGGGCCTCGGACAACCGCCTTTGAAACATCTTCATTTTGGCCTTGCACACATGCATTCTTGCCCAGTAATGGTTTTTCATGTTCCTTAGCAATCTCTTCTCTTGGTTGGCCTTAGCCAATAGCCTCTCCAAGTGTGCGTTCTCCTGGATGAGCATGGACTCTCGGTCAGCGGGCAATGGATCATCGGGTCTTCTTCGGTTCAAGACTCAGTCACTACAAATCCTCCATAACTCATCAAGTGCCTGCTCATCTTCCAACTGTTTGTTGCGCTGCTCAAGGAAGGTGATGGTCCATTGTGCACCCTATAGTCTCCTCGGTACCTCAACCTCTGACACTGATGCTTGGTCATCACTCTGCTCATATGTTTCGGTTTCTGACATGTTTGAGGAGCAGAGTGGACAAAATGTACTGTTGTTTCTGCTTGTAAAAGTGCTGAACTCTATGCTGTTTCAAGGGGACAATGACATGAGGGAAAAGTTAGGGGAGGGACCTCTTTCACAAAGAATTGGAAATATATGAATAATAGGGAATTTAGGGAATACATTGCAAACAAATATTTGCATATATACAGGCATACATGTACATAACAAGGATATAGGGAATCATTTACAAAATCACTGCATATAGGAATACATGTATAAACAGTGAACATAAGGGAATACATGTATGTAACAAGGGGACATTTGGAAACTTATTTACAAAACCTTTCACATATTCGGCAAGAAATTTTTATGTTTATAGCATGCATATGGTGAAGCAAGAGTAGGTTTTGAGTTTTTGATGCTTTTGGAGGGGAAAAGGGTTTGCAATTATTTACAACATAACATGGGGAAAATAGATATGAATGCAAATATGAGTAAAAAGGGAAGGAGGGAAACAATTTACCAAGGGGAATACCTTGAAACAACACAAACCCTAGCACATTTACACATTAACAATGCAGCCATATAGTGTCTTTTCACTTGCATGATTTGAGGTTAAAACACAAGCATGAGGGCTTACATTCATAACCAACCACCAAAATGATGTGTAGAGAGCCTACCTTGAACAAATTTAACAACTTGTGGTTCCTTGGCAGCTCACTGGCAAAGTTCTGTGGAGAAATCCCCAAAGGGTCGCGCGCTCCTGACGGGTCGCGCCAGTGTAATTTTTGCACTGGCAGAGGGTGCATGACGGGTCGCGCACCTCTGACGGGTCGCGCACCTTTCAGGAGGCTTTTGAAGGTCTTCCCAGTGTCAGAATCGGGTGCAGGATAGCTCTTTGAAAATTTCTTTGAGTCTACTTTCCAACCCAACTGGAATTTTTCAATTTGGAGTTGATTTGACCTGTCAAAAATCAAATCTCCCAAGACTGGTCAAAAAGTGCCAAATGAGGCTGCCTGAAGGAAGAGTGTTGTTGCAGTCAACTTTTGAATGCCTTCCTCAACCCCAAATTGAGCTCATGATAGCTCATTGGAAAGCTCTTTGTGTCTATTTATCATTTTACCCATCAAATGGCCAACCAAGCTAGGAGAAAACTGTATTTTCCCAAGGTCACTTCAGAGGTGTCTTTGATTCTCCTGAGGCAACGATATTCTTGACATTTCTCTCAAACCATGACACCTGTGTAAAAAGTGAAGGAGGTTTTTCTTCCTTGGTATGTTTGGAGCAAAAGCCTCTCTCAGTTTTGCAAAATTCATCTCTGATTGCTCTGAAACATCTTTTGAGTGAAACTTATCCCGATGTGTGGAACAAGGGATTTTGTCGAAATGGAGCGAAATGAAGGAGATAGGGGGCTTCTAAATTCTTGGGGAAATTTTTGGAAGTAGGGAGGGATGTTAGGAAGCAGGGGAAAGTGGAATCTCAAATATTGAGTGAGGGGAAGGGGTCCAAAAGGGCAAAACACAGGCCCAACCTAGAAAATTGCCAAGTTGTAGCTAGAAACTAGGGTTTGTGCAAAAATGAGGAATTTAGCGGATCTAAGGGATGGGAAGTGTTTTATAAGGTAATTTAAGGATAAGGGAAGGTGTATGAACATCAGGAAACAAGTTTTGCCGATGATTTGACCGTCCAAGAGAAATTGGCTTCAAAACCCTAGGAGAGGGAAATGACCTTGCCTAGGCACAACTGAAGCATGAACAAGATGTAAAATGACTCATTAGACACTGACATGATATTGACAACCCTATGAATGATGATAGACTCAGTTGAATGATGACATGGACCGCCATTTGGACAACTTTAGAAGGAGTAAAAGCAAATCCTAGACCTAATGCCTAGTGACCAAATTTTGTTTGAAGACTCACTGAAATGACAAAATTTGACCTTGACACTTCAAAATCACTTTGTAAGAGCACATTTGATCACTGGAGGAAGGCTGGAAAGACTGACACTAACAGGATTCATAAGGAAAGAGCCCTCAGACTCCAACAAGCTGTACGAGCACCCTGAGGTGGTGGACCTTTTCACCCGAGCAAATTGGATATCCTTCTTTGACAAAATTCAGGGTCATGATGAAGAGATAACCGAAGAGTTTTTGATATCCCTGAGACCACATTCAAGGACACATGCCACAGTTAGTTTTAGGGGTTTGACCCTAGAACTCACCCCTGAGCTCATCAGTAGAGTTACTGGTCTACCATTGGGGCTCCCTTGGAGCAAGGAAGAGAGATCATTGGGCCAGATTGCTAAGAAAACATTCTTTCTGCCCGAGGAGCATCCTGTAGAGGACAAAAATGGAGTTAGAAGGACAAGTCTACCCCCTCTCTGGAGTGAAGTTAGTTATCAAATTATGAAGTACATCACATGTGAAGGGAGGTTTAGCATCATCTATGGATACCATTTCAGGTTGTTAAGTGAATTAAGGCATGGGATTGACTTGCCTTCAGCCAAGAAACTAAGCATCCCATATTTCCTTCTTCAGTCCCTAATTGAATGTGGTACAAAGCTAAATGAAGGGATCCTAGACCAGTTGGCCCACCATGGGCTCATCAAACTGTTGGTGGAAGATGCTTTACACACCTACACTGTCCCCATATCTTGGGAAATCTTCAGAAACATGTCCAGAAATGATAACATTAGGACTTTGGCTGAAAACATCACTCCATCCAGCAGTGAGGAGGGGGAGCAAACTGAGGAAATGGAGAAAAACAATGATGAGGGCACACAGGGCATCCAAGCAGAAGGCAGAACAGAGGAAGCACAGGAAGAACAAAAAGAAATTAGCCAGATTGCTGAGCCTAAAACAGAGGAAGAAACAACAGCAAAGACAACAAGGGAAAAGAGGATACAGAGCAGAAAGGAAAAGGCCGAACAGGCCCAAATGAATGTTGCCACAGCTAAGGTAGGAACCCAGAAAGAAAAGGAAAAGGCGCACCCTGAAATATCAGTCACACAGAAAAATCAGTCACAATGACCAGCAGGAAGAGAAATCCCCTGAAACGTTGGCAAGGGAGGCAGCAGCTGTGCTTGTTGCATTAAACACACATGCAAAACAAAAAGGAAAGAGAAAGAGGCAAACTTCCATGTACTTCAAAGCCAGGAGGAGCACACGGATCAAAATGGGCAAACCCCAGCCATAATCAAAGGAACCAATTGTCATTGAGGACACAACCACTAAACCAAAAGAAGAGTCTCTTTCAAAGATATCCATCACCTATGAAAGAGGAAGCCCAAAAACCTCCACCTAGAGGGACATAATTAAGATGATGAACTCAAAAACAGCTCTACAAGAAGCTGAAATGACTCTACAGGAAACTCTGGGGAAGTTAAAAGAAACCGAGAAATTGGAGGAGAAGGCAGCCAAACAACCATAGGGGGAAGAAAAGACTGAAGAAATATTGGAGCCGAGCCCTCAACCTAGATTGGAATCATATTACAACCTGTTAGAAGGTGGGAAGATTATCCCACAAAAGTTTGATGTACCCCTCTTCTTTGCATTGGAACAAGAGAGGGTTAGGACTCACACTTGGATGAGGATTGCCAAATCCAAGGGTGTTGCAAACATAGGCCACCTAGAGGAACAACTAAAGGAATCAAGGAAAGAGTTGGCCATGGTGAGGCACATGGAAAGCAGTCAGAGAGCCAAATTACAGGAAGAGAATGAGCTGTTGAGGAAGCAATTGCAGCTACATGAAAGTCATAAGGAAGATAGGCCGTCCATTGTGGGAGAGAAACAACAGCAAGAAAGACCTCCAGCAGATAGGGAGACAACTGAGGAATAGCAGAGAGAAGAAAAGCTGCCAACTGATGTTGAGATGCTAACAAAACTGCTACAGGAAAAGGAGTCACAGGCAGCAGAAGAAATACAGGCTTTGAAACAACAGGTGCAAGAGAAAGAAGCCCAAATGGCCTGCATGGCCAGCTGGGCAGTAGAAGCCTTACAATGTAGGCAACCTGCAAAGTCATATGCATTATATCTTAAGGATCAATGGTTGCAATTTCAAATTAACACACTGGCCCAAAGGGGCACCATTCCATTCCAGAACTACAATCAGTTCATGTATTTGTGTGACAGTAGCTCAGCGAAAGACAAGGCCAAGTTAGCAGAATTCTATTTACACAACTTGGCACTTCCAAACATGAACCTATGGGACCCCAATGCAGCATTGGGAGATGTGCAACTAATGGCCATGGCCTCTTGGTTAAACCATGAGGAAAAGAGGGTAGCAGAAATTCAGGAAGTTATGGACAGGGAGCTGAGTGAGCCACTCATGATCAGAGCAGAACCAAAAGATCCCTCAGCTTTAGTGTATGCCCATCAGCACCTGGCCAACAACCCTCGGGTTCTCCCAGACTACATTGAAAGACAAGCTCAGGCCATCACGCACTTTGAGGACATGGAGAGATTGTTGGGTGATAATTGCATACATGCTTGCACCAGGAGATGGAACACCTTGTCCCACAGTCTGAAAATAAGGGAGTACCACTCCCCAACAAGGATGTGGGAGGCTTTGGCCAGAGTACCTCTCTACAAACAATCAATGCAAAATCTAAAGGCCAGCTGGATTGGCCTAAAGTTCAGTCCTCCATTGCTTTTGGGACTGTTGGAAGGGGTCAAAGAAGAAGAAGAACACAGGTAGTGGGAGGAGGTAGAGAGGAAAGCAGGGTTTCATGACCAATAAGAGGACATCACCTCGGAAGCCTAGGATGTTAAAGAGGCAGTCAAGGTAATGAAAGATGATGAGATGGATTAGTTGCTCAAAGGATGAGCAACACATTCTGCAGGGGGTGATGATGAGCCCAAAAAATGGGTAACTTATTGGGCTCATTTTGCCTATTATTATCGATTAAGCCACCATTCTTCATATTTATATGCATGCTTTTGAATATATTTATGTTAATTGAATGAATAAGAATAGTCACTTGACCATAAAGTCTAATACCTATTTATTGTAGATTTTTGGACATCTTTGGACCAAGGTCAAGCATTTATGAGCCAGTTGACAACCAAATACGAAGGAACAAGGTTGAGGATTCGTAGGAAGGGTGTCTCCAGCACTAAATGATCCCTTCCTCGAGTTCTCCACCATCATCTCAGAGTTCAACAGCCCACCAAAGATGACTTCAAGGGGCAGCCGAGCAGATTTTGTGAAGTGGCTGATTAACTGCAGTCTTGGGCAGCCAAGCTCCTAAAGTTAAGGAGGGCTGTTGGGAGTGCTCGTAGTGCATAAGTAGGAAGGCTTCAAGCCTTAGTAGTTTAGCCATTGAACAATTTTTTCGCACTTGAGTGCAGCTCTGCATTTCAGCTCAACTTCGAGCTTTTGCTGTAAACAGTTTTGTGACATGATTATTTTTTGAGTAATGGAGATAAATTTCACCTTGTACCAGCTTTGAGCTTTCTTAGGAGGCTGTAGGTCTTGGGGTTGGGCCCAACCAAAGTACCAATACCTCCTTTGTGTACTTTTATGTGTCTTTGCTGCATTTATAGAATAATTTTTGCTATTTAGGTTAAAATCTTGTTTTGTTACTTAGGTTGTTTTTGATAATTAAAGTAGCTTTTCATACTCCAGGTTGATTTGACAGTCTGGTAAAGGAAAAGATCTACAAAAAGGCCATCAAGCAATCCTTTATCTCATCTCTCCCTCCTTGGGACCATGAGCTGAGACCAAGGCATACTTGCTGCCATAAAAACACTGCTTTTGCCTTTCCGTGCAATTGCTAGTGTTAGATTTTTAGTTGGAAAAGTTGATACCAGTTGTACTCGCATGTTTAAGATCTGTTCTTGCTTAGTTTCCATATTTATCTTGCATGATTTTCTGTCAATAAACTTCTGTTCATCATGTTTCTGGTTTTTAGGTCAAATTAGGTCAAAATAGCTAGATCTTTGGTTTTCCTAGTCTTTGTTCGATCAGTTTTGGAAAATAGTGTGCAGAACACCTGTAATACATCCCTACCTACCCTTCCTCCATCATACAACCTGCTCCAACCCCTAATCCAAGATTCATTCCCTTCATTTGCCACACTTTCCCACTTTGCCCTAATTTCTACATTCTTGTGCAACATTTCTCACTGCATCCTTGAACAAATCCAACCACCTTAATCACTCCTTAGCTTCATTCACCAGGTCCTAGACCCCTTCACATCCTCATCCAACCTCCATTTCCACTTTCCCACCATTTTTCCACCATCAACCCTCCAAAATCCTCTTTCGGATCTTCCTGTAGAACATCTTGTAGAACCCCTATAGACTTCTTGTAGAAGTTCACGTGAGCGGTTTTTCGAGATCTAAACACCGTGAAACTCTCTGGGAGGGTGCTAGGGACCCCTTAGGCCCTCTCCTCACCTTCCCACCTGCTGCAAGTGCCTACTTCCTTTCCTTTCGCCAATCAACCTCAGCACAGTAAAAAATTGTTAAAGCACATGCATAATAATTCTGAAAGATTACTCAAAAATACAAAAAGATGCTTTTTCCAGATTTTACTTCAAAAGTAGCTTAGTCACATGCATTTTACCTTTCCAAGAGTCAATGGCATCCATTTCCACCGCTTTCATCTCTTTTCTTGCACCAGTAGGGTTAGTCAGTAAAACTAGGGTTTGCTAGGGTTTGCATTTCCTTTCAGCTTTCAACTTCTTTCTGCAAGTAGACTAGCCTCTTTTGAGTTAGCTTTCATCCATCACAGTTAAAAGCTTCTTCTAAGAGCTCATAGAAGTTGGCTTAAGCTCCTAGCGGACTTGTGCCAGCTGATCAAGTGACAGCTTGCGGCAAGAGCTAGTACTTGTGCATATAGCACTGTCGCTTCCAAGTTTGTTACGAACAACCGGGTTGATAAAAGTAAAGAAGGGAGTCCCAGGAGTTGCAACATCATTGCTGCAATACTGGAGCCCACCAACCTTCGTGCTTTGTGACCACAAAATGTGGAGAATTTACAACTTTATTACAAAATTCGATCCAAAACATGGGCTTTTAGCCCCAAAACTGTTCTTGGGCGATCCCGTTCCCAACAGGGAGCCCTCACCCTTTTTCCAAATATAACTATCTTACTCCTTGTATTATATTTTTATATTTGGTTTCTCTCTCTTATCTAGATGTGTTTGTATTAGATGCTAATAACATTTATTTTATATTTTTTTCTTGTTTAGGAAAGCGTGCTGCTTTGCTTAAGGGTTGTGGATGAGACCTCACAAAGCAAAAGTCCTATTGCAAGAGAAGTTCTTCAAGAATTGATTTCAAGGTTTGTCAAGAAAACAACTCAAGGGTATGTCTTAGACCATAAGCTTCAAAATAAAGGTATATTCATTCCTTTTAATAATTTGTTCTACATTACTAACATCATTATGTCTTGGACCTTTGAATCATAAAGATTCTTATTTGGGTGATTAATCATTAGATTAAATCTACCCTTGTTATACATTTAATCATTCTTGTGGAACCCTAAAAAAAAGGTTCCTTGTAAAACCCTAACCTAAGGGTATGTCAATGCTAATGTAAAATCCCTAGTCTACTTAGGGTTATTGATGAAATCTAGAAAATATTATTGTTTTGATGTTTGGGGTTTTGATGGTAATGTCATGTTTGGGGTTTTGGTATTGTTATGGAAACCCTAGTCCTTTAGGGTTGGATGGTAATTTCTATTAAAATCCTAGACTTTTAAAGGTTTTGGTAAATTAGGGTTTATGACCAAAACCCTTATATATCTAGAGTAAACTCCTAGGAATGAAACCCTAGGTGAATGTTTTTTTGGTTGTTGATCGAAATCCTAGCCTGATCAAGTTTGTTATATGTCTAACTTTTAATTATATTTGTATCTTGGGTTTAGCTAATAGATATTGTTGTGATATGCTTATGCATGCTTATGAAATACTAGATATGTATATGTGCTAACCTACTCGTTGATGTTCATAGTTCTAGGGTTTGTAACTAAGCCCTAATAGAAGTTTGATATTCTAGGATATGGTGATATTGTTTCCATTATGATGATAAAATTTAAAATATACAAAAAACCTTAATAGAAGTTGATCATATTGTTGAAACCTTAGATTGATGACATCTAAGGCTTAGTGTCTAAAAGATGGAATCTAGGGTTGACATTAAATCCTAGTAGAAGTCTAACATATGAATTCTAAAGTTATTGGATGCGTTGTAGAACTATACTTGTTTGAATTGCTTCTAGGGTTTGCACTATATTACAATAGAGTTTGCCATATCTCTGAAAGAAATATTGAGGTCTTAGATATAATGAGACTGATATCTTGATTAAGTTATTGATGTGATCTAGGGTTTATAACAAAACCCGAGCAAGAAGTTGAAGTATAAAAGTATGTGTTTCTTGTTGATTATGAACCTAACTAAGTTCAGGCATTTGATGTCTAAAGTATCCATTATTGTATGATTTTGATATAGTTAACTTCATGCTTCTATATATATATTTGGTTGTATTTGTTGTCTAATTTGTGCGGGTACATAATATTCAAGATGTTGAAGATATTCGTAAGAAAAGTTGACTTGATTGGAAAGCATGTTGAAGAAATTTATATGAATGATGATGATCTAGATGACTTTGATAAGATGGATGGAAGCCATAAAAAAAACTACGTCGACAACATGGTAGCTGAGCCCATGGATCCAGATCCAGTCAAGAAGTATAAGGGAGACAAAGAGAATGATCCTCAATGGAGTAAAGGATCATATAGTGTGTCACATCATTGGCAGAAACACTGCCAAGGAGATGTGGGATACATTGTCGACGTTGTATCAAGGATCTTTCGAGCATTGGGAGATGTATTTGGAGTAGAAGATGAGATCTATGCAGATGCAGAAGGGGGAACACATTGATCCATTCCTTGCAAAGCTTTAGGGGACCCGAGACGAGCTGGCAGCAGTGGGATCAACATATCAAGGTCATAGAACGTAGTTGATCTCCCTAAGTTAATAGAGTGCCCAGATAAAAGAAAGGGTATATATCCCAAGTTCAGAGAGAGGGCATATTATAGTCATGATAGATATCTTGAAGAAGAAATTGGAGAATGTATATTGAGGCGTTGCTAAAAGAAAGAAAGTGGGATCTGGCTGTAGAATATGTTGTTGCATGTGAAGTAGGAAAGGAAACTATATGATTGAGGACACTTTTGTCAAGATTTGTTTGGGAAGCCTCTAAGTCTTCGATGTCATAGAAAGTAGTTGATCTCCCTAAGTTAATAGAGTGCCCAGATAAAAGAAAGGGTATATATCCCAAGTTCAGAGAGAGGGCATATTATAGTCATGATAGATATCTTGAAGAAGAAATTGGAGAATGTATATTGAGGCGTTGCTAAAAGAAGGAAAGTGGGATCTGGCTGTAGAATATGTTGTTGCATGTGAAGTAGGAAAGGAAACTATATGATTGAGGACACTTTTGTCAAGATTTGTTTGGGAAGCCTCTAAGTCCTACTGTGATAAATTGTGAAGCAGCATCAAGATGTTTTAAGAGCCCAAAGATTTGTGTTTACTTATGTGTATTTGAAAGGTTGTTACTGATTGGGGTTGTGTTTGTACAGGTAAATCTCTCGCAGTTTTGGAAGCATGTTTTACATGCTTGAAGTTACCGATCTGCTTGATCGGGAGAGATTTGTTATTGATTTGAATAATCATGAGTGTTGAGGATTTGTGTGTAATACACATTGCCTAGGAGGACATTTGGTTGGCTTGTGTGTTGATGTCTAGTTCCCAAAGTAGGGAGGGTTGTGTTGGACATAGAGATTTGACCTTGTATTACACACCTAGTTCCTTGGGTTAATGGTTAACAAGTAAGCCTGATGGCACTGTTACAGGGAAAAGTGTCTACTCAGAACTGCTTATCCCACTAAGGTGTGATAGCTGCCTTAGAAACAAACAAAGTAAAGCTACTTTCGTTTTTCCTTTATGAAGTATAGATAGAGAGGAAAAAAGAAGACCAACCTTTGTCTTGCGCTAATCTCCTGGTTCGATTCCTCTCTTCCTTGATAGTCTTTCGCTACTTGTTCCCTCGCACCCCAGCTTCACAGAGTACCTGTAAGATCACAGTAGCATAGCACTATACAAGAACATGGATCTATAATCATAAACAATCTAGGATCAGATGTAAATTGACCATACAAATGCAGCAAACATAAATGACACAAGAGTATGGAGGAAAACTTGAATAGCTTTTATTGATAAACAAGAAAAAGCCAAGAGGAGTTACAACTAGTTGTTCTGACCCAGCATCAACCTCTCAGCAAGGAAGCCCCTCTTCACCTCATACAAAGCTTAGATCACCCAACAATATGATGTTTGTCTCAAGAAACCAACAACAATTCCTTACAATATGCAAAATTCCAGCCTTTGGATCTCTGGGATGAGGGATCCATATATAGATATCTGTAAGGGAGATGAGTCAGCTTATGATTTGATTAGTGTCTTCTCTCTGATAGTTCTTGCTTCCACTTGGAGATTGATGATATTTTACTCATCCTTGGTCGAATTCAGAGAGGCAAGTATCACATGAGAAGTTTCTGGAAGCTTCCATTGCCTCTCCACCTCACGGAATGGCACTGCCATTTGTCATTTCTCGCCCATCACACCCCATAGAAGGGATTTTTGAAATGAAACACACCCACACAGTGTACTTAGGTGAGATGCAACGCACTTGGCCTGTGGAGCAGCTGAAATGATCCTGTTTTGACCAATTCTGAGCAGTTTTTCATGGAGAACTTCTAGGAGAAGCTGTAATCAGTTGACCTTGTTCCTTTAGGGGTTAGAAAAACACTTTTAGGGACTTAGGAGCCCTTGGTTTATGGACATTTCATGCTTGGGGTTGCAGTGCCCAAAAATGTCTATAACAGTTGCCCCCTAAAGCATGAGGTCGTTAATCTTTTGATGTCGGGTGAAATGCTTTATTATGAGGATCCGAAGTTCTTTCAAGATGGGAGGAGACCTGTAATAAGATACAATACAATACATTATCTTCATAATATTTTCATGATCTAGCTGAGGCGGGCATTCCCATGCTCAGCTTTATAAATTCATTTTCATGTACATAGGATAGACAATCGTCTGAGTGTAGACTGATGATTCTGATAGAGCCATCATCCCTTTGATTGGATGATTATCTGTGCAGCAATGATGTACATTTGATGTCTTTATTTTCCTGAATATATATCGCAGCCCGGATGGATGAAACTAGATCTGGGGTCTTCAATCTCGTTCGATCTTCACTCGAAGTACAAGTCTATCCATGTGAGAGATGTTCTGGAGTCAAACATGGAAAAACATCGCTTGATTACCAGCCAATGATATAAGCTGTTAACAAGCACGAGAGGAATCACCGATAATGATAATGACCCTCAAGGTACTGCAGTACACTTCACGTGGTGTGAATAAAGGACTTGGCGTTGAACACCATGCAAAATCTTTCGGTCGAAGGTCATTGATGTAAACCTGTCGTTGGAAGTGAGAAACTTGCCATTGAGGCATGTAAGCTTCAAAGTACTGAATGGGGTGTTCCTAGATCAACTTCTTGGATAATGAGCTAATGTCGACAAGAAGTGATCCGTCACAGGAGGGCCTTAATGAATCCCACATCAATGACATGGAACAGAGCAAATGATTTTAATGTAGGTGAAATGATATGGTGATATAAGTTTCAGGGTGGCGGTCATGAAAGAATGGAGTATAAATGTATTGTAGTGGGTGAGACACACGTGAATTCTTTGAATGACTTCTCTTGAACATATCGGCGACACTGACGTGATGGATTGGTAGCATTAACCCCGAATGTGGATGGTATGATGGGACCATGGTGATGTGACCGGTGAATGAAACAACCCAACCCGACTTGGATGTAGAGTGAAAGTGTCATGTTCAAGAGCGACTTGCTACCAACAAAGTTTCTTCAAGTTTTCTTCCCAATTTTTCCCCAGTCATTGCTGACCAGTACCTCTTTATTTTTATCAAGCTTGAGGAGGATAACATATGCTTGTTCTATAATTTTCCCTTCGGGCAAACCCATCGCTATGTTTTAACGAGCCTAGCGATAGTGAAACTCGTTCTCGTCTATAGACAAGTTTGTCGCTATTAAAATTTTAACGAGTTTAACGACAAAGATAACTCGGTCCTTTTCAATTTTAGAGAGTCTGAAAAGGAACGTAAAGGAAACTCCAAAATTTCTTTTTCATCATCTAATCCCTTAAGTCTGAAAAAGTATAAAACAATACAGAAGGGATGAATTTTCGATACTTTTAACGAGCTGAACAAAACAAGCGCTCGATCTTTTTGTGTAATAATCCCTCAGGTCCAAAAAGATTAAAATTTAGAGGAGGGATAGCACTTCCGGTCCCTTTAATGAGCTGGAGAGGCCAATGGCTCGGCAATCTTTTCATATTTTATGAGTCAATTGAAAAGAGCTTAAAGGAGACTCATCTTTTGAGGAACGAGTGATAAAATGGGTAGCAACTGATTCCAGGTAAGGTTTGGAATTTTCCAATCACGACAGTGTTACAAGGATGGCTAACATGATCACTCTTCGCAGCTGTTCCTCAAAATGGGTAAACAATCAAATGGAGGTGAATGATCGACCAATGCAAAAGTGGAGGTGACGGCGCAAACACAACCAAGGCTTTAAAGGCTGAAGTATTACATTCACGATGGTTATTCACCGGAAACTGGTTCATTTTTTAATGAGCTTAAACTCTGGAGGAACATGTGCTCATTTCTTATGTTTATTTTTTAACGAGCATGAAGTCCGCGCTAAACTTGCTCGATTAATCCAGTCGTGTGATAAGAATGTCTCATATATAAAAACGACAACTTTTAGAGTTTTATCCCACATCCTTTCTTTATGCAAGTTAGGAAACGACCAATCCTACGAGTTTAAAGGGTTAGAGGACCTACAAATTTAAAAAATAAATAGTCGCTCTTCGTTTGCATGCCAAAAGGTTTGCATGCCCCCAGGTATAAAACAGAGTTTCAAGGTTACCCCTTCTTCCTTCCGTTAAAACATTTGTTTTACCGGGAGAGGTCTACCTCTTACAGGTTACCAAAGATTGTTATATTTAAGACGTAAACAAAACACTTCTTCAGTGATGTTTATCGAAATAAACAAAGGTGAGTGGCGATGCTTGCCAACCCACATAACTTTGACAAGAGAATCTTATTCCAGAATAACCCCCTCTTCCAATCACGGACGGGAGTACAGACTAGTCATATTTTCTCGTGGAAACCTACCCTATACCCGAAGTTTTCCTGCCGAAGCAGGCCAGGGTGCATGCCCCCTGGGTTTCAGTCATGTCCCCCGAATCACTCGCGCTCATCAGGCGGATGGACTGGAGGTTGAGACATTTCTTGCGTGAAAAGACCATTCAGGGATGGTATATGACTATTTGCTCTGTGTGATCCGGGAAATGAAAGCTGGTCTACGAGCTTGACCACTCTTCCTTCGTGCGGAAAACACATTACTCTAAAGAGTGAGGAGACAATCGCTCCCATGCAATAAATATAGTCTCGTCCAAGGAGTAGATTATAATCCAAGGGTCCTTGAACTACCATTACGTTCATTTGAACGGTTTTCCCTCTCAATGTTATGGGTACATTGGGAAGGATCCCTAACAGTCGACTGGTTCCTTTATCAAAGCCTGTTAGATTTCTCATCTCAGGCAAAAGCGATGGTGAACCAAGCGCTTTCCAAGCAGTTGAGGAAAGGATACTCACAAAAGCCCCTTCATCTATGATGGTACCGGCCATAACCATTCTATATATTTGAACAATGATTCAGAATGGTATACTAGCTGGCAAACGGGGTCTGCCTAGTTGATTCCAATCAAAGGAGACAACTAGATTGCTTGGAGGTGGGATCGAATAGACGGATGGGTACGACTCTGACGAAATTCCTTCCTGCGGTAAAGGAATGGGTAAATTGCCCCCATGTTCATCGGAGTTTGTGCTTACGAAAGGAATTTGGACAGTGTCATCCTTGTTCTCTTCGGTGACTGTATCATATAAAGATGGAACCTCTGAAGGCAAGACCGGGTCAACTGCTGCCTCGACCTTTTGACTTTCGTCTGGTATGGGTTTAGATGGTTTGTCTTCAATGATAGATGCTTCAGCCGACCACCTGAGCGGGCCAGCCGGATTTTCAACTAGTGACGGACTCGGCAAGAGTTTTTTATATCCAGGAGGAAGTCGTAATGGTGAAACCGGACGATCGTCCAAAACTCTTTTAGCCTCGTCTAAGAAGGGACAACGGTGGACGGCATGATCACCTTCGCATAGTTTACAAGGAAATCTATATTTTCCTTTTTGTCCTGGGGCTTCACTTTCACTAGTCGACGGTGTGTTTTCAACATGATCATCAGAGGTTGACGACACCAGGTTGTGAAAATGGGGAGACCAGTCCCTTAAGATCCGAGGGATGCAAGGACAATCTCTATGATAGTGGTCTCCTTTGCAAATGACACATGGCGATTTAGGCCTAGTCGGTGCAGTGTGTGGATTTTCGCTAGACGACGTTCGTTTGCCCCCATTCGCCTTTGGCTCCTTCTTCTTCTTCTCTTTCTTCTTCTTTTCCTTCTTCTTCTCAGGTACTTGACTTTTGGCTTTACTAGCCCCATCAAGCGAAGAGGAAGGAGGAGACGAAGAATTGGAGGAAGTAGAAGGTTGGTGGGTAACTCTGGAATCGTCTAGTTGCTGACTCGATTGTTCAGGAATTGCGGTGTTCTGAACAACAGAGGTTGAGAAGAGCCATACATGCAAGCCGATTGTCAGTCCTGGAAGCGACAATGTGGCCATATGGGGTGCACCAACATCTCCCCAAGAGGAGAAGGGACTAGGATTTCCTCCAAGGGGAATTCCTTGGTTGGTGGATTCCATTTTCTCAACCCAAGATCAATGTAGGAAAGGGTAATGAATATTTCGTTTAAAATAAATTTTAGACGCTTTTACACAACTTGTTTTTTCAATTTTTAAGAGTCGAGAAAAAACAAAAGATGACTCTAGTCTCCTTCGATTTTTAATGAGCCTGAAGTGACAAGTGATCAGATGGACCTTTTCTGTTAAAGAGTCTGAAAAGGAACGAAAGGGACTGCTCTAGAAATCTAGGTAGAGGGATTACCAAACCAATCGCAAAACTGCAGAATACTTTTTACGGTACGGCAGTCAATCTTCCCGAATGTTGTGTTCAATGCATTGCGATCGATAGAGCGGTAGACACGGCTTCCTATGGATAAAGGATTAAGCCTATTGTGGTCTCCCAAAATATACTCGACGGTATGTGGGAGCACAAGTCCGTACTGGCACTTATCGTCTCAAAGTGGAGGAATCACCCAACCATCAGTGAGAACAACAGTTACCGGGCTTTACGACGCCGGAATACGTCTCTAGCTTAGACTTCTAAATGTTGTGCGTTAGGTTCCAAAGCGTTGTTAGATTCATTGAATTTATTTTATAGTTGATCTTGTTTATGAAGTTTGCCTTTCAGGTTCACCGCGAGATGTAGATGTAATTCCTAAAATGCAATCTAAGATGATAAACAATCTTTTTATCTTCTTTGTGCAATGAAAATCCTAGCTACTAAGGAAAGAAAGTCATAATTCTTTCACAAAGAGCAAAGAGCACACTCTAAATGCACTTTCCTAAATCAAACCAATCAGACTGTCTAAATGCAAATGCACATGCATGTATTTGTTTTCGACTTTCTTAGTATATGAATGATAAGAAGAAAGTTGATGCACAAATATGAATTTCTTTTCAAGCGACAAATATCAACAAGTTTCTTTTCGAAATAAAAAATGGAGACGATCACAACACCTTACGATTTTGAAATGAATACTTGTTTTCGACACTAGAAAAATTACAAATTCAGACCAAAAACAATAGTAACAGGATAATCGACTATCAACAACAATCAAACTCTTTCCTATGATTGAAATCGACACTTGCGACACTTTCTAATCAAAGGACGACAGTGCGATTATGTTACTTTTTGCAAAGGAGAACTGAAAGTGACTCAACAAACACACAAAAACATTTACAATTCTTTTGCACAAAGGAGGCAGAATAACAAGGAAAGGGGTTTCAAACAGAGATATACTGATCACTGGTAGCAAAATTCATGAATAGAAATGGAAAGAATGAATCACAGAAACCAAAACTGCACAATGCCTAGTCTGATCAGCGCACCTGTAACACAGGGAATTTGAAATGCAGCGCACCTACTACACTCGGGAAGTGTGCTGAATTTCAGATTCTCAGAACAGTACCTGCGCTGGGCTAGAAAAGAGACTTTTCTTGGGTTCCGGGTCACGGTTTGTAGTTCAGTTCATGGGTTTTGGCCGAGTAAATGGTAATCAGTAATGCAACAATCAAGGGTAGATCTAAGGAGGATCTAAGAGCTACCACAAGGGGCAATCAAAGAGTTTGTGAATCAGTTGTTTAAATCATAAAAAGATCCCGGAGATAGACTGAAGCGACATTTATCTACTTTGCATTTGCATAGCAAATGCAGTTCGAAAGCTACCTGGCACGACTTCAGACTCCGTCTGTAAGTTTATGAAATAGACAACAAGGAAGATAAACAAACAAACTAATATGTCCCCAGTGGAGTCGCCATTTTGTTACGGGGAAAAGTGTCTACTCAGAACTGCTTATCCCACTAAGGTGTGATAGCTGCCTTAGAAACAAACAAAGTAAAGCTACTTTCATTTTTCCTTTATGAAGTATAGATAGAGAGGAAAAAAGAAGACCAACCTCTGTCTTGCGCTAATCTCCTGGTTCGATTCCTCTCTTCCTTGATAGTCTTTCGCTACTTGTTCCCTCGCACACCCAGTTTCACAGAGTACCTGTAAGATCACAGTAGCATAGCACTATACAAGAACATGGATATATAATCATAAACAATCTAGGATCAGATGTAAATTGACCATAAAAATGCAACAAACATAAATGACACAAGAGTATGGAGGAAAACTTGAATAGCTTTTATTGATAAACAAGAAAAAGCCAAGAGGAGTTACAACCAGTTGTTCTGACCCAGCATCAACCTCTCAGCAAGGAAACCCCTCTTCACCTCACACAAAGCTTAGATCACCCAACAATCTGATGTTTGTCTCAAGAAACCAACAACAATTCCTTACAATATGCAAAATTCCAGCCTCTGGATCTCTGGGATGAGGGATCCATATATAGATATCTGTAAGGGAGATGAGTCAGCTTATGATTTGATTAGTGTCTTCCCTCTGATAGTTCTTGCTTCCACTTGGAGATTGATGATCCCTTACTCATCCTTGGTCGAATTTAGAGAGGCAAGTGTCACAGGAGAAGTTTCTGGAAGCTTCCATTGCCTCTCCACCTTGCGGAATGACACTGCCATTTGTCATTTCTCGCCCATCACACCCCATAGAAGGGATTTTTGAAATGCAACGCACCCACACAGTGTACTTAGGTGAGATGCAACGCACTTGGCCTGTGGAGCAGCTGAAATGATCCTGTTTTGACCAATTCTGAGCAGTTTTTCATGGAGAACTTCTAGGAGAAGCTGTAATCAATTGACCTTGTTCCTTTAGGGGTTAGAACAACACTTTTAGGGACTTAGAAACCCTTGGTTTATGGACATTTCATGCTTGGGGTTGCAGTGCCCAAAAATGTCTATAGCAGGTACCCAAAGTGGTTGAAAGCTTTAGTCCATCTTAGTCCCACCTGGATAGATTTCCTTGGTCAAGAATCTAGTCTATGGCATCGTGAGTGTCTAAACTCTTCGCAGTTAATTTTGAGATCTTCCATGTACGTATATAGATATATATAATTATGAATACCTTCTGTTGGTGCACAAATTGTTCCTACATATAAACATTTGGGCACACATTCACTGAGGATGGTGTAGCCCTCCCGCTCTAGGTGTAACTGCTGGTCCTCAACACACCACAGGGGGTAACCCTGTAATATTATTGTCATATTTTCAATATACAAATAATATAAGACTAGATGGAAATGTTTTAGTCATAGTAGATAATAGTGGCATCCACAGGAGGAAGGAAATCATTTGTCGATATATAATTTTGAAGCCAAATTCCCAATGAGCAAAACAACAATAATAAAACACAACGATAATGAAAGAGTGAAGATTAGAGAAGTGAGAATATAAAGCAAGAGAGAAATAAAACATTGAATTTAAAACAAGTCTGCCCTATGGTTAAATAAAAACATGTGTATCACGTACATGCATCTTTATTTTGCTTTATGCTAAATAACAGTTAATATTATATATTGGGACAGATACTCATACAAGAGAAAAATGAGGGAATCTGAGAGAACAACACACACTATAATAAAGATAGGAATGAATTAACACAATAATAAAACATCCAAAGTTGCAATCATTGTAAAGCATGGATTATATCAACGAGAGATAAACATTCAATCGCAATAACCCATGATAACTCATATAGTGATTGTGTTGATAATATCTATATCGGAACACAACACTAAAGGTTTAAAATATAAATGAGATCAAGCCTTAGATTTAATGATTGTAATCACAATTTCGAATAACATATGAAATAGAAACAAACAAATAAAAATTGCTAGGAATAGTCTTCAAAATTAATAATGATTTTTTTGTATGATGTACAAGCAATTTTCAGTATTTTCAAAAGTTTCTTCCATATTGCTAACAACCCCCCATAACGCGAAACAGGGTTTTAAATATTGGTTTTTATTATAACTGTCTAATAAATGTTTTTGACAATAGATAATAAAAATAATTTAAAATAAAACATGATAAAGAAATGATTTAAATGTGGTGCGAAGGCTTTGATGACTTAGACTTTTTAGTCAGCCTCGAGGAAGATAGTGTGTGTGCTTCATGTATTTTGTTCGCTAGATCTTGAGTGGTAATGAGGGGAAACTCGTTCCAATCCTTTTGTTGATCAGTGACTGATTACATTGGTGGGACTGATTCGGCTACTGGAGATGAAGAGGCAAGTTGTTGAACTGTCCTGTTGTGCCTAAAATGACTCTTCACCTTAATTAGTTTGTCCCAATTAGCACCAGGCATATAGGGCACCATCTTGTATCTAGTAATTGCCACCACGAGTTGAGATCTGATTTGGTATTTAGTGGTAGGGAGGTTCTGTTTGAATCTTTGCAATGTGCGTTAAGAACAATAGTAGAGGAAACAAATTCCTCTCCTAAAATGGCCAAACAACCCATATCCTGTTATTTTGCCTTCAATTGATAAGAGAATCTTTGCTAGGAGATTGCCTAGTTCTCTTCATTTCAGAATGAAGCCAAACCAAATCTCCCTAAGTAATTCCACTCTTTCCTGAAATTGTTTATTTTCTTGATTACTTTATCAAACTCATTTCGCATGGCTTTCATGGAAACCTGCTTCTCCTTTAACATATATAGAGAGAAAATACATTCATCCTTTGGTGGCAGATCGAGTTCTGTAAAGGTCGTGTCCTCTAAAGTGTTGACCAGGTCAATGATAACGTCAAGATCTTCCCTCCTCTTCTCTAATAATTCAGAAGTGTCATGTATGCTTCAATTGCATTGATCTCTTGCCATATCTAATTCCAGATTTCTTCCTCGGCTTCCATCAATGCTTTCTTCCCGGTGACCGTGACACGAGCGACATCCTTGAGAATTTTTATTTGATTAGTTATGTCTATAATTGTAGCCTGGATCTGCTCAATCTCTTGATTCTTTCGCCCTTCGGCTACTTGTGTCCTATTCTTAGCTCTGGCGATTTCCTCTTTGGATGTTTGCAACTCTTGCTCTAACTGAAGGATTTTAATATGTTATAATTTGGGATCTTCTGATTTGGTCATCTGGGCAGAGTCAAGAGATTTTTTCCTTTCGAATGCTTGTAAGAGAACATGGGGATCGTGGTCTGCGATCTTCAAGATTGCATGAAGAGTTTTATTTGTTTCTCCTTCTCTTCCAGTAACTTCTTCAGGTTGGTAGTATCTTTAGGATGCCCAAATTGTCGAACGACAATCTCTTCCAGTTCCTTGATTCGGTTGGTTTTAGTACACAGGGCCATACGAGTTATATTCAGTTGTTTAGAAACCTTTTCTAACATAGCCTACATCTTCCTATTCTCCGTTGAGGAGTCTAGGAGTCTGCGGGCCACTATCTCACCCGTTTCTTGGTGTAAGTTAATCACATCCATGTCCGACACTTTTCCTAGATTTCTGGCTAGAGAAGATGTTCTGGATCCAACCACTTGCTGGTTTTCTCTTATCTCAGGTTGCAAAAATGTGATGCTCAAGGTGCTCATCTCGAAATCATCCATTGACATGAAACGGGGCCTACTCATAGGTAACATCTCCTAGATTGCTGAGGTGTCCATTGATGGGGATTATTCGGGGATTGTAGCTAGTTCCTTGCCAGACCTTATTGCTTTCTTCTGCTTAGTAAATGTGTGTTTGATATCCAGGGCTTGAGTCCCATATTCTTTTGTTTCTATCTCCTTCAAGGTTTGTCTAGTATTTGTGTCCAATCGCTCGATCTGTTGTTCAAAATCATCTATTTCCACATCGACTTCCTTTTCTCTTACACGTTGAACTAGCTTAAATTGAGCTAATTCATTGGCTTTTCACTTGCTCAAGGGGACAGTAGAACATGAAATCGAACTTTCTGCTTCCACTATGTGTTCCTAAATTAGCGAATGGCTAGAAGCAACTTGTACGGCTGTGTCAGTCATCCTGGTAGATGGTACTAATCGTGAGTCTTCTTCTGACAGTACTGGTGAATTCACCATTTTTTCCAACTCTTGTCTTCTTTCATGAACATAAGTTGATAATTCAGCCTGTTTTTTAAGTCGCGAAATGATACCAAGTGGATCATAATGCCAACAGTCATCCTGCGTAAAACCAAAAGAAGACATTTCTTTTTCCAAGGCATCAATCACATTCTTATTTTTAGCAATTAGAGGAGATATAGCATAAGGATAGCTAAACACCACATCATTCTTTTTAGACACAAAATGAAATTCATTAAGCACAATTTTCTGCCTTAATACCTCATAACCAAATAGTAAAGGTGTTCCATACTTAGGCAACCGATTTGATTGATTATCAAATGCATATAACCGTATTACAGTATAATCCGGAAATAAAAACTAGCTTCCAATACTCTCTTGCCCGATTAGCCTTAGTACTTTCACTTGCTCGTCCGAGATTCGATTCACTCTGGTTTCAGTTATGTTAGCTTTTAGAGGATAAGAAAAATAGTCGATATATTGAGATTAAGCCAATGGAATGTGCTGAGGATATAAGACATCAGACCAACATAACACTTCTTTTTCTCTGCCTTTAACCTTTATGGTATCCAATAGGAGTCCAGAGGTGAAGAAGCATGAAGGTGTTGGGCATGGGATTCCCCAAGGGTAGTTTTGGGGCTAAAAGCCCATATTTTGGTCAAATTTTATAATCCAAGTGTAAAGACTCTGCATTTTGTGGTCGCGGAGTGCGTAGGTGTTAAAGAGTCATAGGGTTGTCCGCCCTTATTTTGGAAACATAATTTCGACTATAAAAGATCTACCCATGGTCCACGGACCATGGGATTGTATAAATAGAGCTAAGCCCTAAGTAGTTTGATAGAAAGAATAGAAGATAGACACACGAAGATATGATGTATGAGAGATAGCTTTGAGGTAAAAGTCTAAGTTTGGGTCATAGCGTAGGTAGAGGCTCTACAGCTGAGTGCGCAGAGGCCTAGGGTAGAAGTCCGCAGCTAAGTGCGTGGACCCCTACAACTGAGTGCACAGGGCGGGTCGAGTCTGTAATCGTCTGGAATTATCAATAAAGAGAAGTATTCTACAATTTATACGTCTTTATTTCCTGGTTATGCATCTTGTTATGTTGGGTATGAATTTCACTTATAATGTTTATATGATGCACAAATGTATGTAAATGTGTTGGTTAAGTGAACGCAAGTAAGAACATCTGTTTACATGAAGCTAACTAAGATCGGTTAATAAGATAAGTAAGACACTCAACCTAGTCTGGAAGATATCGTGGTTCGCTTTCCTAGCAGCACGAAAGTCCGTGAGCCACAGGTTAGGGCTGTGCGAAATCCAATTGTACCCTTTCGCAAAGATACGAAAGGGTGGAACAGAGAGCTAAGAAACCTGAGCAAAGGGAGGTATAGCTGGAATAAACCGACATCAAAACCATCTCTGGGTGCGGAAACTTGGTTCCATCATCCCCCCATACTGCTTCGGGTGAGACTTCAGTTCGCGCTTCGTGGGCTGATGCCGAAAGGGCTAGTAGTGTAGGGATTTGCTTGGCTAACTAATGTTGAACTTGGGTCATGCCCCCTCAAGCCAACAAATGGTTTTGTTGCCGGGACTGGAATCTGCATAAGAGATGTGTGATGTCGTATCATTGGAATCAAACTAAGAAGGAGATTGGAGACTGGTTGGATAGAAAAATCCATGAATTCATGGCATAGGAGAACATAAACCCACAACTAACAAAGGAACAGTGGTTGGACCAATACATGTATATAGAGATCCATGAGATCTTTTTATGCTCTTTCCCTATTGAGCTATATGAGTGGATTGCGAAGCTAGCAGATAGCCAAGGAAGATGGAAACTTGACAGTCCTATTGTGTGGACCCTAGAGCTAGTGCGATGGTTGGAAGCATCAGAGGATAAGATTGCCTGCGTTGTCGAACATTGGCTTGATCACGTCATAAGAGGATTTGTTATTGAATTCGCGGTCGACACCTCAGTCAACTATAGTGAGGCGGAACGATGCTTTTTTAAAGGACCACGAGGTAAGTACATAAAATCTTTGAATACTTGGATTAAAATTTTGTTGTGTGAAAAATGGGTTATGTAGCTACCTTCATGTTCGGGACTACGCGAAGCGGAAAAATTTACAGAAATGAAGGAAATAAGGGTCCAGAGTATAGCCCCTTGATTTCACCTCTGCAAAGGGATTAAGAAGCGATAACGAAGGTTTCTCCGTGAAGCGCTATTTAGTTAATAAGACAAGGATTCCCGTGAATACCACCTTTGCCCACACCACCTCTGACTTCACTGCCATCGCCTCCAACTTCACCTGTACCACCTCCACCTCCACCGCGGTTCAGTATGGCAGATATAGTGTTCAAAGGCTTGGGAAATGACTACCTGGACCAATTTTGGTTTGTTGTGAGGTATGTATGGGAAGCTCAAGGTGTTATAGATGATCACATAAAGAAGGCGACACTGGTTAGTGCTCTACAAGATCGCGTGATAACCTGGTATATTAAGTACTCTAACGATAATCCGAATGCTAGAGTAGCAAACATGCATGCAACACTAAATAGGGAATTTAGTAGGCCTAAATCTGAGGTCTAGTCGATTGTGGGATTCAAAGAGATCGCGATGCGACCAGACAAGATGATTTGAGAACTAAATCAAAGGTTGAAATGTACAATCTGTGAAGCCAACATGAATTTGAAAAATGGTCAACATCGCGAGTGGTTTGTGGTTTCACTACTACCACACTTAAGGAGTGCGCTGTCACAACAGAAGATAACAACTTAGACAGAGGCCCTGGAGATTGCCACGATACTACATGAGTTTCTGATGCAAGATCCTAATGTAGGAGTTCAACAGATCCATGTGCAACTGAAGAATCTGTGCCTTGAGATGCAAGGTCTGAAGCAGGACAGGACGGTTCGACCGAAGGTACATGAGGAAGTATGGTGCTTGAAATGCAAGAGTCAGGGTCATGACAAAGACCATTGTCTAGTCTTTGCGAATTGCCTTGCAGGGGGAGGACCGATGCCTTTAAGGCAGAATGCTCAAGAAGGACCTAGAGCGGGGCCTGCATTATGGTCCGCTATGTGTCAGGTAGCCGGAAAACATGCCACAGATAACTGTCACTTGCTACAGAAGTACGTACAAGCACCACAACAACTATTCTGCAACTTTTGTAGGTTGGTAGGACATGATGAGCATACTTGCAGGAACTATGAATTGATGATGGATAGAACTCCCGCCTATAGGGTTCAAGCCGAAACGCAGCCCCTTGACCAGAATGCAGGAACAACGTGGATGGGATTTTAGGGGCGCGAACGAGGCCGAGGTGGAGGAGGACCTGGTAGAGGCTAAGGAAAGTTGATTTGCTACAATTGCGGAGGACCAGGACACTACGCCCACGATTGCACTAATCCAACATGTCCGTCGTGCAAGTATTGCACGCTGTTTCATCATGAAATAAAAGACTGTCCTACATTGATAGCTAGGATACGAGACAAAGGGGCACTACCACCTCCATCGACTCAAAACCTGTAGATGATGAGGTCTTAGCCATGTGAGGAGGATCAGAATGTAACCATAATGCTTAGGAGTGGGATCGCGAAAGGGGATGACAAGGGGAATAGAAGATAGTACATGGGTTCACAAAGCCCCGACAAAAGAGGCTGAATTCGACTTGGAGCATGCTCGTGAAGCCTTCATGGAAGCTAAGAAGAGCTTTGCTGAGGCCTCCACCTCAGGAAGCAAGGATAAGCCTGAGCCGAAGATGGACCCTTCTATGCTCACAACTTTCCTGGAAACCTGTATGAAGTTACTGTGTGACAGTAAGGCTGTGAAAGGGTTACAAGAACTCATTAATAGATGTGCTGGGACTACACCAGGTGAGTCGAGTGTAGTATGAAAAATTGGCAAGCATAAAATGAGGATGGGACGGGAGATGAGATTGACCGCACAAATAGGAGAGTATGAAATGGATCAGGTCATTTTGGACCTGGGGTTAGATGCGAATGTCCTACCAAAGCAGACTTGGGAGCGAATGGGGAGACCTGTGCTGCAATGGTCTCCGATTCAGCTAAGGATGGAAAATCAACAGAAAATCATCCCCATGGGGTGGCTGCAGGGGGTGACCGTGGACATTGAGGGAGCAAGCGTGTTGGCAGATTTTGAAGTAATAGAGATAGTGGATGATAACAATCCCTACCCTACACTCTTGGAAATTGACTGGGCTACTGATATGAACGGGGTAATCAATCTGAAGAAGCGAAATATGATATTTGAGAAGAAATCACTGCGTGTAATAATACCCCTGGATCTTGTTGAAGGATCACACTATAAGAAACCAGTCCGCGATTGTGAGAGTGATGATGATCTGGACATCATCTATAAGATAACATTGTGAGACCAAGACTCGGTGAATCCCACCGCGAATGGATGAATTACATGGGATCGCGAGAGTTCCTGCACTTCGAATTCCGACAAAGAAATAGAATGCTGGTAGAATTGGTTACACGAAGTAACTACGCTGAATTGCAACATGATGACCTGGTCGTTGCGCCGTGTGTCATCAGAGGCAAGAAATCTACCTATTTATGATGGTCTAAATGAGTTAGATATCTTTTTGGATGCATTTGAAAGGGAGATACAAGAAAAGCAACGCCTTTAGGTCTTGGACTGGGCACTGCGCGCTACGCCCGCAAGATGGTGGGGTATGGACAAGGGAAGCTTTGATGATTGCCGTGAATGTAGGAGGATGATGAGAAACAATTTGGGAAGCCTAAGATGTGACTGACACACAAGTACGATGGGCAGAATGATCTGCACGCGCATTTGCCCAAATGGACGCAGGCTTATGGAGAAAAGCCCCAACCTGAGTGGGTGCACCTGTTCTGTCATACCCTAGATGTTATCCCAATGAATTGGTATATAGAAACAGAGTTCCGCCATGGGACATGTGACTGGGATATCCTACGCAAAGAATTCATGATGACATTCAGTTTCTAGGACAGGTTTGATAGTATTGATGAGGTGTTATAAGAGGTGAAAGTAATCATCTTTAGGATAGCACATGATCCTTTAGACCTAATTCAACCTGAATGGGCTACTCAGCTGAGTCACGCGCTCGAATGTTATAATGTAACTGCTGAAGATGAGGATGAGGATCCGCAGAAGATTAACATTCCAGAAACAGAAGGCCACCGTGAGGTTCAAGGACCGCAGATTGAGAACCTTGATATAACCACGTCGATTCTAATCTTCCCGGATTGGAAGAAAGAGTTTCATGTACATGTTGACATGTCATGTATAGTGCTGGGGGTAGTACTAACACAGGATGGAGGCGAAGGCTTGGACCATCCTATCGCGTTCGCAAGCCGCAGATTATCCAAAGCAGAGAAGAACTATTCTACCATTGAACGCGAGGGGCTAGCTATGGTGTATGCACTCCAGAAGTACCGACACTACTTGCTAGGAGGCCATTTTAAAATGTATGCAGATCACTGCGCACTGAAGTACTTGGTCAATAAGACCGTGTTGGGAGGGGGGGGGGGGGGGGCGAATCTGCAGATGGCTCTTATTGTTCCAAGAGTACGATTTTGAAGTTGTTGTGAAGCTTGGACGATTGAACGCGGGACTAGACCATCTGTTGCGCATCGAAACAAGGGAGGAACCTACTAACTTGGAATAAGGATTGCCTGACGCACAACTATTTGCAATACGTGTCGCGGATGGTCATTTTGAGGATATAATACACTTCCTAATAATAGGAACTGCACCGGAAGGATACTTTGTCCAGCAAAAGAAGGAATTAGTGGTGCGCACAACAAATTTCTCTGTCATTGCTGGGCATCTGTACAAGATGGGGACTGATGAGATATTGCGACAGTATGTACCTGAGTTTGAACAAAGCAACATCCTCACAGACGCCCATGGAGGCGTCACGAGAGGACATTATGCAGGGAGAGCAACTGCACAGAAGATTCTATGCGCAGGGTTGTGGTGGCCAACCCTTCATCAGGATTCAAAAGCATATTGCAAGGCATGTGATGTATGTCAAAGAACAGGCAGGCCATCGCAAAGGGATGAAATGACTTTGAATCCACAAATGATGTTGCAACCTTTCGAGAAGTGGGCAATATATTTTGTAGGACCCATTCAGCCACAAGGGAAGACAGGGGCGAGGTACATTATCATTGTGACAGAGTATTTGACTCGTTGGGTAGAAGCGTAGCCGGTGAAGGATTGCACGGGCACGACAGCCACAAAGTTCCTATTTGAGCATGTACTGACACGATTTGGATGTCCAAGGATCTTGATGAGTGATCATGGTATGCACTTCCTGAATGAGACGATCAACGCACTAATGGAGGAATTTCAGGTATATCACCAGAAGAGCACACCTTATCACCCACAGGCTAATAGGATAGTGGAGGCATTCAACAAAGTGCTTGAAAACGTTCTGACCAAAGTTTGCAATGCTCAATGAAGTGATTGGGACCTATGCATACCTGCAGTATTGTAGGCTTATCAAACAACATGCAAAAAGCTGATGGGACAAACCACTTTTAGGCTTGTCTATGGTGTGGAAGCCGTAATGCCTATGGAATATATCGTGCCTAGTATGTGCATAGTAGTGCTCATAGGTATGATGGATCACGGAGCCTTGGAAGAGAGGCTCATGCAACTGGATGAGCTCGAAGAAGAAAGATTTTTAGCTAGGTTTCACCAATAGGTCTAAAAGCAGCGTGAAAAGGCATGGGATGATCGACACATCAAGCTGTGCACATTTAAGGTAAACGATATGGTTTTGTTGTATGATAGTAAGTTTGATAAATTCCCCGGAAAATTCGGTATGCACTGGTTAGGGCCTTATGTTATTAAGAAGATTATCGACAAAGGAGCGATATAACTAGTCAAGTTAAATGGAGAACCCTTCCTAGGAAAGGTGAATGGTAGTCGCTTGAAACCATACACTGGCTGTCCGGCCATGTGACTAAATGAAAGTAGCATAGTCTTAGTGCTCCAGGCAGCTGAAAGAAGGCATGGGACTATAAACTACACTGCCTAGGTTGGGGGCTGCGCGATTTAAGGATTGCACGAAGTAGAGAAGTGTCAAAGGGTCCACGATAGTGCAAAGGCAGCTACGCTACTCGTGGAAATAGCACGCAGGTCTGCTGAAAAGTGATCATTAAAGTCATTGTTCATGATTTGATGGTCGGATTGTGGCCAAATGGAGCGGGCGGCAAGCACTTAAGGAAAAATTTATGGATTAGATTCTTGAAAATCTGCCGCCAATCTAGCATTAATGGGTCGAATGTGGGGGGAACAGTCGGATTTGAATTCAAAAGGCCCTATAAATTACAAGTGGTTGTCTAGTGAAAAACACTTGTCATTTTGAAAATTCAGTTGCTGCATTATCAGGTGTGTATGGACCGTGTGAATTTTGAGGCTTTAAGAGCAAGTTCAGCGTTTGAGAGATTGTTGAAGGAGACATAAGACCTCCTGAATAGAATGATGTCAACACCCACGAAAGCCATGAACACAGACGTAGTGACAGCCGAGGAAGTCACGTAGGAAATTTAGGTAGTAGAAGCTACCCTAGAGAGTGCTGAAGTGGTAGTCGAAGTCCCTAAATCACCCAGAGCACCGGGACCAAAGAAGGATAAGCAGACTATACTACCGGTGCACATCTCACCATGAAACCCACAGAGGACCAAGCTCACTTTGCAGGAGAAGGGGAAGGCCATTAATTGAGAGGCAGATGAGGAATAATCTAAAGAAATGCTAGCAGATGAGGAGGATTTGGAAATTGAAGTTGAAACCCAGGGTGCAGACCCTATTACCAGGTTACAAGAATATCTTCTTTAGCGCAAGGGCAAAGCCAAGGTGCCAAAGGACATAGATGAGAACAAGAGCTCCCTGCAAACTCTTTTGCTCCTAGATGACATTGTTTTTGAGGGGCCACACTTAGGGCGGGTTCATATACTAAATTTCGAAGATTGGGACCTTGCAGATCACGAGAAATTCCCGCATTTAGCGACTGAGCAACTAATGCGCAGATTGATTGACATGACTGCTGGAACAATTGAATTAGAGCTGTGGACATGGCTCAACGGTGTAGAGAAAGTTAGGCTGCTCAACCTGCTCTGGGTACCACATTACCACCGTGCCCTAGTGACCGTCTTCGTCATCAGGTAGCTGCTCTGCTTGGTGCATGATGGGTGTTTGTGGCTGGAGGAGCCCATTCCCATCACAGACCACTTGATCCATCAGATCACATGGTTGCCTTACTCAGGGGGGATCTAACCAATATATTAGAAGGAAAAGGGGGTGAGTTGTCCGTCGCGGAAGCTATGAAGAATAAATTCAAGTTAGAGAAGAAGAAGCGAGGATATGCCATCTACAACATTAACAACCCTGCAGTCAAGGTAACAATGCAAATATTAGCAGGGAAGGTGATGCGGAAGTGCTGCGCCGATGAGGTACCCACGCCTGTGATTGCACTAGCAGCCCAATGCGCTGAAGGAGTCCAGTTCAACTGGGTGAATTATCTATGCGGCGAGTTCTTTGCGAACTGTCGCCAGGCACAAGAGCAGGACAAGACGTTCTACTACGTATGGCTCTTGCTATTGATTGTATTAATGGCATGGGAGCTGCCATAAGACAACCAATTCCCTTTGGTCGCGCTGGAGCTTCCAGAGGTATAAAAGTATCCTTCGCTGTGAGTGACCAAGGACACGCAACATGTAAAAGAAAGCAATATCTCTTAGATCTTGATGGAGACGAGTACCCGGATGGGGATTAGTCACAAGCTGCAGTTGTCGCCCACAGTATACGCGAGTTTGCAGAGCTTTACAGAGTTCAAATCAGATTTCCACCATATCTTTATCAGGGTGCGGAAGGATGCCATGAAGACATGGCATAACTTACCTTATCTAGCAACAGATGATGTTATCTTTGTAGTCCTCGAGTCTTGGTTTCCGGAGTGGCGCGCTGCAACAGGCTCCATGGTGAAAATAGACAAGACCGCTGTGCAGCGTAAGAAGGAAGAAACAAACCTCAAAATGGCGCAGCTGGCTGAGAAGCACAAAAAAGAGGAAGCAGAGGCTAAGAGCCAGGCAACATGTGACGCCACGAAATTGGCAAAACAACAGGAGACAGGAGGAGAAGAGCGCAAAGGACAAAAGTCACCTTCGCCCGGGGCTGAGGCAGAAATAGAGGAGCCAACAGAACAAGGTGGCGCGAACCCGTAGACGACGTCCACCCAACTCAAGCGTCAGCAATCGCAAGAGAAGGCAGTGTCATGGAAGAAAACCAAGGCTTCAAAGACATCCTTGGACCCAATCACCCTCACCGAGGGGGATTTGCACGATATTGGAGAAACAATAAGGGATGTCACCGTAGAGGCCCTCCAACAGTTCGAGGAGTAGCAACAATTGGTATTAGCGGCTCTCCGGACAGAGCTGCAGGAGTTGCAGTGATCTAAAATCACCCCTATGTGACCTCAGGAAATTAATGAAGGTATTACAGACTCATGTGATGGTGTGTGTGTGTCTATGTTATCTTAGGCAACGGATCGATAAGATTGCAAAATAAACAGACACTTGAAACAATAAGAGATCACAGTAAGAAAAACAGAAACACAACAAAATTTAATAAGGAGTTCACCTAATACTCCTGGGCTACATTTCATGGACTAACTTTCAGTGGTGGCATTTTTATTATGTTTTTAAAGTAGAGTCTTACAATAAGGAGCTCAATTTGAGTCTCACTTGACAGAGGATGATCAGTAGGATGACACTTGTAATTCCCAAGTCCTTAGAGTTCACAGACTCCCCTTACTGTATTTCGACCTCAATTGGTCTCTGTCTGTTCCATGTTGCCCTTTCTCTGATGGTCAGCTTGGCTTCTTTGTTCTCTACAATTTTGCCTTTCTTTCTGTGTCTCTCGGCCTTCGACTTCTTCATTGCTTCTCTGCCTCATTATCTCTCTGTCTTTTCTCTGTCAGCTCGTGGCTTTAAAGCCAATTTGCTTCTAAGACTATTCGCTCTGTCTTCCCAACTCTTTGAATCACCTGCCTCTGTCCGTTGGGACTCCTCTGCCCTGCATCATCATTGCTGTGTAACGCTTCGCAGAGAGGTGGCCACCTGTCTTCTTGCGAATTGTGTCAGTTCTTCCTGAACAGTCATTTTTTTTGTTATTTCCCAGATGCCTGCGAAACAGATCCTTTTGTCGACTTCAAATCTTTATGCACCGTAGCTTATCTCTCCCTCAGGTCTGGTCATCCATCGGGTTGAACCCCTGCCGTTTGATTTGGAGCCCCCAGATCCTACGGTCTTCGCTTATATCACATGGTTTAGTTGCCAGACTGTTAGTCCACAATGTAAGCTATTTTTCTCTCTCCTCGATGGACACGCGTCACTCGGTGTATGGAATCGCTGGGTCTTAGGACAAACCCACTTACACCCGAAATGCCTTCGATATTCCGTTGGTTTTGAGCGTGGGACCTGCTTGTTGGTTTTAGTGCTTTCCCACGGTTTTTTGGTTTCCCTTGTGACCGAGCGCTTGAGGCTTTTCCTTCTCGAGGGGTTTTACCCAGTGATACATGATTAGTGCTTTCAACCTCCGTTTCTGGGTTTGAGCTTCCCAATTGCCAAATTTGCGCCATGCACAGTCTCCATGGGCCAACGGTCAGCGCGCTTTGGCCGAAGGTCCTTGTTGCTCCATGCTAGCTGCAAATTACCATTATCTAGAGGTTATTTCTGATAGCTATAAGGTTTCTTGAAGCCTGTCATCCATTCTTAACAATCATGGAATTGTTTGAGGATCCAATTCGGATCACGACCTTCCCACTAAAAAAGATTTTTGACCACCAAAAGTTGGTTTTCAAGCATCGATTAAGTGAGGATACAAATTTCTCACCTGTCTAATCTCTATCCATTTTGCACTGCTTGGCTTTGAACCCTTGAGCCCAATTCTGAGGTACTCAACATCTCCCTTGCACATCGTTCTCACCTTCCTGTTCAGAACTATGTCTTCCTGCAATTCATTAAGATATTCAGGTAGTAGGTCATCAATAGAAGGCAATTGACTCTATTCTTCAGGATCTTCAATTAACGAAGGTTCAAATAGTCTCAAGCTGTCTGCATTGACGACTAAGTAGATGTGCATATAAGCTGGAAAATCAAGGCGAAAAGCATTCTCACCAATTTTCTCAAGGATCCTGAAAGGTCCATACCTTATTAGTTTCATGTTTTTACCTTCACCTTGCATCCTATCCTTGCTGATATACAACCAGACTTGATCACCAACTTGGAAACTATGCTCCAACCTATGCTTGTCATGCCTTGCCTTGTATTTGGCCTGGCTCTTTTCTAGTTGTTCCTATACTGCTTGATGGATCTCTTGGATTTGTTCAATGAACCTAGTTGCCTTGTCCACATCGTTGTGTCCCTTAATTGTTGCGTCCTTACCAAAGACAAAATCCAAGGGAGACCTTGGTGTGAAACCAAAACAGGTCTCAAAAGGAGATCTCTGTGTGGAAGAATGTTTGGCTCGATTGTAAGCATGCTGCACATAACACAAATGTTCATCCCAAAGCTTAGGATGGTTGCTGCAATATCCCCTGAGTAACTGGATCACTGTCCTATTGACTACTTCTATCTGGCCATCGACTTGTGGATGGAAAGCTATGCTTTTCTTCAGTTTGGTGTCCATCAGTTCCCACAGACTTGACCAAAGCTTTCCCACAAATCGGGTGTCTTGATCAGATATAATGGAAGTGGGTAATCCAAAATGAACCCATACATGTTAAAAGAACAGTTTTGCAATTTGTGCTATAATCTGATTATTACAAGGTATCAAAATACACATTTTTCTGAACCTATCCACAACAACATACAGATAATCATGACCTTTCCTAGATTTAGGCAGTCCTCCAACAAATTCCATGGAAACACTTTCCCAAGGATGAGAAGGAACTGGTAATGGAGTGTACAAGCCTAGTTTTCTATTGCTGGGCTTGCTTTTAACACACATAGTACACCCTCTTACATATCTAGAAACTGTCTCGTTCATTTTTGGGCAATAACAAAATATTTGCAGCTGTGCAACTATTTTACTTACCCCAAAGTGACATGATATTAGAGAAGTGTGTGCTTCTCGAATTATCTTCACTCTTTCAGTTTGTGGAATGCATAGCTTCCCACAATGATATAGGAGTCAATCCTTAATATGATAATCCAATTCTTCTATTTGTTTACCTTGACTTAAAGTTGCATATACATCTTTAAAGTCTATATCTTGAGCATATTGTTCAATGTTGATCTCATGTAACACAGAATTATGCTTAAGTATAGTAGATGCATTTATAATGGGTCTATATAACATATCTGCAACTTTATTGTGTATACACTTTTTATATCTGATGACTAAATGAAACTGTTGTAGAAAACCCACCCATCTATAGTGCCTTGATTGCCACAACTTAGTTTGGGAGTGTAGATATTGAAGTGGTTGATGATCAATATGTATAATTGTTTCTTTTCCCATTAAGTAATGTTTCCACTTTTTCACACTCTGTACTAATGCATACAATTCTTTATCATATGTGGGATAGTTAACTACTGCAGAATTAAATGTCTCAAAATGATAACATATGGGTTTACTGTGCTGTATCAACACTGCTCCCATGGCATAGTCACTGGCATCAATTTGGATCTCAAATGGTCTTTGAAGATCTGGCAGTGCTAGCACCGGTGTTGTACTAATCTTTTCTTTCAAGGTGTCGAAGGCTTTCTGTTGTTTTCTTCCCCATTGAAACACCTTGTTCAATCCTGTTAAAGCATGTAAGGGAGCTGCAATTAAGGAAAAGTTAGAAATGAACTTTCTCCAATATTGTGTTTCTCCTAAGAAGCTCCTAACTTCTATAGCAGATTTGGGTTTAGGTTAGTTTACAATGACTGCCACCTTAGAGGGATCTATTTCACCACACCCTATTATATGTCCCAAATAATTCAAGGATGTTTTTCCAAATTCACATTTTGAGAGTTTAACATAAAGTTTTTTCTTTTCAAAACATCTAGTGTTTGCTTAACATGCTTTAAATGTTCTTCCATGTTTTGCTAAATATCAGAATGTCATCCAGATATACCATAAAAAAATCATCAAGAAAAGGTCTGAGTACATTATTCTCATGAAAGTAGCAAGAGCATTAGTTAAGCCAAAAGGCATAACCAACCACTCATACAATCCATGCTTTGTTTTGAAATCAGCCTTCCATGCATCTTGTTCTGCAACTCTGACTTGATGATATCCACTATGCAATTCTAACTTGGAAAAATAAACAACTTCTTTCAATTGATCTAATAGATCATCTATGCGAGGAAGGGGATAACAATTTTTTATTGTTATCATATTCAATGCTCGGTAATCAATGCACATTCTCCACAAGCCATCTTTCTTTCTCACAAAAATGATTGGAGATCCACATGGTGATGTGCCAGGTCTGATGAACCCCTTCTCGAGCAACTCCTGCACCTGCTTCTTGATTTTTGCATTTTCTAAAGCGGACAACCTGTACATTCCAATGTTAGGCAATGGAGCATCTTGCTACAAATTAATATCATGCACTATTTCCTTTTTGGGTGGCAGACCTTTAGGTTCTTGAAACAAGATATCATACTCTTAAACAAATTTTTCTAAATCGGCTTGCTATTTAGCATCATAGCCCTCAAATACATTGGTTTTGTTAGGTCTCTTTTCCTTTACAACCATCAGTAAAAATTGTTTGCATGAATTTATAATTCGTTTCATCTGCCTCGAGTTTATGAGAGTGTAATTATTCTTGAGTTTATGAGCTCTCACAAAGTATTCGGTTCCATCTTTAATGAGTAGATACTTGTTCTCAGCTCTATAGAAAATAGCTTTTCTATCATACAAGTAAGGACTTCCTGAAACAATTCCACATATATCCAAGGGAATTATGTCTAACTCAACCTCATCTACAAATGCTGACCCAAAAGAAAAGTTTGCATTGTCTAGTCACTTGTAGTTGTGATTTATCACTTAACCATCCTAATGGGTATGGTTTCTTGTGAGGTGTAGTCAATAATCCCAACTTCTTTACAATTGCTTCAGAAATTAAATTTACTTGTGAGCCATTATCAAACAAAGTATCAATCTTTTGATGTTTGGAAATAACTCGAATATGGAAAAGCTCATGTCTTTTTCTCTCATTTTCTTCATCAATAGTAGATTGTGCAGCATTGCTAGTAGATGCTTCAGAATTCTTACCTTTTATACATGTGGCTACAATGGTTGTTTCATCTTCTAAGTCTGCCCCAAATCTTTCTAAATAGCTGCAACAATCTTCTTCTTCTTGCCCTCGAACTTCTTAGGTCTCAGCTTCGGATGCAGAATTCAACAGTGCTCATCATCATGCCCATCCTCCTTAAAGTGAGTGCATGAGGAATTGATTTTCTGTGCAGTGTTGGCCTTACTTGCTTTCCATTTCTATTTTATTTTCTCCTTATTCCTGCTTGCAGTGGGTTGGGATGATCCCCCAACTTCTGGGTTCCCATTCTTTCCTCTAGCTTCTAGATGCGTAGCTTGAATAGATACCTCATCTATACTAGTGGGATTAAACATGAGGATAGTGTGCCTCATGTAGCTGTGTAGGCCACTGATGTACTTCAACATAGTCTCATGTGAGTCTAATGAGATTCCTAGAATCAAAGCTCTCTTCCTAAATTCTTGGGTGTAACCTTGTACACTTTGCCCTTTCAATTGTCGAAGAGTTTACCAGCTCATCATGGCTTGTTGCATGTAGGCTAGTGGATAGAACTGTTTTTTGATTGTAGAAACAAATTCACTCCAGACATAAAGAGTCTTACCATGTCTCTTCATGTCAGCTTGGGTCCTGCCTTCCCACCAAACCAAGCCGTGCCTCCAAGGCATAAGTTGGCCAACTGAATCTTGCTCTTCTCTGAATCGATACTCTGCACTCTGCAATAAACATCAATTTGTCTGATCCAATTGTCCAACTTTTCTGCATTCAACTCTCCATCATATATTGGTAAATCAAATTTAACATCTAGTTTAATCAAAGATGTCTTGTTTTTATGTTCAGGGCTATTAAGAGGTGTGAGAAAGTTTTCTTCTTTGCCTTTGCCCTTTGAGTGGTCATGGAGGAGAGACTCTTCTTCTCCTTTATCTTGCTTGGAGCTTGATGAATCTTCATCTTTATGTTTTCTAAAGTCCTTATCATTTCCTCTACCATGGACCTTATGGCCAGGAAACTATGTATAAATTGAGGGTCTGGCCCCACAAAACCTTCCTCCCACATTGTCTTCTGAGGATAGACTCTTCCAATTTCATGATTACTTTCGACCAACTCTCCTTCTCCTAATTTGAGCTTTGATCTAGTTAGCATTCAACAGCTAAATCCAGCACAAGCTTGTCTAACCTTAACAACCTATAGCTCTGATACCACTTGATCTGAAATCACCCCTAGGTGACCTCAGGAAATTAATGAAGGTATTACAGACTCATGTGCTGGTGTGTGTGTCTATGTTATCTTAGGCAACGGATTGATAAGATTGCAAAATAAACAGACACTTGAAACAGTAAGAGATCACAATAAGCAAAACAGAAACACAACAAAATTTAATAAGGAGTTCACCCAATCCTCCTGGGTTACGTCTCTTGGTCTAGATTTTAGTGGTGGCCTTTTTATTATGTTTTTAAAGTAGAGTCTTACAATAAGGAGCTCAATCTGAGTCTCACTTGACAGAGGATGATCAGTAGGATGGCACTTGGAATTCCCAAGTCCTTAGAGTTCACAGACTCCCCTTACTAAATTTCGACCTCAATTGGTCTCTGTCTGCTCGATGCTGCCCTTACTCTGATGGTCAGCTCGGCTTCTCTGTTCTCTACAATTTTGCCTTTCTTTATGTGTCTCTCAGCCTTCGGCTTCTTCACTGCTTCTCTACCTCACTGTCTCTCTATCTTGTCTCTGTCAGCTCGTGGCTTTAAAGCCAGTTTGTTTCTTCGACTATTCGCTCCGTCTTCCCGGCTCTCTGAATCACCTACCTCTATCCGTTGGGACTCCTCTGCCCTGCATCATCGTTGCTACGTAACGCTTCGCAGAGAGGTGGCCACCTGTCTTCTTGTGAACTGAGTGTCATTTCTTCCTGAATGGTCGTTTTTTCCGTTATTTCCCAGATGCCTGCAAAATAAATCCTTCTGTCGACTCACTAGTCAAATTGGACTTCAAATCTTTATGTGTCGTAGCTTATTTCTTCCTCGGGTCTGGTCATCCATCTGGTTGAACCCCCTCTGTTTGATCTGGAGCCCCCCAGATCCTACAGTCTTCGCTTATATCGTGCGGTTGAGTTGCTCAACCGTTAGTACGCGATGTAAGCGGTTTTTCTCTCTCCCCGCTGGACACGTGTCACTCGGTGTATGGAATCGCTGGGTCTTTGGCCAAACCCACTTACCGCCCGAAATGCCTCCGATATTCCACCAGTTTTGAGCACGGGACCCGCCTGTCGGTTTTAGCGCTTTCCCATGGTTTTCTGGTTTCCCTTGTGACCAAGCGCTCGGGGCTTTTCCTTCTCGAGGGGTTTTTCCTTTGCGCTAATCGCGTATCAGAAACAACCTCCGTTTCTGGGTTTGAGCTTCCCAACTGCCAAATTTGTGCCCTGCACAGTCCCCATGGGCTAACGGTTAGCACGCTTTGACCGAAGGTCCTCGTTGCTCCGTGCTGGCTACAAATTACCATTATTCAGAGGTTATTTCTGATAGCTATAAGATTTCTTGAAGTCTATCATCCATTCTTAACAATCATGGAATTTTTTGAGGATCCAATTTGGATCATGCAGGCTCACACTCCACAGACTGGCACAGTGCCCACCAGCCTCGCGATCAGAAGTTCAGCTGCCGCGGAGATGTTACGCACAAGGGTGACCAATGCGATACTGCTACCAGATGGGGCACTTACTATAGAAAATGAGGTCGACAAGCCCACGGTCAGTAGCCTGAAAGGGGTGGGATTGAATATGGCTGCGCTCCCTCGAGAGATGCTCCACCTCTTGTAGGATGGAGTCACCGCAGAACTTAGGGCTTGGGAGAGTCGCACTCTGCAGGTGATGAGCGAGCAATGCATCAATATCGAGCAGTTGGGCCTGCAGCGCAATGAGGCAGTGGAACAAAATAAGAAAATCATGTAGGTAGTGGAGGAAGCCTGCTGAATGGTCCCAGAGTTGGACATTCAGGTAGAAGAACCAGTTGAGGTGCGCATCCGCAAGTTGGCCACAGGGGTGCACGACACTCGGACAGAGATGGCTAGGATTCAGCTGGAGCTAAACCTGCAGATCGTAGAATTGCATTTGAGGGCTCAACCTTCAACTCTGCCGGAAGTCAGGGAACAACGTGCCACCGCTATTACAACAACAATAGTGGCAGTTGACAGTGCAGTAGCAGACTGCACGCGACTTTTTGAACAGTCATTCGAGGTCCTGACCACCCTGTAGGAGGACCCGAATGTAGACCGCCTGGAGACAGATGTGCGTGAGCTACAACAAAGATATTACGAGGTCAAAGAGACTGCACAAATGGTCGCCCTTACATAGAGGCTCGCACGGATGTAGGAGGCAAAGGCGCTTAAGGAACAGGTGGATGCCGCTCGGCACAAAGAAGCAGTCTTAAAAGAACGCCTACAACCATGGATAGATGAGGCATATACAATCACAACTTCCATTGAAGGAAAGCTCGTGATACTGCAAGAAACTTAGCAGAAGATTCAGGGCGGTAGTTCAATAGCAGTCACCGAGTAGAGAGTGGAAGAAGTCCAGCGGACGACCGCTCAGTGCGCTATCGAGGTTGCGGTCATCCAAACAGAGCTGCGAGGTCTTCGCGCTAAGATCTCCGCACTTGCAGAGTGACTCGAGGGCGATTCACGATGTTTGTGTTGGGGGATTGTTGGGTGCGAGATCCCCCAAGGGTAGTTTTGGGGCTAAAAGACCATATTTTGATCAAATTTTGCAATCCAAGTGTAAAGATTCCGCATTGTGTGGTTGCAGAGCGCGTAGGTGTTAAAGAGTCATAGGGTTGTTCGCGCTTATTTTGGAAATGTAATGTTGGCTGTAAAAGATCTACCCATGGTCCGCAGACCATGGGATTGTATAAATATAGCTAACCCCTAAGTAGTCCGATAGAAAGAATAGAAGATAGACACACAAAGATATGATGTATGAGAGATAGCTTTGAGGTAGAAGTCTAAGTTTGGGTCGTAGCGTAGATAGAGGCTCTGCAGCTGAGTGCACAGAGGCCTAGGGTAGAAGTCCGCAGCTGAGTGCGCAGACGCCTAGGGTAGAAGTCCACAGCTGAGTGCGCGAACCCCTGCAGTTGAGTGCGTAGGGCGGGTCGAGTCTGTAATCGTCCAGAATTATCAATAAAGAGAAGTATTCTACAATTTATGCGTCTTTATTTCCTGTTTATGCATCTTGTTATGTTGGGTATGAATTTCACTTATAATTCTTATATGATGCATGAATGTATGTAAATGTGTTGGTTAAGTGAACGCAAGTAAGAACATCTATTACGCGAAGCTAACTAAGGTCGATTAATAAGATAAGTAAGACACTTAGCCTAGTCTGGGAGATATCGCGGTTTGTTGCCCTAGCATGGCGAAAGTCCCTAAGTCACAGGTTAGGGTTGCACGAAAGCCAATTGTACCCTTTCGCAAAGGTACTGAAGGGTGGAACAGAGGGCTAAGAAACCTGCACAAAGGCAAGTATACCCAGAATAAACCGACATCACAACCATCTCTGGGTGCGGAAAATTGGTTCCAACATCCCCCCATACTGCTTCGGGTGAGACTTCAGTCCGCACTCCATAGGCTAATGCTGAGAGGGCCAATAGTGTAGAGATTTGTTTGGCTAACTAACGCTGAACCTGGGTCAGTCCCCCTCAAACCAACAGAAGAATAACTATACAAAATCAAATGAACGTGGTAGGAACAATGCTAACATGAGTGAAAAGGAAGGGCGGTAGACAAATCCACAGTGAGGGCCAAGGCTAATTATTTAGGAAAGTTGATGGTTTGCTGGTCAGGCTTAAGAGTGATGAGAGAAATTGCTAAAAAAAGTGATTCATCAACCTTAGATTCATCCGCAAGGCCAAAAAGGACTGACCAAAGAGACGTTAAGATTCGATAGAAGGGTTTTAACAAAGTAGTCTGGATGGGAAAAATTAACTTTGACTCAGGGTCAGGGTTTTCGAAAAGACTGCGAAAGAAATGAAGCTTATCTTCCTCGACCCATGTAATAAGCTAGTTTTCTAACCCTATATCTGATATGTCTATTCCCTAGGATGGAATGCCCAACATTTTGGTAATAATTCCTTCGTCAATATTAAAAAATAAAGAGTAGTTGTTTCTAAAATATATTGCTTTCTGCTTCGGTTCACAACTTTCAACTAGTAATAATATGGAATCAAGTTTGAAATGGATCGGTGAAAGAACTACATGCATAATTCTGGTCCTAAGCAAGAAATGGTCATCAACTGATGTAGCTGTAGATGAGGAAAGAGTCGTCTTTAGGGTAATAATGTCAGTGAGGCACACCTTCGTGTCCTGCACTCCCACCAACTCATTAACGAGGGATTCTTTTCCAACTAGCTCGACCATAACGGCTCAAAGTGAAAGATTACGACTGCAATTAAAAGGTGGAGAAAAATAATAACTTACAAGTGAATGAATTCAAATTCGGGATGAACACAACAATCCTGTGGTTTAGACGAAATCCTAATCGAGCTAGAGAAAATATCATGCAGAGAGACGAAATAACGAGCAGAGTGGGTAAAATATGGCGACACTTAGGCTTAATGGCATTTCAAGATGCTTAGTAATGAAAAAGACATGTGTATAATTTCCATTGGCTGGCTCACCAACCATGATGGGAGGGACCCACACATCGTACGAAAGAAAAGAGTTAAACGATGCGCAAGTTGAGGTGTGGTGACCGTTGATATGATAATGATCAACATTGATCGTGTTATCGGGTCCACGAGGATATGCTAACTAGCTGACAACTTCATTTACGATAGGGCCCCAGAGCCATTAGATGCGGGGTTAACCGACAATCTATGTGTGTCGGGAAAAAAATTGAAGTGTTTCTTTCACGCGCGCCTTTTGAGTGCAATAACACCTTTAGAGCTAGTTAGATTAGATTTTGAGGGTGATCAAGCTAGGAACCCGTGAGAGGTTTAAACACATCGGGAGTTTGATAGACACTATCCAACACATCATTTAGAAGCGTGAGCACTATGGTTAATCATTGATTAGACATTAACAATAGATCCACCCTTCATTCATGCTCCATCGTTAGAGAGATTGCTACATTATCTTATAAAGGTTGTTAAAGCTTAATATTTGTAAAAAATTTATAGGGGGGAATTTTTTCCCAACACCTTCCTAGTTAAGAGGGAGTGTTGAAGAATGTAACTAGGTTCGGTCTTAATAATTGTACTTGAGTCATAATGAAATGTATTTATCAAAAGAAAGGAAAAGAATTTTATTATTATTATGACTTTTTAAAGCATAGGTTTCATGCTTGGGTCATCATTTTATAGGTCAAAGTCCCCATTGTGGACGTCTAGGTTTTATATTGAATCACTATAGTCATTGTCCATTTTATGAGAACCTTCTTGGGCTTCTCGACCTCAAACACAGTAATTCCACCTCAATTAAAGCCTATATATTGGAGCAACTCAAATTCATTTGGAACACTCTCTCATCAAGTTTGATTTGCATTAAAAAGTGCAGTAAAAGATGTGAAGTTGTTGGAGAAGAAGAAAATCTAGTTTTTGGGTTACCATTATCTCACACATGCGAAGTTATTTAGCTGAAGTTGGGACCAAAATTCTCTCTCTATTGCAGGATCAAAGTTCTGAAGCTGGGGGTCGAAAATTCTGCTATAGTTATAGTAAATTGGATCGAAATTTCTGGATGTTGTTGGGTTGAAGCTGCTATATCAAGGTCTAAGATGTGAAGAATTTTCATCAAGGTTGAAGCTGTGAAGTTGCTGCATCAAGGTTGAATATGTGAAGCTTTTGCATCAAGGTTGAAGTTGCATCAAAGTCAAAGTTCTGGATTGAAGCTGCACTTTGAAGGGCTGACACTTACGGGAAAGAAGGGCTGACTTGGTGGAGGAGGAAGGTATATTGTTCTAGGGCCTTGGTTGTCTCACTGTCATTTGAATCTACTGAAGGAAGATTTATTGACTGGGTTTTCCCCTAGATAGGGGTTTTTCCTTGGTTGTCTGCCTACATCTGGTGTCCTGATCTTCATGTTTTGTATTTGATAATTTCTTGATGAAACAAAAATAAAAGAATAACATAAGAAAGTTAATATGAACACAATAACATCACAAGTAATTATCATCATAAGAAAATATTTCTGCCTTTCTAATTTTCTAACAATAACAACCCCAAAGGATCTATCCAAAGGTAAGGCATCTTCTTTCAATAAATCTCAGGAGGGTTATTCTTAAGTAAATAGTTTCCTTAAATTATAAAATATGGAGCAAAGAGATGAAAATGAAATCAAAGTCACTAAGAAGTCTAAAATGTGTTCTAAATAAGTTCCGACTCTCAAGGAAATCCCAAATGGAATTGTTGACACCTAATCATGGGTATTGGGTGAACAATTGTAAACAGTGTAAATAATAAATAATGGAAAAGGAAGATTCATCGGGAGATGAAACCCAAGAGTCACTCCCTCATGTATATAACTATGAGCAATCTAAGTAAATAAACATATTTCATTTTGAGGAGTTACTCCTGGCTTGACATGGTATCAAAGCCAACTCTATTTTTAGCTTTTCTGCCCTTGTAAGTCCCTCTTGTTCTTCCTATTTGGCAGAACTGTCACCTTCTTCGCATTCTATACACCTGCGTTGTCATTTCTCATAATGTTATACCTGCATTATTGGTCTCCACCTGCACTGTTGGTTCCAGTCCACTATGGTATACGTTATACCCATTGAACGTTGCCCTCTACAGTTTGTTTAACACTGTAGTTTGTTTAATGCTGCCCCTTATATTTTGTTAAACATTCCCACACCACACTGCCTCTCTAGACCCATCCTACACACTATGCTCTGGTCCAGCGAAGTTGTTTCTTCATACAACACTCACCGTTTCAGCGACTGGTATCTTGCCTTACCCATGGTATATTGTTATATGTGAACCCCATCTCCACTGCGTTGTGACAGATTTCAATCCGGCCTCGGCCTCTACGTCTTCGTCGGTGGGGAAAGCAAGTGGGCTGCATTATCACGCTCTCCACGACCTCGCCGTAGTAGAGGTATTACCGCACCAGAGAGGAATCTATTGATGTACCCTCCTATCAGAGGATGCATGGTGCCATTGTTCGATATCAGTGCGGCAGAAGCAGAAGCATGGTGCCATTGTTCGGTATCGGTGCGGTGGAAGCAAAAGCGTGGTGCCATCGTGGTGTTGTGGGCTCAACATAGTTTTCGTGGCTCTGAGTCGCCCGAGTCTTAGCCTTCTCTCCTCTAGCGACTCCACTAGCAACACTGTATGTTACACATTCCACTACACAGTCCTCCGTGTTACACATTCCACTACATTGTCTATACATTTAATGTTGTTCGGTTTTGTGTATGCATACCTTATTTCATATGCTGGTTTTGAGTATGCACATTCCATACTCCTCATATTGATATTTTGAATTTGCTATGGTATTTGGAATCCATATATATCATTGTTTCCAATATATAAAGTCTCCCAATAGTCATAATCGTGGGGCCTCCCTCATATAATCCCTCCCCCATTTAACCCTCTCCCCATATAAACCTCCCTCACATAATACCTCTATTTTCATATATAAGAATCATATTTTTTTTACCATTAGGAATAAAATTTTGCAGTAGAAGTAATTTTTTTCTACGGTTTAGATTTCATAATGCATTCATTAATATCTATCATGGGAGTGGTTCTCAACGGGAAGGAGAACTATCTAGAATGGTCCCAGAAAATCAAACACACTCTCATTTTTAATGAGCTGTGGAAAGGAGTGTGTGCTGGAGAAGGAGACAAACAACCAAAAAAGCCTACCTCAGACAAGGAATTTTCCGTTTGGGAAAATAAGAACAACAAGGCTTATGCCTTGATTGAAAAATCAGAAAATGAAGAGGTGAGTCACCATATTTCGCCATTTTCAAATGCTTTCGAAGCCTTACAAAAACTGAAGGAACTCTATGACTCACACTTTGCACTTGAAGTTGTTCAACTCATGATTAAATTATTCAACTTTGAATTACAAAACGATGATCCTCTTGCTCTTGCATAAAAAGTAAAATCTATTATGCATGATATCAAAGTCACTAATGTTGAACTGGATATTCCTCTAATAGCTTTTGTCAAGGCACTTTATCTCACTTACTTAAATTATATTAAGGCATTGCAAGCAAATGGAAACCTCAAAGAAATTACCTTTGACTCCCTTGTGAATAAATTTATTGAAAGAGAGAAAGATTTTGGGAAGAAGACAACTCCTTATTCTTATGAAGAGGCTATGTGTCTTGCACATAGAGATAGGAATCTTGCTCAATATTCTTCCAGAGGAAGAGGTGGTCGAAGAAGAAGAGGAAGAGGAAGAAGAAATTTCAGAGGCAGGGGGGCAGACACTCTGAAGGAGAAAAGTCAGATTTTCATTGCATCTGTTGCAATAGAGATGGATCACATGATGCATGCACATGCAAGTTGCCTTGGGATAGAATTGAGCTAGAAATAAATCAACCTAAAGGTAAAACTAGTGACAAAGAGAAAGGTAAACCACCTGAATCCGCTCACTATGTTGTGGCACATTGTAATATTGGAGTAAATGAAGACTTATTTAATGCTTCACTTTCTTCTTGGAAAAATGATTGGTTTCTTGATTGAAGAGAAACTTTCCACATGACTTTTAGAAGAGATTTTTTTGAATAATTTACTGACAATGTTGATGGAGCAGTATACTTTGCAGATAAATCAAAACTCAAGCCATCGGGGCTTGGCACAATCAGGCTTAAATTGCCTGGTCTTCTAGACTTTCTTCTGCATGATGTTTTATATCTCACACATTTGAGGGGAAACTTGTTGTCCTTGGTCCACATTTGCCAGCAAGGACACTCCATTCATATGTTTGATGGCAAGGTTGAGGTGAGAAAAGCATCAGATCACTCACTGGTCATGACGGGGATATAAGAAGAAAGGCTTCTCAAGCTGCAAGGTACCTCTGCTCGTGCACAAAATTTCTCATACAATTCTCATTATAATGAAGGTACATTTCCATCAAGTTTATTATGGCATGCTAGATTTGGACACTTGAACTATGACAACCTTCACTTGTTGAAGAAAAATGGTGTTACTGGTTTGCTTACAATTCCTATGAAACTTAAGCAATGTGATGCTTGCATTATAGGAAATCATAGTAAACAATCTTTTCATGATTCACATTCCAAAGCACATATAAAACTTGAACTCATTCATTCAGATTAATGTGGTCCAATGCATGTTCCTTTTGCAAATGGAAATAAATATATGACGACATTTATTGATGACTACACCAAAATGTGTTGGCTTTATTTATTGAAGAACAAATATGATGCTTTTCAAACATTCAAGAACTTTCATACATGGATTGAAAATGATGCACAATATCATATCGGATCTATTCACATTGATAATGGAAAAGAGTACTCTTCAAATGAATTTGAAAACTATCTTTGCCAACATGGGATCAAACATCAAACAACTGTGCCTTATAATACCCAACAAAATGGAGTAGCTAAAAAAATGAATAGGACAACCTTAAATATGGTGCGCTCCATGATGTTTTTCAAGAATGTAAAATTGATGTTTTGGGTTGATGTAGTTCTATGTGCTGTATATGTAAAGAATAGATGTCCATCTAATGCTATTAGAAACAAGACTCCTTATGAAATGTGGTATGGGCACATTCCTTCGGTAAAGCATCTCAAGGTCTTTGGTTCCACCTGTTATGCTTTGATACCAAAGGTACATAGAAACAAACTTGGTGCAAGGAGTCGTAAGTGTATCTTCTTGGGGTATTCAAACACCTCCAAAGCATATCGTCTCTATGATGAAGTTAATAAAAAGTTTGTTGTATCTAGAGATGTAATATTTCTTGAATCTTCCAAAGCTGACAATGTTGTTGAGCGGAAACTTGATCACTTGGATAGATTCACAAATGCAAAATCATTTCAATAATTTGATAATTAGATTCCACATCTTGAAGGGGGGATTCCTATAATGGATCAACCCATGGAATCTTCTTCTGAAACACTCTCTCCCCTGCATGAAACTCCAACCACTGATGATACTTTAAGTGATGTGATTGACATAATTGAGAGACTCAAACTTGATTTAGTCCCAACTCAATCAACTAAGAAGCTTGGACCATCTCAGAAAGGTCCCCCAAAGTGGCTGATAAAGACACTTGAAAGTGTTCACCCTGATGAGGGTGGAAAGACAGGAACAAGAAATTCAACCCGACAAAATGGAGGTGATGTAGATGACTCTGATTCACCTGTTGATATGGATGTTTCTTATGATTGTGAATTGAATTTGTCTGCAGATTTTGAACCAACTTCCTTCAAAGAAGCCACTTATCATGATGAATGGAAAGTAGCGACGCAAAAGGGGTATGATACCTTGATAAAAAATGGCACTTGGAAACTAGTTGATCCTCCATTGGAACAAAACCAATTGGATGCAAGTGGATCTACAAGAACAAGTATAAAGTTGATGGCTTACTTGACAAGCACAAAGCCAGGCTTGTGGCAAAAGGTTTTGCACAGAAGGAAGGGGTCTATTATGAGGAGACCTTTGTCCCCACAAAAAAATGGGCTACCATCCAGACACTCTTTTCCCTAACAACTCAGAATGGTTGGAAAGTCCATCAAATGGGTGTAAAAACTCCTTTCTTGAATGGAGATCTAAAAGAGAATGTTTTTATGTCCCAACCTGAAGGATTTAATGTGAAAGGACATGAACATAAAGTATGAAAACTTGTGAAATCCTTGTATGGCCTCATGCAAGCATCGCGAGCCTGATATGAAAATTTAATTGATCATCTTTTGAAACTCAATTTCAAACATTATGATCTTAATGATGCAGCTTTGTTTGTCAAGAAAGTTGGCAAAACAGTTGTATATCTTGTGGTATATGTAGATGATCTTTTGATGACAGGGAACAATGATAGCTACATTGCATCCATAAAGAAGGATTTGAGGAAAGGTTTTGAAATGACTGATTTGGGCTATGTCCATTAGTATCTTAGTATTGAAGTAACTCAACATCCGAAGTCTATATTCCTTTCTCAAAAGAAGTACATTGGAGATTTGTTGAATAGGTTTGGCATGGCTAAATGCAATCCTCTAACTACTCCAATGGAACAAAAATTAAAGCTCACATCCATTGAAGGAAAATAATTTGAGGATGCAACAAAGTATAGATAGCTTGTTGGAAGTCTCAACTACCTGACTACTACCAAACCAGGCATTTCGTTTGCTATTGGAATCCTCTCTAGGTTTATGCAAAAGTCTTGTGAGGGACATTTGTCTGCTGCAAAAAGAGTTCTAAAGTACTTGAAGGGAACTCAAGACTTTGGACTCAAGTATACACAAGTGGGCGACTTTAGCTTGATTGGATACTCTGATTCAGACTTCGGTTGAGACAAAGAAACTAGGGTATCTACTTCTGGTTATGCTATGAGTCTTGGATCAGGAGCTGTCTCTTGGAGATCATGCAAACAATCAGTTCTAGCAGATTCCACAACAAAGGCAGAATATGTGGTAGCAGCTGAGGCAGAAAATATTGTGTGGCTCAAACAAGTACATGCGACTCCACTCATGATTGACAACACCTTTGCAATAAAGTTGGCAAAGAACCCAAAGTTCCATGATTGAACGAAGCACATCAATACAAAATACCATTTGATTCGACATCATGTTGAGGCCAAGAAAATCCATCTATGCCATTGTTCCACTAATGAGTAGATTGCAGACATCTTCACCAAAGCACTTGGAAGGGAAAAACTTGAAAGATTCAAAACGATGCTTGGAATCACCAACATCCCTTCAGATTAAAGGGGGGATGTTGACACCTAATCATGGGGATTGGGTGAGAAATTGTACATAGTGTAAATAATAAATAATGGAAAGGGAAGAGTCATCGGGAGATGAAACCCAAGAGTCACTCCCCATGTATATAACTATGAGCAATCTAAGTAAATAAACAGATTTCATTTTGAGGAGTTACTCCTAGCCTGACAGGAATTCCTGCATTAGAAGAAATTCCAATGGGGGTTGACGGTGAATCTAAAGATGAGGAGGTTTTCTTTCTCCTCGAGTTCCTCCAAACTCTTTGGACCCTTCCTTAATAAACTTTGAAGATTAAATATTTGAAGGGAAAATGAGGAAGGAGACTGGTGTCAACAAAATTTGTAAGAAGACTGGAAAGAAAGGAATAGGGAGATTCACAGTACAAAAGTATAAAAGGCAAGGAATTAGTAACACAAGTTATTCTTGAAGTCTCTCTCCAAGGTTAGTAGAGGATAACTAGAAATGGAAGTGGTTCGACCCTTGCCCCAAGGGGGAACCAAAAAGTTTCTAGTAAATTATGAAGATAATCTCCTAGAATTGTAGAGGGTTATGGAGCGAAAAAAAACTTTCATAAGGTAAAAGTTCAATAAAAGAAGAAAAGCCCCCAATTTTTTTCATCCGAGAGGCAAAATTAGGGATAAATGAAACCCTTCAAGAGAGTAAAATATTATGGCAAGCAAGTCATATTTTTGTGGTTGGATTGCAAAGGGGCTTGGGAGGTCTATGTACATTATGGTTAGATGAAGTGTTTCAATTGATTTTAGAACAAAAGATGTAACAATGGCTAGCCACATGCCTTCTTCATATTCCTAGTAATGAGGTTTGTGTTATGGTCAATGTCAATGTTTTAGTTGCTTATCAACAAAAAATATTATGTTGAAATTCTTTAATCATCTAGGACAATTCCTTGTTCAAAAGCAAGTGCATTATTAGTGGGTATTTTAACTCCACTATTCACCCTAGGGGAAAAAAGTGGGGAGCCTTGTATGGTACCCCTTTCGAGAAACATTTGAAGACCTATCCTATTATGATTTAATCAATGTATGTATGGGCCATGGCAAGTATGCTTGGAGTAATAATCGAGTCAAACATGGTCGCATTTTTTCTAGGTTGGATAAATTTCTTATCAACTATGATTTATCTTGATCCCAAATTTTATTTCTTAACATATTGGCTTAGGGACGGTCTGATCATAGACTGATTTTTCTCTCCCTCATCCCTCAAGAATATTATGGCCCCCTCCCTTTCCACTTCAGCCCCTAATGGTTAAGCTCTCAAGTTAGTTATGAAGTGGTTTCCTAAGCCTAAGGTCGTTGGGTTTCAATTTCCCGTGTCTTCCTATAGGAGAAAAAAAATAAAAGCCACAAAACTTGCTTTAAAGATATGTATTAAAGAAACCCAAAATGATAGAAGTTTGGATGTCTATCTCTATCAATAAAGACTCAAAGAAGACCACAAAAAAATGGATCAAGAGAAAATCATAAAGGAAATATTGCTTGAAAAAACTTAGGTGTTTAATATTTTGCCCAAGGCCTTGAAAGAGGAGGAGGAGATCTAGTTACTAAAGTCAAAAAGTATCTGGTTGAAGGTTGGGGATAAAAATACTAAATTTCTCCACCACCAAGAAAAATTGAGGCAATGGAGAAACAACTCCAAGTATATCATGGTCGACATTGTGGTATTTGACGCTTATGGAAAAATCAGAGAGGTTGTCTGTGACCATTTTTCCAACTTTTATAAGGACCCTCAACTGGAAACCATGTAGAAATGAAAGACATGTTGGCTCACATTCCCTCCATGTTTAAAAAGGAAGACAATGAACTTCTTCCCCTATCCAATAAAAAAGGAATAGGTTTAGAAGGCCCTTAATTCAATGGAGCTAGATAAAGCCCCTAGTCTGGATGGTTTCTTGATACGTTTCTACCATTCCTATTGGTACATAGTAATTTTGATCTTTGTATTGTCAAATGATGGGTTTTGAGTTTAAATATCATAAGAGGGGTTGTGGGACCAACTCCTCGTTTATAGCCCTCATTCTCAAAGTGGTTACTCCTTTTTCCTTTTCAAGATTCAGACCTATTTTTCTTTATAATGTCTCATATAAAATCATAAAAAAATTATAACTGATTATCTTAAACCCCTCCTCTTCAAGATCATCTCAAATAACCAAGGTGGTTTTGTAAAAAACATCAAATCATTAACAATATCATCGTAGTTCAGGAGGTTATTCACTCTAGTGAAAACAAAGGGGAAAAACGGATGATTATGAAGCATGATATGGTTGACATTTTTGACAGTGTCGACCACCAATTCCTCTTGATTTCATGGGAAGATTTGGGTTTGAAAAAATCATTATAAATGTGATAACATCATGCATATTATGCCCATGGATCATGCCTCTAGTAAATGGTCAACTTGCTAGTTTTTTTAAAGAATCCAAGGGCGTAAGAAAATCTTGTCCTCTTTCCCCATATTTGTACATTGTTTGCTGGAGTCGTTAAGCAGGAAATTGGACTTTGAAAGGAGGATCGAGACTTTGTTAAGAATTAGATATTCAGGGGATTGAAAAGTATTAATCATTCTCAATTCATTAACAAAACCTTACTATTATGGGGAGCATTGATAATATTTACATCAAGATACAACAAGGTGTTGGACAAGTTTGTTGATCTGGATTGGATCATTATATTGTTTGTCATCCATCTCGATGCATTCATAGTGGAAAAAGTGGAGAAATCAACTCACAAGATTGTTTTTACCAGTGGGAGCAACTTTAGAAAAATAGGGTCTGAAACCTTCTGGGAGTGTTTTGAGGCATCAAATGACATTTTTTGGGGGTAAAACATAGTTACTAAGGTCACATGTTTTCATGCTATTCTACACACAAAGATATGTACAACAACGTAAGAAGCACATCAATCATAGTCTATATGCAAAAGTTATGTCACTCAGAAGTTGACCTTCCTGTTTTCATACCCATAATTCTAGAGATGTTGCATCATCCCCCATTATTCATGGAAAAGGGGCTAGCCACATGATTATGATGTAAAAAACTCTAGAAGAGTCTATATTGTAACTCTGGTTAAGAGTTGAGGTGTCAAACTTAACCACTAGTAGGATATTAGGTTGTGTTATAATCAGGCCACTAAGAGGAAGAAGCATTCCATTCTTTCGAATGCGTTTGTTCCATAGATGGGAAAAAATAGCTAAGATAGATAGGAGGTAGAGCATAGAGAGACGATTTGTGTACTGTAGCAGCCCATGGGCCACAGGGCATACTTCTTTGTACCCACAACCATATTTCTAGACATAGAAAGAGAGCATAACAGCCTCATCTTTTAGTTGGGTTTTCTCCCGAAAAGGTTTCCCAAAGCATATCTTGTGTCTTATATGTGTGTGTGATTTGTTGTTCTTTATTTTTAGCATAATTTTAATTCACATGCATGCACTATTAATAGTAAATATACATATCCAAAAATTTAATATAACTATAATATTGTAGAATTCCATATTTTAAATATAATATTATCATATCTATTATGACGAACAATCCAGTGGAATATCCACGACAATTTACGAATCATATTGGTATCATAGTAGGTTTATTTGGGTATTTTGTGGAGATTTGTGTGGGATATAGATTGGTGGGGCCAAAAATCTTAAAAACCTAATCACTGCCGATGTATGTATGAATGATCCTTGTGATCCCACAGAGGTGAGGTTTTTGCACTCAGAACAACAAGTCACAGATATAAATCATAATGTAAGCCTCCTCATGGTGGCCCTGAACAATAAGATTGGAATATTTGGAGAAGATGAGGAATCAAATACAAAAGAAAAATCAAAAGGGGGATCGAGATATCAGGAAGAAATGAAGAACCAACCAAAGAAAGAACTCAAAAAATAGTAACCCAGTTCAAGCATTGTGAATCAATCAGAGTCCCTATTTAAAATGGATGTAAAAGATGATATCAAGTCATACCACGGTGATATCGACGCTATGAAGTTGAATCATTGGTTGCAACAACTGGAATTTTATTTCAACATCCATCAAATTGAGGAAGGACAAAACATTTCATTTGCACGTTTGAAATTAGAGGGTCATGCCTTACTTGGTGGGAGAGCCAACTGGAGACCTCGAGGTTGAAGGGAGAGCCTCTAGTGACTAAGTGTGAGGACTTCAAAACCCTCATTAAGTTGCAGATTTACCCTATTGGGTACCTAGAGGACCAGTGGATCCAGTGGCACTACTTTAGGTAAAAGCTAGGCCAAAGCATGCAAGAGTACACCACAAAGTTCATAAAGATGGCCATAATGTTGGGTATATCCCTGAAGAACCCATATGAACTCCTCAAATATTTTGGGGGGTTACATCGCCATCTTCGAGAGCAAGTGATGTTGTTCAAGCCCATCAGGACGAGGCTTGTGGACAGGAACAATACCTAGAGAACATAGGGTTGAAGAGAGCACAATCAAGTGGATCGAAGTAGAAGGAGAAATAGGATGATTATAAGGAGGGGAATTAGAAGTAAAAAGGGGGAAAAGATAAAAATATGACAACCACAACACACCAATGCAAAGATACTAGCAACCACTATAACCACTAAAACATTGATGGTCATATAGAGGAGAGGTGTTGGAAGCTGCATCCAGAGTTGAACCCAAAGAAAAGAAAGAAAGATAATAAGATAATAAGAAGAAGAATCTCATGGCCACTGATTAGAGCAACCAAGATGAAAGAAACTCAGATGTGGACGAGGATATCATCAGTACATCAATGCAAAAGGTTGTGAATCTAAGTAGCCTTCAACAACATGAAGAGAAAGAAATGACCAAACTCTTCCATATAAATATACAAGGCAAGAAGACGAAGATTAATGCTCTATTTGACTTAGGATCATAGGCAAATCTCATTACAGTAGAGCTAGTCAAGAAGTTGGGATTGTAAGTTCGTGATCATCCAAACCCATATCCACTAGGATGGGTAAATAAGGATGCAGAGCTGAAGGTAACAAAATAATGAAAAATTAGATTTGCTAGTAGTGCTGATTTTATTGATGAAGTAGATCTAGATGTGGTTTCCATTGATGTATGTGGAGTCATGTTTGGGAGCCCCTACATGTATATGTGAGATGTAATATTCATGAGAAGAGTGTTACACATCCTTTTGACGCATTAGACAAATGACCATCGGTTTGGATCTTTCTCTATCCACAAATGTGTCCCAAGAGCATTCCCCTGCAAAGTTAGAATCTAAATCATCCCAAAGAAAGTGGAATTTCTGGATGTCATGGCACAAAACCATGTTTTTGAGCATCTGCACAGAGTTTTTCTAAGAATTATCTACGCATGTGCAGTTTCTTCCACTATAAACTGCGCAGATCTGCTCACTGTATTCCACTGCGAACTGCGAACATGACTTAACGCACGTAAAAATAAAAAATAAAGTCTAGAAGAATTGTTGGTAGAATCTATCCCAACCAACAAACTTTGAATGAGTGCCTATTCAGTGTTGATCCCTCCCATCATGGAGTAACTCCACTTCGTTTGTGGTACCTATATCCCACTAATAGTGGATATCATCCCTTGGAGAATGGATCCATAACTTCTCATCATTGGCCTATAAATCTATTACAAGTTTGGGGTTTGAGATAGGTTTGTTGGAAGTAGGTTTATGTTGTTGAGATTAAGTTGGAAGGCTTGTCTTGCAAGGGAGAGGGTTGGAGATTGCAGAAAGGGCTTGTTACATCAAGGTTACATGGTTGTAAGGATTTTCTCCAGTTTTATGAATATAAGCAATTGTTCTTTCTCAGTTAAATATCTACTGATTTGATTTGTAGGATTCCTTGATCACCTACATGAGTTTTGGTTGGATGATTGATCAGTTTTCATTATATAATTCGTTAATTTGTTCATTATCTCTTTGATTATATCCTATATGCTTTGACCTCTTGTTTTGTCTCTATCTTTGCAGATCTCTTTCAGAACGTCGCGAAGAAGATATTGAGAGTGACGAGAGGACATTTGGAGCATCAAAGAGCGCGTGACCAAAATATTTTAAGGACTTCATCAATCAGTTCGTTAAATTGGTAAGAGATATCTTTCATTTTATTGCTTTCAAACAATTAGAACTTACGGAATGGTAGCAATTACTATGTGTTGTTACTAGGTTTTGTTAGAAACCTAGGGAGGTTTCTTGTGTCAACACTTACGATTAGTCCTCACAAGAGAGAGCCAACCAGTATTGACTTGTCAAGGATCGAAAATTTTTCATCATCAATGTGCACAAAGGCAAGTCAAAATTTTCACTAGTAAGTGCCAACGAAGCAAAGAAATTGGTCATTTCCAACAAGAAGTACGTTTTATTATTTCTAAGAGAAAGTATGTATGTAGAAGAGCCATTAAGAGGCAAGGAATCCCTGGAGGGGTGTACTAACAAAAAAAAACAACAACTAGAAGATTTTCTACAAACATATAGGGATGTGTTTCGAGAGCCTAAAGGACTACTGCCTAAGAGAGAAGTGGAGCATGAGATTCAGCTTTTGAAGGACTCGCCATTGCCAAACATTGGGTTGTATAGGTACTATGTTATAGAAGCAAGTGAGGTGAAGAAACAATTGCAACAATTATTAGAACATGGTGTCATTTAACCGAGTACATCACCATGTGGGTCACGCATCATCATTGTGCCAAAGAATGATGGGACTTAGCATATGTGTATAGATTATAGGGCATTGAACAAAATCACGCTCAATAAAAAATACCCCTTGCCTAGGATAGATGATCTGCTGGACCAATGCAACAAGAAAAGTACTTCACTAAGTTGGACTTAAACTCTAGATATCACCAGGTTTGAGTCAAATGAGAGGATACATGGAAGGTCAACTTCAAAACCAGGAAAGGTTTGCATGAGTGGTTAATCATGCCATTTGGCCTATGTAATGCACCAAATATGTTTATTATATTAATGAATGGTGTATTTTTCCTTTTTATAGATTCATTTGTTATTGTTTATTTAGATGATATATTGGTATACAATTCTATTTGGGGAGAGAACATCTCACATTTGACACAGGTGTTGGAGACATTAAAGAAGCACCGACCACTAGCAAATCTCAAGAAGTGCGAGTTTGCACAATAATATTTAGTGTATATGGGGTATGTGTTAGGTGGAGGATAATTGAAGATAGATCCTACCAAGACGGAGGCCACCATGAAATATCGAGTGCTTACTAATGTTTCTAAGGTCTGAAGTTTCATGGGGGCAGGGAAATACCTGAGGAAACTCATAACCTCATTTTTAGCGGTAGCAGCACCGTTCCATGCCATAACAACAAGTGGCAAGAGTTTCCAGTGGGGGAAGGGTCAACAGAGGGCTTTCATGGAGCTAAAGAAGAAAATTACTCAAGCATCAGTTCTAACATTACCAAACTTGCAGTAGCCCTTTGAAGTGGAGACGAATGCGAGTGGGTATTTTATGGGAGCTGTCTTGATGCAAGGAGGAAGGTTTGTATGCTACCATTTTGAAGTATTTCATGGGGAAGTTCTTAACTACCCTACGTACGACAAGGAGCTCTATACCTTGGTGCAAGATGTGAAGAAGTGGAAGCATTATCTGATGGGAAAGGAGACAGTAATCCACACAGATCACCATCCACTACAATACTTGCAAGCCCAAAGTAAGCTACAATAGACTAGGCATTACAAGTGGATGGGGTTTCTACAACAATTTCATTTGGTGATCAAGTACAAGAAGGACAACATAAACAAGTGGCTTACATGCTTTCAAGGCTACCCACACCAAAAATAGCATCTTTGGGAACTATTTTGTACATGGAGCCATTCACCGATGATGCATATAGGGAGGCATATTCAGAGGATGAGGAATTCAAGGAGGTGTTTCAACAGTTGCAGATTAAAATTCATGTGCATGATGGCGATAACGCCGTTGACTACCATCTCCAAGATGGGTTACTATACATGTTGGATAAGCTGTGTGTTCCTAAAGGTGAGCGATTGAAACTGATTAGAGAGGCTCACACCTCCAAGGTTGCAGGGTTCTTTGGTGTAGGGAAGATTGTGGCCAACTTTCAAATGTATGTGTATTGGCCCAATATGCGAGAGTAGGTAGCTAGGTTCATAAGAAAATGCATGCTTTATTGTACCAATAAGACTAATAACATGAAAATGGGTCTATATCATCCCTTACTCGTACCTACTCATCCTTGGGAAAGCATTTCCATGGACTTTGTGGGAGGTTTACCAACAACTGGGAAGGGACATGACTACTTGTTCGTGGTAGTTGTCAGGTTCAGTAAGATGTGTGTTCTGATGCCCTGTAAAAAGACTGTCAATGGGCAAGAAGCAACAAAATTATTCTTTGGACATGATTGGGTGCACTTTGGGATACCAAGGAGCATCATTTCAAACATTGATACAAGATTTCTTAGTGCATTATGGACTCCATTGTGGGAGAATATGGACACAAAGTTTGAGAGATCTACAACATTCCATCCACAAATAGATGAATAGAGATAAGTATTCAACATGACTTTGGTGCAACTTCTGAGGGTATACAACCAGAAGCATTCAAAGGCCTGGAATGAAAATTTGGTATATATAGAACATTATTACAATAGATCAGTCCACACTTCTACAGGAAAGTCCCCATTTGAAACCTGTTTTGGATATTTGTCACCTTCCCCTTTGGAAATTTTATATGCTAAACAAGGAGGAGTGAGGTAATATCTTACAGGAGATGCCTTGAGGGCTAAAAAGTTTGTAGAAAAGATTAGGAAGATCCATCTATAGGTACAAGAGACACTGAATAAGTCATAGGATAAATAAAAGGCCAGACATGATCAACATAGAACAAAGACATCATTCAAGGTGGGAAACAGAGTCTGGCTATAATTGAACAAGGAGAGGCTACGAAGGCTTGGTAAGAAAATCAAGGCTCTGAGGTATGGACGCTTTGAGATACTAGAAAAGGTGGATGATATTGCCTATCGACTTAGTTTACCACCATATATAGAGAATTTAGAGAATTTGAAAATCTATGAGCCTTCCATGCTAAATCAGAAAGAGGAACATTTTCTACCTTCTGTGGAGGATTTGGAACCAAATGCTCAAGCAGAGTTGAAAAAAGATACAATTTTGTAGAAGATCTCCAAAACTACAAGATAGGGGCAGCATGACCTTTGGCTGATTGGATTGAAAAAACAACTTCTAGGAAAAGCTAAATGGTACACCAGAGAGAAGGTGGAGGAAAAATTTCCTCACCTCATTCAGTAGGATATTTTGGGGACCAAAAGCCTCCAAAAATGGGGAGGTGTGATCTGGATTGGATCATTATATTGTTTTTCATCCCTCTCGATGCATTCAACATAGAAAAGGAGGAGGAATCAACTCACAGGAACATTTTTACAGGTGAGATCCAGTTTGGAAAAACAAGGTTTTAAACCTTCTGGGAGTGTTTTGAGGCATAAAATGATGTTTTTTAGGGGTAAAAATTTGCCACAAAATTTGCACCTTTTTATGCTATTCTACACATAAAGATCTTTCCAATGGTGCAAGAATCTCATCAATTGGAGTATGTGTGCAAAAGTTATGCCACTTGGGAGTTTACCTTCTTGTTTTCATGCCCATAATTTGGGAGGATGCCATGTCAGCCTCCATTATTCATGGAAAAGGGGCTAGTGACGTGATTATGATATAAAAGTATCTAGAAGAGTCTATATTATAACTTTAGTTAAGAGTTGAGGTAGTTAAACTAAACCACTAGTAGGCTATCAGGTCATGCTATAATCGGGCCACTAGGAGAAAGAGGCATTCCATCCTTTCGAGTGCATTTATTCTATAGCTTAGGAAAAATAGCCAAGAGGGATAGGAGGTATAGCACACATAGAGGATTTGTGCACTGTAGTAGTCCACGGGGCCATAAGCCATACTTCTTTGTACTTACAACCATATTTCTAGATAGAGAAAGAGAGTGGAGTGACCTCACCCTCCATCTAGGTTTTCTCCCAAAAGGGTTTGATTCACATGCATGCACCATTAATAGTAAATCTATAATTCCAAAAATTTAATAAAACTGTAATAATGTAGAATTAAATATTTTAAATATAATATTATCATATTTGTTGTGACAAACTGTCCATTGGAATATCCATGACAGTTTACGGATCATTTGTGGTAGCCTCTGAAGGTCTAATAAATACTAGTAAAAGATAGCTAACACTTGGAATGTAAGTAAATCAAGGCTCTAAGGTATGGACCCTCTAACAAGGAGAGGCTACAAAGGCTTGGTAAGAAAATCAAGGCTCTGAGGTATGGACCCTCTAACAAGGAGAGGCTACAAAGGCTTGGTAAGAAAATCAAGGCTCTGAGGTATGGACCCTTTGAGATACTAGAAAAGGTGGATGATATTGCCTATCGACTTAGTTTACCACCATATATAGAGAATTTAGAGAATTTGAAAATCTATGAGCCTTCCATGATAAATCAGAAAGAGGAACATTTTCTACCTTCTGTGGAGGATTTGGAACCAAATGCTCAAGCAGAGTTGAAAAAAGATACAATTTTGTAGAAGATCTCCAAAACTACAAGATAGGGGCAGCATGACCTTTGGCTGATTGGATTGAAAAAACAACTTCTAGGAAAAGCTAAATGGTACACCAGAGAGAAGGTGGAGGAAAAATTTCCTCACCTCATTCAGTAGGATATTTTGGGGACCAAAAGCCTCCAAAAATGGGGAGGTGTGATCTGGATTGGATCATTATATTGTTTTTCATCCCTCTCGATGCATTCAACATAGAAAAGGAGGAGGAATCAACTCACAGGAACATTTTTACAGGCGAGACCCAGTTTGGAAAAACAAGGTTTTAAACCTTCTGGGAGTGTTTTGAGGCATAAAATGATGTTTTTTAGGGGTAAAAATTTGCCACAAAAGTTGCACCTTTTTATGCTATTCTACACATAAAGATCTTTCCAATGGTGGAAGAATCTCATCAATTGGAGTATGTGTGCAAAAGTTATGCCACTCGGGAGTTTACCTTCTTGTTTTCATGCCCATAATTTGGGAGGATGCCATGTCAGCCCCCATTATTCATGGAAAAGGGGCTAGTGACGTGATTATGATATAAAAGTATCTAGAAGAGTCTATATTATAACTTTAGTTAAGAGTTGAGGTAGTTAAACTAAACCACTAGTAGGCTATCAGGTCATGCTATAATCGGGCCACTAGGAGAAAGAGGCATTCCATCCTTTCGAGTGCATTTATTCTATAGCTTAGGAAAAATAGCCAAGAGGGATAGGAGGTATAGCACACATAGAGGATTTGTGCACTGTAGTAGTCCACGGGGCCATAAGCCATACTTCTTTGTACTTACAACCATATTTCTAGATAGAGAAAGAGAGTGGAGTGACCTCACCCTCCATCTAGGTTTTCTCCCAAAAGGGTTTGATTCGCATGCATGCACCATTAATAGTAAATCTATAATTCCACAAATTTAATAAAACTGTAATAATGTAGAATTAAATATTTTAAATATAATATTATCATATTTGTTGTGACAAACTGTCCATTGGAATATCCATGACAGTTTACGGATCATTTGTGGTAGCCTCTGAAGGTCTAATAAATACTAGTAAAAGATAGCTGACACTTGGAATGTAAGTAAATCAAGGCTCTGAGGTATGGACCCTCTAACAAGGAGAGGCTACAAAGGCTTGGTAAGAAAATCAAGGCTCTGAGGTATGGACCCTTTGAGATACTAGAAAAGGTGGATGATATTGCCTATCGACTTAGTTTACCACCATATATAGAGAATTTAGAGAATTTGAAAATCTATGAGCCTTCCATGCTAAATCAGAAAGAGGAACATTTTCTACCTTCTGTGGAGGATTTGGAACCAAATGCTCAAGCAGAGTTGAAAAAATATACAATTTTGTAGAAGATCTCCAAAACTACAAGATAGGGGCAGCATGACCTTTGGCTGGTTGGATTTAAAAAACAACTTCTAGGAAAAGCTAAATGGTACACCAGAGAGAAGGTGGAGGAAAAATTTCCTCACCTCATTCAGTAGGATATTTTGGGGACCAAAAGCCTCCAAAAATGGGGAGGTGTGATCTGGATTGGATCATTATATTGTTTTTCATCCCTCTCGATGCATTCAACATAGAAAAGGAGGAGGAATCAACTCACAGGAACATTTTTACAGGCGAGACCCAGTTTGGAAAAACAAGGTTTTAAACCTTCTGGGAGTGTTTTGAGGCATAAAATGATGTTTTTTAGGGGTAAAAATTTGCCACAAAAGTTGCACCTTTTTATGCTATTCTACACATAAAGATCTTTCCAATGGTGCAAGAATCTCATCAATTGGAGTATGTGTGCAAAAGTTATGCCACTCGGGAGTTTACCTTCTTGTTTTCATGCCCATAATTTGGGAGGATGCCATGTCAGCCCCCATTATTCATGGAAAAGGGGCTAGTGACGTGATTATGATATAAAAGTATCTAGAAGAGTCTATATTATAACTTTAGTTAAGAGTTGAGGTAGTTAAACTAAACCACTAGTAGGCTATTAGGTCATGCTATAATCGGGCCACTAGGAGAAAGAGGCATTCCATCCTTTCGAGTGCATTTATTCTATAGCTTAGGAAAAATAGCCAAGAGGGATAGGAGGTATAGCACACATAGAGGATTTGTGCACTGTAGTAGTCCACGGGGCCATAAGCCATACTTCTTTGTACTTACAACCATATTTCTAGTTAGAGAAAGAGAGTGGAGTGACCTCACCCTCCATCTAGGTTTTCTCCCAAAAGGGTTTGATTCGCATGCATGCACCATTAATAGTAAATCTATAATTCCACAAATTTAATAAAACTGTAATAATGTAGAATTAAATATTTTAAATATAATATTATCATATTTGTTGTGACAAACTGTCCATTGGAATATCCATGACAGTTTACGAATCATTTGTGGTAGCCTCTGAAGGTCTAATAAATACTAGTAAAAGATAGCTGACACTTGGAATGTAAGTAAATCAAGGCTCTGAGGTATGGACCCTCTAACAAGGAGAGGCTACAAAGGCTTGGTAAGAAAATCAAGGCTCTGAGGTATGGACCCTCTAACAAGGAGAGGCTACAAAGGCTTGGTAAGAAAATCAAGGCTCTGAGGTATGGACCCTTTGAGATACTAGAAAAGGTGGATGATATTGCCTATCGACTTAGTTTACCACCATATATAGAGAATTTAGAGAATTTGAAAATCTATGAGCCTTCCATGCTAAATCAGAAAGAGGAACATTTTCTACCTTCTGTGGAGGATTTGGAACCAAATGCTCAAGCAGAGTTGAAAAAAGATACAATTTTGTAGAAGATCTCCAAAACTACAAGATAGGGGCAGCATGACCTTTGGCTGGTTGGATTGAAAAAACAACTTCTAGGAAAAGCTAAATGGTACACCAGAGAGAAGGTGGAGGAAAAATTTCCTCACCTCATTCAGTAGGATATTTTGGGGACCAAAAGCCTCCAAAAATGGGGAGGTGTGATCTGGATTGGATCATTATATTGTTTTTCATCCCTCTCGATGCATTCAACATAGAAAAGGAGGAGGAATCAACTCACAGGAACATTTTTACAGGCGAGACCCAGTTTGGAAAAACAAGGTTTTAAACCTTCTGGGAGTGTTTTGAGGCATAAAATGATGTTTTTTAGGGGTAAAAATTTGCCACAAAAGTTGCACCTTTTTATGCTATTCTACACATAAAGATCTTTCCAATGGTGCAAGAATCTCATCAATTGGAGTATGTGTGCAAAAGTTATGCCACTCGGGAGTTTACCTTCTTGTTTTCATGCCCATAATTTGGGAGGATGCCATGTCAGCCCCCATTATTCATGGAAAAGGGGCTAGTGACGTGATTATGATATAAAAGTATCTAGAAGAGTCTATATTATAACTTTAGTTAAGAGTTGAGGTAGTTAAACTAAACCACTAGTAGGCTATCAGGTCATGCTATAATCGGGCCACTAGGAGAAAGAGGCATTCCATCCTTTTGAGTGCATTTATTCTATAGCTTAGGAAAAATAGCCAAGAGGGATAGGAGGTATAGCACACATAGAGGATTTGTGCACTGTAGTAGTCCACGGGGCCATAAGCCATACTTCTTTGTACTTACAACCATATTTCTAGATAGAGAAAGAGAGTGGAGTGACCTCACCCTCCATCTAGGTTTTCTCCCAAAAGGGTTTGATTCGCATGCATGCACCATTAATAGTAAATCTATAATTCCACAAATTTAATAAAACTGTAATAATGTAGAATTAAATATTTTAAATATAATATTATCATATTTGTTGTGACAAACTGTCCATTGGAATATCCATGACAGTTTACGGATCATTTGTGGTAGCCTCTGAAGGTCTAATAAATACTAGTAAAAGATAACTAACACTTGGAATGTAAGTAAATCAAGGCTCTGAGGTATGGACCCTCTAACAAGGAGAGGCTACAAAGGCTTGGTAAGAAAATCAAGACTCTGAGGTATGGACCCTTTGAGATACTAGAAAAGGTGGATGATATTGCCTATCGACTTAGTTTACCACCATATATAGAGAATTTAGAGAATTTGAAAATCTATGAGCCTTCCATGCTAAATCAGAAAGAGGAACATTTTCTACCTTCTGTGGAGGATTTGGAACCAAATGCTCAAGCAGAGTTGAAAAAATATACAATTTTGTAGAAGATCTCCAAAACTACAAGATAGGGGCAGCATGACCTTTGGCTGATTGGATTGAATAAACAACTTCTAGGAAAAGCTAAATGGTACACCAGAGAGAAGGTGGAGGAAAAATTTCCTCACCTCATTCAGTAGGATATTTTGGGGACCAAAAGCCTCCAAAAATGGGGAGGTGTGATCTGGATTGGATCATTATATTGTTTTTCATCCCTCTCGATGCATTCAACATAGAAAAGGAGGAGGAATCAACTCACAGGAACATTTTTACAGGCGAAACCCAGTTTGGAAAAACAAGGTTTTAAACCTTCTGGGAGTGTTTTGAGGCATAAAATGATGGTTTTTAGGGGTAAAAATTTGCCACAAAAGTTGCACCTTTTTATGCTATTCTACACATAAAGATCTTTCCAATGGTGCAAGAATCTCATCAATTGGAGTATGTGTGCAAAAGTTATGCCACTCGGGAGTTTACCTTCTTGTTTTCATGCCCATAATTTGGGAGGATGCCATGTCAGCCCCCATTATTCATGGAAAAGGGGCTAGTGACGTGATTATGATATAAAAGTATCTAGAAGAGTCTATATTATAACTTTAGTTAAGAGTTGAGGTAGTTAAACTAAACCACTAGTAGGCTATCAGGTCATGCTATAATCGGGCCACTAGGAGAAAGAGGAATTCCATCCTTTCGAGTGCATTTATTCTATAGCTTAGGAAAAATAGCCAAGAGGGATAGGAGGTATAGCACACATAGAGGATTTGTGCACTGTAGTAGTCCACGGGGCCATAAGCCATACTTCTTTGTACTTACAACCATATTTCTAGATAGAGAAAGAGAGTGGAGTGACCTCACCCTCCATCTAGGTTTTCTCCCAAAAGGGTTTGATTCGCATGCATGCACCATTAATAGTAAATCTATAATTCCACAAATTTAATAAAACTGTAATAATGTAGAATTAAATATTTTAAATATAATATTATCATATTTGTTGTGACAAACTGTCCATTGGAATATCCATGACAGTTTACGGATCATTTGTGGTAGCCTCTGAAGGTCTAATAAATACTAGTAAAAGATAGCTAACACTTGGAATGTAAGTAAATTAATTCAAAATCAACTTCTTAGGATCTTGGGTTTTCTAATTATGGATACTTGGTGCAATTTTAAATATCTGAGAATGCCAATTTCTCTCAAACTCTTTCCTCATCCATTTTGAGATCCTCTACTCTCAAAATTCATAAGAAAATTTGCACAATGGCGAGAAATATGGCCTAATATGACAAAGCGAGTAGTTATTATTAACATTGTGTTCTCTGCCCTTCCATTGTACCACTTCTTAGCCCTTTTAGACCTTGTATGGGTGATTACTTGCATGACTTAGGAAATCTAGAAGTTATCGTGGAAATGAGGGAAGTCAAACTCCAAAAATTCCCATCCAGTAAAATGGCTAGTTTTCAAATCCCCAAAGGATCAAGCAGGTCTAGAGATCAGGGATCCTCTTTTGACAAACATGCCATTAGAGGCTAATCATCAGCAATGAAGAAATGTGGAATCAATTAATTTAGAAAAGGTATTTTGGTGGTGATAAGAGAGATTGCCTACAACAAGTTGCAAGCATTAGAGGAGGATCCTCCCATTTTCAAGCCTATGTGCTCGACCCTTCCCCTCATCATGTCCTCCCTTTCTTAGGTCCCTAAAATTTTTCTTGCATCAATATTTAGGAGGATACCATTACGAGACACTAGCCTCTCTCTCTTTTTCCCTCCCTGCTCCCCTTGTTCTTGTAATAGACCCCCTTATTATTATTCATTTATTATATAAGATTTTTTTTGGTCAACCACTACAAACACTTTACTGCCTTGTTAGACATCAAAAGAGTTTCTTAATTCTTTGCACTAGCCTAGGAAACAAAGCACATCACGTTGCATTAAGAAGAGATGCTTTCACAACCCTCAGACCACCTTCATTTCCACTATCCTTTTATTGCAAGCACAAGAGCCTACTAAAACTACAACATAGCAGAACTCCTTAAAATAACTGATTGTTGCAGCTTATCCAACCATGCTTCATAGTATCAACTTATCAACACCTTTCCCAGTTTTCCTTCATTCATTTACATTTTTTTGGTCACAATGGACAAAGTTGAATGATTGCTAAAGTAGACAAATTGACCATAACCATGTTTGAATGCAAATCAACATGCACGAAGAAGAAGGATATAACTCGAAGTTAAATCCCACTGAAACAATATAACTTGTTGAAATTGATCTCCTTCGATCTCAGTTTACAATACTGCAACACTAGTGTCAGGTGTTCATGTTAGGTCTTCTTCCATGCTTGCATGGGAAATGAGTAGCTAGTAAGTATGGCCATATGTGAAATAATCCTTTCACGAAGCACCATATAATAATGTAATCCGTTCTATGTAGAAATAACATCCACAGTAGAGATATTCCATGCTTCCCACATATCCAAAAAGATAGAATCACCTTCCAACGCAGATAACATGCCAACTTCAAGTGGCTGACATATCAACCCATCTCCTTCCTCATTGGGAGAGACTATATCATGGACAATTTAAGTTCTCAAGGGATGTGAAACATCAACAATATAAGCACCTTTGACCAACTCTCTTTCCATTAAGGGAAAAGGCTAAATCATGGATAATTTGAATGATAACTAAGTATCTTTGACCACCTATTTTTTCATTTAGAAAAAAATCTAAATCAAAGTTAAACTCAAAAGGTTTACCAATTGTAGTCCTCAGGGTTAGAAAATGGGGAATACCGACTACTACAGATTGCATTATGAGATAATGTATCCTTGAGTATTTGTCAATTGTCACGGCCTTCAAATGGATTGCTTGTATGTGTAATGTTGGGCACGGGATCCCCCAAGGCAAGTTTTGGGGCTTAAAGCCTAGATTTTGACCAAATTCGATGTAAAGACTCCGCATTTTGTGAGTGCAGAGCGCGAAGATTGTAAATGGGTCATAGGGTTGTCCACCCTCATTTTTGTAATGTAATGTTGGATTTAGAAATCTACCCATGGTTCACAAACCATGGGATTGTATAAATAGAGCGAGGCTTTAAGTTGTAAATCAGCGAATAGAAGAAGCGAAGAGTCATGAAGTAATAGATGGAGAATTGAGTCTTGTCTGAAGTGTAGCGTTGAATATTTGGGTCATAGAGTAGGAGAAGGCTCTGCAATTGAGTGTGCAGAGGCCTAGTAGTCTGCAGCTGAGTGCGCGGACCCCTGCAGCTGAGTGTGTAGGGCGAGTCGAGTCTGTAACCTTTGGAGAAGTAATAAAGAGAAGTTTTACATCATTTCTATGTATCTTTTTCCTGTTTTGTGCATTGAATGTATCAGATATAAATTGCATTTCTATTCCCTATATGATGAACGAACTTATATGAATGTGTTGATAAAGTGAATATAAGATAAAGTATCTTTTTATGTGAAGATAAGTAACTGTTACAAGAAGATAAGTAAGATACACGGTGTAACTTGGGGAAGTAGCGCAGATCGCTGCTAGGGCAGCGTGAAATCACCTCAGCCCCTGGTTAGGGCTGTGCGAAGGTGATTATAATAGATCGCAAAGGCCTTGCAGGTCAGGACAATGCACCAAGTGACCTATGCAAAGGTATTCATAGTTGGACTAAACCGATCCAGACATCTCAAGGGTGCGAAAACTTGGTTCTAGCATCCCCCCATACTGCTTCGGGTGAGACCTCAATCTGCGCTCTGCCAGTTGTTGCCGAAAGTGCCAGTAGTACAAGGATTTGTTTGGCTAATTAACTCTAAACCTCCGTTGGGCCCCCTCAAGCCAACAAATGGTTCCGTTGTCGGGACCAGAATCTGCATAGAGATGTTTGATGTTGTATCATTGGAATCCAACTAAGAAGGAAATTGAAGGCTGGTTGGACAGGAGGATTCACGAGTTCACGGTGTAGGAGAACAGGAATCCGCGACTGACAAAAGAAGAGTGGTTAGACTACTACCTATACACAGAGATCCACGAAATATTCTTCGCATCTTTCCCTACTGAGCTGTACGAGTGGATCACGAAGCTAGAAGATAGACAAGGAAGGTGGAAGCTCAACAATCCTATTGTGTGGACCCCAGAGTTGGTGCGCAGATTGGAAGAATCAGAGGATAAGATCGCACGCGCTGTTGATCACTGGCTCAATCGGATTATAGGAGGATTCATTACTGATTTCGCGGTAGATACTTCAGTTAGCTACAACGAGGCAGAGTGATGCTTTATCAAAGGACCGCGAGGTAAGTACGTAAAGTCTCTGAATACTTGGATTAAAATGTTGTTGTGTGAAAAGAGCGTTATGCAATTACCTTGATGTCCGAAGCTACGCGAAGTGGAAGAACCTACATAAACGAAGGAAGTAAGGGACCAAAGAATAACCCTTTGATTTCACCTCAGCGAGGGGATGAGGAAGATCTCGCGAAGGTCTCTCCACGAAGTGCGATCAATTTGATAAGGTAGAGGATTCCGTGCTTACCACCCCCACCCACACCACCACCAGTTTCACCACCTTCACCTGTACCACCTTCGCCACTACCGCGAGTCAATATGGCAAGCGCAAGATAAAGTTCCCTGTGTTCAAGGGGGTAGGAAATGAAGATCCATACCACTTTTGGTTTGTGATAAGGGCCGTATGGGAAGCACAGGGAGTTACAAATGATAATATAAAGAAAGCGACACTGGTCAGAGTTCTGCAGGATCGCTCGCTGACCTAGTATATTAAGCATTCTAATGATAATCTGAATGCAGGAATCACGGACATCCAAGCAACGCTAAACAAAGAATTTAGTAGGCCAAAGTCAGAAGCGCAGTCGATCATTGGATTCAAGGAGATCACAATGCTACCAGGTGAGACTCCTTGAGAGCTGGATTAGAGACTGAAGTGTACGATTCATGAAGCTAATATGACTTTGATGGATGGACAACATCGCGAATGGTTTGTAGCATCGCTAACACCACATTTGAGGAATCCGCTGTTGCAACATAGGTTAACGACTTAGGTAGAGGCCTTGGAGATCGCGATGAGGCTACATGAGACCCCCATGTAGGATCCTAACTTGGGAGTTCAACAGATCCACGTTCAGTTGAAAAACTTCTGCCTTGAGATGCAGAGTCTGAAACAAGACAGGAAAGCTCGCCCGGAAGTGCACGAAGAAATATGGTGCGTGAAATGCAAGGGTCGGGGTCATGATAAAGACCACTGCCCTGTGTTTGTGAATTACCTCATGGGAGGAGGACCGATGCTGTTAAGACCAGAGGCACAAGTAGGACCTAGCGTGGCTCCTACTTTGTAGTGTGCGATTTGTCAAATAGGAGGAAAGCATGCTACGAACAATTGCCATTTGTTACAGAAGTACATGCAGAATTCGCAACAGTTGTTCTATAATTTTTGTAGATCGGTTGGACACGATGAGTGCACTTGTAGAAGCTATGAGCTGATGATGGATAGAACTCCCATCTATAGGGTTCAGGCTGAAACATGGCCCCTAGACCAGAATGCAAGAATGGCACGAACCGAAATTTAGGGGTGCAGATGAGGCCAAGGTGGAGGAGGACTTGGAAGAGGTCGCAGACATTTGATATGCTACAATTGTTGAGGGCCAGGACATTATGCCCATGATTGTGCGAACCCAACGCGTCCATCATGTCTGTATTGCACCTTATTTGATCATGAGATGAAAGATTGTCCTATGCTGATAGCTAGGATACGCAACAAGGAAGCACTACCACCTCCCCTGACTCAGAACCTACAGATGATGAGGTTTGAGCCGTGTGAGGAAGATCCAAATGTGAACATTATTCTCCGAAGTAGAATTGCGACGGGAGATGATAAAGGCAAACAACTCGAAGATAGTACTTGGGTTTGCAAGGCTCCAACGAAAGAAGCAGAGTTTGGTTTGGAGCGCGCTAAGGAAACCTTCATGGAAGCTAAGAAGAGCTTCGCTGATGCCTCCACTTCAGGAAGCAAAGATAGACTGGAGCCGGAAATGGACCCATCTATGCTTACGACGTTCTTGGAAACATGTATGAAGCTACTGCGCGACAGTAAGGCTGTAAAAGGATTGCATGAACTCATTAATAGATGCGCTGGGACCGCGCCAAGAGAACTGTGCGTAGTCCGAAAGATTGGAAAGCATACGACGAGGATGGGTAGAGAAATGAGGGTAACCGTGCAAATTGGAGAATATGAGATGGACCAAGTAATTCTGAATTTAGGATCAGATGCGAACGTCCTACCGAAGCAGACGTGTGAGCACATGGGGAGACCTACGTTGCAATGGTCTCCTATTCAGCTGCGAATGGCAAACCAACAGAAAATAATAACTATGGGGAGATTGCAGGGAATCACTGTGGATATTGAGGGAGCGAGTGCGCTAATAGACTTTAAAGTGATAGAGATTGTTGATGACAACAATCCCTACCCCGCGCTCTTAGGAATTGATTGGGTCACTGACATGAACAGGGTGATTAATATGAAAAGTGCAAGATGATTTTTGAAAAGAAGTCAGTACGCGTAGTTATATCTTTGGACCTCGCTGAAGGATCACGCTAAAGAGAGCCAGTGCGCAAATATGAAAGCGACAACAATTTGGATTGCATCTACAAGATAACTGTGTGAGAGCAATATTGGGTAAATCCCACGACGGACGGACAGATCTCATGGGAGTGCGAAAGCTCCTGTACGTCGGATTTGGATGAGGAGATAGAGTGATGGTAGAACCAGTTGCACGAGGTAACCAAACTGAATTATAATACGATGACAAGGTCACTATGCTGTGTATCAATAGAAGCGAGAGATCTGCTTATGTATGATGGATTAGGTGAGGTAGATGCTTTCTTGGAAAGATTCGAAAGGGAGGTCCTGGAGAAGTAGCATTTCCAGGCCTTGAATTGGGTACTTCGCGCTACACTCGCAAGGTGGTGGGGTATGCACCAAGGAAGCTTTGAGGACTGGCGCGAATGCAGGGGAACGATGCACACACGGTTTGGAAGGTCTAGAGTGTGATTGACTAATAAATACAATGGATGGGATGGTCTGCGCGTGCATCCGTTTAGGTGGGTACAAGCATATGGTAAACAACTTGCGCGGATGCACATGAACTTCGCGTTGGGAGATACGTTCAATACGCATGTGTTGGGGGGGAAATACGCGAATGATCCCTCAAGTTGGAATGACAGTGTGGAAAGAACGGGTGCACAGAAGGTTATCCACGCAGAAGCATTTAACGAAGTGTGCGAAGCACTGAAGAAGGTATGCAATGCGAAGCAAAGTGATTGGGACTTGCACGTACCAACAATTTTATGGGCTTATAGGACAATGTACAAGAAATTGACGTGACCGACACCTTCTAGGCTGGCCTATGGAGCAATTGCTGTAATGCCGATGGAGTATATCATGCCTAGTCCATGCATAACAGTGCCCATGGATATGATGGTTCATGAAGCCTCGAAAGAAGGGATAGCACAGTTGGAAGAGCTCGAAGAAGAACTTGGGACCTGATGAAGAGATTCAGTAGGGTAATATTAGGCTTCGAGAACTCATGAATGAAGGAGTTTGGTTGAGGGAGAAAAGCACCATGGTGGAAGCAGAAGTCAAGAAGCTTGAGGAAGGAATAAAGAAGGACTTTCTTGATAAGAAAAATGTGGTGATAAAACAGGATGCGCATGATTACGATGACAAATTTGGGGACTATCGCTGAGAGTTGATCAGTTCGATGCCTTGGATTGGACCGTATATTCCTAGAGGGATCACCGATGGTGGCGTGATGCAAATGGTGAAGTGCGCGATACAGTTGGTAAAATTAAATGGAGAACCATTCCCAAGAAAAGTGAATGGCAGTCGGTTGAAACCATACAGGGGTGGCCCGACTATCTGACTAACCGATAGAAGAATAGTCTTAGCGCACCAGGCAGCTGAAAGGAGGCATGGGACTATAAACAGGTGCAGGGCAGTAGTTCAGCTACAACAGTCTCTGAATAGCGCACGCAGGAGGTATAGCAGGCAGTTGCTCAGTGCGCTACTGATCTTGCAGCAGTTCAGACAGAGTTGGGAGGTCTTCGTGCGAAGATATCCACACCAACCAAGTGACTCAAGGGCAAGGCACGATGTTTGTGTGGGGGGCCAATCCCCCAAGGCAAGTTTTGGGGCTTAAAGCCTATGTAAAGACTCCACGTTTTTTGGGTGCAGAGTGCGAAGATTGTAAATGAGTCATAGGGTTGTCCACCCTTATTTTTGTAATGTAATGTTAGATTTAGAAATCTCCCATGGTCTGCGAACCATGGGATTGTATAAATAGAGCGAGGCTCTAAGTTTTAAATCAGTGAATAAAAGAAGCGAAGAATTATGAAGTAATAGATGGAAAATTGAGTCTTGTTTGACATGTAGAGTTGAGTCTTTGGGTCGTAGAGTAGGAGAAGGCTCTGCAGCTGATTGCACAAAGGCCTAGTAGTCCGTAGCTGAGTGTGTGGACCCCTGCAGCTAAATACGCAGGGCGAGTCGAGTTTGTAACCTTTGGAGAAGTAATAAAGAGAAGTTTACATCGTTTTTGTGTATCTTTTTCCTTTTTTTTTGCATTGAATGTATTGGATATAAATTGAATTTCTATTGTCGATATGATGCACAAACTTATATGAATGTGTTGATAAAGTGAATATAAGATAAAGTATCTGTTTATGCAAAGATAACTAATTGTTACAAGAAGATAAGCAAGATACACAGTGTAACTTGGGGAAGTAGCGCAGAACACTACTAGGGCAACGCGAAATCACCTCAACCCTTGGTTAGGGTTGCGCGAAGGTGATTATAACAGACCACGAAGGCCTTGCAGGTCAGGACATCGCGTGAAGTGACCCGCGCGAAGGTATTCACAGTTGGACTAAACCAACCCCTCAAACATCTCAAGGGTGTGGAAACTTGGTTCCAACATCCCTCCATACTGCTTCGGGTGAGACCTCAGTTCACGCTCTGCGGGCTATTGCTGAAAGGGATAGTAGTACAGGGATTTGTTTGGATAATTAATTCTGAACCTAGGTTAGGCCCCCTTAAGCCAACATGTAAGGATGCCAAATATGAGTGCAAGGAAAACTTATCCATTAGCAACCATTTTAGTTTGTATAATGAAAAAAAGAAAATAATTTATGAACATAAAGAGAGAGTCCAAATAATATAAGCTACAACATGCTAATATATCATGCCCAATGAGAAAGTAAAATTGTGCATATTATTTTAGTCATGTGTTGGAGATAAATATTGTTCCTATTATATCAGCCATGTGTTTATGTAGGTTTTTACCCCGTACAGAAATTACTTGCATATAAATTCTAGTAACAGAAAATAAACAATAGCGAGAGCATAACACATAAAACAAATATACACAGAGATTTTCCCCTGGATCCCAAAACTGAGACTACCAGATTGATTTTTCATTATGTTCCTTTCAATGTTTCAATACATATATATACATGTCGAAGCATGCAATACCATGGACCAAAAACCATCACGCCCAAAACCATGTGCGAAAACCATGGGTCCAAAAAATAAAAATTCCTCTAGGCTAACCACCCCCCTCAAACTCCCCGTACAGGGGGGACTGCTTCCCCCCCTGTTACCCCCGTGTTGCGCATCGACGTAATGAAGGGGGGGCTTCACCCTCCCCCCCCTTAACTCCCTGGTTAAACTACTAGGGCTAGCCGTGGAAAGAATATAACACAACCCAACATTATAAACAATTCCCGTGATAGCACATGTTAACAAATTCTTTCCACCTTACTCAAGAAATAGGGCATACTAATGTATTCTACTCACACCATTCAACAACAGAGTATACTAATTCATTCAAACCATATCAATATGTTCTACTCAACGAGGCAATAAAAAAAAACTAATATTAAATCAGTCTTTGTTGTGTTGATCACCCTAAGCAACAATGTCCAACCAGGAGTAAACACATGTCCTGCCCATGGCATAGAGGTACTATTACTTATTGCACTTACCTACACTTGGTTTAAATTAGCACACAAAAATTACTGACGTCATTATGTAGGACTGAAGTAACTACGCAGCTAGATTTTCAAGCTCAGGCATACTAATTTTATATAGCATTAATTTGAGACTATGATTGTCAATTGCTCAAACGATTGCACTCACATCTGGGCCATCATACCTTGGTTATGTTAAATGTGATAGAAATATAAGGCTATAGAAATAGAACGTTTAGAATTGTTGTCATGTGTTGCAAACATTCATTCGGTATAAGTGGCTTTACCCTACTATATACCAACAGGGCCATTGTCCTCATAGAGGTCCACATGAAAGAAATATAAACAACTATATACTAGTTTCATCATGGGAATCTATCTCGCATGGAAGCCTTAAAAATTACTAGTGACAACAGAGTCCCTTTATAACTACGTAGACCTTGATGAGGCATAGAATATCTATTAAGAATATTAACATTAATAACAAGCATCTTAGGAGAAACTTTGTAGTTTGTCCTGGTTATTACATATGTCAATAGAAGTGTGATAAGCCACACTATTTGTTCTAAGTCTGATTTGTGCATAAAATAGATAATTTATTTCTGATGGTTTCAAATCACTAAACATGCTTAATATAAAGGTAGACTCTCATATTGTCATCACAAGATCTTTCAAGTATCAAATTATAGTTCCTAATGATTCAAGCTTGAGGAGATGTGAACTTTGCATCATATAATTGTTTCCCCAAGAGTGGATAATAACAATACACTGCATCATGATTTAAGGAGGTACCTTTGGTCTTCAAGTTGATAACAATACCTAAGGTATTGATCACCTCCTATTGTAACTCATGGCCTTGGTATATGAATTGTTCAAACAATTCAATAAGGTACTTCACAATGGGAATTGGGGTAAGCTTTATAATTTTCATCCCAACCATTAACAAACTACCAATATGCAGTTGCCACCCCCTAGCTTCTCCAAACTTTCCCTAATATCCAAACCAGGGAATCAATAGGTCTTCTCCCATTTCTGCCCTGCATATCGAAACCCACCCTAAGGTCCTGTCTAGGGATTCTAGAGGTCCTATCCCACCTCCACCCTTGTTGAGAAATCTAGTGGCAACAAGTGTAGGTGATTTCTCTTGCTTGATAACTATTTGTGATGGGATACTACTTCTTTATATTAACTTCTTTCTTTTCACATGATCATTTTTAGTTTTTTGTTAATCAAACAACTAACAAATCATAAAGAAGAATGAGACAAAGGACACAAAATATAAGTGATCAACTAGGGTCAAAATCTCTCCAACTTTGAGAGGAAAACCCACAAGAATTCTTGTTCTTATAGAATTTTCAATTGATGAATTCCAAGACCTATAACCTTGACTAAAAACCCCTCCAAGACCAAGTAAAACCTTGCATAAACTCAACAAAAATTTCTTCTTGATGGTGCTTCAATTTCTCCTTCTTCTTAAGCCCTTAGCCCGCAATCCTAGTCTGAAATCCTCAGCCTCTCTCCCTGCAATTCTCGACCTCCTGTAGTTTATTGCAACTTCCGCACATGTGACAAATTTAGGGTAACTTTAGCCCTTTTCCTCCTTTGCTTGAATTGTACTAGTCTTTTTGTGACTTCAACCTGTAACATACCTTCTTTCCTTGACTTGATTTGACTTCCTTGACCTGACTGTTCCTTTGTTTTTGTTGCAGTAGGTAAGCCCTAGTCTCCTCACACATGTGAATAGAATTAGCCCAAAACAGTTCCAAAACTAGTTCACTTTTCCTTCTTTCTTGTCCTCCTTTTCTTCCCATGATGTGAGACCCTTTCCTGTACAATGATTGAACTTCTATTTTGTTACTTGAATGCTCTTCAAAGTGGTCAAATAGACTTGCATACATAGGTTTCTTTTCACATCCAATAGGATGACTTGTCAATGTCCCTTAGGCTGAATTGTATTTGGAGAAGGTTGACTGGTTTCATGTATTTTGACTTTGCCTTGGAGGGTTACTTGATTATGTTTTGACTCAAATATTTTTTCTTTTACAATATGTAACTTTCCCGAATGGGTCTCTCCAATGACTTGATGACACAATAACAAATCCTAAGAGCTCACAATGGGAGCTTGACCAAAAAACAATTTTTCTTGAGAATGAAACCCATGCCTCAAGATCAACAATAATAAATTTATTTTCTTACTACATCAAATACATAAAATTGTGATTGCATATGTCATTATGAAGACCGAACCTAGTTACATATTTCAGCACTCCCTCTTAACTAGGGAGGTATTCATAATCCATGCAAGGTACTTCGACATTCTCAATCTAAAGAATTCTCATAAGAAGAGTCAGATTGGTAACCCATATGTATAGCATCATATAATCCAACATTTTCACATAACAAGGCCTTTACTAACAACTCTATCTCTTCATAAGATCATAGCACAATTCTAGCGAGACCAATTATTTATAGACACCTTCATCATTATCTCTCCAGGAGGATACCCCACCTGGGTGTTCACAGAGTATGCCCTTCTAGGACTACTCTTATCTTGGATTCCCAGTCCTTAAAGAGTATCGGTCCTCTATGACTACTCTTATCTTGGATGCCCTACCATATCCTCAAAGAGTATCAAATGCCATATGGTTACCCAATCCTCCATTCTTTTATTCCCAAGCAAAGAAAAGAATGATGTGTCTATATTTCCCTCTCAACTAGGGAGGATATACCCATTCCAATGAAGGAATGTACCAAATCTCCCTCTTATCCAAGGACTTGTCCAAGATCCCTCTTAGCTAGGGACTTTTTTTTTCAAGGAAAAAAGCCGAGCTTTTCTATTATAAAATAAAAGAGCTACAAAATAGATGAGTTAACATCCAGCAGTTCAAAAGACTGCCTGATACAGTGAGGTAGTTACCGACCTTCCCCATGCTTTCATCGAAATGACTTCGATACAAAATCAAAGAAACCCAAGTTCAAAAAGTAACCTATCTGTACACAGCCGCATCAAACAGAGGTTGTCAAGTACCACGGGCCTCCATTAAGGAAAACAGCCCGCGAAATAAACAAAAAGACCATAGTGTTTACCGAAAACTTCTCCAGAATAGGAGCTGTAAAGTAAAGTTTTTTGGTTCATATAACAAAACCGCCAAAAACAAAAGAAAGAACACATTTGTTTCTGACGCCATCCCAACTTTTGCACAAAAATATTAAGTATAAGGGGCCAGATCCGTCTCACGAATCTGGTCCTGGACCTGTTCCTTTATCCTCCACGAACCCACAGCCTGTTGTAAACCTGTTTTAGAATATTCGTCTGCTTCAACATTCCTGTCCCTGTATATGTGAGCAAGAGAGAAAACAGTGAAAGAGGATTTTAGATTTTGAATTTCTTCTAACAATGGCATCAATAAATAATTTCTGCATCTAAATTTCCCATTGACCCAATTTACTACATTTGAGGAATCTCCAAAAATCTGAACTGTGTGGACTTGTCTATGAATGAGCCAGCAAAGGAGAAGTTTTAAGGCTGATAATTCGGCAAAATTGTTAGTGCCCGTCCCGAGCCCCACTGAGGCTTTTAGAGAGTGAGTAGAGCTAAGGTGGATAATAATTCCAGCCCCAGTGATATTGTTTTGGGCTGCCCCGTCGAAAAAGGCCCATGGAATGTCTTCTTTTATCTGAATCTCTGCCCTTTGCTGGGAAGCAGCAGGAGTCTCTGGTTCTGGGATACTAGATAGAATAGCTGTGCTCTGAATTGCTATTGCTTCCGCTGGGGTCGTTTTTTCTTTGAATATGCTGCGGTTTCGGGCTATCCAAATGCCCCAACAGAGGATAGGAGGAAGGTTCCTCAAGTTCTTCTCTGGGTGATTGGGCCACCATCCATCCCATGCTGCATTGAGATCAACTCCCTCCCATCTGGCATTGATATGCAGTAACCTTTTCGTTTCGTCCCAAACTTGTTTGGTGAAGGGACATTCCATGAATAAATGATTTATGGATTCTGAAGCTACCTTGCATAAAGCACATCGGCTCGGTCCCTCCTTATAACGAGCTAACAGGACATCCCAAGTAGGTATCTTCCGTTTAAGCGCACACCAAAGGAAAATCCTGGCTTTTTTGGGGCATTTCAGCTTGAGAAGAGGTTTTGCCCACCAAATGGGGGGATCCCAGCCCTTTCTGTTCATCAGGAAATTGTAACCGGCCTTTGGGGAGTATAAACCTGTCTCCGCATGTGCCCACACCAGAGAATCGGGGCGGTCCTTTATCCTAACACTTGTTCGCTTAAGTTCATTGATGAAAACCTGCCACTCGTTTCGCCATATATTGTCAATACCGAGATCCTCTACAGATTTCCATTCTTGACCCCAAATTGACTGAAGCTCCATGTTTGCTATCTGGCTTAGACTGTGGATCCCCCTTGAATCTAGATGTGCAAGAAGACCCAGGGGAAGGGCATAAAGATCGCTGCATCCTACCCATGGATCCCTTCCTATCCGAATGCTTTCTCCATTCCCCACCTGCCAAGCGAGACCTTGTTCTATAATGTAAAAAGCCTCTGAGGTAGCCTTCCAGACTACCGAACAGTTTCTTCCTTTTTTGTTGGGACTCCGAATCCAGTCATCAAGAGGAACTGGGTCAATATACTTCCTTTTTACCACTCTGGTCCACAGGTTTTCTGCTTCTATAATTCTCCATCCTGATTTTGGTGCCAGGGACTGGCTGAAATCGACAAGCTGTTTAATGCCCCATCCCCCCCAGTCCTTTGGTCTAGCTATCTTGTCCCAAGCTACCCATGGAAGGACTGAGTCTTCTTTTGCACCCGACCACAGGAATCTGCTACATATTTGCTTTATTTTATGAAGAACACCTTTTGGGATCCAGGTCAGAGCAGCCCAAAAGACCGGGATGGCCTGCAGGACAGAGTTTATCAGAGTTAATCTGCCTGCCCTTGATAACCATTTGAAACTCCAATGGGCTATCCTTTGCTCAATTTTTGCCACTAGCCAGTTCCAATCCTATTTTCTGTATGAAGAAGGTTTTAGCTAGAACCCCAAATACTTGAAAGGCTGATCCATACTGCAAGTTTCAAAGGGAAAATATGAAGAGATCAGGATCTCCTCCTGCCTAGAAAAGGCTTCCATTATAAGCTGAGACTTCCTGGGATTTATTTGCAGCCCTGTAGCTTTTAGAAATATGTCAATAATGTCTTTTAGCACTTTTAGTTCTTTTAGATTTCCATTTGTAAATAATAGAATATCATCTACAAATAGAAGATGAGTAATAAAAAGGTTTACCGCTACTTCCAAACCTGTTATCAAACCTGCTCTCTTTGCTTTTGAAATCAGCCTGCTGAGGCCTTCAGCAGCCAGGAGGAATAAAAGTGGGGAGAGAGGGCATCCTTGTCTCAGGCCTCGCTGACTTTTGAAAAATTGAGAGGCAGCCCCATTTATCAAAACATCAAAACTTACATTTGAAATACACCCCATGATCCAATTAATAAAATCCACCTTGAAGCCGAGGTGTGTCAAAAGAAGCTTGAGATATGACCAGCTAATTCTATCATATGCTTTGGACAGATCTATTTTCAGCACTGCCCCTTTCTTCTTTGCTAGTCTTATACTGTGAATGGTTTCCTGGGCCACCCCAATGGCCTCGTGTATTTGGCGGCCATCCAGGAAACCAAATTGCTCATTTGAGATACAGACAGAAAGGATGGGTTTCAAGCGTACCGCTATGACTTTTGCGATGATCTTGTAAATGGTATTGCAGAGAGATATAGGTCTGAAATCTTCAAAATATTCCAGATCTTCCTTTTTCGGAATGAGTGCAATGAAGGTTGCATTGAAGGGCCCATAAATTTCCCCTTTCTTCTGTGACTCCTCCACCACATCGGTCAATTCATCGCCAATCTGATCAAAGAAGTGCATAAACAGTTCTATGGTCCATCCGTCCGGACCTGGGCTTTTATCTTTAGGCATTGACTTTATGACATGTTCTACCTCCTCTTTAGTCACTTCTCTGAATAGGTTCTCTGCCTCCTCCTCCTCCACAAAGCGTGGGAAGGCTTGTGCAGTGCGAATGATTTCAGCTATTGAGATCCCCCCTGGATCGGCAAAAAGAGATTGAAAATGGTTCTTTCCCAGGTTAGAGACTGCCTCAAAAGAAGAGTGCTCCCTGCCATCTGCATCCTTTAATTTCCAAATTGTATTTGCATTTTTCCTCCCCTTTGCATAATTGTGAAAGAATTTTGTGTTCTCATCCCCGGCTTTCAACCAAATTGCCCTACTTTTTAACCTCCATTCCTCTTCTCTGTCCAAGAGGATCTTTGCCCTTCTTTTTTCTAGCCCTAAAATTCTTTCCTTCGACTCCTGAGATATATATGCATCAGCTTCCGGGTCTTCTAAGGATCTTAGGGCTTCATCGATACTAGCCATTTCCTCATATGACTTCCTCCTTTTCTCCGCTGCCCATTCCATAGTTTCCTTCTTTAACCTTTTTAAATTCTCCATGAAGAGAGCTCCTTTGTTTCCTGTAGTGGCAGTGCCCGGGAGCCTCCAAGTATTTCTGAACAGCTGAATATAGGACTCCTCCTGAAGCCAGGAAGAGTTGAACTTGAAGGGAGAAGCCGGTTTTGGAGGGGTCTTAGAGAATTCTAGAAAGATGGGAAAATGATCCGAATTTCCTCCTTCCCCCACCCACTGCCTGAAGAGGGGAATGAGAGAAGCCAATGAATCATTTATGAGGAAACGATCCAGTCTTTTTGCAATTCTCTCCTCCCCTGTTCTCCTGTTTCTCCAGGTCGGTTTGCCTTTATTATGTTAACATCAAGCAGATTGTGGTTCTGAAGAAGTGATAAGAAAAAATCAGCCAGGGGGTCTTCCCTTGCATTTGGTCCCCAAGCTTCAGCTATCCCCAGGGAAAAATTTAAGTCCCCTCCTATGAGCAGCTTTTTGTTTTGGAGCAGTTCTTTCGATAGGAGTTCATTCCAATAGGAGACACGACCCTGGCAGGGGCCATACACATTGATGGCCAGAAAGGGCTGTTCAAAATCCGGGGACTGAATCTCCATGCCAAGAGCGTGGGAAAAACCCCAAGTATTTAGCACTCTTAATCTTCCTTTTTTGTAACCAATGGCAAGGCCGCCAGAATGACCGGAAGCATCCAGTGCAGTGAAAACCCAACCCGGGAGCAGAGAGCAAAGAGTGGATTCGACATCAGTGCTATTACCCAAAGTTTCCTGTAGGAATACCAAATCTGGGTTGTGGCAAGTAATTAAATCTTTCAGTGCTAGTTTTTTGGGTTTACTAGCCAACCCTCTACAATTCCAGGAGAGGCAGATCATTTGATAACCGACTCATGGGGTTTTGCTGCTCTAAGCGCCCCAGGGATCGACATTTGTTTACCATCCTCAACATCAAATTTTGCCTTAACTTGGGCTTTGGAGAAAAGGGATTTTCTACCTCTACTTTTTTTTATTAGACTTTTCGACGACTCAGGATAGAGGCCTCCTACAGATTCTAATCCAGACTGGTGGATTGCCGGTCTTTTGCCATGAGATCTGAGATTGTAATGATGAACAGGGGATGTAATATTTTGGATCTGACTCGGATTGGGGGTGTCCACACAGTTCAAATTTAGGGACGGAAGAGCTTCCGAGAGAGATTCTAAGTTTTGAATGGGATCATCAAGATTTTGAAACATATTACAATCTGAAGACAAAACCCCCTTTACAGATTCAGAAAATGAAGAGAGATTATGAGGAGAAGACTGCATACCAGATGGATCATCCGCAGAGGGGTTGTCTGGACCATCCAAAGGTATTTCTTTTGAAGGCTGGTCTTTAGTGTTGCGCAGAGGGATCTCTTCCTCCCGATGCAGGTCCTCTTCTACCTGAGCCTCCTGATTTGTCCTTTGTTGTTCTGTTCCCGTGGTAATATCCTCCATCTGCTCCTCCTTTCTCCTCCGCGGACCCTCTTTGTCCTCTTCTTTGCTTTTCAGCTTTCTTCTCCTTTTCCCCGTAGGGCAATCCCTTGCCAGGTGCCCGTATTCTTGGCATCGAAAACACCTGAATGGAAAGAGCTCATAATCCAACTTCTGTTCATACTCATAATCCTTGTATTGCAATGAAACTGTTTTTGCAAGCCCTTCCGATGGGTTTAATCTTACAAGAATCCTCGCCACTGCTCTTTCATATGTTTGCAAGAAGGATCTATCAGCGTCCAAGAAAGTTCCCAAATGGTTCCCAATGGACTTGAAGACGGAGTCGACCCAGAGATAAGGAGGTAAATTTGGGACTCTGACCCAGACAGGTTGTTCAGTTACCTTCTCCTTTGATGCATCGAACATGGGCGACCATCGTTTGAAGAAGACAGGCCGGTCCCCAAGCGCCCATATACGTTCCTCGACCCACTCCATAGCCTTTTTGCAGTCGAATTTCACCATGAACCAGCCGTTCACCAGTGTAGCAGTCGAGAAATTGTTCGCCGGAGTATTCGACCACTGGCTCTCAGCCCACTGCTTTAAGGAATTACCTGATATATATCTACCTCGCACTCTGCCCACGAGAGTGCTCTCCGCCACATCCAGCGCTTCCTCGGCCTGAACGTCCATGCCAAGAACCAAATTTGTGACCTTTTTAGTCTTCCACGGTTTTGTCTTCTTCCTTTTTTCCCCTACCTTCGCTGCCGCTCTAGATGGTGCTCTTCCCTCTGAGGTAGGGTTTGGAATTCTTGGATCCCCTGGATTTCCGCCACCATTTTCCTCAGATCTTCGATCCTGATGCTCGCTAAGGGTTTCGACCAAACCTTCCACCGGACTCCCTACTTCTCTCGAAGTCGGATGTAAGCCATCGGTTATCTTCCCTATATCAGAAAGGCTAGCAGCAGCCTTCGGAGGGGTTATATTCCGGGAACCGGCAAAACCCTCTGCCTCCTTTGAGATCCCCTTCAAAAGATCGTTTGGGAACAGAGTCTTGTGAACCGCCGGCTGTTTGCTTCCTTCCCCCAAAACTTTCCCTGCGCTCTGAACTCCGCCAACAGTCCTCCATACCCCTTTTAAGTTTGGAAAGTTAATAATGTCCTCCAAACCTCCCGACGAAGTGAAAATTTTTGACGGGGAGATAGACTTGGAGCTTTGCACTCCGTCATTTTTGTTTTTGGACAGACCTGGCCATGCATGAGGGTTTGTCGCTTCCAAAACCCTTCCTCCTGCGTCTAGCGTGCCTCTGCCTCCCGCTCCAGCCCCTCCCAGGAGCTCAAGGCTTTCATCCAACAACCCATTTGCCGCGTGAGTATGCCAAATACCTCCTCCCGTGAGCAGAGCGCTCGCCTGACTGACTGAGTGGCCAAAAAAATGCTCAATGTTTTCCGTGGAAGCCTCCTTCCCCCAGACTGAAAGAATATCCTCCGGGGAAGGGTCCAAGTCCACCGACTCTCTAGGGTTTACCATAGTAAAAAACGGCGCCTTTTACCTTGTGACTCCCCTTCACCGTTACCGGATGTGCACAGCGAAACGCCCCTGGTCTTTGAACCCTCCGGATGCACAGGAAATGGTGACTATGCCGTAAAGACTTCACCATATCGAAATCGCGATTTACGGACCGGCTCCAAATCCCGTTCCGCGAAGACCCCAACGCCGTTGCAGGTTCCAGCTGGCGGTTTACACGCCTGTCATCCTCCCGCTACTTTCTTGACCCTGCCAGCTGCGTCCCGAGCCCTGTACTGTTCTGCCATGACTGCGACACCTGCATCACCTAGGCCTAGGGCCTAGGGTTTCCAGGTCGAGCCCTATTCCTTCCATTCTCCCTGTGCACTCTTTTTTGTGTTTTTAATTAGTAAAGTAGCTAGGGACTTGCTTCAAAGTTTCTTCTTAATTAGAAACTCGCTTTTAGGCTCCCTATTAATTAGGGACCTATTTTCAACAACAAATCTTTCTTTATTGGTGGAGATAATGGGACCTTTAGCTACTTGTAGTTCTCCTCCATTTGATGTCATGAATTTTATTTTTAACATTATGGAGCCTTCATATTTGGGAATTCTTCATAGGGCATCGACTATCCATCACTTTCCTTCTCAAATCAGAGTAGTCATGTCTTTCTTGCTTTTATCGGAAAGTGATGCATTAGAGAATATCTAGCTTTTCCTCATACAACTTCCTTTTCCACATCATGTATTCTTCATGTTCTTTCATCCCACCGCATGAGTACCAGTTGTAGATGAAATCCACACCTTTCTTTTGGTAGCCCTGTATCATCCCATCCAGACATTGTTCGAAAATTAGAAATGAACATCAAATAAAAAATTACATTTTGTGATGGCCCTTCATCATGACATTTGCTTGCTGCAACATCAACATCTTGTATTCACATTGACACATATCCAAGATATTCATCTGTCAAGGGTCTTATTTCTTTTCAGAATTCTTTCAAAAGGTCTTCATATCTTTCCCATGGAGATATCATAGTCAATTCTTCTAGTCATAGGATGTAGATTTCCTTCTCCATAGTTGCATTTTTCACGATCTCTTCTTTTCTCTTTATTCACATATTACTTCTCAGGAACTCCCAATCATATTTCCTTCATTTTTTTCAACCACCTCATATTCCATATGAGGACATATTATGTTGATTTCATCTAGTTAATATGTGACCCATGTCTTTATGCACCATTTTAATGAAATAAACCATTTTCCCTCGATCATGCTCATGAGGTAGAGCATGCATCCTTACTATTTGCAACTATATAACAACATGAATTGACTCATTGAACATATGCATACATACCTCTTTTCTTCTTTGGTCATCTAGAATTTCTTCAATAGATTCCTATCCTTGATTGAGATTGCTTCAATCATATTTTACGTGTTGCATTCCTTTTTCATCATACCATCATTCTTCTAAACAATGAATCCCATCCCAGGTGGAATTATTAGCGAGACATCTTTCAAGAGATGAACCTTCTAATGAAAATTCTAGTAGAGGATCCTGATTATCCTCATCTTGCAGATGCTCCTTCCTAATGATGTATGATGAGTTCTATACTAGATGACTTACTTCTACCCATAAGTGCTACTTATGCTTCTAATGAGGTTACCAAGAGCTACTTCCTTCTAATGATGACTGTCATAGAATCCTACTTTAGCTATCTTTCAAGCATCTTATGATGATGTCTTGAGCTCTTTCTTTAGTCGAATGCTCTTATAATTCCATCTCCTATACTATAATAATAGCCATATTTTTCAAAAACTAAAAAGAACTAGGTGGATAAGAATTATCTCAATCATAGTAGAGATATTTTACTTCTTCCTTCTTGGATTTCTTCTTTTCATCATCTTCCACTACTTTGGTGACATGTGCTTCTTCTCTCCCTCTTTTGTTATTTTCCTTTTTGAGTTTGGGACAATCCCTCTTGTAGTGACCATATTCTTGACATCCATCACATTGAACCTTTTCCATATTCTTCTTCCTTTTATGAGGACCAAATTTCCCAAACTTTCCTTTCCTCTTTACCATGACAGCATATGCTTGAGTTTGCTCATTTTATCCTACGTCACTCTTTGCTTTCAACCTAGTTTCTTTAATTTTGCATACTGACCATATATCATTGAATGGACTAGTTTTCTTCTTCCCATAGTTGCTTGATGTGAAGTTACACCATTCCTCCGACAATGCATTGAGCACTATAGTAGTCATTTCCTTGTTAGACATTATCTCTCACAACTCTTGAATTTGGTCCCTTATTTTAGACACCCTCATAAAGTATGAGGCTATTCCTTCTTCTTTTGATATCTTCATTTTGTAGAGTTCCTGTATTAACAAGATCACTTTTCCTGCAGTGCTTAGGAGAACAATTCTACAAGTTTGTCATATCTTTCTTTTGAGGTTTCTAGTTTTGAGACATAGGGAATGAGGGGGTCCTTGATAGATTCTATGAGAATCCTTTGAGCCCTTACTTCCCCTTTCATGAGCTTGAGCTTCTTCCTTTGGAGGTTTAGTGATTGAGCCCTTAACATGTTCCATAACTTCATTTTCTATGAGGTTCAGATCTATCCTTTTCTTCCATGCAAGAAAGTTTGAAGCCCCAACCAACTTGTTGCTTTCCTTGCAAAAATACATTTTGATAGATTTAGATGTAGACATAAATATACTTACTTGTGAATATACTCCTCTTCAACTTGTTGCCTTCTTGATTTTGATGATGATATTGGTAATAGAGGACTTCTTCGTGATGAAGATGTCTTTCTTCAAAAGACCACTTTGAATCCTTGATAAAACACCTTTGATCTTTTTTTCCTTGTGTGAGTAGACTTCAAGACGATACGATTTGTATCCTTTCCTTGAGTAGAGGTAGGGCCTTTGAGGTATCCTTCTTTGAGGTGATGATTGAGTGAGAATTCCAATAATGTTCCAAATATAGATGCCTTTTGTTAGTGTCAATGTTTGCATCCTGCCATCAGTGATAAAAAATCCTCTTTTCATATCATATTAGGGTCGCACTCAGAAATTTTTGTCATTCCACTAGGTCATCATTAAAAAATTTACTCACCAATGGTAGCCCTAGTAAAAAAACATCACTCTCCCTTAAATTTCATTACTTGCTGGCACATTGTCATACCTTGCTGAATGTACATCAGTCATGAGGTCAAAGTCATCATGTCATCATATCAGTCATGACACCATCAATTCTGGTCAGTCAAGGTTACCATTAGGTCCTAGGGTTTTCAAGGTCCAATAAAACACCATTTCCATTGCATAATGTCAGCAAGTCTCATAGTGATCAAATAACATCTCTTCACTATCTGAGGATGATTTGTAAACATAAAATCTTGTTTCAACATGTAATTTTGATTTTAAATGTAATATTTTTTATTTTTCACTATGTAATTTTATGTCTTTCAAATGTAATAAGCACATGATTTCCAAGCTGCTAATTCAGAGTTCCAAAATGCCAAAGGACCAAAAAGTCAAAGGTCAAAGTGTTCTCAATGTATATCAAGTGATCAATTTGTCAAAGAAAAAGTCAAGTGTAAAGGTATAGTTTCCAAGAGTAAGGTGAATGACAAAAGGAAGAAAGTGGGTCCCAAGGCCCAAATCATCAATTTCATGAAGTATAAAGGCCACCAAGACATCAAAAACAAATTCATTTTCACTCTCAAAGGTCAAGCTCACACTCCCTTGGTTCAAAAAGTCAATTTTTCAGGTTTAAAGGAAAAATTTTTCTTGGCGTTGTGTTTAGGAGGGAGGCGATGCGCTTAGAGCAATGGTCGTTGCCTTTTCTAACACAGGCACTGCGCTTCTGGGCAAGGCATTGCACTTTTGCCCAGTGAGCCCCCAGAGCACCAAAACACCTCTAAATTCTCTCAAAACTTCAACAAAGTCTTCTTTCCTCTTCTACCAAGTAATTCACACAAATTTTCCACCTCTTTGCACTCCCAAACAACATTTTTTTTTAGTGTTTTGGTTCCTAAGAAAAATTGGCACTTGGGCAAGTGATAAAACCCTTAATCCATCCCTATCCCAAATTTTCTACCAATATACCCTACAACACCTTCCTACATCACTATTAAACCCATCCCTATCCCTACACTATCATTTCCTAGTCCCTAAACCCTTTTGTCCATAAAACCCTAAGACCTAAGTTTCCAAAATTCCTAGGCAACCTTTACCCTAAACCTGTAATTTAATTATCATTCCCAACTTCCTTGACATTTTCACCTCCTATCACCTCCCACATCTCCATAATACCTCCCCTCATCTCCTCAAATTTTTATAGCCCTATCCCTATTCTCTAGACCTATTTCCACTTCCCATTCCTACCTACCTTATCCCTAGGGTTCCTTAACCAAACACTATGGAGGAATACAGAGACTATGTGGAAGAGGAGGATACACAAGAAGAGGAGGATAGACAAGTAGAAGAGGATAGAGAATAGAGGAGGCCACGCAAAGGAGGCAAAATCATAAGGCTGGAGCCCACTAAGACAAATGAACTCATGGCTTCACCAATGGTAGTCTCATGTTTTCAGTATGTAGGTTGCCTTGATTTTTGCAAGATGATTGAAAGAGTTCAACATCACCCTATTTTGAGCAGACTTTTTGCATCAAACCTTAAAGATTATCAAGTGACTCTAGTAAGAGTGACCTTCACTTTATCTACTTCCATCATTGCTGCTGCCACAAGGATTCCAAACATGGGTGAGAGGTGGTTTAAATCAAAAGATTTGGAGGATCAATATTATGAACCATTCATCAAACGACTGTACATAAATGAGAGGAGGAGGGTCTTCCCTTTCAACTACCTTCTTAATAGGTACGCCGCCATGATGAAAATAATCATGAAGTACTTATCTTGTGAAGGAAGGTTCTCTAGGCTCTACACATACCATATCAGACTGCTTACGCACTTCACAAGGGTCAAAATGCTCAATATCCCATACTATGTGTTTAGGAGCATAGACAAAATGACCTACATTGTACAGAAGAGTGATTATGACCAGCGGATGATACCTTTTCCATCACTCATTGATCAAGATCATTGTCCTTCATCACCTTGACCAGTTGCATATTTCATGGGACAATTTCATTGCCAATGATATTTTCACTGCTCCACAAGCTCCACATGCTGAAGATATGCCTTCTTCATCTCATCCCACTGATCATCATGCTGAAGGCATACCCCCTCCATTCCAGCCCACTGCATCTATTCCTCCACCAGTTCAGCCTATTTCACCACCATCACCACCATCATCATCATTGCATGGTCATACAGGGTCACCTAATAGAGTTGAGGTCAACAAGCCTAAAGGGGCTGAAATAAGCATATTTTCTAGAACATATCAAAAAGGGCATAGGCAAGTGTTTGCCCCACAGATTATGGGAGGGGCCCTACCTTCTTCATCAGCAAAGCAGGTACAGAAGGGCAAGAAAAAGATCGCAGAAGCAAATGAGCATGAGGAAGCCATGCAAGAGGCTGATGGTCCTCATAGTGAGGAGGCAGATTTTGACCTAGTTGACTTGGATCAACTAGATGAACATGAAACTTCCAGTTTGCTTGTAAATTAGAAGGATCCCAAAATTAGATAGCTTCAGACTAACTTAGATAGAGCTAAGTTTGTCATTTCTTTTATTGGGCAGGAAAACAAGCAGCTAAAGACCAAAAATATGATCAATGAGGTGAAACTCATCAAGGCTCAAAGAGAAGAAAATAAGGAAAAGGTCATGCTTGATGAATCATATGGGAAATATGGTGATTGTGATGAGGAAGAAGACCAAATTCCAAGAAAGAGGCCCATGAATAGATGGCTGAAAAGAGCTCTAGAACTAGAGAGGAAAAAAGAGGCTGAACTAGCCAATAAGATCACTTTGAATGAGAAGTTTGCCACCATGACCAATAAGGACCTGAAATATTGGTTTGAAAGGGTAAATGAGCATATTTAGAATCTCTTGAAGTATTCAAAGAGGGGCAATGACTTACAAAGAAAGATGGCCAAACATTACATCAAGTAAAATCAAATTACAAGGTTCAAGCTCCAAAAGGTCAAAACAAGACTTGAAACCCTAGCCAAGAAAAAGAAGGAAGACAAGCTTGAAATCCTTGCTGAGGCATCATTCATTGCCTAACATACCTCATCAGCCTTCCATAGATCAAATTTTGAAGAATTTTGAGCAATTTTGAAAATTTTGGCCTTTTTTTGCACTTTTGGTGCTGTGCTTTTCCTATAGGCCTCCAAATGCAAAATGGCCACCACCATTGGATTCATAAGGCCAAATACAGTAAAGAAAAATAATTTTCTAAGATTTTTTGGGTCCATTGGGTGGTCAAAGGGTCAAAAAACACCAAAAAAATCATGTTTTTGCCCTGTTTTAGACGCTGGAGTTGCGCTTTTGACCAGTCTTGGGAGAATCAATTTTTTTTTTTTTGGGGGGGGGGGGGGTTCAAAACTTGACCATTTTGGAAACTAAATGTAGATCTGGAAACTAAACAGGATAGGATTTCTAATGAGATATACTGGGCTCAATTTGGACACTGGGAAACCCCTCAAAAGTGGAGTTGAAGTTGGCGTTGCGCTTAGCACAATGGCACTGCGCTTTTGACACAAATTTTCTGAGTTTCATCACTTTGTAAATTTTCTCAGTTTTGATAGTTTCACCTTGAAAAATCATGTTTTTACCAATGTAATTGATGGATATAAATGTAATAATTATGTTTTAAAGTTACCTAGGGTAAATATATTTGGTGAAAACTCTTTTTGTGATGTAATGAATCAGTTTCCAAAAAGTGAGGGATGAGTTAGTTTGACCTCCCTACACTCTAGGTTTCAGTTCAAATTCTGGTGGAATAGCTCCTTAGCTCATGGATTCAACCCCTAAGGATGGGATAAGTTTTTTGATGGCTATATCTACCATTTCTTGACTCATTTCAAGGGTTGGATGTTGTTGTATTGATTAGAGACACTAGTGTAATCAATATTTGGCAGAAATTTAATGAATGAGTTGTAGCTATTTTGATGGAATACTTGTGGTATGGCATTTTGACATAGTTTCTTCTTATGTTGCATATGTTTGAATTTTTTGTACTGTAGTGTTTCATTTCACTTCTATGATATGTTGATTTTCAAGTTGATGAGTAGAATACATCTTACATGCTCTGTTTTGGGGAAATCTTCATAATTTGTCCATTTTCTTCAGTTTAGAAAGAATACATGCTTGTCTTGCTCTTTCTAGAACCTCACTAGTATGATCCATTTCACTTAATAACCTTAAAGTGTTTGAGTGTCTACCTACCTTGCTCCTTCAGATTTCTGCAATCATACACTTATTTGGCTCTGACCTAGTCTCTTTGACCTAATCCTCATCCAACAACCCAATTTCAAAAAATCAAACTCTTTTGCACATCATAACCAGCCTAAAACTCTAATTCATCCAGCCCTCTTGGCTATGATTTTGTGGAGAGATCCCTCTCCGGCTTGGTAGGGCTAGATACCAAGTCAAAAGGTTTGTCTGTGGTTACCTCAGCTAGACTCTTCCTCAGCCTTGGAGATCCGGAGGAGTGATAACACCTTCTTTGAACAAACTATGTTTTTTGACTTCCTTCAAGATGATGATGTGATCCTTATCCTCGAAATTCCTTGAACATGAGAGGATCTTCTTGATGATTGATGCCTTTGATATTCTTTTTTGTGTCCTTCCAACTGCCTTCTCTTGTTCACCTTAGCTCTGATACCATGTTGGAGAATGCAATAGGGTAGCTATTAATTCAACTTTTCCTTAACCTTAATAATTTCTTATGAACTTTATTTATCTTCTTGTGTTTCTTTATTATATGTTCTTCATAAAAAAATTGTCAAGTGCAAAAAAAATAAAAACAATGGACACAGAAATCAGGCTCCAAGCTAGGGAAAAATCCCTTCAAGTATAAAACCCATAAAATATCTTCTCTTCTTATAGAATTTTCTTCAAATGAGAAAATAAAGACCAAAAACTCCTCTAGCACCAAGTGAGTACTCCAAGAACCTCTTCCAATCAGGTCGAAGTCTAGCCAAGTCAACAAGAGTCAAACCCTTCCATAATTGCACGAAACTCAGAATTTCGGCCCCTAACTTCAATATTTCAGACCTACAATATGTCTGCAACTTTGGCCCCTGTGAGAACTCAAAATCTTCGCACGTGTTAGAGAAAACTAGGGGAAACCTTGACCAAAAACTCAATGTTCCTTTCTTCCTTCTTCAACTTCTTTTCTCCTTGCCTTTCTTGACTTCTTTCTTGAGTTTCACACCCCAGACCTAACTTCTTTATTGTATACCAAACTTGTTTCCAAATGAGGTTGATCAACTTCTATTCATACTCATCCGTGGAGGATGAGTAGCCCTCTCTTGGCCGACTTGTTTTTGACATGGCCGATTTATCCTAGGAGGCTTATTTTGACTATATTGACTAAAAATAAATTATTTTACATGGTACATATTGCCCAAATGGGTCTTGTATACATGACATTGACTCTCTTGACTCATGATGGTAAATATTATGACATGAAAAACCATAGAAGCATGAATAACACACTTTACCTAAAATAACAATCAAAAGAAGCATGAAACCCATGTTCTAAAATAATATTTTTCTTTCTTCTTTTGCTTATTACATAAGATATACATATTGACATGAGTACAATGACAATTATGAAGACCAAAACTAGTTACATCTTCCAATAGTCTAAACATTAGGTCACTCCTCTTTGATATCAAGTCCTTCTAAGGGTGTTTCACTCTCTTAATGATAACTTGTGTGTTCTCTCCCTTGTCAATGAAGAAAATTTCCTATGGCTCTATCTCCATCTCTAGATTGGGTCCCTTTTCCAATGTAGTGCCTCGACCACCAACACTTCTTCCTAGTTTCAGGATCTTAAGATCTCACTTTATAACTATGTGAAAATTAGATAGTTGATTGTGATCACACTGAAATAGGTGGTTGGTCTCAATGAATAGGTAGCTTGGATCCTCACCCTAAATTTTGATCTAAGAAGCTACCTTTAGGTATGGTTTGGGGTTGTATTCTCCACTTTTTACTCAAATATTGGAATATGGCTCAAAAGGATCCATGGAAAGTCCTCCACCAATTTGCAATTCCATCACAAGAAGACAATATCCACTCTGATTGAGGCTATGAAAATTCTAGTGTAGCATAGAGTTAAAATGCAAAGTACTGAAGAAAAATTAGTTTCCCTCCCTTAACAACTCAATGATATCTAACTCTCTATTAACCATTGTCAACAAGGTTAGTCTTCTCTAGGAATTTCAACAATTTCTGCCATTATTTCCCTTCTAGATTCAAATGTACCTGTGTCTCCTATGGAGGAAAATTGTCAGAGAAATGAGGAATGCCCTCCCCCTTATGAATGGTTCCTATGCATTACAAATGTATTAAAATTTTATATGTTTTTAAAGGATATATGTAACTAGGCAAATATGTTTTGCAACTGCCATTATTAGAAAAGTTTGGTTTTCGTATGTAGATAGGTTCTATTTCTCCTCAGTTCTCAACAACAATCATTTTTTTACTATTTGATGTATGGTTGTGTTCCCAATCACATATTTTTAATATAAAATTTTTATTTCAATTAAAAAAAGAAAAAAGAAAAAAGAAAAGAAAAAGAAAGAGTACTAAAATTACATCAAAATTTGTCTTATGGCCAATTTTTTTAACCAATTAGAGGCTCACTTTTTATACAATACATCAACAAAAATACTTTGTAAGTCTTATTCTTAATTGTAAATACTACATAGAAAATGCCCAAAATTTGACAAGTTTTAACTTGCATAGGAATATTTTTAAGGAGGTTTGATGACCCAACCGAAAGGAGAGACAAACAAAGGTTTTACATTTAAATTAGGCAAAATAGGCAGAGGAGTACTAACAAACCGTGTTGAAGAGGAGGAAGATTAGAGATCATGTTAGCCTGAGGGCTTCAAGTCTTCAATTTGGCTCTTGAGCACATGATTTCGTCCTCCATTCATTTAAATAATTGCCCATGGCTTATGAGAACATCCATGGTGGTGGACCATTGTGCTATTAGTTGTGCATGCTATAGTTGAAGATGACTCATATCAGGCTACAAATTGAAGTTTTCTTTCAAGTGACTACAAGGGATATATTTTTTTTCCTATCTAGGACTACTCGCCCATTTCGACTTGGTTATTAATGTGGTTCATCTCCCATTGACATAAATTTGAAACCTTACAGTGTTTGGTTGCATCCATGCTAATTCAGTGTGGAGGGACAAGCTTGGGAGTAAGGGCCAATAGGATTTGAGCCCTGCTTCCTCCCAGTTCACAGAAATTGAGGTTAGTAATATTGCTAAGCATAGATTTGATGGAAAAGATGAGAGAGATGAAGGCTGCATTAAGTTCAGTGGGAAATTGTTCCCTTCTTTCCCATCGACTAGTAAGAGTATGAGAAGAAGAGCAGTTGTGTGAGGAAAAATTGACTTCATTGAATTTGGTTGATTTCTCGACACTATAATTAATTGTTGCATCTTATACATCCAATGTGAAGAGTAGTATGCTTTTTTTTTAGGGGCAAAGGAGAAGTGTGTAAAGGTGATACAAAGTGACATATAAATAATTGAGGAGTCTACTTTCAATCCATGCATGCAACAATGTCGCCACATGCCAAATTTAGCCTACCCTCATATGCTAAGATTAAGGAAATGGGGAATCAAGTGCCCTCTTATTTATTCTAAAGGTCCTTCATCAGATCTTATATCATAGTTTTCTAGTTCATCAACCTTTCTGTTGTTCCATATCAGTGCATGGAGGGCTTGAAATTCTTAAATGTGGTTGAAAGCAAGCCAAATATTTTTGAAGATTAATTTGAGTCTAGAATCTAAGGGAAGAATTTTAAAATGGATATGCTTCATTATGATAGTTATGTTTACCATAATGATTAGGTACTAATGTTTATTGCAATAACTTATTTGATTCATCGATATACAACATAAGACTCTACTTTGTTATTCGAGACTTTGCCTAAGCTCCTTGAAAAATTTATTTCTTATTGTCCTTCGAAATGCACCCCACCTTTACCCCTAATTTTAGATTAAAATATTGTTATTGTTTAATTAAAAGAAAAATCCAATATAACTACAAACATAAATATTTAAGTCCAAATGAATTTAAAATTGACAAAATCACTCTTCTCCAATGTTTTTCAACTCTAAACAATATCATAACCAAATTTAAAATTTTATAAATAATCTCTTTGTAATAATTATTGAAATATATAAATAAAATAAAGTAAAAAATAGATAAACTAATTAGGAAGAAAAAACCAAAAAAAGACCCAATCTAAAAACAAACTACAAATATACAAAAACACTTGATCAAAATCTTAAAACAAATCACAAATATATATAAATAAACAAACAAAATATACAAACCAACTACCAATATAAATGCATACGAACAAACAACACATATAAGTACAATACTTGCAAATTCAATGATCAAACATAATATAATATAAAGTTTGTAATATATATAGTTAAAAGATATAACTATGTTAGATTTTAAGTTTCAGTGGCCATCTTTTAGAGATTTTTGATTCGGATCATCCATAGTATTGTATGCCTCTTGTCGACGTTTTCAATCCCAATGGGGATCCATCCTCAGGACAGAAGTGATAGATTGAAGGAGAAGCTTACCAACTAGAAGTGATAGATTGAAGGAGACCTCTTTTTTGCATGTTGATGTAGGTGGCACCAACTTTTGCATGGTCGTGTATGTGGTAGTTGGGAGAAAATGTGTTGTGATGTAGGATTATTTTTGTTTTTTAAAACCAACATTTAAGGTTAACCAACTAATGCGAAGTAATCTAGCATTATTTCATTATCGACAAAACTGTTAAGCATATGTTTTTTTAAACTAAATTTTTTCCCCTCTTTGCTTCGGGAAGAGGCCAAATAAGACCTCAATATTGTTCATTGTCTAAGAAAAAGAATTGTCGATATTCAATAGGCTGGGAAAATAATGCACTAAAATATTTGTCTCTACATTGGGAAGAGGTCAAATAAGACCCCAATATTATTCATTGGCTAAGGAAAAGCATTGTCAATAGTTAAGAGGGTCGAAAAAAAGTGCACTAAAATATCTATCTTAAAACTTTAGGTTTAATGTTTTGATTTTTAGTTTAATGATTTTATTTTTGTGCAGTGATAAATAAAACAAAGGTGATTGATTACTATAGTCCCTACCGCCTTATTACAGGCACTAATAATACAAAATATTATTATTATTTATAAATATGAGCACTAATATTATATCAATATTATATTAGTTAAGAGGGTTAGAAAAAAGTGCACTAAAATATCTATCTTAAAACTTTAGGTTTAATGTTTTGATTTTTAGTTTAATGATTTGATTTGTGTGCAGTGACAAATAAAACAAAGGTGATTGATTACTATAGTCCTTACTGCCTTATTGCAGGGACTAATAATACAAAATATTATTATTATTTATAAATATGAGCACTAATATTATATTAATCATAATAAATAAATTTTTAAAATTTGTAATTAGGTGTGATAAGGCATCTATTTCCAAATTATATTTGATATTTATATTTAACATATTAATAAGTAAAAATATTTAAATGAATAATTAAAAAAATAATATTTAATTAGCACAGTCATATAAATTAGATGGTTGTTAAATGTTGATAGCCATCAAAATACTCGTGTCATTTGTAACTTTGAGAATTTGTAACATCGGGATAAGCGTGGAGTGGTTATAGGAAACAAAAAAATGGTTTGGAATTTTTTTATTTCATACAGTGGATTGTGTATATGATAAAAAATATATATTTATTTATTTTTGGTCGAGGAAATATCTAGGTAGATCCAACTGAAGGGATCACATCCCATTAGCTTATTAGCAGAGCCTAATCCCAAGAGCATCAAGGAGAATTGACAGTGTGACCTTCCGTTAGCAAGTTACTTTAACGATGAGAACTCGACCAATTGAACTAACCCTCGAGGGTGTTCACAACTCATTAAATATAAACCATCCATATTTTATTTTTTATTTTTTTTGAATAATAGGAATTCTAAAAAACTTATTCGAAAATAGATCACACCTATCAACATAATTAAATAATTTTATAATGAAATAAACTTAATTATAACTTATTTAAACTATCATAAACAATGTTTAGTGTCATTATATCATAGTAATATTTTTACATAATATCGTTTTTTCTAATATTGAATTCAAAACTTGTTAATGTTAGTGTATTCTTTTCGAATGCCAAACTCAGAGCATTTTAAGTTATTAGAATTCTTCCATATTGATCTCTAAAACATGAAATTATAATAATGGGAAAGCTTATTTAATAAATCATTATTAATCAATTATAAAACTCTATAAGGAAAAAGTATTTTAAAACTTTTAATGTAAAAATATATTATAAGAAGTCCCCACAAGAAAGCATGCCAACACTTGCCATATAAACTACAAAATCACTTCCACATGATTCAAGTGCCAAATTTAAAATCTATGAAAATGAGAAGCAAGTAATTAATATTAGGGGAGGGAGTTGTTCTAGGGTAGTCTTTCTCTTTGGAGGAATCCTAGAAGGCAAGTTTTCTCGGAATTAGGGGTCATGCCCAACAATTTGGTTGAAGTATATAATCTTTATCAAGGTGTTTTCATATCCCACTCTCTTCATCCTAACCATCACATTGTCTTTAGTGATTATTTCATCTTTATTCATCATATGCAAAAAAGGACCCATGCCAAGGATCCCTAAATGGATGTTATCCTTTCCAGAATTAGAGCCTTATCCACTTCGATGGAGTGCCATATTGATTGGTTTCCCATTGAAAGAAACAATAAACTCTCAATTGAATATGGCCATTGACCTTGGAACAAAAGGGGCCTTTAATTATAATGGATATCATGGCATCCCTCTAATTCCATGATATGATTAGAACCACAAGTGTCACCCACAAAGAATCCATCGGAAGGAGGAAAATTGTATTAAGTTCATAAGGGATACCTCACAACACTACTTGAGTTCCTTGGCACTCATGACATTCTAATGCAACATTATGGAAATTAAACCACCCTGTCTAGTCACATGCAACACAGGTGGGATTTCACCCAATGTCGTCCCTTGGCATTATTTAATTGACATGCAGGTCGATGGTTTCTCATTAAGAAACTTTCCCACATTAGTGTTAACTGTTATGTTTCTCACCTCTATTGGGATTCAAGACTAATTCCCTCTCTGTTCTCATTGTTGTCTCGACCAATTCAATTTGAACTAATAGATTACAATGAGCTTAAGCAAATTCACTCCCAACTTCAACAACATGGAAACACCATATAGTAAATCCAGTTTGAAATAGATTTTGAAGGCAGTAGATGGTGCGAGAAGTCTTAACGAAGAAATGTGGTTGTCTACACAACTCCATCTAAAGTGACATGTCGATTTATTGGAAGCAGCAATGCTAAAACTTGTAAATGTCAGGAATGCTCCCTTGTCGACTGCTCTCTTCTCCACCACATTCCTCCTAAAATTCTCCCCTCCTTAGTCCTCTAATTGCTTCAGGACCATCACAACCACTAAGGGACTAATTCACGTCTACTCAAAATTCATCAGTTCCTCTACTCCCAGAATTCAAGTAATTAGTCTTGGTCTGCATGCTTTATTATTATTAATATACATGATAGAGGCTCCATTCTTTGTATTTCATGCCTCCAAGGTCACTTAGCCCAAATACAACGAATTAATCTTGTGAATTTTGGTTCTCTTAGAACTAAAACTTCTTGTCCAGATGTTCTCAAGCATCATTGTACTAGTTGGAAATTACATTCTCTCTTTTTGATATGCAGATCTTCACTATGTAATTCATGTGTGCTTTGACAATATCTGAAGACGATATCTACATGGTGATAGTTGGGGGATTGATGGCGATGGCACGCGTGAGGGTTTCTACAAAAACCAAATGGGCCGTCGACACACTGGATGACCTCGTCCTCGCAACACTAAGAAACCCTGGCTATGGCTCAGACCAGGTTAGATGGACTAGTGTGGATCAGATTGGAACGCTTCTATGAGATTCTCACTGGAAATAACTGAAGGGAATCGTAGAACTTGAAAAACAGACCAAGAATGACGGAAAGTCTGCTAAGGATACCTTTCAGGTCACGGGTCCTGGCCACAAGGGCGCAACCGTGCATAACCCTTGCAAATACTAGAGAACAAATTACGCAACCCTTGTGGAAGAACGACCTCCACTGTGGACATGAAGGACCTCCCCTCACTTGAAATGCGACACTCCTAATGGATCTAACCATGGGAAAGACGAAGAGGGCAACTAGAAAGCATATCGGCTCAGAAGAGGACCAGATCTAGCTGCCTACAGACCAATCTCCACTGTTTACCATTGGCTAGTAGAACCTGTGACAACAGAGGAAGGGAAAGCCTCTATGAAGAGCACGGAAGCGCAAGCGAAAGTATGGGGCATTTGGATCGGCACACCTTATATAGACCTCCCACCACACTGAGATCAGGATTTGGCCAAAAAATAACTAGATAGAGCATCGTTATACTCATATCTGTTACCTTAGGGCACATGGGCAACAGATCGAGCCCCTCCTCAGACAGATCCACCCACTACTGAGGAGGATATGATATAAATCTTCATTAAAACACTGGAAGGCAAGACTATTTGCTAGATGATCTGGATGGGGAGGAGGATTCAAGAGCTAAGGTTAAAAATCCAGAACCACCTTGGTATACCAACATACCGGCAAAACCTGATCTACTCAGGCTATAGTTTACAGGACCAACACACACGCCAAGACTATGGAATTACCACAGACTTGACCATCATGATTAACTTGTGTTTGAGGGGCGGATGCACTGGAACTGGCTCAAAAAGCATTGGATGCTTTAAGGACACAGTCAAATGCAAGGAAAAAGCACAAGCCAAAACAACAACTCTACCCAAGCTACCAGGACCTTACATTGTAGGACAAAAATTTGAGAATCCTACTCTTACCATCGCAATGCCTGAGGTAAACGACCTGTACACAAATCTCTATTCCAAATCAGTTATATGCAGATTCAATGGGTGTTGGAAATAATACTGAGAGGGGGGGGGGGGTGAATCAGTATTATCAAGCCAAATATTTCCTTTTTAAATTCCAGATGATATACGCTACTTCAGTTAATACAACCCGCGTATATACGCAACTACACATAAAGAAACCCGCGTATATAAATCAGACTTATAATTTGAATTATCTTTCAGATGTCAGTTATTAATCTGTGATTCAGATGCACATAAACAGTACCAGAAACAATGAAATAGAGCAGAAGACAGTCACACACAAGAACACAAGATATAAGGAGGAAACCTAATGTGGGTGAAAACCGCCTGCTGCAATTCGTCTCTATCTTCTTTTTAATTAGAAACTTCTCTTTACAATGTCTTGTACTGGAGCAGACTTTACCAGTACGCAGGCTGCAACCTGCAGAGAGCTACAAATCTCTCTCTCATTTTCCAGCTTCCCTGGAAGGGAGCTTCAACCCCTTAGTTCTTGTACTAGCTTGAGATACTAGTATGCAGGCTTCTACCTGCAGAAGGCTGCAACCTTCTCTTTGCTTTCAGGGACCTCGTTTCATTAATTTTCAGACTGGATCCACAAGTAACATCAATCAAACATCAAGAATTTCTGCATAACCCAAACTCCTTTTCACCAATCAAAAGCTGAAACAACTAAGCACTCCTCTGACCACTGAACCCAGAACACAGTAACTGTAATCAAACACCAATCCTAAACCCAGAACACTGCAGCAATAAAATAGAAGCAGCTAGAACATAAATCAAGACATATTCGCTACTTCACTGTTCATCAACCTGCGAGTATACACTTCTGTACCACAACCAACCTGCGTATACACGTCTTTCATTCACAGAAAACGCGTATATACGCACCTTCAATTCACTGAACCTGCGTACAGATCTATAAAGGATAATTTATTCTTTTAAGCATTCAGACATTAGTTAACCCAGATTTATAGATCAAGAGTGCGCCGCATATAACAGATCAAAATCATACAGAGATACCAATGTTCAAGCCTTGAGATTTAGATCCGTCAATAGTCCTTATCCTTCTTGCGCTCAGGTTCCACTTTCATTCAGATCTAGATCTGCACCATAACCCAATCACCCGTATTCCAGATCTATCACAATATCAGATATTCAATGATTCATATGATGCCTTGCCACATGATCTACTTCCTCTTTTATAGTTTTAGGCCTTCCTCAATACCACGGTCCAAAACCATAATAAGCCAATACCACGGGCCAAAAACCTGGGTTCAACTCTTTTGCCGAGATGCCATGGTCCACAACCAAAGGTTCAAATTCCAAGGACTAACAACCACGGACCAAAAATAAGTTTCCCATCATGTACGCGCTTTTATGTGCATAAAAGTGCGTGTATACGCATACGCAACTTCGGAACGTATAAACCGCGTGTATACGCGTCTTCGGCAAGATGTACCTGCGTATACAAGATTTCCTTCATTCTGAGTACTTGAACTGAGATCTGTCACCAAAGTGAGTTGCCATCAAGGACAACACCTGTACCATAGCGCCACATCTGTGCCAAAATGCCAACAATGGGTTTTGGCCTAAATCCGATATGCTGCATCAATGGATATATGATGCTTGGTCACTAGACTATGAAATATACTTATGCCCCAAAGGATTCTTTATAGTCCAATTCAGAACAATACAAGAAAGGGAACATATACTTAACAAGGGACCATGGTTCTAGGGTAATGTAGGACTTTTTATGACACCTTGGTTTCTGGATTTCGACACCAACACAATGGTGGTATCAAAGATTCTGGTTTGGGTCAGGTTGCACAACCTCCCTTTACATTTATGGCATCACAATGTTTTAATTGCCATAGGAAATACATTGGGAAAATTCCTTAAAAGCGATTGGGACAGACTTACAAGAGGAATATTTACTTTTTTCCAGGATATGTGTTGAGGTAGATCTTAGTGAAGGATTACTAGCAAGCATAACATTGAACTTTAATAATACACAGTGGACACAACAACTAGACTACGAAAATACAACCTTTTGATGCCGTGGATGTTTACAAACAGGGCACCTCCACAGTGCATGTCCGAAAGCCAAACAAACACCCAAATGGAACAAGAAGAAACAGAAACAACCAAAAGGATGGCAATACACAACCCCCTGGAGGAATAAGTAGAACAAGCAGAAAAAACAGAATACAAAGCAGAAATGGAGGAGCAAAAGACACAGAACATCACACTTAACGAGGAGAAAGAACCCAGCAACCCATTGCAACACCAGGAAACTCAACCAATAGGAATGGAAATAATCGGCATCAAGCGAACTCATGGATCAGAAGGATCTGAATCTGACAAAGACTCTCCCATCCATACAAGTGAAAATCAGCTTTCCATTGTAACCACTCCCAACACTGGAGGTTGGCGAAAAGTGGAAAAAAAGAAAGGGAGAAAAGAATAATACCATACTATTTATTTTTAGTCTGCTTCCTGTGAAAACAAGAACATACCATATGCATATGCTTTTTTGGCATCTACAACATGTAATTTTGTCATATGAATAAAATTACAATTTTTTCCAAGGTGAAAAAAAAATCATGTGTGCTTTAGCCACAATGTTTATAAATAAATACAATTCTCCAATTTATATTAAAAAAACTAATAAATAATTAATATATATCAATATTACATATCCATAAAGATTAAAAAACACCTAGCATGCCAATTTATCAATTCAATTCTTAATAAATATGGTATTAATAATATGAACCTAGATCCATCTTAACTCCAGATCTACCAAACATCGAGGGGGGTCAAATCTTTTTGCATCTTAAGAGATTTGATCCCTCTCAATGCTTAGTAGATCCAAAATATTGGGCTCGAGAGCACCTCTCGCAATTACTTGATAAAATATTTCAAAAATATTTTGATTTCATAAAATTTAAGAATTCATTAACCCAAAAAAAAATTCTTATTGAAAATGTTTAGATTTTATTTTATTTTATTTAAACTTTACATAAGTTTAACTTTACCTAAACTCCATCTCTTAGATTATACACATTTTAATTTCCATATTTTGCATACTAGGATATGGATCAATGAGCTACGCATTTATGGAGTCCAATATTTTACATTTTAAATTGTCCTTTTTCTAACATATTATTTTCCAGTTCCCTCGATTGGGGTGACGAGTGACGTGGAAATGGAGTTTGGGGGGGATTGGGGGAGCTCTCGCCACCATATTTCCTCCCACAACATTCAAGAGGGAGCTAGCATGGACAACTCACCCCACACAATGCATGCGAGCTTAATTACTCATTTTATACAATGGAAAGTCTCCCTCTGTCTATTCATTTTGTGCACCAAGACTTTGATATTTGGAATATATGTTGTGTTTATCCTCCCTCCCTACCATGGGAGTGATTATTGTTTCAACAACATGTTAGTTTCAAACCAACGTTGGAGGAAATTCGGTAAATAAATGACATGACCTTTAGATTTATTCCGAGTCTAGGTCGCATGTCTCTAGTTTTGGAGCGCGAGGGACCTGGGCTTGCATGTAATTCATTTTGTCCTCGACGTCTCGAATAAATAGTAACTTGGTTGAAAAGGCATATGTAGGTCTAGAGCTAGAACTGAGATATACTGAGCTTTCACACTAAGAGACATTGAGGGTTGAATTGGGGCCAAAGACAATCACTATTGGTGGTGCCACTCTATATCCGGTGTCTATGATTGTGTTGGATATGACAAAGTCGGATAGCGGTAACAAGTTTCAGTCTAATCCCTCTCTTCCTGCTATCTATTGTTTTGGTTCTGCATTCTACTGGTTTAATTTTGAAGATTTCCCTTTTAAATCTTTACGGGGTGCACTGGGACTAGCTCTATAGTATCTTCAGGCACGAGGGGGTCTTCGTTTGGAGGTTTATTTATGCGTATTAGGTGTATGGAATTTGTTCTCCTGCATACTTGGGTCAACCCATATCCTCTATTCCTTCAGGCTTATCTTTTGGTTTAGTCTGTTTAAACTCCATGTACTTAGTTGGACAAGTATGGTGAGGATCAATTATTTTGCTCGATTCTTTTTCTATTGGCGAAAAATGCCATGGCAATGCATCTGTAGTCGCAAGGGTGTTGTGGGACAAAGGCTAGCAAGGTTGATTGCATGCCCAGGCCCAGGTTTAGGAAGCCACAACCATCTTTCACTTGGCTACTCCTTTGAATATCCGTGGAATATCCATGAGGAAATTCGCCAGCTTGAAACCCTCACCTCTAATGATCGCCATGCATACTTCGACTATGATATCATGGAGAAAGTAGCCAATTGGGTTCTTGACCCTAATCATACGAGGGGAAGAATGAAATAGTATATGAATTCTATCACCCTTTATTGGTCTTCATGTGGAATATAATCTATTTAAAGGGGGAAGTCAAACCAACGTAGATCCATCTCAACTTTGGATCTACCAAGCGCCGCGAGGGATCAAATCTCTTTTAGAGTGAAAAGATACTTGATCCCTCTTAACGCTTGATAGATCTAGAGTTAAGATGGATCTAACTTAGTTTTAAATAATAATTAGTTTTGAAAAAAATGATAATAAAAGATAATAAAAAATAAAAGAAAATAATTAAAAAAATGAGGACCACAGGAAATAAAATATTATATACTTAAAATTTCAGAGATACACTAGAAGAGAAAGGAAACCTATAAAATTTTCCACCAAAAATATAAAAAATTCTTAATTTTTTTTTGAAGAAAATTTAAAATAAAATTATATATGTGTTTGAGAGAGAGAAAAGGAAAGAAATTTGTGTAAGTTTTTCTTGGAATATATATATATATATATATATATATATATATATATATATATATATATATATATATATATATAATTTCCTCTCTCTCTCTCTCTCTCTATATATATATATATATATAATTTCCTTCCTCCTCTTTATATATATCTATATATATATATATATATATATATATATATATATATATATATATAGATATATAAAGAGGAGGAAGGAAATTTATGAAGTATTTTTGAGAGAGGGAGAGAAAGAAAAGGAACAAGGAAATTTTAGGTTTTCTTTTATTTTTTATATATGAACGGGTAAATAGGGTTAAAAAAGTAAAAGTATTAAAGAAACACTTTTACAAAGACAAGATGTTGGGTAAGTTATTGTACAAGTAAACTTTACAGGTTAAAGAATTTTAAAGTTTATTAATGTTAATGTTCTTTTCAAAACTTTTTGTAAAAATCTTCAAAATGAGTGAAAATTCTCAAATTAAATGTAAAACTTGAACATTAGTTAAAATTATATAAAAAAAGTTATTAATCTTTAGCTTTCATCATTTTTTTTTCTTTTTTTTTTGTTATGTTGAAATTTGATAGAATTGCAATTGCTTAAGAAATTTAATCTAAAATAATGAGACACAATTCTATTCTATTGATCTGCGGAATGAAATTCACAATTTAGAACAACAAGCATAGACATGCAATAATCAAAACCACAAATACACAATGATTTTTAGGGGAACCCAATTGGAGAAAACCCCCTTAAGCCTCTTTGCATTAAACAAATGAATAGAGAATCTATTACAATTGCTAGCTCCAGCTCTGAGCTCAACCTACAAAAGAATAATTGTTCTCTATGCTCAATGAACCACTCTACCCAACACTTAGCCAAATACCAGTTCACCTAGCCTCCTATTTCCTTGCACAAATTCTAAGGAAATTAGCCCCTATTATTTAGGAATTCCTTCAAATCGATTGCACAATTCCCAAGGATTGATCATTGATTGCATGCAACACCTGTACACTCAAAACTAGTCTACGACTGATGTTACAGTGCCTTGAAATCTCCACTTTAGTTGATGAATGATGAGCGCCAGTATTGCAGCAAGGATGTTGCAACTCCTGGGCTACCAACTTTACTTATCAACCCGGGGTTCGAACAAACTTGGAGGTGACAGTGCTGTATGCATAAGTAAAAGTGATGGCCCTGCCTATTGTCACTGTTCAGCTGGCGAGAGACCACTAAGGTTCCAAGCCATACTTATATGGAGTCAGAAGAAGCTTGAACCTTTGATGGAAGAAAGGTAAATCTACTTCTAAGAGAGTTACTTTACTGCAATAATGGAGAAGGTCGACATGTAATGCTAAATCATACCATTCCCTTATGTTAGGCAAAAATTCTAAATCAACATGAAACAAATTCTACTATCTGAGTTGTAGAAGTAAGAAGAATTAAACAACACTAATGTGCAAGTAAAGAACTGAACTAAATTTGTTTTTGTTTTTGTTTTTTTGTTTTTTTGTTTTTTGTTTTTGTCTTTTTATGCAAAATCAAGTATGCTAACTAATTGCTTTTGTGGATGTGGCAGGTGAATTAAGGATGTTTGAGGATGGATGGAAGGGTTATGAAATGGTTGGATGGTGTGGAGGACCCCTGGGAGGCTTTTGGTGACTTCCTAGAGGTTTCCCATCAATTCAACCTCAAAACATGTCGTTTCAGGAAAACCTATAGGATGTACTAGAAACCTACAGGATGATCCTGTAGGAATTATAGGAAACCTACAGGATATAGCCAAGAGATAAATGTGAGGTGTTGGAGGTGATGGGAGGCTTAGGAAAGGTGTGTTATGGGTGGAATGGAGTGGGAGAAGGTCTATGACCACTCAGGAGTGAATATCCAAGATAATAGATGGCTAGATTCACTCAATGTGCTTGGGAGAATTTCTATGAAAAATGATGAAAAACTAGTGAAGGAAATGGTGAAAAAAAGGGATGGATAAGGTGGATGGAGTGGAAGGTGGCTGCTGGCTATGAAGTCTTGGTCTCCGTCTGAAGCACCTGCTCTGCATAAAACATGTGTATCTGCCAAAAAGCCATGCAACAAGATACATTTTCATAAAATAGAAAAGCATAATTAATGAATCAACTGCCTAATAATATGCATGAAGAAAGTTGCTGAAAGGAATGAAAGCATGAGTGAGATCTATTGAAAAAATGGAGATGAAAAAGATGACAATGAAATCTACCTTGAAAAACTAACCAAATACTAAATTAAAGACAAGAAACTACAAAGCTCATAAAAGAACTAGAAATCTGTGCTTTTGGGGCTGCTTAAGGGTCCCTTCCTCAAGTCATGATCCCAGAGGGAGGAAGTGAGGCTGAGGCACCTGCTGACAACCTTGTGGTGATCCTTTTTCTCCTTGGTAACCTACTAATTAAAATGAGGCATAGATGGTAGCAAACTATTAAACAACCAATATAATCTACACTACTTGTAATGGAAATGCATTTAAAAAGCAAATTAACAATGAAGCTATGAATCTACATTAAACATGAATGTACAATAAAGAGGAGCCTTAGCTGCTAGGGTTGGGCCCTAACCCAAGAGCTTCAGCCCTCTGATTTAACTCAGTGTTGGATCAAAACAAAACTCATTCTTGTTACCAAAACAACAAATTACATGAATAAAAATTTCACAAGTCTTGCAGCTCGAAAACATATTAGAGTTTTATAATAAAAAATACGAATCATACTGAGGTCCTAGGCCTCTTTACTTATACATCTAATGTCCCCAACGAATTCCTTAAAATTAGGGAGACTCGGCCCCTAAACTCGAGATAAATTGGTGCTTTGTCTCTCACTTGCTTGGCTGCCTTCTAGTCCTCATGATTTGGTTGTTTGCACTCCAAGATGATGTGATGAGTGGAGGAATATTCGAATGGAGTAGTAAATGAGGAGGATTTTACCTCCTACAATCCCTCCCCCTATTCCCATTCGAGTTTTGACCTTAGTCTTTGCCAAAATTCCTTGCTCCTTTAATCCCGCATTCAATGCATATTAGTCCACAAAGCATAATATCAAACTCTAACTCACCTCATAAACAAAATATAATAAAAAACATGTAATAAGTTATGAGAAAAGTTGGTTTGACTAAGTTAGGAGGTGAATTAAGGCCTATATAATTACTCAATGATGAGGCTCATCATCACCCCCTACTGAAAGTGTTGCTCATACTCTGAGCAACTTAATCAATATCCATATCCTTCATGGATCTAGTGGCCTCTTTTACATCCCATGCTTCTGCTATGGTCTCCTCTTCTCGTTCATAGAAGCCTGATTTCTTTTCTACATCCTCCCACTGACTCTTTTCTTCTTCTTCTTTTCTCCCTTCTAGCATCCCTAAGAGTAGTAGTGGACTGAGTTTTAGGCCAATCCAATTGACCTTTAGCCTTTGCATAGATTTCTTATACATAGGTGTCCTGTTGAGTGCCTCTCTCAACCTTTGAGGAGAGTGATACTCTCTTATCTTTAAGCTGTATGGCAGTGTGTTCCATCTCCTCAAGAAAGCATGTATACTATCATCTCTTAGAAACCTGAACATGTCCTCAAAATGTGAAATTGTTTGCTCTTGGGCAGCAAGATATCTAGGTGCTAGCTGAGGATCATTTGAAATTAAATTATGGGTACTGATGAGGGCCATGGGATCTGATTGTTCAGCTCTGATCACAAGAGGTTCAGTTTGCTCTCTTGCCAATATCCTTTTCATCTCTGCAGCCCTTGACTCCTCATGGTTCATCCATGATGCCAAAGCCATTAATTGTAGATCTCCTAGCTTGGCATTAGGGTCCCATACATTCATGTCTATGAGGTCCATGTTGTGAAAATAAAAATCATCCATTTTGGCCCTATCTTCTAGTGTACTTTGATCACAAAGATCAATAAACTGCATGTAGTCCTAAAATGGCATGGTGCCTCTCTGTGCTAGGGTCTTAATATGAAACTGCAACCATTATTCTTTGAGGTAGAGAGCATAGGATTTAGTTGGCATCCTACACTAGATTGCTTCCAAAGAGAGACTGGCCATACATGCCAATTGATTCTCTCTTTCTTGCAGTTGTCCCCTCAACCATGCATTTTCTGTCTCTAGTTGATTTCTCATTATAGCTTCTCTGTCCCTCAAGCCACTTAGCTCTCTACCCATCTCCTTGAGTTTCTCTTCCATGTGCCCAATGTCTTCCACCCCCTTTGATTTGGCGATCTGCATCCATCGGTGAGTTCTGGCCCTCTCCTTCTCAAGCTCGAAGAACAGTGGGATGGAAAATTTTTGAGGTATGACCCTGCCTCCTTCAATAAACTGGTAATAGGAGTCCAGGTTAGGTTGGGGGTTGGGTTCTTTTGTCTCTGGGTCCTCTTCTTTAGTTTCTTGCTACTCCCCTACCTTCCTTTCCAATTTCTGTGCCTCCTGTAGATTCAGCAGAGTATCCTGTAGGACTGTTTTTGCTTCCTGTAGATTTTGCTGTGTATCCTGTAGGATTGCCTTTCCCTTGGAGGAAGTTGATCTAGTAGTAGGCCTTCTCACATAGGTGATAGGGGACTTAGGGGAAGGCATTTTCTATTTTTGTGTAGGGGAGTCTTCAATCACAATAGGAATTTTGGTTGATGTTTGGGGTTTCCCCTGTCTTATTCTTGTGCTTTTTCTTGTCCTGAAATATAATGGGGTCTGCCTCTACCTTTTTCCTTTTTTCTTGATTGGGGTGCTAAGAGCAGTGAGGGCAGCTGCTTCCTCTCTCTCAGTGGTTTCTGGAGACACCGTAGGTGACTCCTCCTTGGTTTCATGTCCCCTCTTTTCCATTGCCTTCTTCCTCTATGTCCTTCCTGCCTTCTTCTTCTTGTAGATCTTCATCATCTCTATAAGTTTCCTCTTTCACATCCTCCTATGTTTCTTCATCATCCTCCTTCTCTTATCCCTCTTCTTCTTCATCTTCATCATGTTCCTCTGTGTCATCTACTTCTTCATCCATCTCATCCTCACCTCCTTCTGTATCTTCCTCTTCCTTCTTTACTTCCTCTTCACTGATAGTAGGAATAACATCATATGTAAGAGCTTTGATGTCATTCTCTGCTGGCATGTCTTTGAAAGCTGACCATGTTATAGGAATTTTGAGGTTCTGGAGGGCATCTTCTATAAGGATCCTAATTAACCCATGGTGAGCTAACTGTTGGGAATTTCCCTCCTTCACTTTGATGCTTGAGTTTATTAGTGATTGAAGCAGGAAGTATGGTACGCTAAGCCTTTGGTGAGGGGGTATTTCTGCTCCAAATCTCAATTCTTCAAGGATCCTAAAATAATATCCATAGACCACACTATACCTACCCTCACATGAAATGTATTTGATCAGTTGGTAGCTCATCTCATTCCATGGATATGGCAGACTTTCCCTCCTTACTCCATTTTTGTCCTTAGTGGGTTCCTCACCTTCTAAAAAGAATTTTCTTTTGGCAACCTGGCTATCTGTAGTATACCTAGGGGGGATAATATGGGGTACAAAGGGAGGCACCAAAGGGAATAATGTAATAATGGGATGGGCCATAGTAATAAATAAGGTGATTAACTCGTATCATGTAAGGGACTACAAGTAGTTAGCAATAATGTAATAAGCCCATGGTATTAGATAGATGGTATTGAGGGAACCATGGTAATGACCCATGGTATTGTATGTATGAGGCCTATATAGAGGCTAGAGAGTCCCCATTGAGAGATGTCAATGATTATTGTATGAACAAACATATGACTTGTGGAGTTTTCTCCTTCCTTAAGGAGTGAATGTATGGTGTTGCTTTATCTTAAGGGTTTGATATTAATAAAGAAGCATTTCTATATTCAGATCTTGTTATTTTTTAGGTATATTTGTATTCTCATATATTTTCAGATCAGATCCATAACAAGTGGTATCAAAGCTCTGATACCACTTGTTATAAATCTAATATGAAAATATATGATATTGCAAATAAGCCCAAGAAATAACAGGATCTATACCACTTGTTATAACTTTGATACCACTTGTTATAGATCTAATATGAAAATATAAAACAATACAAATAGACCTACGAAATAACCAGATAGAAATAGATAGAAATTTTTCTTTATTGATCAAACCCTTAAGGTAGGGCAACACCATACATTCACTCCTTAAGGAAGGAGAACACTCCACAAGCCATATGCCTGTTCATACAATGATCCTTGACATTTCTCAATGGGGAGTCTCTAGCCTCTATATAGGCCTCATACATATAATACCATGGGTCATTACCATGGTTCCCTCAATACCATCTATCTAATACCATGGGCTTATTACATTATTGCTAACTACTTGTGGTCCCTTACATGATACGGGTTAACCACCTTATTTATTACTATGGCCCATCCCATTATTACATTATTCCCTTGGGTACCTCCCTTTGTACTCCATATTATTAATTATACCCCCTAGGTATACTACATTCCACCCCCCTTAACATGTTTCGTCCCCGAAACATGGGAAGAACACAAATAATAAGATCTACTCAAAAGAGTAGTCCACTGGTACCATGCACGTGCATCTAGCCATCCAAGAGAAAGGTGAACTCTCGATCTAGCTGGTGCCTCACTCGCTTGAGATGGAAGTTGATCTTCATAGCTCTTTTATTTTGATGTATAGTAGGTGGATTGTCGCCCCTCTTTATATGCCATGCGGGGGCTGTTGTCCTTGTAGCTAATTTGTTGCCATCTTGTTGGTTATTTTCTTGCTGGATGATGTGGGTGGTGATATGCTGAAGTTTTAATCAACAATGTATCTTTCTTTAATTTACCACCTAATGGAGCCAGATTGGTACCTGGTACATGTTGTGGTGCCTACTGTTGTTTCTTACCTTCCAATATTACTTCAACTACTGAATCCTCATCTGATGTAACATTTTCTGCTTCAGCCTATTTGGAATCTACCTATTTTTCTGGTACCTGGTTTGACATTTGTGTTTGATTGTCGACCATCAATGGCTCATCATCTAATATGTCAGTCCCTGGAACATCTTTTGCTTCAACCTCCATGGACTCTACTTGTTTATTGATGGAAATATCCTATAATTTAATTTTCTTCTTTTTATACCAGAGTTTCAGGAATTTCTTCTGCACATTAATATTGATAGTACCCACCGCTTCCATCCAAGGGTATCCCAAAACAACATCCACATTATCCATATCTGAAGCATAAAAATTTGAATGCAATACATACTTGTCCATAGAAATCTTCAAATCTTTATAAACTTGCACCTCCTCATTATTAACCTGTGTGTGCTCCATTTGTTTTGCCGGGACTTGCAATTCTTTTGCCAATTTGACATTTATAAGATTCTGCTTGCAACTAAGATTTATAGACACAATGATCTTCTCCTTTTGAAGCAATCCATGAACCTACAATAAGGAGATACTAGTAGGAAATAACCCCACATGTTTCTCATTATCTTGTTTTCTGGCATGAGACCATCTGTCTAAAAGTAATTTTTCAAATTCTTCATCTGAAAGGTTGTACAACTTCTTTTTGTTAAGTAATTCCCACCATATGGCTGCCTCATCTTTAAATTGGTTCACTACCCAAAATTTCCAACTTTTTCCCCATACTGACTTCTGATTTTTTATGAATTCTTCAATAGTAGGACCATTATCTTTTCCTGTAAAACATAGAACCGCTATGAAGAGGGTTTTGAAAACAAAGTGCTTACATGGCGAAAATTTGAAATGGCCACAATTTAGTCAATATTGCTCAGAATCCCTACTATGAGCTATTTTTGGAAATGGAACCACCATTTTGCATCTGCCCATATGATAGAAATGCCGATCTAGGCATTGGAAATACAGATCCACGCTGCAACTGTCCCGTCGTCATAAAAAAATTCTGAAAAAAGAGCTGATTTTAAATCAGTGATATCTCCATCATCTGGACTCCAATTCGACTGATTTTTTTTTTTGATCTTGGGTATTTTTTCACAAAAAATCCAGATAAGTAATTAGATTCTATAGATTTTTCACTAGAACTTACAGATCTGCTCTGCAAACTCGCGACCCCGAAAAATTTCTACAGCCCAACTGATTTTTAAATCAGCAATATCTCCCTCATCTGGACTCAAATTCAACTGATTTTTTTTTCAAATTGGGTATTTTTTCGCCAACAACTCAGATATATAATTAGATTATGCAGATTTTGCACCAAAAACTACAAATTTGCTCCACAAACTCTCCGCCCCGAAAAATGTTTGCAACCCAATTGATTTTTAAATCAGCAATATCTCCCTCATCCAGACTCCAATTCGGTCGATTGTTTTTTTGAACTTGGGTATTTTTTCACAAACAATCTAGATTTTCAATTAGATTTTGTAGATTTTGCACCAAAACGTACAGATATGATCTGCAAACTCGCCGCCCCAAAAAATTCCTACAAAAGAAGAAGAAGAAGCTACACTCTGCCCAAGAAAGTGCTCTAATACCACTTGTTATCGATCTGATATGAAAATATATGAGGATAGAAATATACCTAGAAATAATAAGATATAAATAGATAGAAATGCTTCACTTTATTGATCAAACCCTTAAGGTAAGGAAACACCATACATTCACTCCTTAAGGAAGGAGAACACTCCACAAGCCATATGCCTGTTCATATAATATTCCTTGACATCACTCAATGGGGAGTCTCTAGCCTCTATATAGGCTTCATACATAACATACCATGGGTCATTACCATGGTTCCCTTAATACCATCTATCTAATACCATGGGCTTATTACCTTATCGCTAACCACTTGTGGTCCTTTACATGATACGAGTTAACCACCTTATTTATTACTATGGCCCATCCCATTATTACCTTATTCCCTTGGGTACCTCCCTTTTTACCCCATATTATCCCCCCTAGGTATACTACACTATCTTCTTTGTCTTTTTTCCTCCATGGTATTCCTAGGGGAAGTGTGGTGACTCTGTTGATGAGCTCAGGGTTGAGATCTATAGAGAGGCCCCTTATTACAACAGTGGCATGGATTTTGGTGAGTGGAGTGAGGGAGAGAGCAGATTCTTGAGCCACCTCATCATCACACCCTCTGAATTTTTCAAAAAACCCCATCCAATTATGTCTTGTGAAGATTTCAAGCACATGGGGGTGTTGTTGGATTCTCACAGAGTTGGTGGGCTCCCTCCTATTAAACCCTCCTGTCATCTTGTTGGTGAAGTTTGAGGAGATGAGAGGGTTGAAACAATTTTCAAATGCAGAACCAAACATAAATGACTGTGTATGTAATTCCCTTACATAGTTGCTAAATTCACTCAAACTTAGAGGATTTCTTGTTCAATTACTTGTAAAGTGGGATTTAATTAGAGAGCCTACCTCTTTATATTGTTTGCAGTGGCCAACTATCATGATATCATTTCTGAACTCTTCTCTGCCAATCCTGTAGACAGTCTCTGTGTATCCTGTAGGAATTCCTGTGCAGTGAAATGATGGAGTTTTGCTTCTGGTGGATTGCCTGGGTATGCGAGCGACCTGAGAGAGTGATTTTAGAGAAAGTGAAATGCATGAATGCATGGGAATGATGTTTTATTTCCTCTTATGGTGATTCAGGCTGAGGTGGTGTGCTGGTAGTAAATGTACGTTTCCATTTTTGGACCATTGGTCCTCACTACCACCTCATCATTCCCCACTCCTCGTAATTAGCTCCCACCTCATGCATTCGTAGTCTAATTGCTTTTGTCCTACTCCTTCTCTATCTTTGAGTTGACTGCAACCACATGTGAGAGGTCACCCTATTGTGTATGTGTTGACTGAATGAAGGTGGCCAAGTTAACTGGCCACCTTTTCACTTATAACCTAACTATGTTGTAACTCTTACATATTTTTTACTACATGATGCATATGAGAAAGTGAGCAAGATACTTACCTGTGGTTCCAATGCTATGCTACAGTTGTTGAAGACCAGAGGTGTTGCTGTGTGTATTTGTTGCATGCTATTCTTCTTCCTCCTCTTGCTGTCTGCCAATGGCTTCTTTGTTTGTGCAGGTACCTATGGTTGAAGATATGATGCTGCTGCTTTGGAGCTCCTGGATCATCATGCTGAAGGCTTGTTGCTGGTATGATTGGTATTCTGTGGGATAGGCTGCTACAGGATTTCCTACAAGATGTCCTGTAGTTGCTTCTCCCTCAGAACTCTTTAATCATTCTTCTTGCTGGGGTTGTGAGGATGGTGACATGGATGGAAAGAAGGAATAGGAGTGTGGAGAGCAAGGAATATTCAGGTGATGCTCTTTATTCCTCCCTGTTTTCCTTTCTTCGAAGAGTGAAAAAAAATACACTTGAAACTATTTTTTTTAAGGGTGAGTGTAAGGATGATGATGGTGGACAAGGTGTGGCGATTGACAATGAAGGGGGTGAATTTTAGTGGCCTAGCAAGTAATTCATTTTCCTTAGGACTACTTCATGTAGGATTTTTAGGTCACTGTAATTCCTACAGGATCATCATGTAGGTTTTCATGGGATCCTGTAGAAAATTGATCTGAAAATGGAATGTACTTGTTTAAGGGTGCAAGGTATCCATTTCCAATAATTTCAACTGTGAGCTAGTCACTCCAAATGACCTCTAAAAATGTATAAACTTCTTATTTCTTATACATAGATAGACTGTAGGGGAATTCACCGGACATGTCACCTCTAAAAAGAGGATGAGTTCCAGAGGCTACTTGGCCCTCTACAGGATCTGCCTAAAGAAATAACAAATTAAACACTTAGAAGTCTTTGACATACACATACTTGAAGTTTAAGGTCTTGTGGAATAAGACAAATAACTTTCTGTAGCTGAACAGGTGACTATGTGAGTATGTAAGTTATGCATATTTGCTGTTTAAAACTTTATATCAGTTTTGTTTAACATATCATATTCAGCAAATAAAGACATCAAAATGATAAAGCAGTTCACCTCCTCTGGGCTACATCTGCTGGACCAAGCCTCTTCAACTAGGCTTGTCCTCTTGTATTAAAAATTGCTACAAAGGCTAATACAAGAATATGGGTGTCTCAAAGGACAGATCTAACTGTAAATACAAAATCAGAATATAGGAATTAGCCAAACATGCTCTTTCCCAAACACTAAACAGTGAATTTTGTACCTTATACAGTACTTTCCCCAATTGGCCCTAGTGGCACTTTACAATTGAATGGATAATTTCGAGGTGAAGATGACCTCAATTGGTTCTGAAACCTTTTCCATTAGACTCAGAAGGTCGAAAATAGCAGACATAGGCTTTTGAATCACCAAAAACGGATGAACATAGCCCCCAAACAGCTCAATCCCTGAAATGGCCCTAGTGGCCCTGAAAGCTTCCCTGAAGCTAAAAAGACTGAAGAATGCCTCAGAAGGCAAAAAGAGCTGTAGAAATGGATTCAGAAGGTTGGAAAACTTCAGGAATGACCTTCGTTCCACATTCACTGGCTGTACAATTCCCAATGCAGCTCCCAAATTGATTTGGCCCTAGTGGCTCCTGGAACTTCCATGAAGCTAAAACACCTGAAAATGACCTCAGATGGCTGTGAAACCTGTGCCAATGGCTCCAGAAGGTCCAAAATACCCAAAATCAAAAAAGCGTTCGTCCAAAACCGCATTTCCTAGCCAAAGTTATGGCCATTTAATGTTTCTCCAGTCTGTCCCTAGAAAAACTCCAGCTAACTGTAGTGGAGGTCCAGATAAGTCCGCCAATTATGGCGGGTCCGCCAAATTTGGGGTTCCGCCAAGAATCCCGCCAACTTAACTGCAGTTATATTAAATGCGCATGTGACCGTTAACCTTGGATTGCGTGCTCGTCGGTTAGTGCTGGCGGTTGGGTTAAGCCCACGGTTTTCGGGTTGTGGTCATATGGTGGGGGGTTGGCGCTTAGGCGCTGGCCCCCTTTGTTTCCCGCCCAAACTAGTTTCAAAATTTAAAAAACTTTCCGCCACCGGCCACGCCCTCTGGGCCTGCCATGTGGCAGCCTCTGATTGGTGGCTGAAAAGGGAATATTCCAAAAAATATTTTGCGGAATATTCTTTTTTTAATTTTTTGACACCGCCACCCAAAAATTTTAATATGCGTTCAACAAACCTTCGCTGACGTCATCTTTGTGCCACGTGGTGCCCTCTGGGCCTGCCACGTGGCAGCCTTTGATTGGTGGCTGAAAAGGGAATATTCCAAGAAATATTCTACGGAATATTCTTTTTTTAATTTTGTTTTCAAAAATTAAAATTTCCAATGTTATTAACAAATTCTTCTTTTTGCCATAACTTCCTCATACGGCGACCGTTTTTCGAACCGTTTGCGGCGCCGGAATCGGGAGGACGAGCACTTTACGGTCATTCAGGTTCCAATTAGTTCTGAGCATTTTAATTTTTGACCATTTTACGACACTTGGTACTGAGCTCTTGATCACACCTCCCAAATGAGAAGGCTTTTGGTCCCCAAAAGCTCACTGAATCTTTGAACTGAACTGTACAGCACTTGAGGAACAGAAATATCCTCTTCCGTTCAGCCAAAACAACATACTGATGCCAAAATGTCCTGCCTTATCAACTGTCATCATGGCGAATGTTGCTTCATAAACCAAGGACTCATTGAATCTCGACCAACCTTGTTCGCCAGACAAACTGAAAGTTTGCAGAAACCAGCAATGAAACTTGCTGATATATGAGCTGAAATCTTCCCCTGCATATGTGGGTTTGCTACTGTCACGATGCCCATCCATGGCACCTTCGCTCCAGAAGAAGAGCTGCCTCCCAAATGAGAAGGCTTTTACAAAGATGAAACACCTCATCATTTCTCCTCTTTACAATCTTGGAGATCAAATTAACTTTTTCCAAGTCAATATTACATTACATGCATGGTTAAAAACAAAGTAATCAACCCTTCAAGTTAATCACACATACATGTTTAAAATACAAGCAAATCATCATGATCCCTGTGCTCATGCATATCATTCTCATGCATGCAGTTTATCCTTCAACTTTCTCTTAAGTACAATATCCTCGATCACATGTACATGTACTTTCAAAGCTGAAATGAATATAATGTTCGCTGCAATAGAGTGAGTCTCATACTCAGCTTTTCCATCCTGCAACTTGCATTCCCTTAACCAAGAAATGCATTCAATCAAAAGACATGCAACTTTAATTGGATAAGAATTCTAACCATTTCTTACCAATCCATTTCAAAGGCGCTTCCTTTAACTGCACATCAACATCAACATGTGTATCATCCTGACACATATCAATGATGGAAACTTCCTTCCCATTCTTGCCATACTCTTGCTCCAATTTCTTTAACTTTTGTGGAAGCATTGTTGGATTCAGAGTCCAACACCTTTCAGCAGTATGTCCATGCTTATGGCAATAAGTGCAACACATGTTCATCTTCTTGACAACATGATTTGCATTGTTCATTAGAACTTTGGCTTCTTGCCTCCTTTCCTTCAAAAGTTTCCTGCATGTTGCCATTCTTTTCCAACATCTAGAAACACTATGGTTAAACAAACCACAAAAAGAACATGCAATTCTTTTCCAATGCTTGTGTGGAAATTCTCCATGCTTTACATGATCAAAGGAAATATGATTGAAATCAGATTTATACCTTTGTCTTTCACCTTCATTACCTTCATGAGGAGGTGAATCAAATGAAGAAGAATCTCCTTTTGGAACACCATCAATCCCTTCAATGGTTTTAGAGCTTTCACCACTCCCTTGTTCAAGTGCATGCTTATGCACACCTTCTTCTTGCAAAGCATGTTTCAAACTATTGCATTCCTCAAGAATACAACCTTTACAACCTTGAGATAAAGAACCTGAAATGAAACTTCTTCTAGGAACTGTTTTAATTGCCTTCATGGCTGCTTTGGAACATTCTCCATAAGATTGTCCATAACCAAGACCCAAATTCTTAGGCCTTACCTCAACCATTATTGGCTCAACTATACCCTGTGCATGTTTGCCCAATCCTTGTCCTTGATATCCCATTTTGGACATCAACTTGGACCCTATGCCTCTGGTATGTTTCTCAAAAGAACCAACATTAACATTCTTATAAGAATTTGAAGACAAACTAGAATTGTTTACCTCTTCTTCAAGCTGATACTTGGATAAGGCTTCTTTGGCAACAAGGAGTTGTCTCTCTAACTCATGCATCCTTTCCAAATTCAAGTTTTCAATATGAAGTTGGCCTTCCATTTCCTGCAATTGATCAGAAAGAAACTGCTTCTCTTCCCTCAGGGAATTCAACTACTCTTGAAGTCTAGAGCTCTTTCTTTCATCCTCATAGATTTCTCTCACCATATTCAACATCATGAAAAATTCTTGCTTCAAGCCTTCATCAAAGAATCTTGTGAAGGAGGACGATTTTGAGAACTCACTTATGGAAATTGTCATTATACAAATGAACAAAAGAGCTTCAGCAAACTCAAACAACAAGTAGTAAAGCAGTCAATCTCCAACACTGCTTAAGACACCTTTCAAGCTACACAATCAAGCTACTGATGTCAGTCAAGCAACCTAGTGCTCTGATACCATCTGATCTGAAAATGGAATGTACTTGTTTAAGGGTGCAAGGTATCCATTTCCAATAATTTCAACTATGAGCTAGTCACTCCAAATGACCTCTAAAAATGTATAAACTTCTTATTTATACATTTCACCGGACATGTCACCTCTAAAAAGAGGATGAGTTCCAGAGGCTACCTGGCCCTCTACAGGCTCTGCCTAAAGAAATAACAAATTAAACACTTAGAAGTCTTTGACATACACATACTTGAAGTTTAAGGTCTTGCGGAATAAGACAAATAACTTTCTGTAGCTGAACAGGTGACTATGTGTGTATGTAAGTTATTTATATTTTCCGTTTAAAACTTTATATCAGTTTTGTTTAACATATCATCTTCAGCAAATAAAGACATCAAAATGATAAAGCAGTTCACCTCCTCTGGTCTACATCTGCTGGACCAAGCCTCTTCAACTAGGCTTGTCCTCTTGTATTAAAAATTGCTTCAAAGGCTAATACAAGAATATGGGTGTCTCAAAGGACAGATCTGACTGTAAATACAAAATCAGAATATAGGAATTAGCCAAACATGCTCTTTCCCAAACACTAAACAGTGAATTTTGTACCTTATACAATACTTTCCCCAATTGGCCCTAGTGGCCCTTTACAATTGAATGGAGAATTTCGAGGTGAAGAAGACCTCAATTAGTTCTGAAACCTCTGCCATTAGACTCAGAAGGTCGAAAATAGCAGACATAGGCTTTTGAATCACCAAAAACGGATGAACATAGCCCCCAAACAGCGCAATCCCTGAAATGGCCCTAGTGGCCCTGAAAGCTTCCCTGAAGCTAAACAGTGAGAAGAATGCCTCAGAAGGAAAAACGAGCTGTAGAAATGGATTCAAAAGGTTGGAAAACTTCAGGAATGACCTTCGTTCCACATTCACTGGCTGCACAATTCCCAATGCAGCTCCCAAATTGATTTGGCCCTAGTGGCTCCTAGAACTTCCACGAAGCAAAAACACTTGAAAATGACCTCATATGGCTGTGAAGCCTGTGCCAATGGCTCTAGAAGGTCCAAAATACCCAAAAAAAAAAAAAAAAATCGTCCAAAACCGCTTTTCCTAGCCAAAGTTATGGCCATTTAATGTTTCTCCAGTCTGTCCCTAGAAAAACTCCAGCTAACTGTAGTGGAGGTCCAGATAAGTCCGCCAATTATGGCGGGTCCACCAAATTTGGGGGTCCACCAAGAATCCCGCCAACTTAACTGCAGTTATATTAAATGTGCATGTGACCGTTAACCTTGGATTGCGTGCCCGACGGTTAGTGCTGGCGGTTGGGTTAAGCCCACGGTTTTCGGGTTGTGGTCATATGGTGGGGGGCTGGCGCTTAGGGGTTGGCCCCCTTTGTTTCCCGCCCAAACTAAACTTTCCGCCACCCACATAACACAAAAAACCCCGGTGGCATGTTGGTAAAGGTGTGTTTGTTGTGCTCAGGATGTTGCATGATCAAACCTCACTGCCACCCAAAAATTTTAATATGCGTTCAACAAACCTTCGCTGAAGTCATCTTTGGGCCACGTGGCGCCCTCCGGGCCTACCACGTGGCAGCCTCTGATTGGTGGCTGAAAAGAGAATATTCCAAGGAATATTCTGCAGAATATTTTTTTTTTCAAAAATTAAAATTTCCAATGTTATTAACAAATTCTTCTTTTTGCCATAACTTCCTCATACGGCGACCGTTTTTCGAACCGTTTGCGGCGTCAGAATCGGGAGGACGAGCACTTTCTGGTTGTTTAGGTTTGAATCAGTTCTAAGCATTTTCATTTTTGACCATTTTACGACACTTGGTACTGAGCTCCTGAGAAAAAATGCAGTCCTCTTCTAAACCGAAGCAATGGAGTGAAAAAAATGTCAGAAATGATGGAGGAGTGAATGGTAATGATTGGAAAAATAAATATGTGAGTGACAGGGGTCTCTTGGTGATCCTCCTTTTCTCCTTGACCGTCCTTCTTGCTGACCTGCAAATGGAATTTTCATGTTTTTTTTTTTGAAAAACAACTAGGCTGTCTCTAAGAGGTTTTCACCCTAGCTGTTTGCCCTGGGCGCCTCAAGAGAGGTTTTCACCTAGGGATCTTTCTTATTCTTTTTTTTGATTTTGTTTTTTTGTTTTTGACACCACTGAGCCGCCTCAAGAGGTTTTCAACCCAATGATGGGGCTCAGTCGCCTCATGGAGGTTTTCACTTGAGTCCTTATCTTTTTCCTTTTTCTTAGGGATTTGATGAGGGAGGAGCTGGAACTTGCTCCACTATCATCACTGTTTTATTGATATCATCAACAAAATCTTGTTTGGATAAATATCTCTTGTAAATCTTCAATCGGTGTCCATTAACAAGCAAAGGAATGGCCTCTTCACCTATGGTTCTAATTTTCACTGAATCATTATCATGGCATCTTTCCGCAACATATGGTCCTGGCCATCTTGTCCTTAATTTGCCCTTGAAGTCCTTATACCTAGAATCATATAGCAACACCCAATTTCCTTCCTGAAATTACTTCTCCTTGATATTTTTATCATGCCAGATCTTCCTTTGAAGTTGAACTACCTCTGTATGTAGGAGGGCCTGCATTCTGAATTCATCCAGACCATTCAACTGGAACAATCTCCCTTTCTATGCACTGTTGAGATCCAGATCTAGTTGGGCTGCCATCCTTAATGTGTTATACTCAAATTCAATGGACGACAAGGCCTTTTTCCCATAGACCAGCTCATAGGGTGTGAATCCAATGGTGGTCTTGCATGTGGTATTATAGGCCTAGGTGGCCTCAACTAGTCTTTCTGCCCAATCCTTCCTGCTGCTACTTACCACTTTGGTCAAGATGCCCTCTAGTGCTCTATTGGTCACCTCCACTTTCCCATTAGCTTGTGGATGATAGGGAGTGGAGGTTCTATGCTTGATCTTGTGATGGCTGAGCAAGTCTTCAATCATGTTGGAGGTAAACAAGCTACCTTGGTCTGTGACCAACTCTCTAGGGTACCCAAATTTGTAAAATACATTCTCCCTTAGGAACTCAGCCACCTTCTCTTCTATTGCTACCTTAATTTCCTTGGTTTCAACCCACTTAGTCAATAATTAATGCACACAATAATGTACTGTTTTTCTTTGAAGGAGGGTCAATAGGCCCAATGAAGTCCATGCCCCACTTGTCAAATGGCTCAAAAGGCACTTGAGGTTGCAGAGGAATTTCATCTCTTGGAGTTGGATTTCCCATTCTTTGGCACCAATCACACTGACTAATGTATTTTTTTACATCTTGATGAAGAGTGGGCCAATAATAGCCTGCTTGTAACACTTTGAATGTTGTCCTCTTTACTGCAAAGTGACCTCCACAAGGCCCATCATGATAGGTCAGAAGGATGTCAAAGACTTCCTCCTCCCTGACACACCTTCTCAAGATTTGATCTGGGCCAAGTTTGAAGAGATTGCCCCCAATCCAAGTGAAGGGGGCACTTTTCCTGACTATCTTGCTCTTTTCTTTGGAGGACAAGTTTGGTGGGAACTGTGTTGATACCAAATAGTTTGCTATATCAGCAAACCATGGAGAGAGAATTGAAATAGCAAATAAGTACTCATCCGATAATTGGTCATCCTCCATTCCTTCTTCACCCGTAGGAAAATTTACTTTAGACAAAAAGTCTGCAACAACATTTTCCTTACTAGGCTTATCAACAACGGTTAGATCAAATTGCTGTAATAAAAGTAACCATCTTATAATTCGAGCATTCACATCTGGTTTGTTCATTAAATATTTGATTGCAGCATGGTCAGTATGCACAAATGTTTGATAACCTGTAATATAATGCCTAAATTTGTTCAATGAATGCACAACAGCCAGGAGTTCCTTTTCAGTCACTGTATAATTTAGTTTAGCCTTTGATAAATTCTTACTGATAAAATAGATAGCATAAGGCAGTTTTTCATCTATCTGACCTAGGGCTGCTCCTATGGCTTTGTGTGAGGCATCAATATGAATATGAAAGGGGAGGGCCCAATTTGGGCGTCAGAGAATCGATGTAGTGGTTAAATTATCCTTTAGGATGTCTAAGGCCTCTTGACAACTTTTTGACCATACAAACTCAGAGTCTTTAGCCAACAATCCAAATAAAGGAGAGGCCAACTTGCTGAAGTCCTTTATGAACCTTCGGTAGTATCCAACTAACCCTAGGAAACTTCTGACATCTCTCTGCTTTTGAGGAGGTGGGACCCTTTGGATGATAGCTATTTTGTTTGGGTCCACCTGCAGTCCTTGCTGAGATATTGAATGACCTAGCACAGTCCTTGCAGTCACTAAGAATTCACATTTTTCGGGACTGAGAGGCAGGTTCATTTCAATGCATTTGTGCAGTAATTTGCCTAGGTTAGACGAGGCTTCTTGAAAATCACAGCCATAAGGTGTAAATTCATCTATATAAATCTCCACTGCATCATGGACTAACTCGACGAAAATACTTAGGATTGCTCTTTGGAAAGTGGCAGAAGCATTGCATAGGCCAGAAGGAAGGACCCTATAGGAAAAGGTACCCCAAGGACAAGTGAATGTGGTTTTATCCTGGTCTTCTGGGCATATCTGGATTTGGTTGTACCCACTGAATCCATCTAAGAAAGCGAAAAACCTTTTCCCTGCCAAACCATCTAGCACTTTGTCAATGAAGGGTAGAGGAAAATGATCCTTCTTTATGGCTTTGTTCAACTCCTTGTAATCAACACAAATTCTCCACTTACCATTTTTCTTGGGAACTAACACTAAAGGAGAGACCCACTGATTGTCGGAGATAGGGTAAATGAATCCCGCATCTTGTAGGTTTTAACCCTGTACAGAAATTACATGCATACGAATCCTAATACATAGAAAATAAACAATGGGATAGCATAACACATAAAACACATATACACAGAGATTTTCCCTTGGATCCCAAAATCGGGACTACAAGCTTGGTTTTTCATTATGTTCCTTTCAATGTTACAATACATATTTATACATGCCGAAGCATCCAATACCATGGACCAGAACCATCGCGTCCAAAACCATGGACCGAAAACCATCGCGTACAAAACCATGTGTGAAAAAACATGCACAAAACCATAGGTAGGTCCGCCCAACCTAATATAGGGTCCAAAAACAAAATTATTCGGGGCGCTACCCCAGACCCCAAAGAGTGGGGTTACATGCACCCCTCAAAACCCTTGTGAACCCCCCTGCTACGCACTTGGAACAATGAAGGGGGGGCTCCACCCCCCTTCTAACCCCCCGGTTAACTACGTCAGCTGGTCGTGGAAATAATATAACGCAACCCAAAATTCTCCCACTTGTTGTTTTCTTTCCATAGGGGGCCATAAGAGAGCTTAGTAATTTATCTAGCGCTGCAATGCCCATTGTTTATCTACACCAAGGGAACTTCTCAGAGCTCACAGATTTTGTCAATGCATCTACAGTATTCTTCAAAGTGTCCACCTTTACCAGCAACACCTTTTTGTCTTCTATCATATCCCTCACAAAGTGATACTGAGCATCAATGTTCTATGTCTTTGAATGATACGTAGGGTTCTTTGCCAAGAAAATTGCACTTTGGCTGTCACAGTCTATCCTTATAGCTCCTTGTACTAACCCATACTTGAACAGAATCTCTGCAACGAAACTGCTTCCTTGCTTGTATGAGTGGCTGCCATGTATTTTGCCTCTGTAGTTGATGGTGCCACTATATATTGTTTCTTAATCATCGAATTGACAACACCTCCAAATATGTTAAACACATACCCACTTGTAGATCTTCTCTGATCTAGATCTCCAGCCCAGTCTGCATCAACAAAGCCATGAATATCCAACACTCTGTCCAATCCTAGTGTTCCATGGTAGGACAAACCATAATCACTAGTGCCACGCAAATACATGAAAACCCGCTTCACTGCTGTCTAGTGCTCCTTCCCTGGTTTTGACATAAACTTGCTCAATACTCCCACTGCATGTGCAATGTCTAGTCTAGTATAGACCATCACATACATCAGACTACTGACTGCACTTGCATATGGAACACAGGACATGTCCTCTTCCTCTTCTTGTGTCTTGGAACACTGTTCAACAGATAAATTTACATCTACAGGAATAGGAACCTTCACCGTTTACTATCCTGCATATTAAACCTCAACAATATTGTCTCGACATACTTCCTCTGGTTTAACTAGAGCTTCCTCTTTGTCTGATCTCTTTTAATTTCCATGCCCAAAATATAGTTTGCAGCACCAAGATCTTTCATATCAAATTGGAGGAAAAATGGGTCTTCAAATCCTAGATGATTTCTTTGTCATTTCCAACCAGCAACATATCATCCACATACAAGACCAGATAAATAACACGGTCACCAATTAATTTAAAATACACAAAGTGATCTGCTTTGCTTCTAGTGAAGCCAAGTCCCCATATAAATGTATCAAATTTCTGATACCACATCCTTGGTGACTGTTTTAACCCATACAGAGACTTCTTTAACTTGCATACCAGTTCTTTCTTACCCTTCACCACAAAGCCTTCAGGTTGCTTCATGTAGATCTCTCTTCCAGATCCCTATGAAGAAATGTTGTCTTCATATCCATCTATTCTACCTCAAAATCAAAAGTAGTAGCAACAGATAAAAGTAATCTAATAGAAGTCACCTTGGCAACAGGAGAAAAAATATCACCAAAATCAATTCCCGACACCTGGGAACAACCTTTTGCTACCAACCGAGCTTTGTATTTCTCCACTTTTCCTTTTCCATTTGTCTTCTTCTTGAACACCCATTTTCTGCCAATGGGTTTCCTTCTAGCTGACAACTCCACCAGATCCCAAGCCTCATTTTTGTGCAAAGATGCCATTTCATCAACCATGGCGTTTTCCCAGAGTTTTCAATCCTCTGAATCGACTGCTTCCTTCACAGTTCTGGGATCATCATCAGTAACAGATAAAGCAAAATTTGAATAGAAAGAAGATGGACTATACCTTTCCAGCTGCCTTCTTTCTCGAACTGATCTTCTCACACTCAGAGTTTCTGGCTCTTCATCCTCATATTCCTCTTCTGCTGTAGAGTCTTATTCTTCCTCCTTAAGCTCAAACAATATCTTCTCAGGTTCATTTGGTTGGAATTCATGTTTAATAACATCTTTCACCTCTCTGAACACCACATCTCGACTGTACACAACCTTCCTTATTGCTGGGTTCCAAAGCTTATAACCCTTTAAACCATCCTTATACCCAATAAAGATGCCCTTTTTAGATTTACTATCCAACTTGGTTCTTTTCTCCTTTGGAACATGTACATATGCATCACATCCAAATACCCTCATATGTGATCGAGAGGGTTTCTTACCAGTCCATACCTCTTGTGGAGTCTTATCCTCCAACACTGATGAAGGTGATTTGTTGACCAGGTAACATGCTGTCTCCACCACCTCTGCCTAGAATTCCTGTCCTAACCCGACACCACTAAGCATGCTTCTTGCCCTTTCCATCAACGTCTTGTTCATTCTTTCTGCAACTCCATTTTGCTCAAGTGTATATGGAGTAGTCTTCTACCGTGCTATACCACACTTCTTACAGAATTCTTCAAATTGCTTACTACAAAACTCTCCGCCATTATCTGCCCTCAGCACCTTTATCTTCTTTTCTGTCTAGTTTTCCACCAGAGCCTTGAATTCTTTAAACCTATCAAAGACTTCAGATTTCTTCTTAAGGAAATATATCCATGTATTCCTTGAGAATTCATTTATAGATGATACATAGTACATAAACTTACCTAGTGATGGAACCTTCATAGGTCCAAACACATCACTGTGCAGAAGCTCTAATATCTGTTTCGCCCTCTTACCACCAGAGGGGAAACTCACCCGATTCTGCTTCCCATATACACAATTTTCATAGAAATCAAAATCTAGAGAGCTATTAGTCATACCTTCTACCATACCTTTACCATGAACTATTCGAAGGCCCTTGTCTCCAATATGTCCAAGCCTTTGATGCCATAGCATGGTCTTTTCTCTAGAGACCACTAGATTTTATGCTCCACTTTCAGGAAGCATAGAACTATTGCACCCATCAATAATAGTGCTACCTAGTAGCTTGTACAGAGTTCCAATCCGAACTTCTCGCATCAATACCAGTGCTCCCTGAACCATTTTGTAGGTATCCTTCTCGAACACTGTTTTTACACCTGCATCATCTAGCTTGCTTACAAAAATCAGATTTTTGGCCAATGCAGGAATATGAAGAACACTCGGAAGTGTTCTAACCCTTCCACCTTGCAACTTCAACTTTACTTTTCCACAACCAACAATTCTAGCCTTCTTCTCATCCCCCAAGAAGACATCACCACCATCATATTTCTCATACTCGCAGAACCACTCTCTCTGGGGAGTGAAGTGAAAGGGTGCACCTGAGTCAATCAACCATGCCTCATGATCTACATGTGTACTTAAAGAAGCTAAGTACACATCCCCACCTTCATCTAAGGTGGTTTTCGCCTTTGCAGAAGGAGCATCATTAGATCCCTTTCCTTTCCGCATTTCCAGCAAACCACCTTTACAGGTTTTCCTTGAGATCTAGATCTCCCTCTAGATTTAGATCTCTCACTCGATGACATATTTTTGTTTTTGTTCTGGGACTGTCCTCGTATAGACAAGGCATCATCATTCTGGATCTCCATATTTTTCCTTATCATCTCCTCTGTCAGAAAGGATGAGATTATTTCATCAAATTGCAAGGCAATTGCATTGCTACCTATTGCAATAACCAGACTATCCCACGAATTTGGTAGAGAACACAAAAAACTGATGCACCTATCTTCATATGAAATTTTAATATCAATAGATAATAACTGACTTACCACAGTATTAAATGCGTTCAGATGCTCTATCACCGAGTCTCCATCTTTCATCCTCAGGTTATATAGCTTTTTCCATAGGAACAATTTATTCACCAAAGACTTAGATTGGTACAAAGTCCCTAACTTGTCCCACAAAGCCTTTGCCGTAGCTTCCCTTGATACATTCATCAATACTAAATCTGAGACACACAATCGTGTTGTGCTATTTGCCTTTCGATCCAACTTATTCCATTCTTCACCGGACACTCCCGTTAGTTTAATAACTAGATCTATCACGATCCACTAATCTTTATCCACCAACAGATCCTCCATATTGAGTTTCCATAACTAAAAACTCTAACCATTAAATTTCTCGATCTCTATATTTCCACTGCTTGCCATCTTCTTTCACCACCAGAATCAATCTCGTAGATCTCCCACTGAACATGGTCTACCACAGGCTCGAGCGTAACCCCTCAGCAACAAAGGCATCCCCTTGAAGCCAAAACAGCTCTGATACCAAATGTAGATTTTAACCCTTTACAGAAATTACCTGCATATGAATTCTAAAACACAGAAAATAAACAATGCGAGAGCATAACACATAAAACACATATACACAAAGATTTTCCCCTCGATCCAAAAACTGGGACTACCAACTTGATTTTTCATTATGTTCCTTTCAATGTTACAATACATATTTATACATGCTGAAGCATCCAATACCATGGACCAAAAACCATCACGTCCAAAACCATGGACCGAAAACCATCGCGTCCAAAACCATGTGTGAAAAAACATGCACAAAACCATAGGTAGGTCCGCCCAACGTAATATAGGGTCCAAAAACAACCATAGGTAGGTACGCCCAACCTAATATAGGGTCCAAAAACAAAATTTTCTGGGGCGCTGCCTCGGACCACATAGAGTGGGGTTACATGCACTCCTCAAACCCCCTATGACCCCCCTTGCTACAGAGTCAGCACAACGAAGGGGGGGCTCTGCCCCCCTTCTAACCCCCCGGTTAATTATGTCGGCTAGTCGTGGAAAGAATATAACAAAACCCAACACATCTAGCAGTTTTTGCAGTTTTTCTTTAACCATATATTTAAGAGCTGGATTCATCTTCCTTTGTGGTTGTCGGATCAGCTTGCAACCTTCTTTGATGTATATGTGGTGAGTACACACTGAGGGGTGTACTCCCTTCATTTCTTTGTAACTCCAAGCAAAGGCTTCTAGATTTTCCTTTAACATGTTGCATAACTTCTCTTCTTGGAGAGCAGAAAGAGATGGATTGATTTTCAAGGTTCTCTCTGGGCTGAATTCTATGGTTTTGACACGGAGTGGGTTGGAATTGGCCAAGCATAAGTCAATTGGATGATTGTTCTGGGTTTCCTTTACTGCTTCTTCTAAGGGCAATGAACTAGGAGTTGGACTTTGGAGTAGGTGTTCAATCAAGTCATCCTCATCCTGTTGTCCTCCTCCCATGGTTGCTTCTAAAGTATAAAGTTGGGCGGAATAAAATTCATCTTCTTCCTCCTCCTCCAACCATAAAGGTAAGTCATGCTCTAGAGAAGGTTGAGAAGGAGGGTATAGGACTAACTTCTTGGACATATGCCCATTCTTGATGGTCATATTCCCATATCTGCAGCTAATGTAAGCATCGACAATGGCCAACCATCGCCTCCCAAGGATGAGAGGGTAACCAGTAAGCTTAGCCTTAGGTCGGAGAACTAGGAAATCTATAGGGTACTCCCAAGAGTCAATGGAGACCATCACATCCTCCACAATTCCCTTAGGGGTTACTCTGGAACAGTTTGCAAGTTGCAGAACTGTTGTGGTCTTATCAAACCTTGGAGGTTGAGTTTAAGCATGGTGTCCTTGGTCATCACATTAATGGCAGCCCCAAGATCGATCAGAGTGTGTGGGACAATGGTTCCATTGATGTGCACATCTATTACAGGGCTTCCAGGGTTCAAATATTTTGGATAGATTACGTGCCCCAACATTAAGCCGGACAGTTGACCAATGACATTAATGGTAGGGGCTTCTCTTTTTTGCCTCCTTGGATTCTTGAAGCACTTCTCCTTAATCAACTTATTGTTAATAGGAACATATTTTATTGCCTGGAGAAGTGGGATCTTTACACATAGATTTTTCAATTCTCCCAAAAGTTCAGTCTCTTCTGGGGTAGGATGGAGTGGTTGGGCTAATCTCTCAGAAAGGGTGGATTTACTTTTTGATTGCTTTCCTCTCTTTCTTCCTCAACCTCCCTAGGTGGAGGCGGAGGTTGATTATTTTGGAGAACTTTCCCAGATCTCAGGTTAATCTTCTGGATTTCCACAACATAAGTTGGATATGATGCCTCTCCACTGTATACTTGCTAAGTCTGTCTGTTGTTCGGGTTCGGATTTGGTTGGGAAGGCATCTGGGGTTGGTTGGGTGGAGAAGAGGGTAGCAGTTGTGGTTGGGTAGGTGGTGGAGGCAATAGGGCTGGAGAATTTTTTTATTGGGGCCTCCACCCCTGGGGCGGTGCATTCCACTGAGGTTGTGGCGGAGGATAGGGTTGAAATGACTGGCTAGCTGGCTGGAAGTGATACTGAGATGCAAAGGACCAAGGAGGGGGTGTAGACTAGGAAGGATGAGCAGGGGGTCCCTAAGAAAGTATGGCTGTTGGTTGGGGTTGTAATATGCATGGGACGACCATTGCATGCCCTGCTAGTATGGTCTAGGCCCATGAGGTCTCCTTTTGTTAATGTAGCAAAGCTGCTTAGTGACTCCTTTAGCTTCTTGATATACAACTTTAAGTCTGGGAAAATAAGGTCACTTGTTTGTGGAGTGGTTTTCTTCACAGACCGAGCAAATTTCAATAGATTTCAATGGACATTCATTCCTAGGATGCCTCTTGGTGCATCTAGGACAAAAACTAGCCAAGGCTCTCTCTGCTTCCTCCCACTTCCTCTTAATGTGCATGGTGTCTATTTGCAAGGCAAGGGTTTGTAGCTTCTCACTTTTGAAATCTTCTAGCATGTTTCCAATTTCACCCTTGATGGATGAGTTAGAAGAAGATGTACTAACCATAGGTTGACTACCCCTACCCTTTTTCCTAGCTGCCCTAGAATGGTTTCTAAAGACAATATTGATATCCTCATAGGGTAATTGGTAGATATCTCCTCCTGCTAACAAATGTAAGGTATCTAGAAGATCTTCTCTTACTCCCCCAAGCAAGGCCATCTTTAGTGACTCAGGGTCAAGTGTACAACTGGCCCTTTCGTAGCTAAGTTGGAATATTTCTTTGTAATCCTCTAGGGATTCATCATTGCCTATGGTCATCCTGAAAATTTATTCTTTAGTATCCTTTGACCGACAATAGTCCTGATATTTTTTGTTAAAGGCCTGCTGCATCCGAGCCCAAGTTGTGATGCTATCTCCAGGCAAACCCATGAACCAGCGTAATGCTGCATCCTTGAGAGTAGATGAAAATAGTTTTAACTTTTGCTCATCATCTGTATAGTCATAGGTTCGGCATATAACAACAAACTCAAATATGAAAGTGTCAGTGTCCTTTGTGGTCAGGCCATGGAAATGAGGTAGGGCAGAGGGGTTGATATTTTTCATCTTAGTGTCCCCATTGGTTTCCCTGATGGGGAAGGCACCCTCAACTCTCTCTCTATTCCCTCTGTCATTTCTGTTTTCAACCATTGGTTTAGTAGGAATAGGTTCTTCAAATATGTCAGGTTGCTCATCTAAGGGTTCCTCCAGTTCATAGCCACTGAAGAAGAGAGAAGGTTGGTTGTTGGACGTAGTGGGGGTATTTGGCAAAAATTTCCCTAAGTTGTACCTATTCCTATGAGGCATGAAAGTAAATATTTTTGGTTTGTTTTTGTATTTTTTCAAACTTGGAAAGTAATTGTAGAATTGAAATTACTGACAAAATGAAAAAGCTACTTGCTGAATTGAAATCTTGCTTGCAAAATGGAAAGGAAAGCAGAAAATGAAAAATGGAAGAAAGGGAACAACTAGATTACTTTTGCAGAAATAAACTAATGGTAGAATATTGAAGACAAGAAATAGAGGAAAAGAAAGCAGTAATCACATTCTACTCAGACAACTCCCCGACAATGGTGCCAAAAAGTGATGAGCTCTAGTATTGTAGTAAGGATGCTGCAACTCTTGGGCTACCAGCTTTACTTATCAACCCGGGGTTCATACAAACTAGGAGGCGACAGTGATGTATGCACAAGTAAAAGTGATGGTCCTACCTGTTGTCATTGTTCAGCTAGTGAGAGACCACTGGGGTTCCAAGCCAGACTTCTATGGAGTCAGAAGAAGCTTGATTCTTTGATGAAAGAAAGGTAAATCTACTTCTAAGAGAGTTACTATACTGCAATAATGGAGAAGGTTGACATGTAGCGCTAAATCACACCATTCCCTAATTAACCATTTAAGAAGCTATGCTAGGAAAAAATGCTAAATCAACATGAAACAAATGCTACTATCTGAGTTGCAGAAGTGAGAAGCATTAAACAACACTAATGTGCAAGTAAAGAGCTGAACTAAATCTGTTTTTTTATTTTATTTTTTTCCTTTTTATGCAAAATCAAGTATGCTAACTAATTGCTTCTATGGATGTGGCAGGTGAATTAAGGATGTTAGAGGATGGATGGAAGGGTTATGAAATGGTTGGATGGTGTGGAGGACCCCTGGGAGGCTTTTGGTGACTTCCTAGAGGATTCCCATCAATTCGGCCTCAAAATAGGCCGTTTCAGGAAAACCTACAGGATGATCCTGTAGGAATTATAGGAAACCTACAGGATACAACTGAGAGCCAAATGTGAGGTGTTGGAGATGATGGGAGGCTTAGGAAAGGTGTGTGATGGGTCAAATGGAGTGGGATAAGGTCTAGGACCACTCAGGAGTCAATATCCAAGATAATAGATGGCTAGATTCACTCAATGTGCTTGGGAGAATTCTATGAAAAATGATGAAAAAATAGTGAAGGTGATGATGGAAACAAGGGATGGCTAAGGTGGATGGAGTGGAAGGTGGTTTCTAGCTATGAAGTCTTGGTCTCATTCTGAAGCACCTGCTTTGCATAAAACACGTGTGTCTTCCAAAAAGATATGAACAAGATACATTTTCATAAACTAGAAAAGCAGAATTAATTAATCAACTTCCTATAATATGCATGAAGAAATTTGTTGAAAGGAATGAAAGCATGAGTGATATATACTGCAGAAATGGAGATGAAAAAGATGAAAATGAAATCTACCTTGCAAAACTAACCAAATACTAAATTAAAGACAACAAACTCCAAAGCTCATAAACGAACTAGAAATCTATGTTATTGGGGCTGCTTAAGGGTCCCTTCCTCAAGTCATGATCCTAGAGGGAGGAAGTGAGGCTGAGACACCTACTGAAAACCTTGTGGTGATCCTTTTTCTCCTTGCTAAACTGCTACTTGAAATGAGGCACAAATGGAAACAAACTATTAAACAACTAATGTAATTTACACTACCCATAATGGAAATGCATCTAAAAAGAAAATTAGCAATGAAGCTATGAATCTACACTGAACATACATGTAAAATAAAGAGGAGCCTTAGATGCTAGGGTTGGGCCCTAACCCAAGAGCCTCAACCCTATGAGTTAACTCAGTGCTGGCTCAAAACAAAACTCATTCTTATTACCAAAACAACAAATTATATCAATAAAAATTTCACAAGTCTTGCAACTCGAAAATAGATTAGACTTTTACAATAAAAAATCTAAATCCTATTGAGGTCCTACGCCTCTCTACTTATACATATGAATTTCCCAATGAATTCCTTAAAATTAGGGAGGCTCGGCTCCCAAAGTCGAGATAAACTAGTGCTTTTTCTCTCACTTGCTCGGCTGCCTTCTAGTCCTCATGATTCAGCTGTTTGCACTCCGAGCTGATGTGATGAGTGGAGGAATATTCGAATGGAGGAGTAGTAAATGAGGAGGATTTTACCTCCTACAATCCATCTCCCTTGTCCCATTTGAGTTTTGACCTTATTATTTGCCAAAATTCCTTGATTTTCTCCTTTAATCCTGCATTCAATGCATATTAGTCCATAAAGCATAATATCAAACTCTAACTCACCTCATTAAAAAAATGTAATAAAAAACATGTAATAAGTTATGAGAAAAGTTTGTTTAACTAAGCTAGGAGGTGAATTAAGGCCCATATAATTACCCAATGATGAGGCTCATCAATGAACTCAAATTCTCTATATGCACTAGCTATTTTGAGCTGATTGATTAGTTAACTAACATATCTCTTAGTTAGACTATTGTCACACTACACAATTGACCTTCAATTGACTCTAACAATAGTTAGAGGTCAACTAACTGAATACAACTGAAAATAACTAAACTGGATTACGACATTTAGCAATCACATATGCATAATTGGACTCCAAGCCCTCTAACTCAAATTTATTGAGCTAATTGAGTGACAAGAGCCATGTCACACTAGTGAACTGCCTCCAAGTTGTCTTGCTAATGTGGAAATTAGATTTACTCAATTTTTACTAAGGCTAAAGTCAAATTGAGCCTTTCTTGTTACATTTATTCAATGCTCCCTCTTAGCAAGAAAGGGATTTTCTACTACCAATATCCTGCACATGTGGAATTTAAATTTACCTCTTTAAAATGCCTTTGTCAATATTTTTTCATGTTGATCCTTAGTTGGAATGTACTTTAGCAACATAATTCTGCTCTGCACACAGTCCCGCAAATGATGATATCAGATATCAATGTGCTTGGACCTGTCATGCAATACTGGTTTCTAAGAGAGATTAATGTAACTCTGATTATTATGACATATCATTGTCGGATCCATCTCCTGACAGAATAGTCCCAAAAGTATTTTCCTCATCCAAGTTGCTTCACATGCTGCTTGACTTGCAACCATATATTCAACCTCTACTAAGTTGAGTGCCACAAACCTCTGCTTCATGTTGTACCGGGAAATAGCTACGAACCCAACACCGAAGATAACACTTGATGTAATATTCCTATCAAATGGGCTCCCTACCCAATCTGCATCAATGAAACCTTGTGACTTCAACCCCTCTATCCGTATGTACCATAGTCCATACTGGTTAGTGCCTTTTGAGTTGCCGTAACACATGATTTGCTACCTTCCAATATAATTTGGTAGGCCTCACCATAACTTGGCTAAGTTGGTTGAATGCATAACACATGTCAGGTCATGTGTTCACAAGATACATCAGTGAACCCACAAGCTATCTAAAAATGGTAGCATCAACCTCTTCACCTAAAGTGGCATTCTCCTTCCTCCAGTTTGTAGCTAGAGGTGTGTCCATTGGCTTACAACTATCCATGTGAAATATCTGAAGTATGTCGGTAGCATACTTTCCTTGAGACACAAACAATTCACCATCACCCTGTGTTACACAACATTTTGTCATTGTCCCTATACTCCCCTTTCCATGATCATGGGGGACCTCTACAGTGAACTCGACATGCTTCCCCTTCATGAAGAAACTCCCATTATGTCCCTCTTCATGAGAAAAACAATTCCGTTTTGCATAATTTGCCAAAAATCTTCTGTTTTTCCCAGTTTACAAGATTGACACTAATGGCCCATGTTCTCCTCGCATCAATATGCAGGGATTATAACTGTCCCTAGCTCCGACTGGAGCGACTAAGCATTGTTCCAGTCGCACCAATCCTCTTTTGGAAAGTTTTTTTAAATAAGGAGCCGAAGCTTCCAACTCTAGAAGCTTTGTAACAGAAGTCTGGTAAATGGTTGGGCTGGATGGAGTCGAGGATGTCAGTTTGGGCTCCTTTCCCCTATTAGGATGGAAATACCTCAAGAGATAAGATCTTATCCCATGAGAAGAGGAACCATCTCCCATCCTTTCATGCTATATAAACCTCCTTTTTTCCCAAGCACAAGCTAGTGTTGGTGTGCTAGTGCTAATTAAGTTTGGGGTAATCGACAAGTTATTCGTAGTTGTAGATTTCTAGTTGTGTGTGAGGGATAAGTGTGAATTTGGTTTAATGTGAAGACTAAAGGGAAGAGCCTTAAAAATACCATTATTGAGGCCATCATGGAATGCTAACGGAAGTGTGTGGGAACCCAAATTTATCGGAGGAGAACAACAACGTCAAGACAACGATTGTAATCTATTCTTGATTTAATATATATGCAATTATCGATTGATTTCCTACATAATATGTCATCTCACATGTTTATGGCTTAATGTTTCTTGTCCTATTAAGTAGGTTGAATTACAATTTGTCTATTATCATGGTTGTTGTTTGCTGTTGTTTACTTCTTTCAGGTGTTCGAAGAAGGAAACGGGAGATAGCTGGAGCGAGCAAGCAAGGTCATCATCAAAAATGATAAGTGTACTAAGAGGTAGGCCCTCTTAATTGGTTCTAACCTAAGGAAATATTCAATAGAATGTATTGTTTGTGGCTAGACCCGCTATCAGGCTAGATGAATTATTTGTTTCCGCACTTAGAATTTTACTTCACCACAAATTGGTGACTTCGATGGGGATACCAATCCTTCTGTTTGCCTGTTTGAAATTTCATGGTTTTTTGTGAAATTTTCTAGTTTCACCATTTCCCTTTAGTTATGTCTGCTTTGATTTGTTTACTGCTCTCGGTCTGAAATTGACAGTAGCAAGTTTGCTCCCAATTTTTGAAAATTTTTATTTTTTTCTTTGCATCCTCGCTCAGCGTGCTTATTTCACTGATAGTCGCGCTGATCAGTGCGATATGCTCAGGAACAGTCGCGCCGACCCCTTTCTGGTGCTTGTTTTCAGTTAGGCAGTCACACCGATGCTTGTAAGTGAAGCTCAGGGTTCATCCTAGATCTTGGCCAGTGTGTCTTGCTCTCTTTATTTCTGCCTTGTAAGTTGTTTAGAGCGTCTTCTCCCTGACTGGAAAGCTGCATTTCATTTGGTTTATTTGCTTGTTGATTTTCCTTCTTTTCACTTGATTTCTTATGTCATTGGATGGTTTGTGGCCCTAGGGTATCTAGGTTTTCATCCATTCAGCTGATTGTGATCTTAGTGAGTTAAGATTTTGGTGTATTTACTCGCATTTCATTTATAGTCCTTCAATGGATTTGATCCCATTACACAAGTTTGAAAAGTTTCGTTTGCTTGTCTAAACCTCTCTTTCCCAGCATAGATCACAATTCTTGTCTTGTTTTTGGTAGAGTCATTGCGTCATTAGTTTGAAAGAGATTCTCCTTTTGTTTTTTTCATTTGCTTGAGCATCGATTGTCTCGAAACTTTTTCATTGAAGTGTTTTATGAGAAATTCATTTTTTCATTTCATGAAAAGTACATAATTATAGTTTTCAATGTCAATATGTTACGTTAGTTAGCATCATTGAAGACTAGGATTGCATTGGCATTTGAAAAGAAAAAGAATTCCATTTACTTTTGAAAGGACTGTTGGAGTGTACTTGTTAGGAAATTAGGAATTGGAATGAATTTTTCATTAGTTTATTTTCTCGAAAAGTGAAGTAGTGAAAAATCATTTTGCTTTCGGTTGCTTGGTTGTTTGCATTTGATTGTGTTTTCTACCCTCTCTAGTGTAGACAATTCATCGAATTGAAAGGGTCTTGTCTCATTTAGCTACATTTAGGGCTTTTCGAGTCACATCGCTAAGGCCTGAAAACCGAGACATATTTCAAGATAAAATTTAAAATGAACTCAATTAACCTAAGGCTCATTTGAAACCTAACGATCACATCTAGAAGGTCTAGGCTAGAGCGTGTTTCGGTGTCTTTAAACCTAGCAACTGTTGTTAGCTTTGGCACTAGATAATGCTAGTATGGACTTGTGCTCCTCGTGCCATCGAGTATATAAATGGAGACCCCTATAGGATGCAATCCTTTATCCATGGGAAGCTAAGTCTGCTGCCTTGCAAACATGATACACTGAACACAACATTCGGGAGATTGCTTGCTCGTACTTCTCGGTTTGTTGGGAGGTATTCTATAGTTCACAGTTGCATGGTAATCTTTTTTACCTAGATCATCTAGAGTAGTCATTGGATCTTTTTGAGTTATTAAACTTAAAAGATCATTCGAGTGCTTATCCTTTCGAGCTCGTTTCAAATCGAAAGTGATAGAGTCATCTTTGCTTCTTCCTTGACTCTTAAAATATGAAAGAGCACCAGTTTATTTATGCGTCTTAAAAAATTGTTGCCCATCATCTTATAACATCCTGTTAGTGTTTTCTAGACCAAATCGCGAGTTTCCTTAAAGTACATTTTAAAGCCTTGAAATTTATCTCTCTTTTCCTGTTAACTAAGACAAGGTTCACCTAGTTCCTCTTCCTCTCCTCCATATGAAAGATTGTCTAAGGAGCTTTTCCTGAATTACCAGAGTCACTCGAGGACAAAGGTGTTGAAATCAGAATCGTTCTGAGCATTCAACCTTTGTGATCTCGTCCTGCATCTACTTCAGATACTGGGTCACCTATTGATATTGGCCCAGAATCTTCGGATAATCTCGTCTAGACTCTTGAGAGTTCGCCGACTACTGATGGTCAGCTTGGACTGGTTATATATCCTCCGAATCCTTTGTTTGACCCTGTTTTGATATCACCGTAGTGTCTGTACAGTCTATACGATCAGTCGGGTGTTCCTTTGGAATTATCCCCTCGTACATCTTCAGTCGTTCGTCGTCATTTGTTCCTAGCTATGGAACCCGAAGGCGAAGCTCCAGTTACCTCTTCGGATCAATCAAAAGTTTCTACTCCACACACTGTCGAGGAGGAAGAACACCAATTTCCTCCTGAAGGTTTCCCCTTCACGGGGAGCATTCCCATCAGTGTGTATCGAGATTTTCCACCTAATTATGTGACTTTAGCACAGTTGGTCTCAGGTACACCTAGTGCCTCATCACTTTATCACAACCCTGTCTGGGCGTCTAGTGCCATGCCTACTACAGGTCCGTTCATTCTGAACCCAACCTCCCAATAGGCGATGCTTTTTGCCGTTACGTTAGTCCTGGTGCAATCCACCATTCCAAACCCTCTTGTCTCATCCGTCCCAGTCACTCGTCTGGTTCAACTGACGGTCTCGAGGCATGTTGCTGCTAATTTTTCGACCCCTCCAGTAAGTGGCCCAGCTGTACCACCACCTGGGGGGCATAATCTGAGTGTTTTTATGATGTCAGGCACAACCAATGTGAGTAGCTCATAGGCTCACATGGTTGGGATGAACTTGCCACCTTCTATTGTTATCCAAAACCCTGCTGGATCGAGCAATGTCCAGTACCAATAGGTCCCATATCCCGTTGGTCCGTCTGGGTCAAGCAATTTCTAGTATCAACAGCCTTATGAGGCTCAGTTTTAGTACCAAGCTCCTTATGTTCCATATGGTTCTCAAGGAATGGTCAATTCACCTTATGTCCTTCAGCCTAGACAATATGTTTAGTTTGGTCCATCCACTTTTCCAGGTGGCTATTGCCAGATACAGTTCGTAAATTTTTTGTGAACTGTTCAAGTGCCTCTGCAACAGCAAGGACAACCTTTGTAGCCACAAGGGAAACCGTTGTTGCCGCAAGGGCCGTTTGCGCAACAAAAGGGGTAGATGATACCACAACAAGGATAACTACAAAAGCTGTAGGGGAAACCCTTGCAACAGTTGCAAAAAACCATGAAGTATGCTCTCCACAAACCTCCCAGCCTATGTCTTTGCAAGGCCAACCTCTGAAGCCACAGGCACAACCTTTGCAACCGCAAGGTCAATCCTTGCACCAGCAGAGCCAACCCAGGTAGCAGCAACCCTTATATACATATCAACAGGGTCATCCCTTGCAAGGACAAGGTCAGGGTAAAACGTGCAACAGCAGGCCCAAAATCCTAATGTCCAAGGGCAACAGGTCCTGAATACTTTTGTTAAAGGGCAGCAGGTCCAAAATCCCTATGTCTAAAGACAACACGTGTAGAATCCTTATGTCCAAGGACAACAGGTCCAAAATCCTCTTGTTAAGGGGTAGCAGGTTCAAAACCTGTATGTTTAGGGACCAGGTGCAATATCCATATGTCCAAGATCAACATGCTCAACAACCTTTCAACCCATATGTTGCTTATCAGCAACCTATGGTAGGACAGTTCCAAGGCGTTCAAGGTCAAAATCCTCCCTACGACCAAGGTAACCTACAGTGGGGGCAAAATCAAATGCCATATGGCCAAAACCCTCCACTTTGGGGACAAAATCCTTACTAGCAGGGATGGAATCCTTCGGTTGGACCTGCCTATCGACCTCTAATGCCTTTCAATACTCACTTGCCGTTCTTGGCTACACTAGAGTTTCCAAATGTGTCTCGATTCACGAATGATCTAATTCTTCATTTGCCATACTGGCCTCTGGTTTCGTCCAAGACCCCAAGCGATTGTCCCAAGTTCGATGGGAAAGAAAAAGAAGATCCTCAAGCCCATGTGATGACATATCACCTCTGGTTCTCTTCTAATTCCTACATTGATGATTCTATTCGTCTCCGTCTTTTCCAACGAACCCTTATAGGTGCTGTAGCCAAGTGGTACATCGAGCTCCCTTGAAGTACTTACCATGACTTCAACTCTTTAGCCATGGATTTCCTCATGAATTTTCAATTACCGGTTCGCTATGAAACTGGAACCTATTTGCTCACATCGCTTAAGTAAGATACTACGATGTACATCTCCGATCACATCCATGAATGGAGACGTAGATGTCACCTGATCAAATTCAAAATTGTTGATCAGTTACTCACTGAATGGTTTACCAAGTCATTCGTCGCTCTAATTTCTCGCGATATAGCTATGGGTGGATGTGTTATTGAAGAACAAGCCATTTCTTATGCCCAGTACTTAGACCTTGTTTATTCTCAGTCTGGAACTTTGTATGAGTTATTACTTGATGCTCCGTGGCCATCATCCGATCCAAAGGCATCGGAGTCACAGGCCACACCTCCTGTTGATGGAGTAATTGGTTCAGTGTCCCAGACCCCTACCAAATATTCTTCCAAACAGAAGTCGGTCTCAAACATTGCTTCCAATAGTTCCTCCCAGCATCCACCTGGCCTTGGTAAAAACTCAGAGGTCCATGCTATCCAGTCTACCATAGCGATCAAATCCTTGAAAAGTAAGAAGAAAGGCAAAGGCAAAGGTAAAGCCGATGCCCCGAAATAGGGTCCTCCTAAGTCATCTGCTGGTGATTCTTCCCAACAGAAGCCTAAGTATCTGTGCCTCATTTGTGAGGAGGATCACTACGCAAAGGATTGTCCCCGACGGTCCAAAGTTAGTCGTTTTCTCAAAGGGACCCTAGCTGTCCTGAAAGAGCCATTTCCATCTCAACAGACTCAAATGGTAGACCAACCTCAATCATTTGCTTCCTCAGGATCTCAAGTGTTCATGATGAGTATGCCTATTAATGTGGCTACTAGATCAAAAGATTATCAAACTCCTGCTTCGACAGCCGGGAAAGAGAAAGAGGCCACCCCTTCTTCTTCTGCCCTGAGTTCTGGCCCTCTTCATATCGAGCGCCTTAACCTTGATTCCACCATTCGACCACCTTCCCGAGACGTGCTAAGGAAGTCCTCGTACAATCCTAATGCTCGAGCTTCTTAGCACTATAATATTGTTGAGGATTTGGCTCAGGCGCCATCCGCTATGTCTACTCTCGAGGTACTCCAAAGCTGTTCGTCTCAGCGGAAATCATTGCTATCGACTATTAAGGGTATTGATCCTACCGATTCCAATATGATATGTTTTGATTTAGAGAACCACGTTTCACGCCTGCCTCATCAGATTGCCTTTCTCATTCAGGTAATCATCAATGAGAAAACCATTCATAGGACCATCATTGATGAAGGTGCTTCTACTTGCATCATGTCAGTCACTTGCTGGAAGGAAATTGGTTCTCCTACTTTGAACCAATCCCCTAACACTTTGGAAGCTTTCAACAGGCGCGATTCGTGACCCTTCGGTGTCTTACCCAACCTTTCCATTACTTTGGAAGGCAAGATAATACACGTCGAGGTGGAGATTGTTGACGCTAATCTCAATTATAATCTTCTACTTGGACAAATCTAGACCCATGCCATGCATGCTGTAGCCTCCTCCTTGTTTTGCGTGATTTATTTTCCCCATCAAGGAAAGATTGTCACAGTCGACCAACTGTCCTTCTTTGCCTCTTCCTCCTCGGATGGCAATGTTCCATATGTCAAGCACACCAATGCTCCTTATGAGAGTGTGGGGGCAGGACATTTTAAAGATTTCACCTTGATGGGAATTTTTCCACTCCCACCTCCTCATTTTGCCTCTGTCAACATGATCTCCATCAAATCTGATCCTTGGGTCATACCTTCACCAGATCTTGTTGATTCCTAGGGTGAGGTTATGCCACATCGTCCTGCCAAAATTAGTTATGTGGAAATTATTTTGGTCTCAAGTTTCGTATCCTATGATTCTCCTGTTTTGCGGGCTTCTCTCGATAAGTATTCTCAATCTCCGTGGCTTGGTGCTTCGGTATCCCCTGATCCCTTAACCGAGACTTTTCTTGTTGACGAGAGTATCATGGAAGTAACGTCTGTGGAGGAACCACCTTGAAACGATACTCATCATCGTTCCTCGTTCTTGCCTAACCCAACAGTAATATCTACGTGTCTCGAGGGGTTTTCTTCTTTGCTGCCTATTGACATGTTAGTTTCTCTTGACATTGTCAAGATCTTTCAACTGAGGGCACCTTTATCTCTTCATAGATTCAGGATTTTTCTCCCTCCCCGAGCTTTTACCGATTTCCAATTATTGCAATGGGGTTGTCATCTGACTTGTAACCCTCCCTTTCCAGGGGGGCATGGGGGCAAAGTCGTATATGCATTCTACTCTATTCTTTGGCCAAGTCGATGCTTACTCATCATGTCAACGGTAATAATCCGGTGTTCATCTGTGTTGATTGATTACCCAAGTCCCACCATGGACTCTCTCAAAAAGTACTATGCTTAGGTCATCTTGCATGGTTACTTGTGTACATTAGTGTGTCATTCATTTTTGTGCAGTGTGGTTTGGTGTGTTAGTTTTCAAAAATCTTTCCTGTTTACTATGCTTTTCCCTGCTTTGTAGATATCTGTGACTCCTCACATCGGTTTCGCTAATGGTGCTTGCCGTAGTAACGAGAATTTATCCTTTGTAGCATGGGCCATTTATGACCCTCATGGTGAGTTGATTGATCTTCAAGGTATCTATTTAGGTCGCACAACTAATAACATTGCCGAATACAGTGTAGTTATCGAATTGTTGTCAAAGGCCATTGCTCTTGACATTCGGGAATTGGTTGTCAACTTGGATTCACATCTTGTTGTCCTTCAACTCAACGGGAAATATTCTGTCAGAAGCCCTTGGATATTGAGAATGCATCTACGTATTCATCTACTGGAGAGAAATTTTGATTACATTACATATCAGACGCATGAATACAATGACAGATGCATTATCTAATTATGTGTTGGATATACATTTACGAAACATGTGAAAAAAAAAAAAATCATTTTGTACCATAGTAAGCAAGAATATACAACACACACACACACACACACACACACACACACACACACACACGCACACACACACACACACACACACACACACACACACACACACACACACACACACATATATATGGCGATAATGTTTGATACATCAAAACCCCAAAAAATAATATGTGTGTTCAAATAACATCCTTGGTTCGCAGGCCTCATATATCTATGGCACATAGGCCTCAAAAATGTAAATGTTGGCCCTAGGAGCTAATCAACATGGCGATCATGGTAACATGAAACTTCTCATACAACACGAGTCTGCAATCGACAAATTTGACCCAATACCCCAACGTATGCCTCTGGTATTGGCGTGGGATATCTCCCACCCGGGCATACTATGGGATACAACGAGACAACCCCTCAAGGTTCCTCGTGATTTCCTCCTCATTGTCACTTCCCTCCTGATAAGGAGTGACATCAAACTGGTGAGCGATGCAGCTGGCTATTGGGGACATCCTGGCGGGGCACTCTAGTCCAACATCTGCATTGATAAAACAAAATGTTATAAACACACATATATAAAAAACAATTAAAATATCAAAAAATAAAAAAATGATTTTTTACCTTCATTTTCGAAATCCTCCCCATCTGGAAGCGGCATATCCAGATCTCCACAGAATTCGGTACCATTGTATGGCCAATTCTCCACTACTATCAACTGTCGTTGTAGCCATGAGAAGAAGGTAGGCTTGTAGGACGTATGCTAGCCCCCAATGATCCTAGGCATCAAATGACTACAACGGACCATCCGTGGGTCTCGTGGCATCGATGAATATACCTCAGTCAGCAGGTACTAGAACAACGGAACCTGATCGAGGAAGTAGGTCACTAGTATAGATTCAAAGCAAAATTGCTTCAGATTCCCTGCCTTAGCTTTTGACAATTTGTGTTTCATGTTGATCTTCATCGCTTCCACCCAATTGAAGATCGTTGATGTTGTGCAGTCAATAGCATATAGAAATTTCAACTTGTTAGTCTCGCTCTCTGCTTGGGACCCAACCACTCTATTGATAGTCAATAGTAGCACTCTTAGCGTCAGATCTTGCACAACGACAATCTCAATCTTGTTGCTTGTGGATTTGATGGCTTCTGGGCAATGTTTGGCAAGTAGCATGGATATTCTTTCCCCAATCGGTCGTGACCCATATAGGTTGAATGCTTCCCCTCTCCAGGACAATCATGTGATGAAATAGATGTCTGAAGTTTCCAACTCCAGCTCTTGGTCACCAATGATAAATATTTCCCAATTTATGTCCCTGAGACTAATCAGGTATCGAAGTAGCTCAGGTTGAGCCCGCATCCCTGGTGTGATAAAGAACTTGAGGAGCCCACAGTTCCTCAAGGCGTCCAAGTAGTTTGGATCATTCATTGCCTAGGTGTCCACATCTTCGTGCTCACATTCTTTCCAGTTTACCATTTTCGATGATTCTTTTCTGCAAAAACCATGTATTTAAGTCAATAATAATTTTTGGCAAGTAAAATTTGGATTCAAACGGTGGATTTGAGAGAAAAATCTTTTTTCCTTTTTTCATGACGTCAGCGTGCCTGTTTTAAAAACAGTTGCGCTGACAGCGTGGTTGGGCGGTTTAGCAACCCTCGGCAGCCGCAATTCCATGCCCGGAAATCGCACCGACCGAGGGCGATTTTTTTTGCCAAAACCTCCCTTAGAAATCCAAAAAATGGATAAAAGTAGGAATAAACATTATGGAAATGGAGCTTAGGGACTTGGCTCTTACCTGCAACTGGAAGCTTGGCAAATGGCCTCCCGGATCTCCTGAAATCTGCTCTAGAAAAATTAGGGCAAAAGTGGGTGAAAAGTTTTTCCCAAAAGGCAAAATGGTAAATGGTAAAAAATATTTACTTTTCCATCCTTTTATTTAGTTTTTCTTGTAATATTAGGGTTTTAAAGTATTTTTGATCAATTTTGCCTCAAGAATGGGATAATGCACTGTACCTTTTTTTTGCGCAACAACAGGTGATGGATGTTCGATGATGGTATCGAGTCACGTTTCATATCTTTTCTCGACTCATAAAACTCAAATGAAAAGATTGTCAAGAATTTTTCCCTTTTGACTCATAAAACTCAAATGAAAAGATTGTCAAGAATTTTTCCCTTTTGACTCATAAAAGAGAATAAAATGGGGGGTTCGCTTTCAAGCTCTTTTCCGACCCTTTAAAAACAAAAAGATTGTCGAGCTCTTGTCGTTTCGAACTCGTTAATAGATGTGAAATGTCATGCGACCAATATATGTTTACCCCTTTTTCGGGCTGGGATGCATTATTTATGAAAAGGGTACTCCTTGACTGAAATGGTCAAGCTGTTATCTCGAGCATCATTTTCTACCTTTTCTGGCTTGAAAGACACAATTGTACGAAAAGGGACCATGTGGAGTTTTCTTTTTCGTGTCTTTTTCAAACTCTCTAAACATGAAAAAGATGCCGAGTTTCACCTTTGTCAGACTCGTTAAAACATACAATGACATCATATTTGTCACCATGACGAACATGAGCGTCTCCTTCCTAGGGCTCGTTAAACTTACTAGGTCGGATTCATTCGAAGGATGGACTTACAGTGCAAGCATATGTTATCCGCTTCAAGCTTGCGATTAAAAAATAATTGGGGTACCTGCCAGAAATGGTGGGAGGAAATTTGGAAATCCAATCAGTTGTGTCGGAAGCTCACTCTTGAACATGACACTTTCTGCTTCGTGTCGGGTTGGGGTACCCTCCTTTTTATCATTGACCTTCCTGGGTTGGGTCGATTATTTTTTCCTTCCATTTGATCTCTGCAACACCATCATGACCACCGACCCTATGGATCCAAAAGCTGCCAAACTTCCAGTTGTGTTGCTGATATGTTCAAGAGTTGTCCTTCTACAGTTACACTTACCCTTGATTCTCTGTATCATCCAAAATCATTTTTCATCCCTTTGTCTCGTGTCGATGATGTGGGATACATTATGGCCCTCCTTCGACATAGTCGCTTCCTGTCGACTTCAGCTCATTATCTAGGAAGTTGACTGAGAGACTCCCTTCCAGTACCTTAGAGCTTGCATGCCCTAATGGCAAGTTCTTTGCACTCGACGACAAGTTCATGTCATTAGCTTTCGATTGGGTGATTTCACGGGTGTTCGAATTCAGTTCCTTTATTCACATTCCGTGAATTGTGCTGATAGTACCTTGAGGACCATTTTCATTATTGGTGGTTTCTCTCGTGCTTGTTAACAATTTACATCATTGACTAGTAATCAAGCGATTTTCTAGCATGTTCGATGTCAACACATCTATTCACATGTTAGAATTTGTACTTTGATTGGGTCGTGTTGGAGCACAAGACCCTGGGCTCAGATTACAAAAGTTCAGGTTACAAGGCAGTGTGACATGATTGTGCTAATATACATATCTCTTTTAGATGGGTGGCTGCGACCATACCATGAGTTGTCATATGTGATCCTTCTCATTATTGGATGGCTGCGACCATACCTTGGTTTCGATATGATCCTCTTTATCAGATGGCTGCGCCCATACCTGGATCCATTTACATGATCATTCTTTGGATGGTTGTGTCCATACGACGATTCATGTATCATTTGGCAGAGTTTTCAGTCATGTGTATGTATTTGTACTTGCTTGCAGGTTTTTCAATGACAGATTCCGGTTCCGTGCACTGATTCATAAAGCATTTCACCCCTCACTCTAGTTCACCCTTCACGCTTTAGGGGGCATCTGTTACACATCATTTTTTCACTGTCCTTGTACTCCCCGTTCCATGATCCTGGAGGACCTCTATAGTGAACCCGACATGCTTCCCCTTCATGAAGAAACTCCCATTGTGTCCCTATTCATGAGTAGACAATTCCCTTTTGCATCATTTCCCAAAAATCTTATGTTTTTCCCAGTTTACAAGACTAGTGCTAATGGCCCATGTTCTCCTCGTGCCGATATGTAGGGATTATAACTGTCATTAGTGCTGATTGGAGCAACTGAGCCTTGTTCTAGTCGTGCTGATCCTCTTTTGGAAAGTTTTTTAAATAAGGAACCGAAGCTTCCAGCTCTAGAAGCTTCGTAATGGAAGTCTGGTAAATGGTTGGGCCAGATGGAGTCAATGATGTCAGTTTGGGCTTCTTTCCCTATTAGTATGGAACTACCTCAAGAGATAAGACCTTCTCCCATGAGAAGAGGAACCATCTCCCATCCATTCATGCTATATAAACCTCCCTTTTCCCAAGCACAAGCTAGTATTGGTGTGCTAGTGCTTATTAAGTTTGGAGTAATCAGCAAGTTATTCGTAGTTGTAGCTCTCTAGTTGCATGTGAGGGAGAAGTGTGAAGAATAAAGGGAAGAGCCTTAAAACTACCATTATTGAGGCCATCATGGAATGCTAATGGAAGTGTGTGGGAACCCATATTTGTCGGAGGAGAACAAAAACGTCAAGACAACGGTTGTAATCTCTTCTTGATTTAATATATATGCAACTATCGATTGATTTCCTACATAATATGTCATCTCACATGTTTATGGCTTAATGCTTCTTGACCTGTTAAGTAGGTTCAATTACAATTTGTATATTATCACAGTTGTTGTTTGCTGTTGTTTACTTGTTTCAGGTGTTCGAAGAAGGAAACGGGAGATAGCTGGAGTGAGAAAGCAAGGTCATCATCAAATGGGATAAGTGTACTAAGAGGTAGGCCCTCTTAATTGGTTCTAACCTAAGGAAATCTTCCATAGAATGTCTTGTTTGTGGCTAGACCCACTATCGGGCTAGAGGAATTATTTGTGTCCGCACTTAGAATTTTACTTCACCACACCTTGCCATACATCTAGCCCGAGTAATTAATACAAGAGGCCCATGTCTTTCATCTCAAATCCCCTTGCAAGATCCTTTTTGTAAGAGCAGATCAACTACTCATCACCTATCACTATTAAATAATCGACATATAAAACAAGAATAAGCAACTTACCATCTACCACAATGTAATAGAGGTTCACATCTACTTCACTTTTGGTGAAGTCAATGCAATGAGATAATTGTCAATATGAGTGTACCATGCTTGGGGCACCTGTTTGACACCATACACTGATCTCTTGAGTATGCACACATACGACTCTTGATCATATGTCTCAAATCCTTCTGGCTGCTCTATGTAAATTTCATCCTCAACAACACCATTGAGAAAGGAAGTCTTCACATCCATCTGGTGGATTTTCCACCCCATCTGCGCATCCAATTCTAGAATGGATCTAATTGAGGAATATCTTGCAACTAGTGTAAAAGTTTCCTCATAGTCCACTCCCTATATTTGAGAAAATCCCTTGGCCAGAAATCTGGCCTTTGACTCCTCGATGCTCCCGTCTATTGTATGCTTCACTTTGTAGATCCATTTGAAACCAACCACTAATTTCCCTTCTGGTATCGAAACCACCTTCCATACAATGTTCTTCATGATGGAATCATATTCTTCCACCATGGCATCAACCCAAATAGGTTGAGAAATTGCTTCCTTAAATGAGGAAGGTTATGTCTTAATGAGCTCTTTCATGAGAGCCATGTACCCAGTGTATCTATTAGGTGATCTCCATTTCCTACGCTGTGATGTGGGAAATCCCACATTTTGTTGTGCATCCTACAACAATCTATCAGTTTCTTTGGTTCTCTTTCTCCGCTCTCTGGAAGATTCTGGTTGAGTGGGTGCCTCCACTCTACCTCCTGTCTATTGCACTACATGTGGCTGCTCCACAACCTCTTAAAGCTCATCCTGAGGCTCCTCCTTTGGAGTTATAAGCTCTTGCTCTAGTGGGATACTTATCTCTCGTTCCAGAGAGAATCTCATAGCCTTGTCCTCATCGAACTTGACATATCTCCTTACAACTGTCATCCTTAGTGAAGGAAAATACACTCAGTAATTGTGTGGAGCTTCGATGTATCCTACAAAAACTCCCAACTCTGTTGTAGGCTCAAGTTTCTTCCTATAATCCTCAGAGACATGAAAATAAAATGAAGCTCCAAAAATTCTGAAACGAGACACATCAAGCTTTCTCCTCGAGAAAGTTAACTTTGGTCTGAATTCAACAAACTTGGAGAAAACTTCATCCTTCTTCCGTATGAAGAAGATCCAACATTTTCTAGAGGAATCATTAATAAAAATAACATAACACTTATTTCTTGTTGTGGAGGCTGTAGAAAAGGGTCCACAAACATAAGAGTGGACTCGATCCAAGATTGCATCAGCTCTGCTCTCTCGGTCATGGAAATTGGATTTAACATATTTCCCTAATGTGCACCCCTTGCAGACATCCTGTTGGTCAAGGGAGCCTTTAAGGAGATCAATGGTAATTTATTGCATGATCTTTAAGGAACCATGGTTTAGATGACCCAATTTCTTGTGCCAGAGTTCTCCAACATCACGACTTGACACCTTCTCAGCTTTACTGCTCAATGCAGTGCAATCTCCCACTTTAAGTTTGTGTAGGTTTTTCACTCAAACCCCGATCTACTTCACTTTCTTGGTAGATATGTGTCTCAAAAAGGATTTCCCTTTACTAAAAATAACATCATAGTCACGTTCCTCCAAAACTGCTACAAAGATCATGTTTTTTTTCTTCAGCCCGGGTACAAACATAACATATTTGAGGCGAAAAGGAGAGGCTTTCTCCCTCTCAAAGGTGACAGTACGAATTCCTGTAGCACTAAACCTTCCATCATCCCCCGCTTCCGATATGCATATGGAGATCCTTCTCCTCTAGGCTACTGAAAAACTCCTTGCAACTTGTCATATGGAAGGAGGCAACAAAATCAAGGTACCACACACTCCCAATAACAATGTTGGCCATGTATGCTATTAGGGTGAAGTCTAATTCAAATTGTGAAGCCAATGCTTCACTTGGTGCTCCTCCTGCAAGCTTCTTGGTAGACTTCTTGTGTAGACATTTTATTGCATAGTGCCCGAACTCATGACAGTGGAAGCATTTTATCTTGCTGATGTCTTTCTTCTTGCCATCATTTTGGTTGGAATCAGGTTTGCTCTGAGTCTTATTCCCTTTACCCTTCTTCCTCTTTCCAACCAATGCAAAATTCTCTTCATCGTTAGCTTTGGATGATGTACCATCCTAGATATTTCTCTTGAACTCTTCTTGAACCAAATCAGACCACAACCTTTCCCAATTTGATAATTTTTCCCTTTCATTCACAGAGTCCTAGTAGTTGTGCCAAGATTTTGGAAGGCCTAGAAGAGTTAGGCTCATCAGGTCATCTTCTGCAACATTCACACCAAGCCCTCCAAGCTCATCCCGAACTTGTGTAAATCTGGAGAGATATTGCGAAATAGTATCATTCTTTTGCATCTTAATGTTTCTAAGTTTGTCTTTAAGGGCCAATTTTCTATGGTCACTGTTATTTTTGAATAGCTCAGTTAGTGCCTTCCACATAACAATGGTGTCTCTTTGCCATGGATATTTAAGACCACATGGTCTCGCACACCTTCCAAAATAATTATCTTGGTCTTTGCAACATCCTTCTTCCATTGGGCTAATTGATGTGCATTTGGCTGTGGAGGTTTTGCAATGTCAGTTTTAACATATTCTAACACACCATTATCATCGAGCATTGTTTCGATTCGATCCTTCCATGCTATGAAATTTGAGATACCCTCCACGGAAAACTCCAATCTCAATCCATTGAGTCAATGCTGAAGAAAAGTTGCTACACAGAAGCTGCAAATTCAAAATTCTTGAGAGAAAAGTTCGAAATACTGGTTATAATGTGAATTCTGAGGCTCTGATACCATGTATAGATTTGATAGAATTGCAACTGCTCAAGAAATTTAATCCAAAATCATGAGACACAATCCTACTATACTAATCTGCAGAATGAAATTCACAATTTAAAACAACATGCAATAAGCAAAACCATAAATGCACAATGATTTCTAGGGGAACCCAACTAGGAAAAACCCCTGAAGCCTCTTTGCACTAATCGAATGAATGAAGAATCTATTACAATTGCTAGCTCCACCTCTAAGCTCAACCTGCAAAAGAATAATTGTTCTCTCTGCTTAATGAACTGTTCTGGCCAACACTTAACCATATATCAGCTCACCTAGCCTCTTATTTCCTTGCGTAATTCCTGAGGAAATTAGCCCCTATTATTTAGGAATTTTCTCCAAATTGATTGGTAATTCCCAAGGATTAATCACTATTTTCATGCAACACTTGTACACTTAAAACTAATTTACAACTGATATTACATTGCCTTGACATCTTCACTTCAGTTGAGGAACTCAAATTCTCTGCATGCACTAGCTATTTTGGGATGATTGATCTGTTAACTAACCGATCTCCGAGTTAGATTTCTGTCCCACTGCACAACTTACCTACAACTGACTCTAACAATAGTTAGAGGTAAGTTAACTAAATACAATTTAAAATAACTAAATTGGATTACTAGAATTTAGCAATCACAGATGCATAACTGAACTCCAAGCCCTCTAACTTGAATTTACTGAGCTAACTAAGTGACAAGAGCCATGTCACACTAGTTAAGTGCATCCAAGTTGTCCTACTGACGTGGAAATTCGATTTAGTCAATTTCATATAAATATATATGTCGTTGTTGCATGCAGATTGAAGATATGCTTTTACATATATCTTCCCATTTAGACGTTGCTGGATCAGTTTTCTGCTGCTGCAATCAAACTGAAGTTATGTTTTTACATATATTCAATTTTCTTTTACATATATCTTCCCCTTTAAAGGTTTTTGGATCACTTTGTCGTTGTTGCAAACTGAACACTAAAATCCTCTGGTTTTTCTAGATATGGACTTCTCAGTAATGCTCCTCCGAGAAGTTCTCCTTAATGTGAGTTCTTTGTTCTTTCTTTGGGTTGTAAAGGAAGGCGAAACCAACCTAACTTCTCCACCTAACTAGATTTTCATGGTTGTTGGCGGGTGCGAGTGAGCTACACTTTCCCTTGGTGGATTGGGGAATTTCTATTGGTGGTTTGTTTCAGGGTTTTATGTGAATAATAACGATTTTCCATATGAGTCTATCCGTGCACAATTAATTCGATGCCTTGGATTGCTCATGAGAATGAGAATGGCATGTTTACTTGTACATATAACAAGTACGGGTGATTGTCTGCTTGCTTTGACATCCTACGGGCCATGATATATCAAGCATGGATTAACCTATATTACAAGACTTCCATTGAAAATGTTGTTGGTCGGGTTTGCACTCGAATAACTTTCCTTGTTCATGAATTCTAGAAGATTGTCCAAGGATTCGAACGTAGGACCTGTTCCCATGTCTACTTCAGGATCAAGATGACGGTTGGGATATGGGGCTAGATTTTTTCGGAGCTTGAGTTGTGATTTTTTTTTTTTTACCACCCGTTGACTAAGTGATTGGAAACAAGGGTCGTGACTTGAACTCACCTTATTGATCCAGCAAAAGCAAAGGTGCTTGGTCACCCAACAAGTCCTCCACCGCAAACTTCCATTGCAAGCATCCACCCTTGAAGCAATGATTCAAGGCACTGGGGGCACATGGATTGTATCCAAGACCATATGTCACCAAATGTTTGTTTGTTTTTATTTCAATTATTTTTATTTCTAACAAATAAATAACTAATATAAAAACATATTCAAATTTATATAAAATAAATATTAATATGATTAAAAAAATTGAAGTAATTTCTTTTTAGTTTTCGTAGATGGTGCATGTCTAGATGTTCAAATATGGTATGGTGGTTTTATGAGGTTTAAATTCCGATGGGGTTAGTTTCAGGCGAGTGAGGTCAAAGCTATCGCTTTCTATACCAAGGATAGCCAAGGAGGAATGGTCATATACTTTCGGTGCTATGGAGTTGGACTTGCTACTATAACTGGTACTTTGGAACAACAACAATGAACAATCTTCCTTATTGTTTCAAAGCTTGCGGAAGATTAGAAATATGGACAATATTTAAATCCACCACTCTCATATATAGGTACAACATTATCTTGTATAAATTCCTAAGCCCTGTAGGCATGAAATAGACGCGTAAACGTTGAGCTATGGCAGGTGATGAGATAAAATGATTAGATGGCCATTGTAGCCCGCTCCCACTGTATCAACACTTTGTGACCTTAGATTATTTGTTCTCATTGTTGCAAGTAAACTTAAATGGATTTTCAAACCTTCTTACTCTACTTTTGCAGGCTATGACTCAGATTCTGTATTTATTTTTAGTAACCATCGATATTTTATTGTGTATTTTCTTTTTCAATTTTTTGAGTATGTGTGGAAGAAAAATAGTGTTATGTAAGGCTTTTGAATGTGTAAAATAATGTCATGCAAACTGTAGATTGTTTATATTTCACATATTTTTTCGTCATGCAAAGTGTAGATTGTTTATATTTCAATTTAGAAGTAGATTGTTTATATTTTACATCTTTTTTTTTTTCGTCATGCAAAGTGTAGATTGTTTATATTTCAATTCAGAAATATAAACAGTCTACACTTAATCATCATATTTTTTTTTTCTAGTTTCCTCTCAATTCAGAAAGGTTCCAACCATGAAGGATTTTAGAATGCATTCATCAATCCAATTCATCCTAAATCTTCTTAAATGTGATTTTGTGATTTTTTATTTCTGTTGTGACAAGCCTTGCATTCGTCCGGTTGGTTGAATACACATACCTCAAGTTCTGGCAAGGGATTTCAATCATCAAACCATGAATCGTAATGGAAGTGGAGACTATGGAGATTATGTGCATAAAGTTGTAGTGGGTCAATTTGTATAAAATACAAAAACAATTATTAGAAATTAAATAATTACATGGTAAGAAGTGAAATTAAATACTTCGTCACTTTAAAACCATGAATCGTAATGGAAATTCATGGAGACTATAGAGATTATGTCCATTAAATAGTAATAGACATAGAGACTATGGACATTATGTGCATAATTTTTAGTATATTAATTTGCATAAAATATATATTTTTTTCAAACTTATCATTAAACAGAGAAACATTTTTAATGACCTAACTAAATATAAGGATTTCAAACCCGGTAGGGACTACTGGTGCGTACAACACTTGTTTACACATGCATGAATTGGTCCATCAAAGGTTGTAACTGCAATAATCAAGCCTACTAAACTTCAAGTCATAGATAAAATTTAAAGTCACAACTTTTTAGAAAAAGTGCTCCAAGTTAAGCACTAAATGTGGCTCCATTATGTGAGTAAAATGGTGTTTGGAAATAACTATTAACATAAGCATTGCGATTTTGTTTAAATGTTAGTGGCTCCATTATAGGACTAAAATAGTGTTGGGAAATAATCATTAATATAAGCATTGTTATTTAGTTAAAAAGTTATAACAAAAGATATTAATAATGTTATATTATTAAGTGACTCATAATTTAGATTTAAATTATTAATACATGTTAAAATAGAGAAGAGTATATTTTTTATTATTATTTATCGTTGGCAATTTTGTGTTGGTATTGATTTCAACAATAATCTATTGATGTAAGGCAGTCTCAATATGCAGGGAAATGACAATTGATAATGCAAAGAAATGATTGATTGAGGATAGCAACTTCGCTGTTGGCTTATGTTGACAACACTGCGTTATTACGCTGAGTAGCATTATACAGGTTCCGTAATTTATGTTGGATTCTCCCCTTGTAGCCTGTGTAAATGCTGGCAGGAAGTGAACAAATTTTTACCCTACTCAACACCTCAAAAACCATGGATTTCTCCTCATGTTGACTTCTTGGTTCAGTGTTGGCTAAAATACCATCGAAGTTTACCATAGAAATTCCCATGGTAATTCTATCGATCAACTTGATTTGGTCACCAAGTGATGGGTATAAATATGTGCATCCAACATCAAAAGGGTGAACCATTGGAGAGATTAAGTGTGTGTTCTTGTTCTAAAGACCATGGTTTGTTTTGTGTAAAGGTTTTTGTTTTTTGTTCTAGCACACGTATGGTTGTATGATTAATCGACATGGATTCTCTTTGTTTGGTGTTTGCTTAATAATCTATTTTCTCTATGCCATGAGGATTTGACTAAGAACAATGTCGATCTAAGGACAATATGACCATCATTGACTAAATTATGGTATTATCTACAATCTGGTGCGACGCAATGTGTAGAAGAAAGAGCACAAAGCAGGGAATCAATTTAATGTGTTGATGGTGTGCCAATTATAATGATCTGATATGTTGAGTGCATTTTGGCATGAAGGACGGTTTGATCTAGGTATGCGATGAAGATGGTTGGTTATTGGTGTCAAAGAATATGTATGTAAGCTGTAATCACAAGTTTTGACCTTGGGTAATTTGTGATTCAAAACTGGAGTAGTGACCTAGTGCGCAAAATGTATGGGTGTGGACCTAGTGCAATAAATTACCATTGATCTCCTTAAAGGCCAAGGGAGCCTTTAAGGAGACTAGTGGTAATTTATTGCATGATCTTTAAGGAACCATGGTTTAGATGACCCAATCTCGTGTGCCAGAGTTCTCCAACATCACGACTTGACACCTTCTCAGCTTTATTGCTCAATGCAGTGCAATCTCCCACTTCAAGTTTGTGTAGGTTCTTCACTCAAACCCCGATCTACTTCACTTTCTTGGTAGCTATGTGTCTCAAAAAGGATTTCCCTTTACTAAAAATAACATCATAGTCACGTTCCTCCAAAACTACTACAAAGATCAGGTTTTTTTTCTTCAGCCCGGGTACAAACATAACATTTTTGAGGCGAAAAGGAGAGGCTTTCTCCCTCTCAAAGGTGACAGTATGAATTCCTGTAGCACTAAACCTTCCATCATCCCCCGCTTCCGATATGCATATGGAGATCCTTCTCCTCTAGGCTACTGAAAAACTCCTTGCACCTTGTCATATGGAACGAGGCACCAGAATCAAGGTACCACACACTCCCCATAACAATGTTGGCCATGCATGCTATTAGGGTGAAGTCTAATTCAAATTGTGAAGCCAATGCTTCACTTGCTGCTCCTCCTGAAAGCTTCTTGGTAGACTTCTTGTGTAGACATTTTGTTGCATAGTGCTCGAACTCATGGCAGTGGAAGCATTTTATCTTGCTCATGTCTTTCTTCTTGCCATTATTTTGGTTGGAATCAGGTTTGCTCTGGGTCTTCTTCCCTTTTCCCTTCTTCCTCTTTCCAACCAATGCAAAATTCTCTTCATCCTTAGCTTTGGATGATGTACCATCCTAGATATTTCTCTTGAACTCTTCTTGAACCAAATCGGACCACAAACTTTCCCAAGTTGATAATTTTTCCCTTTCATTCAAAGAGTCCTAGTAGTTGTGCCAAGATTTTGGAAGGCCTAGAAGAGTTAGGCTCATCGGGTCATGTTTTGAAACATTCACACCAAGCCCTCCAAGCTCATCCCGAACTTGTGTAAATCTGGAGAGATATTGCGTAATGCTATCATTCTTTTGCATCTTAATGTTTCTAAGTTTGTCTTTAAGGGCCAATTTTCCATGGTCACTGTTATTTTTGAATAGCTCAGTTAGTGCCTTCCACATAACAATGGTGTCTCTTTGCCATCGATATTTGAGACCACATGGTATCGCACACCTTCCAAAATAATTATCTTGGTCTTTGCAACATCCTTCTTCCATTGGGCTAATTGATGTGCATTTGACTGTGGAGGTTTTGTAATGTCAGTTTTAACATATTCTAACACACCATTATCATCGAGCACTGTTTCGATTCAATCCTTCCATGCTATGAAATTTGAGCTACCCTCCAGGGCAAACTCCAATCTCAATCCATTGAGTCAATGCTGAAGAAAAATTGCTACACAGAAGCTGCAAATTCAAAATTCTTGAGAGACAAGTTTGAAATACTGGTTCTAATGTGAATTCTAAGGCTCTGATACCATGTAGAAATTTGATAGAATTGCAACTGCTCAAGAAATTTAATCTAAAATCATGAGACACAATTCTACTATACTAATCTGCAGAATGAAATTCACAATTTAAAACAACATGCAATAAGCAAAACCATAAATGCACAGTGATTTCTAGGGGAACCCAACTAGGAAAAACTCCTCAAGCCTCTTTGCACTAATCGAATGAATAAAGAATCTATTACAATTGCTAGCTCCAACTCTAAGCTCAACCTGCAAAAGAATAATTGTTCTCTCTGCTTAATGAACTGTTCTGGCCAACACTTAACCATATATCAGCTCACCTAGCCTCTTATTTCCTTGCGTAAATCCTGAGGAAATTAGCCCCTATTATTTAGGAATTTTCTCCAAATTGATTGGTAATTCCCAAGGATTAATCACTGTTTTCATGCAACACTTGTACACTTAAAACTAATTTACAACTGATGTTACATTGCCTTGACATCTTCACTTCAGTTGAGGAACTCAAATTCTCTGCATGCACTAGCTATTTTGGGATGATTGATCTATTAACTAACCGATCTCCGAGTTAGATTGCTGTCCCACTGCACAACATACCTTCAACTGACTCTAACAATAGTTAGAGGTAAGTTAACTAAATACAATTGAAAATAACTAAACTGGATTACTATAATTTAGCAATCACAGATGCATAACTGAACTCCAAGCCCTCTAACTCGAATTTACTGAGCTAACTAAGTGACAAGAGTCATGTCACACTAATTAAGTGCATCCAAGTTGTCCTACTGACGTGGAAATTTGATTTACTCAATTTCATATAAATATATATGTCGTTGTTGCATGCAGATTGAAGATATGCTTTTACATATATCTTCCCATTTAGATGTTACTGGATTAGTTTTCTGCTGCTGCAATCAAACTGAAGGTATGCTTTTACATATATTCAGTTTTCTTTTACATATATCTTCCCCTTTAAAGGTTTTTGGATCACTTTGTCGTTGTTGCAAACTGAACACTAAAATCCTCTGGTTTTTCTAGATATAGACTTCTCAGTAATGCTCCTCCAAGCAGTTCTCCTTAATGTGAGTTCTTTGTTCTTTCTTTGGGTTGTAAAGGAAGGTGAAACCAACCTAGCTTCTCCACCTAACTAGCTTTTCATGGTTGTTGGCGAGTGCGAGTGAGCTAGACTTTCCCTTAGTGGATTGGGGAATTTATATTGGTGGTTTGTTTAAGGGTTTTATGTGAATAATAACGATTTTCCATATGAGTCTATCCGTGCACAATTAATTCGATGCCTTGAATTTCTCATGAAAATGAGAATGGCATGTTTACTTGCACATATAACAAGTACGGGTGATTGTCTGCTTGCTTTGACATCCTACGGGCCATGATATATCAAGCATGGATTAACCTCTATTACAGGACTTCCATTGAAAATGTTGTTGGTCGGGTTTGCACTCAAATAACTTTCCTTGTTCATGAATTCTAGAAGATTGTCCAAGGATTCGAATGTAGGACCTGTTCCCATGTCTACTTCAGGATCAAGATGACGGTTGGGATATGGGGCTAGATTTTTTCGGAGCTTGAGTTGTGCTATATTTTTTTTGACCACCCGTTGACTAAGTGATTGGAAACAAGGGTCGTGACTTGAACTCACCTTATTGATCCAGCAAAAGCAAAGGTGCTTGGTCACCCAACAAGTCCTCCACCGCAAACTTCCATTGCAAGCATCCACCCTTGAAGCAATGATTCAAGGCACTGGGGGCACATGGATTGTATCCAAGGCCATATGTCACCAAATGTTTGTTTATTTTTATTTCAATTATTTTTATTTCTAACAAATAAATAACTAATATAAAAACATATGCAAATTTATATAAAATAAAAATTAATATGATTAAATAAATTGAAGTAATTTCTTTTTAGTTGTCGTAGATGGTGCATGGCTGGATGTTCAAATATGGTATGGTGGTTTTATGAGGTATAAATGTCGATGGGGTTAGTTTCAGGCGAGCGAGCTCAAAGGTATCGCTTTCTATACCAAGTATAGCCAAGGAGGAATGGTCATATACTTTCGGTGCTATGGAGCTGGACTTGCTACTATAACTGGTACTTTGAACAATCTTCCTTATTGTTTCAAAGCTTGCGGAAGATTAGAAATATGGACAATATGTAAATCCACCACTCTCATATATAGGTACAACATTATCTTGTGTAAATTCCTAAGCCGTGTAGGCATGAAATAGACGCGTAAACGTTGAACTATGGCAGGTGATGAGATAAAATGATTAGATGGCCATTGTAGCTCGCTCCCACTGTATCAACACTTTGTGACCTTAGATTATTTGTTCTCATTGTTGCGAGTAAACTTAAATGGCTTTTCAAACCTTCTTACTCTGCTTTTGCAGGCTATGACTCAGATTCTGTATTTATTTTTAGTAACCATCGATATTTTATTGTGTACTTTCTTTTTCAATTTTTTTATTATGTGTGGAAGAAAAATAGTGTTATGTAAGGCTTTTGAATGTGTAAAATAATGTCATGCAAACTGTAGATTGTTTATATTTCACATATTTTTTCGTCATGCAAAGTGTAGATTGTTTATATTTCAATTTAGAAGTAGATTGTTTATATTTTACATCTTTTTTTTTTGTCATGCAAAGTGTAGATTGTTTATATTTCAATTCATAAATATAAACAGTCTACACTTAATCATCATATTTTTTTTTTCTAGTTTCCTCTCAATTCAGAAAGGTTCCAACCATGAAGATTTTTAGAATGCATTCATCAATCCAATTCATCCTAAATCTTCTTAAATGTGATTTTGTGATTTTTTATTTCTGTTGTGACAAGCCTTGCATTCGTCCAGTTGGTTGAATACACATACCTCAAGTTCTGGCAAGGGATTTCAATCATCAAACCATGAATCGTAATGGAAGTGGAGACTATGGAGATTATGTGCATAAAGTTGTAGTGGGTCAATTTGTATAAAATACAAAAACAATTATTAGAAATTAAATAATTACATGGTAAGAAGTGAAATTAAATACTTCGTCACTTTAAAACCATGAATCGTAATGGAAATTCATGGAGACTATAGAGATTATGTCCATTAAATAGTAATAGAAATAGAGACTATGGACATTATGTGCATAATGTTTAGTATATCAATTTGCATAATATATATATTTTTTTCAAACTTATCATTCAATAGAGACATTTTTAATGACCTAACTAAATATAAGGATTTCAAACCCGGTAGGGACTACTGGTGTGTACAACACTTGTTTACACATGCATGAATTGGTCCATCAAAGGTTGTAACTGCAATAATCAAGCCTACTAAACTTCAAGTCATAGATAAAATTTAAAGTCACAACTTTTGAGAAAAAGCGCTCCAAGTTAAGCACTAAATGTGGCTCCATTATGTGAGTAAAATGGTGTTTGGAAATAACTATTAACATAAGCATTGCGATTTTGTTAAAATGTTAGTGGCTCATTATAGGACTAAAATAGTGTTGGGAAATAATCATTAATATAAGCATTGTTATTTAGTTAAAAAGTTATAACAAAAGATATTAATAATGTTATATTGTTAAGTGATTCATAATTTTGATTTAAATTATTAATACATGTTAAAATAGAGAAAAATATATATTTTTTATTATTATTTATGGTGGGCAATTTTGTGTTGGTATTGATTTCAACAATAATCTATTGATGTAAGACAGTCCCAATATGCAGGGAAATGACAATTGATAATGCAAAGAAATGATTGACTGAGGATAGCAACTTCGGTGTTGGCTTATGTTGACAACACTGCGTTATTACGCTGAGTAGCATTATACAGGTTCCGTAATTTATGTTGGATTCTCCCCTTGTAGCCTGTGTAAATGCTGGCAGGAAGTGAACAAATTTTTACCCTACTCAACGCCTCAAAAACCATGGATTTCTCCTCATGTTGACTTCTTGGTTCAGTGTTGGCTAAAATACCATCGAAGTTTACCATAGAAATTCCCATGGTAATTCTATCGATCAACTTGATTTGGTCACCAAGTGATGGGTATAAATATTTGCATCCAACATCAAAAGCATGAACCATTGGAGAGATTAACTGTGTGTTCTTGTTCTAAAGACCATGGTTTGTTTTGTGTAAAGGTTTTTGTTTTTTGTTCTAGCACAGGTATGGTTGTATGATTAATCGACCTGGGTATGCGATGAAGATGGTTGGTTATTGGTGTGGAAGATTGTGTATGTAAGCTGTAATCACAAGTTTTGACCTTGGGTAATTTGTGATTCAAAAACTGGACCGATGTTCCGATCTAGTGCGTTGGAGTGTATGGTTGCTTGAATAATTAATCTGGTGCAAGATTAAAGCAAGGTCATGATCCGATGCGCAACTGTGATCTAATTATATGTTCTGAATACAATGCATCACTAATGGTCACACAATAATGATCTAAGTTCCTTATTCTAGTGTGTCAATGGAGGATTTGTTTCTCTGTTCTATTGTGCTATTTATTTGTTGTGATGCGTTAATGGCATTTCCCTTGTTCTAGCGTAATGATGATAAGATCACATTATTGTTCTGATTTGGGCAAGAACATGGTGTAAGCACACTTAGAACTTCTTGCAGCGCTCCGAATAATGTGAAGTCTAGTGTTTGATTTATGCTGATATAACTTATGCATGTAGCTCAATCTAGTACAAAGTGCATCTGACTTGGTGATCGGGCATTGCCTATGATATCAATATTGTGTTTCACAGAGCAAAGATATTGAGCCTGTCACACATATACCATTTGTCCTTGTTGCAAGACATATTATTATTGAAACTAGTTGCCATACCTACTCATTTATATTGTGACAAAACTAATTCCATTTACTGTTTGTGAGGGGTACTGTTGTCTGGGGTTATCTATTTTTACTTTTATAGAGATTGCAACATGTTAGGGGTACTTTTGTTTGTATGATGTTAGGGATTGTCCATAAGATTGTTTGTTGTTGTTGATTAGGACATGACAAGGGTGACTGTAGTTTCTGCTTGAATAAGTATATGATAGTGAGATCAATGCTGCTAAATTAGGTTTGATTGACAATGTTTGTAGCTGGAATTTGTACTTGTTGTTTCATATGCATGATAATGATTAGATGTTGCTAAGGTGTTGTTGATGACATGGACTAGTCATTATGGTTAGTGACATAACTGATCACAGGATGATGTTCTCTTGTATTGAATCTATTATGTTAAGAGTAGAAGTGTTGCAAGAATGAATTGTTGAGCATGATACTAATTAATTGTTGATGTTGTTGAGAATATTTCTAATAACAAATGAGTGAATGTGTTGTTGAAAAATGAAGAAATTTTTTGAAGGGTTTTTGTGTTAATTTGAAGTTTGTGCTAAAGTGAGTGGATCTAGTTTGAAAATGGATGAAAGAGAGGTCCACATTGTTTTGTGTGTCGGTGCCAACAAATTGATGTGAGGGAGTAGGTGCTTCTTGTTGGTGGATGCTAGTGAAACTATGCAAGGGAGTGGGTGTCTCCTTCTCGTAGGTTCCAACAAAACTTTGTAAGGGAGTGGGTGCTTTCTATTGGTTGTTGCTAGTGAATTTATGTAAAGATTAAAGAACATACGAATAATGGTGGTTTTCTCCCTTTATGGGTTTGCACCTTAAAAAAATTGTCTTATGTGTTGCTTATACTTTTTTATCTATTGATTTCATACATTGTGTTGTTGATGATTTATTAAGGAAGTGTTAAAGTTTATTTGGAAATCAAAGTAGCTTTATAGTGATTCAACGCCCTCTTAGTATAAACAATATTTCTAAAATTGGTACCTGAGTAGGTACCTTCAAACCCCATCTGTTCAATGGAATAAATTTTGTATTATGAAAGATAAGAATGAGGTCATACTTGAGGTCTCCTGGAAAATGGGTATCAATATCGAGGAACCACTCCAATAGATGAAGTAAGAAAGAAGAAATGTGAAATTAATGTTAAGGTAGTGAATGCCATTATGGGAGGACTTGCTAAAGCAAAAATTGTAAAGGTAAAAAACCACCAAAGAGACGTGGGACAAAATGGAAAATAACTGTGAAGGGGATACAAAGGTAAAGATTGAAAAACTACAAACATACCGAATAAAATATGAAAATTTGAAGATGCATGGGGATGAAAGTGCTACTAGATTCTTTCTTAGAGTAGATGATGTAGTAAACACTATGAAAGGCCTTGGTGATAAGTTCAAGGATTTTGGAATTGTTCAAAATGTACAAAGATCACTAACTCCCAAGTTTAATGCCAAAGTTTTAGTAATTGAAGGAATGCAAGATTTAAATTGGCTATCCATGGAAAGGCTCCATGGGATTTTGACAACTTAAAAAAGGGGACCAATATGAAATTAGAGAAGATTCTTTCAACGATACAAGGAATAGAAAACAAAATCAAGACAAGTGAGCACCATCCACATCTCAGATGATGAGGATGAAAAATTTGTTAGAAATCTACAAAAGGGGACCAGATAGTACAAAGTTATGTTGCAATTTAAGTGTTTTAATTGAGGAATAAGACATTTTTCTGCAAAATGTCCATACAAAGATAGTGTTGATAAGGAAGAAAAAGGAAAGAGTTTCTCTAAGAAAAGTGTCAATAAGAATTTCCTTAAGAAGAAAAGTATTCATTCTCATGAAGATAGTGATGGTACATCAGATAATGAAGTAGACTATGAATTTTACCCTAACTTTGATGCAAAGATTCTAATGGATCTTGAAGATAAGTTGCCTAGTATAGATAATAGTGAATGAGAAGATTGTGAGACAATTGATGCTGAGAAAGATGAACTATTGAACGCATTGAAAAAAATAGGCATACTCAAGAATAAAAATAAAAATAAGAAAGAATAAATTAAAGCATATAAGGAGAAAGAGAATAACATTGATGAAGAGATGAACCTTTTAAAAGTCCACTTAGAAGAAGCTAATCAAGTGGAGGAAGTGATAATGAAACATCTTCAATAGAAAGAGAAGTGTTGTGAGAAATTGGAGTCAAAAGTTGCAACTCTAAGAAAATATATTGAGAAAACTAAGTCGCAACTACATCTAAATCAAAGGTTTGTAAAGCAATCTGAAGAATTAGAGAAAAATATTACTAATCAACAATATCCATCAATTAAGACAAGTCTTGGATATAATGGAACATAGGATCAGAACAATAAAGACTTAGATCCCAAGGCTTCAACAGACGCAGGTTCGAAAAGCTATGTTAATGCTCTTAAGGGAATCAATGGTCAGCAAAAAAAGGCAACAATAAAGATAATATTCATCAAAAGCAGAATTAGCCAAGCCACACAAATAATGGATAAGTAGCGAGGCAACCAAGATCACAAATTCACCCTTTTTACAACCAAGGGCCAAACTTTCAAAGAAGATTCTACATTCCTAGGTACTCATATTTCTTCTATGGTCATTGTTTTGTTTGTCATAACTTTTGTCACAAAGTTTTTCATTGCTTAGCATACAAATCTATCAAGACTAGAGAAGCAAGGGTCAAGTCTAATCTGAATAAATAAAAGTCTAAGAAATCCTTCAATAATGCATTTTCCCCTCTTATGGATGAAATTGAATGGTCTATTTGCAATAATTTTGGATATGAGGCAAGTGAATGCATAAGCATATTGATATCTTCCTATCAACACAAAAGAAAGAAAGATCCTCCAAAAAATTGGAAAAAGGAGACTCCATCTTCAAAAAAATGTGGGTTGGTTTTATATGTTAGAAATCAAGAAAACTAGTCACACATTGACAATTGATGTTTGAAACACATGACAAGTAATATAAATCAATTTATTTCCTTTGGTGAAGTCAAGAGAGGAAATGTTACTTTTGGTAATAATGCTTCGACAAGCATAAAAGGTAAAGGGATTGTTGTTTTAAAAGGAAAAACCAAGGCACAAAATGTATAGTTCGTAGACGGCCTAAAGCATAATATGTTGAGTGTCAACCATATGTGTGACCAAGGATATGAGGTAATATTTAGATCATAAGAGTGTGTGGTCGAAGAGTTGGACATAGGGGAAACCATAATCAAAGCAACTAGAACTCTGAATAATGTATATGTGCTAGAAGGTGACAATGAAAATTGCTATTTGGGAAAAATTGAAGAAAGTTGGTTGTGGCACAAGAGATCAGGAAATATCACTTTCAATCAGCTGGTTAAACTAAACAAGAAGGGGGCCTTTTGTAACATGCCTAAGATTATCCCACCTAAAAAAAATGTCTGCAAATCATGTCAATTTAGTAAACAATCCAGGGTTCAATTCGAGGAAAATAATATTCTTCAGAAGGACCTCTTAAGTTGATCCATACAGACATATGTAGACCAATGAGGAAATGATCCACAAGAGGTTAGCAATATTTTATGCTAGCAATTGATGATTACCCAAGGATGTGTTAGGTTATTTTGTTGAAATTTAAAGATGAAGCCTTTGAAAATTCAAAATATTCAAGGCCTTAGTAGAGAACCAAATGGATTTAAAAATTAAGTGCCTAAGGTCCGACAAAGGAGGTGAATTCACATCAGATGAGTTCTTTGATTTCTTTGAACATACTGGGATCAAGAGATAATTTTCGATAACTAAAAATCCTCAACAAAATGGAGTTGTTGAAAGAATGAACCAAACAATGCAACAAATGTATCAATGCAGTGGGTGATGAAGTAGGAGTACCTCATACCTTTTGCAGGAAGAAGTACAAATAACTGTTAATATTCTTAATAAAGCCCATGTGAGAGTAAACAATGACGAATAATCGTATGAACTATGGTATGGAAGAATTCCTTTAGTAAATTATTTTAAAATATTTCGAAGCAAATGTTATATCAAAAGAAATGATGACAAGCTCAAAAAATTTGAACCAAGGGCAGATGAAGGTATTCTACTTAGCTACTCTTCCAAAAGCAAGGGGTACAAGTGTTATAATAAAATAGTTCACAAAATTACTAAAAGTATAGATGTAAAGGTAGATGAAGGCTTCGTTTGTCCCAAAAGACAAATACAATATGATTAATTCAACAATGATGAATCCCTAGACAATGAGATCAAAGAAAATGAAGAGGAAGAAGAGCATGAAGCATTGGAGGAAGAAGACAAAGAAGAAGTTGGTCCAGAAAAGACTCCATCTAGGCATGTACAGAAAAATCATCTTGAAAGCCAAATTCATGGAAATAAAAAGATGGGGTACAAACTAGAAGAAAGTTAATTGGTTCATCTTGTAGGTTTTAATCCCGTACAGAAATTACCTAAAAATAAATTCTTAAAAAACAAAAAAAATATATACAATGGCGATAAATAAAAAATATACACAAATATTTTCTCCTCGAACCCAAAACCAAAAAAACTAGATTGATTTTTCATTATTTTCCTTTCAATGTCACAACACATTATATAAATGTTGAAGCATTGATTAGCCCCAATCCATTAACCTTGGATTAGAACATAATTGTATTTCTCTTGACCAGATCTACAAAATACCATGGGAAAAACCATCATGCCCAAAACTATGCGAAAAAATATGCGCAAAACCATGAGTGGGTATGCCCACCATCCTTGGGTCCACCCAACCATTATTGGGTCCGCATAATTTTTTTACCAGAGGCGCTACTTTGGACCCCATGCAGGGGGACTATTGTGCCTGATGCAATGGAACAATGTGTGGATCTAGTCATGGAAAAAAATATAATACATACCCAACATTCTCCCACTTGTTTTTTTCTTTCCACAAAGGCGGCCATAGGAGTGCATAATCATTGGTCTAAGGCTGCAACACTTATTTTTTCTCCACACCAAATAAAATTCTTTGTGTTCACATACTTTGTTAATGCATCTACAACATTCTTCAAAGTGTTTACATTTACCAGCAACACCATTTTGCCTTCACCCATGTCCCTCACAAAGTGATAATGAACATCAATATGCTTTCTATTTGAATGATAAGCAAGGTTCTTTGCCAGGAAAATTGCACTTTGGCTATCACAATCTATCCTTATAGCTTGTTGTACCAATCCCATACTTGAACTCAATCTCTGCAACCAAACTGCTTCCTTGCTTGCATGAGTGGTTTCCATTTATTCAACATCTGTAGTTGAAAGTGCCACTATAAGCTATCTCTTTATCATCCAACTGATTGCTCTTCCAAATAGGTTAAACATATACCCACGTGTAGATATTATTTGATCCATATCTCTAGTCCAGTCTACATCAATGAAGCCACATATGTCCAACACCCTATCCAATCCTAGTCTTCCTTTGTAGCACAAACCATAATCACTAGTGCCACACGAAGACCTAAAAAGACACTTCATTGTTGTCCAATGCTCCTTCCCTAGTTTTTCCATAAACTTGCTTAATACTCCCATTGCATGTGAAATGTCTGGTATGGTACAAAATATTACATACATCATGCTATAAACTGCACTTGCATATGGAACAGGGACATGTACTTTTCCTCTTCCTATTTCTTGGGACACTATTCAATATACAGATTTATACCTACAAGAATAAGAACCTTCACTGGTTAGGTATCCTGCTTATTAAACCTCTACAATATTGTCTCGACATACTTCCTCTCGTTTAACCAAATTTTCCTCTTTTCTCGATCTCATTTATTTTCCATGCCAAAAATATAATTTGCAACACCAAGATCCTTCATGTTGAATTTAGAGGACAATTGGGTCTTCACATCCTGGATAATTTCTCTGTCATTTCCAATCAACAACGTATCATCCACATACAAAACTAAATAAATAACATGGTCACCAATAGTTTTCTTTTTGTAATCTTGGTGGGACTACATCCTCATCATGTCCAATATATCACGCTGATCGAGGCGGGGAATTGAATTGATGACTTCACATAGCACACTATAACCATCTATCCAAGACACTGTAGACATGGTCACCAATTAATTTAAAATACACACAACGATTCACTTTACTCCTTGTGAAGCCAAGTCCTTGTATATATGTATCAAATTTTTGATACCGCATCCTTTGTGACTACTTTAACCCATACAAAGACATTTTTAACCTGCATACCCGTTTGTTCTTACCCTTCACCGCAAATCCTTTTTTTTGCTTCACGTGGATCTATTCTTGCATCTCTTTGTGAAGAAATGTTGTCTTCACATCCATGTTTTCTACCTCAAAATCAAAAGTAGCAACAATATAAAAAAGTGATCTAATAGAAGCTAACTTGGAAATAGGAGAAAAAATATCATCAAAATCAATTCCTGGCACCAGGGAATAACCTTTTGCTACTAACTAGGATTTGTATTTCTCCACTTTTCCTTCTATATTCATCTTCTTCTTGAACATCCATTCGCTGCCAATGGGTTTCCTTCCAACCAAAAACTCCACTAGATCCCAAGCCTCATTTTTGTCTAAATTTGCCATTTCTTTAATCATGGCCTTCTTCCAGAGTTTGCCATCCTTCGAAGCCACTGCTTCCTTGACAATTCTAGGATCATCATCAGTAATAGATAAATAAAAATTTGAACATAAAGCAGATAGAAAACACCTCCCTAGTTTCCTTCTTTCTCGAACTGATCTATTGAAAATGCAACAAGAAAATCTCAGTTTGACTTTGCCTCATTCAAACTAGAGACAATTCGAATTTCTATTTCAGTAGATGTTGGAGGTAGTTAACTGAGGTGACATGGCACTTGTCACTCAGTTAACTCAGTTAAATCATGTTGGGGAAGCTTGAGTTCAATTATGAATGATTGGTTTCTAATTTGTAGCAATCTATTTAAGTTAATTTGACTTATTGATAGTTAAACTAGTTCTAACTATCAGAAGAACTAGTGGAGGTCAAGTTGTGGAAGTGGAACTTCCACCACACTCAATTATCATCGAGTTAACTCAAAAATCAACCCAAAATAATTGTTGCATGCAGAGAATTTGAGTTACCCAGTTAGGATGGAGATTCCAATGCAGTTTACCATTAGTCTAGCATATTCCCACATGTACAGGTGGTGCATGCAGTCAGAGGAAGGACATAAAGGAATTGTGCAATTCAATAGTGGGAAATTCTTAAATAATAGGGCTATTTTCTTGGAGGAACAACGAAAGGAAATATGAGGTTGGAGAGTTTGAAAATTGGCTAAGTGTTGGCTATAGTTAGTTAGTCAGGTAGAGGGATAGACTATACACTTGCAGGGTGTGCTCAGGCTTGAGCAAGCATATGCATTTAATCTCTATTCTCTATTTAATGTAATACATATAGGAAGGGGTTTTGAGCAATTTCTTTCTCCTAGATAAATCTTTGTGGATGTGTGATATTTCCTTTTGCATGTCTATGATTTGTGTTCTAGATGGTGAATTAACTTCCACAAATCAGTAGAGTAGCTTCAAGTCTTGTGATTTAGTAAATTTCATGAGCAATTTTGAATCTACACATTAATTTCAATGTTATGAAACCATCTCACAAAAAGATAGATAAACGCCTTAGAAATAAGCCTCTTCGAGGGGGCAACCTTCTTTACATTACACAAATGAATAATTCTTGGATGATACAAATGACAAGACCTCCTTTCTGTATATAGGAGTCTAAGGGGTCATAATATAATAAGAGCCGACATAACAATAATAATGTAAGAGCACAATACTAAAAATAGTGGGCTTCTATGGGGCACAATAATAACAATATGGGGACTACATGAGCACAACAATATAATAAGGGGTTTGTACTAATAACAATAAGGGGTTACACTAGTAGTATAGGTACCTAACATTCAACATGGTATCAGAGCTGGATTCACTTTAGAACATAGATTTTGAGGTTGTTATTGCAGGAGGATCGGATTTGCAGGATTAATTCTTCAGAGCTAGAAGGACGGATTTATATGGACTAAGGCTCGAGTATTCCCTTGAGGGAATCTTGAATTATTTTTCTTGGAAGGACCACATGGAGACAATGTTGGAGTATAATGAGCTGAAGGAATTCATTGATAATGATATTCTGAAACCAACAACATCTGATGCTCAGGATCTAGTAGAATGGATGAAGTGTGTAGCCAAGGTGAGGATAATCATATTGGAGGGAGTAGGAGACCACGTTGTCTCAAATATCCATGGGAAAGATACTTCATATGCAATGTGGTAAGCATTAACAAATATATTCCAGAATAGTAGTGACCACAAGAAGCTGGCACTCAAGAAAAAACTTTATCAAGATGTAGAAGAACAAAACCATTACATAGTAACTAAGCAAGTTCACACAATGTCATGATGAACTTGGTCACGTTGGTGTTACTATAGGAGAGGATGATTTGGTAAGCCTAGCCCTTCTATGCCTTCCTAAGAGCTCGCACAACTACTAAGATTTAGTGAATGGGAGGGAGAAACTACCAAATTGGGAACGCCTATGGTCTCATTTGGTACAAGAGGAAATAACGTGGAATACCAGAGACGAGACCTTATCCAAGGGTGAGGATGAAGAGAATTGTGCCTTGGATGGAAAGGAAAATTAGGGGAAAGGGAATAAATCCCATTCCAAAGCAAAGTCTAGTTAAGGGGGCAAGAAGAAAGACTTGTCCAAAATCAAGTGCTTTCACTGTCATGAATTCAAGCACTATTCCATGAAGTGTCCACACAAGAGGACAAGAAAGAAGACCTCAAGAGGAGCAGTAGGTGAAGATTTGGATTCATAGATTGAGCTTGATTTTACTCTCATGCATGCATGACCAGGACAATGATGAGTTTGGTGTGGTACCTAGACAACTATGCCTTGTTCCATGCGACGAAAAATAGAGTTTTTTAAAGTGATTTGGAGGAGAAATATCTCCATATGCACATCGAGGTGGGATATGATGGAATGTATATTGTGATCAATATTAGTAAAATCACCTTTTCAGAGGGAGTCAGGCTCCCCTCTTAGGCTCAAAGATGTGATGTTTGTTCCGGGTCTAAAGAAGAATCTTGTCTCCATTGCAGTTTTGGAATACCGTGGTTATGATGTGATCTTTAGCAAAGGAAAGAAATTCCTGAGACACATAGCCATGGGACATGTGAAGTAGATCAAGGTTTGTGTGAAGAACATATACAAGCTATATATGGAGGATTGTGCTACACTAAGCACAAAGGTGGAGAAGGTGCAGAGCCACGATGCTGGTGAACTTTGGCATAAAAGACTTGGCCATTTGCATCATGGTGCTTTGAAGATCATGCAAAAAATAACCACATGCCTCCCCAAAGGATCACTAGAGTAGCATGATACATGCAAAGGGTGTACCTTAGGGAAGTACACTAAAGTCACCTTCCATGATGAGGAGAGCAGAGCACATGCAATCCTTGAAAGGATCCACTCTGATGTTTGTGGAACTTTCTTGACAACCTCCATTGCCAAGCACAAATATTTTGTCATTTTTATTGATGACTTCTCGCAGAAGTGTTGGATCTTCTTCATGCAGAAGAAGGATGAGGCTTTCTCCAAGTTTATGGAGTTTAAGGTGTTGAGAAGTCTAGGGCATCAATAGTTAGGTGATTTCTCTACTTTGATAATTGCTTGTGAGAGATTTTTCACTTTTTAATTATAATCTTCTCTTGCTTATGTTATTATAAAGTTATTTTCATCATGACAATTATCAATTCATGAACAATAAAGGAGACAAGAGACACAATATGTAGGCTATCAACCAGGGCCAAAACTTCTCACTCTTTGAGAGGAAAACCTAATTTTTTTCTTCTTATAGAACCTTTAATTGACGAATACCAAGACCATGAAAAAGACCCTTGACACTAGAGAACTTCCAAGACCAAGTCACAAGCCTTCTCTTCTCCCTTAGATCAACACTGCTCTTCTTCTTCCTCTTCTCTTCTTCCTTCAAAATTTCGGCCTCTGCTTGTAGGTATGCAACCCTTTTCTTTACAACATAAACCCTAGATTGACTTTTGTTCCTTGAATAGTCTCCCTTTTGGAGGGAGATTCATTACACTTCTACTTGGCTTCTTTTAGCGAAGTGTTTATTCAACCTTGATCAACCTTGTATGACTGCAACTTTCGGTCACCTTCAGATTTGTAATCTGGGCACGTGTGAGGGTAGAATAGTTCAAAAATAATCCACCAATTATGTCACTTCCTTCGCTTTTCTTCCTTCATTCTCCGCTGATTTTAAGGGCTCCTTCTAGTATGATTTTCACACTTGTTGTTAGAGAATTGCTTCACTGAATTGATGTCCTCCAAATGAGGCCGAGCACTACTATATATAGGGGTTGGACCATCACTATTAGGATGACATGATCACTTGGAGTAGGTTGACTTCATCGTTCTAGAATTATCCTTTCATTGTAGGCCAACTTGAGTGAGGACTAGTGACTTGGTCTTAGAGGGTGAATTATAAAAACAAATTTGACTTCTTACAATGTGTAACATGCCTTTAATACATGAAAATGAGTCTTTCGACTTTTATGACTAGACGAAAAAATCCCTAAGGGCTCACAATGGGAGCCTTAACTAAAAATAAAATCTTTTTCTCTTGAAACCCATGATGCAAGTATTACAATAATTTTATTTTTATTCTTTACATATTTTACATAAAATCACAATTACATGTCATTATGAAGACCAAACCTAGCTACAGTTTTCAACACAAGGCACTGGTTGAGAAAGAAACAGGCAAGAAAGCGAAGGCTCTCCAGAGCGATAATGGAGGTGAGTAAGTGTCAAATGAGTTTAAAATTTTCTATGTAAAAGAAGGCATTCGATGAGAGTTGACAACATCCCATAATGCATAGCAGAATGGGGTGACTGAGGGGAAGAACCAAAACATTGTGGGAGCAACAACGACGATGTTGCATGACCAAATCCTACCTTTGCACTTGTGGTCTAAAGAATGCAACACAATGGTATATTTGCATAACAAGATTCCTCATCAGTTTCTTGGCATGAGTACACCAGAGGAGACTTTCTCAAGGAGGAAGTCAGATGTGTTACCATGTCGTCGTGTTACTTTCCATCCTTAAGAATGACAGTTGTGAGAAGGGATGTGAAATTTGATGAAGAAAAAGCCATGTGATTCTCTCTTGAGAGGGAGATTCAAATCCCACCAGAAGAGGATATTTTAGCTCCACAAGAGGAGCCTTAGGATGTTGTGGAGTAGCCACAAGTTGAGGAGTAGAGAGTGGACACAACCACTCAAGTGGAACCATCTAGAGAAGGTAGGAATAGAACCAGGGAAGCTGAGAGACTTGTGTAATATGTGAGGGAGAATGTGGGTGCTCCAAATCAACGCAGGCAAAGAAGGCCACCAGATCGATACACCGACTACATGGCTCTAGTAACTGAGATAGTAGAGACTGAGCCATCATCTTTGGAGGAAGCAGTAGAGAAAACTTTATGTGTGATGCAATGATGGAGGAGTATGAATCCATTGTAAACAACAATGTTTGGTAAGTGGTCTTAAGACCAACATACAAATCATTTGTGGGCTCGAGATGGATCCTCAAGGTGAAGCATGTAGTAGATGGAAGAATAGAAAATTAAAAGGCCATATTTGTGGCCAAGGCATACTCTTAGGTTGAGGGGATTGACTGCATGTATACCTTTTTATCCTATAGCAAGGTACTCATCCATCAGATCAATCCTTGCTCTGGATGCACTAATGGGGTGGAAGATCCACCAGATGGATGTGAAAATAACATTCCTCACTGGAGTTATTGAGGGGGAGGTGTATATCAATCAACCAGAAGGATTCAAGGATTTTGATCAAGAGTCTCATGTGTAAAGATTTAAGCAAGCATTGTACAGTCTCAAGCAAGCAACCCATGCTTGGTACACTAGGATCGATAACTATTTCATCGGTTTGGGCTTCACCAAAAGTGAAGCAGATGAAAACCTCTATCATATCTTCATAGAAGGTAAATTGTTAATTATTATCTTATATGTTGATGACTTGATTTTGACTGGTGATGGGCAGTTGATTAGATCTTGTAAGGATGACCTTGCAAAAGAGTTTGAGATGAAGGACATGGGTCTCATGCACTACTTCCTTGGATTGGAAGTATGGAAAGGTGTTGGGGAACTGTTTGTTTGTTAGGGAAAGTATGCCAAAAAGATACTTTAGAAGTTCCACATGGACAGGTGCAAACCCATGGAGACTCCTATAACGAGCAACTAGAGGAAAGATGATGCCACTTTAGGTGAGGAAGTGGATGCGAGTGTTTACCAGAAGTTAGTGGGTTCACTCATGTATCTTGTGAACACATGACCATATATGTGCATGGAAGTCACCCAGTTGAGCCAAGCTATGGATAGGCCAACCAAACTGTTTTGAAGAGAATTTAAGCATGTTCTATGGTACCTCAGAGGCACTACCAAATTTGGACTATGGTACAGACAGATAGAGGGAGTGAAGCTATGTGGCTTCACAGATGTAGATTGGGTAGAAAGTCCATCATACCGGAAGAGTACATCAGGTGGAATTTTTAGTGTTGGGTCCACAGTGGTTTCTTGGTACAACAGGAAGCAAAGATATGTGGATTTCATCTTGGGAGAAGCAGAATACATGGCTCCAAGTCAAACAACATGTGAGGCGATATGGATGAGAAAGATACTTGTTGGCTTGTTTGATCGTATGATGGATCCAAATATGATTTACTATGATAATCAGAGTTGCATCAAACTCTATGAAAATCTTGTTTTTCACGATCAATCTAAGCATATTGAAATCCGGTATCACCATTTACGGGATTGTGTGGAGAGAAGGATTATGTTGTTGCAGTACATTGCAACAAAGAAACAAGATGCTAATATTTTGATAAAGGCCATGTCAAGAGGGAAGTTCGAGTTCCACAAGTGCAAAATAGGGGTGGTTGATAATCCCTTTCTTTTTGAGAGGGAGTGTTGAAAATGTAGCAAGAAAATCTCAGTTTGACTTTGCCTTGGTCAAACAAGAGAAAGTTCAAATTTCTATTTCAGCAGGAATATTGGAAGTAGTTAACTAAGGTGACATGGAACTTGTCACTTAGTTAACTTAGTTAATTCGAGTTGGGGAAGCTTGAGTTCAGTTCAATATGATTGATTGCTAATTTGTAGCAATCTATTTCAGTTAATTTGAGTTATTGAGAGTTAAACTAGTTCTAACTATCAGAAGAACTAGTGGAGGTCAAGTTGTGGAAGTGGAACTTCAACCACACTGAATGATCATCTAGTTAACTAATTAGTCAACCCAAAATAACTGTTGCATGCAGAGAATTTGAGTTTCCTTATTGATATGGAGATTCCAAGGTAGTGTACTATCAGTTGTAGCATATTCCCATGTGTACAGGTGGTGCTTGCAGTCAAAGGAAGTACCTAAAGGAATTGCACAATTCAATAGTGGGAAATTCCTCAATAATAGGGGCTAATTTCCTAGAGGAACATCGTAAGGAAATAGGAGCTTGGAGGGCTTGAAAATTGGCTAAGTGTTGGTCAGAGTTAGTTAGTCAGGTAGAGGGATAAACTATACACTTGCAGGGTGTGCTTAGGCTTCAAAAAACATATGTATTTCATATCTATTCTTTGATTAATGCAATACAAATAGGAAGGGGTTTTGAGCATTTGATTTCCTTTAGATAAGTCTATGTACATGTGTGATGTTTCCTTTTGCATGTTTATGATCTGTGTTCTAGATGGTGAATTACTTTACACAAATCAATAGAGTAGCTTCAAGTCTTGTGATTTAGTAAATTTCCTGAGCAGTTTTGAATCTACACATTGATTTCTACCCGATCTAATCAAAATTGGAGTGTGTGGTTCTTCCTCTTCTGATTCTTGTTCTTCTATAGAGTCTAATTCTTCCTCATTCAGTTCAAACTCTATCTTCTCTAGTTCCTTTTCCTTTGATAGGACTTCATGTTTAATAATATCTTTCACTTCTCGAAACACCACATCTCATTTGTACACAACCTTCCTTGTTTATGGGTTCCAAAGCTTATAAATTTTTAAACCATCCTTATACCTAATAAACATGCACCTTCCAAATTTACTATCCAACTTGGTTCTTTTCTCCTTTGGAACATGTACCTATGCATTGCAGCAAAATACCCTGAGGTGTGAGAGAGAGGGATTCTTACTAGTCCATACCTCATGTGGAGTCTTATCCTCCAAAACTAATGAAGGTGATCTGTTAAATAGGTAGTATCCATTACCTCTTCCTAGAATTCCTGCCCTAATCCAATGCCACTGAGCATGCTTCATTCCTTTTCCATCAACCTCCCATTCATTCTTTCTACAACTCCATTTTTCTAAGGTGTGTATGGAGTATTGTTTTGTCGTGCTATACCAAAATTATTATAGAACTCTTCAAATTCATTCTTGAAGAACTCTCCACCATTATCTGTCCTCGACACCTTAATCTTCTTCTATGTCTAAGTTTCCACCAAAGCCTTAAATTATTTAAACTTTTCAAAGAATTCATATCTTCTTGAAGGAATATATCCCTGTATTCCTTGAGAAGTCATCTATAAATGAGACATAGTACACAAATTTACCTAGTGAAGGAATTAACACAGGTCTAAACACATCACTATGCACAAGCCCTAATATCCCTTCTACTCTCTTAGTACTAGAGAAGAAACTCATCCGATTATGCTTCACAAAAATCGAAATCCAAAGAGAAATTAGACATACCTTCTACCATAATGTAGAAATTCGGTTATAGAATTACAACTGCTCAAGAAATTAAATCTAAATCAAGAGACACAATTATAATCTACTTCTCTGTGGAAATTAATTCAAAATTTATGACAACATTCGCAAACATGCATCAATCACATACACAAGTACCCAAATTTATCTAGGGGAAATTAACTGGTAAAAACCCCTTAAGCCTACTTGCATTAATCAAATGAACAAAGAATGTTTTACAATTTATTTCTTGCTTTGAGATTAACTTGCAAGTGAATAACCTTTTTCTTTGCTTAATGAGAAGCCCTGACCCAGACTTAGTCAATTTCTACCTCCACCTGAGCTCCTATTTCCTGCGCAAATACTAAGGAATTAGGCCCCTATTTTTTTAGGAATTTTCCTCCAATTGATTACTCAATTCCTAAGGATTTATTTCCAACTACATGCAACACCTGTACACTCAAAACTAGTCTAAAAATGATGTTACACTACCTCGGAATCTCCACCACAACTGAGGAACTCGAATTACTTGCATGCACTAGGTATTTTGAGCTAATGGATTAGTTAATTGGATGATCACTGAGTTAGCGTACTATCCCGCTGCACAACTGACCTCCAACTAGTTCTATTAAATGTTAGAACTAGTTTAATCGAGTACAATTGGAAATAATTAAATTGAACTACTACCAATTAGAAATCACACATGCATAAGTGAACTCCAAGTCCTCTAACTCAAATTTACTGAGCTAACTATGTGAAAAGAGCCATGTCACCTTAGTTAAATACCTCCAAGTTGTCTGTTGATGTGGAAATTTTGAATGTTCTCAATTTGACCAAGGCAAAGTAAAATGGAGCCTTTCTTGCTACAATTTTTCAACACTCCCTCTTAGTAAGAAAGGGATTATCAACCACCGCTTTCCTGCACCTGTGGAATTCGAATGCCCCTCTTAATAAAGCCTTTGTCAAGATGTCAACATCTTGTTTCTCTTTCGGAATGTACTGTAGCAACATTATCCTCCTTTGCACACAATCCTGTAAATGATGATACTAGATATCTATATGCTTGGATCGATCATGAAATACCAGATTCTCAAAGAACTTAATGAAACTCTGATTATCACAATAGATCACAATTGGATCCATCTCTTGACCAAACATTACCACAAGTATATTTCTCATCCATATCGTTGCACATGCTGCTTGACTTATAGCCATGTATTCAGCTTCTATCATGTTGAGTGCCACAAACCTTTGCTTCTTATTGTACTAGAAAATTGCTACAGACCCAACACTGAAAATTCCACCTGATGTAATCTTTCAGTTTGATGGACTCCCTACCCAATCTGCATCTGTGAAGTGACACAACTTCACTCACTCTATCTTCCTGTACCATAATCCATATTAGGTAGTGTTTATTAGGTAACGTAAAACATGCTTTGTTTCCTTCCAATACAATTTGGTCGCCCTAACCATAACTTGGCTCAGGTAGTTGATTAGACAGCACATATCTGGCATGTGTTCACAATATACATCAATGAACCCACTAGCTTTTGGTAAATGGTAGCTTCCACCTCTTCACCTGAAGTGGCATTCTCCTTCCTCCAGTTGGTTGCTAGAGGTGTCTCCATGGGCTTACAACTCTCAATGTGAAATCTCTCCGGTATCTCAGTGGCATACTTTCCTTGAGACACAAACAATTCTCCATCACCTGACATACTTCCAACCCAAGGAAGTAGTGCATGAGACCCATTTATTTCATCTCAAATTCCCCTGCAAGGTCCTCCTTGCAAAAGATGATCAACTGCTCATCACCTATCAATATTAAATCATCAAGATATAAAACAATGATAAGCAATTTACCTTCTACCAAAATATGATTGAGGTTCGCATCCGCTTCACTTTTGGTGAAGCCCAATCCAGTGAAATAACTATTGATCCGAGTGTACCAAGCTCAGGGTGCCTATTTAAGACCGTACAATGCTCGCCTGATTCTGCACACATGAGACTCCTGATCAAATGTCTCAAAACATTATGGCTGCTCTATGTACTTTCCCTCCTCAATAAAAACATTGATTTTTTTTTTTTACATCCATTTGGTGGATCTTCCACCCCATCTACGCAACTAGTGCAAGAATTGATCTAATGGACGAATACCTTGTTACGGGAGAAAATTTTTTCTCATAGTAAATTCCCTCAACTTGAGAGAATACTTTGGACACAAATATGGATTTATACTTATCTATGCTTCCATATGCTGCATGATTAACTTTGAAGATCCATCTTGAACCCACAAATAATTTATCTGCCGGTCTTGGGACCACTTCCCAAACACTATTCTTCACGATGGATTCATATTCTTCCAACATTTCTTCAACCCAAACTGGTTGCTCAACTTCTTCCTCAAAAGAGGATGGCTCAGTGTCTACGAGCTCAATCATTAGAGCAATGTAACCAATTTACCTCTTAGGTGAGCTTCTTTGTGCGTGCAAATTTGTAGGAGCTCCCACATTCTCCTTCGCATCCTGCACTAGTCTATTAGCTTCTCTAGCTTTCTTTCTACCTTCTCTGTATGGTTCTACTTGAGTGGATGTCTCTCCTCTGCCTCCTCTCTGATCCTCCATTTGTGGCTACTCCACAACTTCCCAAGGCCCCTCCTTTGGAGCTAAACGCGCCTCTTCTAGTGGGATTTGAATCTCCCTCTCAAGATAACATCTCATTGCTTTATCCTCATCAAAATTTACATCCCTTCACACAATTATCATTCTAAGGGAAGGTAAGTACACTTAGTAATTGTGTGGAGTTTCGATGTAACCAAAAAAAAACTCACAATTCTATTGTCAGCTCAAGTTTCTTCATCAAACATTTGGAGACATCGTAGTAAACAGAGGCTCCAAAAATTTTGAGATGAGACACATTCGATTTTCTTCTCAAGATGGCCTCCTCCGGTGTAATCATAGCAAGAATCTGATGAGGACTCCGATTCCGCAAGTAGATTGTTGTATTACATGCCTCTACCCACACATGCAGTCGTAGGCCTTGTTCTTGTAGCATAACTCTTGTAGCTCCCACAATGCTTTGGTTCGTTCTCTCAACTACCCCATTCTTCTATGGGTTGTGGGGAGTTGTTAGTTCTCTTCGACTTCCTTACTTGGCACAAAAATCCTTGAAGTCATTTGAAACATACTCACCTCCATTGTCCCTTCTTAGAGCCCTCACCTTCTTATGGGTCTCTTTCTCAACTAGTGCCTTGAATTCTACAAATTTTGAGAATGTCTCATACTTCTTCTGCATGAAGAAGATCCAACACTTCCTTTAGAAATCATCAATAAAAATAACATATTATTTATGTATGGCAGTGGAGGCTGTCAAGAAGGGCCCAAAAACATTAGAGTGGACTCTCTCTAAGACTACATTTTCTTTGTTGTCTCAAGCATGTAATGTGGATTTTAAATACTTCTCTAAGGTACAACCCTTGCAGACATCTTGTTGCTCAAGTGATCCTTTAGGGAGGCCAGTGTTATTTGCTACATAATATTTAAGGCACCATAATGAAAATGTTCCAATATCCTATGCCATAGTTCTTTGCCTTACTCTTAATGCAACAAAATCTTCCACATAAAGTTTATATTGGTTCTTCACACGAACCTCGATCCACTTCACTTGTCCAGTAGCTATGCGTCTCATAAAGGCTTTCCATTTACTAAATATTACATGATATCACGGTCTTCCAAAATTGCTACAGATATGAGGTTCTTTTTTAGGCTTGATACAAACATGACATTTTTGAGGCGAAGATGGGATCCTGACTTCCTCTTAAAGGTTACTGTACCAATCTCGGTAGCGCTATACCTTCTGTCATCCCCAAGCTCAATATGCATCTAGGGATATTTTTCCTCTAGGTCATTGAAAAAATATCTACAACCTGTCATGTGGAACGAGGGTCCTGAGTCCAAGTACGACACACTCCCCATCACATTTTTGGCCATGCATGTGATAAGGGTGAATTCTAGCTCAACTTGTGAAGCCAATGATTCACCTGCTGCTCCTCCCGAGTTCTTCTTGCTAGAATTTTTGTGTGGACACTTTGTAGCATAGTGTCTGAATTCATGAAAATTGAAGCATTTTATTTTGGAAACGTCTTTCTTCTTACCCCCTTGGCTGGACACTAGTTTGGTTTGAGATTTCTTCCCTTTTACCTTCTTTCCCTTTTCAACAAATGCAAAATTTTCTTCATCCTCTCCCTTGTGTTATCACCCAGTAATTTTCCAAGGTTAAAGAAGGAAATCATTGGGGTAACCACTAACCACATTTGGAGATCAAGACCTAGCCTTCCCGATGCTCAGAGAGGGCTCTCTCTATATGATTTAGCTTTGTTTGATGGGATATTAGGCTAGTTATGAAAGTTTAGGGGGGTTTTGATTTGTGTTGAATATTTGGTGGTGGAATCCTTGAAACATATGGATAGAATGATGTCTCTAGACCATTGGGCATATGGAGTCAAAAGAAGGGTAGCAAAGCTAGATCAACTCATTAAAGGGAATGTTCAAAGGGCAAGATAGCCAAATGGAGTGCAAGTATTTATGCTAGGGGGATGGAAAAGGTTTTAACCAGGGTGAGAGAGCAATTAAGAATTCTTAGACCAGGATTGAAATGAGGAACAGAGGATAATCATGAGCAAAGGGAAATTAAGAATCCTTTGCTATAGATCAAAGGGAGAATACCTAAACTAAGAAACGACCAAGAATTCCTTAACTTAGATAGTTAGAAGAAAACATTAATATGCATAATAGTTAAAACAGAGTGCAATGAAGCAAATTCTGAGATATCATTACATATTATAGCATTCAAATTTTAGATACATTAAAGGTTGTGGAAAAACTTTTAAAGAAAGATAGCAAAACAAGAGAAAATACTTGTTTACACTTCGCTCTTGTCTTTATTCACCAATCCAGCTTGTTGGCTCAGTCAATGCTCCAATGGCTTACAGTCTTTCCATCAAGAAGTCTATAGAAATTTCTAAGAATCCACCCTAAAATACTTCAAATGAAGAAGTATTTATACAAATTCTAAACTGAAATATCTTGAAAAAATATCAAGATTGGTTTTACAAATATCTCAAATTGTTTTACATTAACTGAACTTAAATAAAGGAAACTCAAAACTAATGAATCTATTTGGCACTATATTTATGGATTGAGGGTGACAAAGAAGAGAAATTCGAATTTGATAGCAACTCTTAATTGATGATGAGGCTTCCAAGTCACTAACTGCCTCCTTCCTTTGTGCATTCTGCCCCAGAAATTCTGCAAACTTAGGGTCCAGTGATACCCTTGTATATTTCAATCCGAGATAGATATGTAAAAATTGAAAGAGGTTATTATAGAAAATTATGTTATGGAGATAAACCTCTCTCCGTTTCCCAAAATTCAGCTCCATATGTTTACAATATTCTTTGCAAAAAGATGTCAAAAACAGGCCTTTGCACAATCCGAAAAATAGGCTCTGGAGATACGAATTTATCTCTCTTTGTGTAATACCTATGTAAAAAGTGAGATAGGTTTTTGTGTAATGGAATTTTAAGAACAAAAACCTCCTCCAGTTTCTCAAAATGAATCTTGGATTAGCCACAGTAGGTTATGCAAAATTATTACTTAAACATGAAATTTCTGGAAAATGTACCATTTCTACTCTGTTTTTTCATCTATCTTCACTTTGATTTTTCAATCTGATACACTTTTACTGATACTCTTTCATCTGATACACTTTGACCCTGATGTGTTGTTTTCACCTGTTTACCTGGCTGCTCTGTTTTTACTGTGCAATAACTTTTTGCTGTAAATTTATCACAGTAAATTAGTCATTGTCTCCCACCATTCTGCATCAGGTAATTTTACATTCATCATTCTCTTGGAATTGGGCGAAATTGACTGTTACTGGTAGTTGATGGAGGCTGTAGAGGTTTGTGCGGTTCTAGTATGGACTGATGAATGAGTTGGGCTGTTTGCAGCGTCTGTGGAGCAATGGCGGAGGTCTGTGAGCGAATTAGCTAGTTGCAGGAGTCGCAACGACTTTTCTGAATTGTCAATGGTAATTGTGCAAAAAGAGTGAAAAGAGGGGTAAGTGGGATTTTATAGCGAAAACGGTTAATTTTTACTGGGTTGATTGATTGATGAACAGTGACGGTTTTTGGTTGAAAGAGGGAAGTGGTTTGGGAGGTCCATCATATCGCTTTTGTGGTGCGGGCGGTATTTGGGAGGGGTCAGCCGATCCCATTCATTGTTTGACACGTAGCATCGGGGGCCAGGAGGAAAACCACTTTATCGGGCGGGTGGGTCTAATCACTGGCGGTATGAGATTAACTTGGAGCTTAATCTCATCGGGGATGCTTTAATATGGGATTAAGGACTGAGGGCGGGATTCAATATATTTGTGGGATATGGGGTAGTAATATAGTTTATAAATAAACTAAGGGGTGGGGTTAATTTATATAAAGAAGTTAAATATATACGGGACAATGGGTTTTTTAGAAATTTAAATAATAAAGTTAAAAAAGTTAATATGCGGTGAAATGAGCGGAAGGGGTATTGCACTTAGGTATATGAAATGTTGTGTGCTTTCCACATACTTAGTACTTAGGATAAATGTATTTGGTGGGTTTTGCACATAAAACATGTTTATAAAGGGGTTTTCCTAGGCAAGAGAACTTAACCTTAGGAAAAGGGGTTTTGTGAGGGGGATGAATGATTTATAAGGGAATTTAACACCTTTCCTCCTTAAGTCATCAAGTTGAGGGTCCAGTCCCACTAGAAGTCAAAGAAATGCTCTGAGCCTCTTTGACTTAAAGAACTATAGGTATTAATATTTTTATTGTGAAAGGGAAGTTAGTGAGTGTCATAGGGGTTAAAATGAATGAGGGGATGTTAAATAAATCACATTGTGAACCATTGCCTTTGCTTTGTCCTCTACTTATGCATATTGGAAAGATTCATTTAAAACAATGACATAAGTGCTTTTATGTAATCACATGATATTTCTGCAACCTTTCTACTACTTACCCACTTACTCATCCTACCATTTTTTCTTCACTTTATTAGGGTGCATTTAGGCTAGCAAACCCTTATCAATCTTTTTCTTTTCTTTACAAAGTAAACTATCTAATTCTAACCTTATATCATCCAAGGGCTCAGATTAAGCTTATGAGCTCCTTTTATTTTCTCTACCTAACTATGATCTGCCAAGATTAAACTGTTTGGTCAGATTTTGTTCTCTAATCTAGAAACATGAAATTCAAATCATGGAATAACCAAGATTAAACTATTTGATTACCATGGATTGTGGCATGAATAACAAGTTGCACACAATCATTATTATGCATAAAAGTAAATAGTAGTGGCATTTGGACTTGCACACTTTCATGGTCTTTTTGTTTTTGGGGTTCATATACTTTCATTTTTTGACCTTCTCTTATTATTTTTGTCCTTTGATTTATATTTTATGACATACCCTCTTTACTTTTTTTACTTTTTTAAAATATGGAAAACATTTGCAGAAAGCAAAGGTATGTACAATATTACAAGCTTAACCTTAGTCATTCGAAACTATGACTCCTATTAGTATAGGAACCTAACATCTTGGATGAAGTTCCATCTCTAGTAATCCTCCTGATCTATTCTTGCACCAAATTGGACCATAAGCATTCCCAATTCAGTAATTTCTCCCTCCCATTCACCGAGTCCTGGTAGCTATGCCATATTTTGGGAAGACCTAGAAAATCTAGGATCACCAAGTCATCTTCTACAACATTCGCACCAACCCCTCCAAGGTCATCCCAAACTTGTGTAAATATGGTGAGATACTGCGGAATAATATCATTCTTCTGCATCTTAATGTTTCGAAGTTTGTATTTGAGGGCTAATTTTCTATTGTCATTGATATTCTCGAATAGCTTTGTCAGTGCCTTCCACATTGTGAAAGGAGTTTCTTTGCCATGGAAATTTGAGATAATGTGGTCTCTCACCCATCCAAGATTATTTTCCTTTCCTTAGCTACGTCTTTCTTCCATTGGGCTAGATTTTTGGCATCAAATGATCATGGTTTTGGAATGTCTATCTTGACATATTCTATCAATCCATTGTCATCATGCACTGCCTCCATACAATCCTTCCAGTAAATGAAATTCGAGCTGCCTTCCAAGGCATACTCTAATCTTAGTCCATTGAGTGACATTCTCCCAACTCTGAAGAAATCCTGCTACACTAAAGCTAAAACTTTGAACCTATCGAGGAACAACTTCCAAATTCCTTTTTAATGTGAATCCTGCTCTGATACCATGTAGAAATTTGGTGATAGAATTGCAACTGCTCAAGAAATTTAATGTAAATCAAGAGACACAATTCTACTCTATTGCTCTGCAGAAATTAATTCACAATTTAGAGCAACATTCACAAACATGAATCAATCACATACACAAGTACACAAATTTATCTAGGGGAAACCAACTAGAAAAAGCCCCTTAAGCTTGCTTGCATTAATGAAATGAATAGAGAATGTATTACAATTGCTTGCTCGCTATGAGCTCAACATACAAGTGAATAACCTTTCTCTCTGCTCAATGAGAAGCTTCGACCCAAACTTAGTCAATTTCTAACTCCATCTGGGCTCCTATTTCCTTGTGTAAATATTGACTTAGGCTGCTATTTTTTAGGATTTTTCCTCCAATTTATTTTGCAATTCCCAAGGATTTATCTCCGATTGCATGCAACACCTATACACTCAAGACTAGTCTACACACTACCTTGGAATCTACACCACAAATTAAGAACTATAATTCCTTGCATGCACTAACTATTTTGAGCTAATTGGCCAGTTAATCGGATGATCACTGAGTTAGACTGTTGTCCCACTACACAATTGACCTCCAACTAGTTCTATTAACTATTAGAACTAGTTTAATTGAGTACAACTGGAAATAATTGAACTAGATTGCTACAAATTAGCAATCACACATGCATAAATGAACTCCAAGCCCTCTAACTCAAATTTATTGAGCTAACCGAGTGATAGGAGCCATGTCACCTCAGTTAACCACCTCCAAGTTGTTTGCTGATGGGGAAATTTTGAATTTTCTCAATTTGACCAAGGCAAAGTCAAATTGAGCCTTTCTTGCTACATTTTTTTAACACATACCATTACCATGTAGTATTCAAAGTCCCTTCTCTCCAATATGTCCAATTCTTTGATGCCACAACATAGTATTTTCTCCAGAGACTACAAGATTTTCTACTCCGCTTTCAGGAACCATAGAATTGTTGCACCCGTTAATAAAAATGCTACCTAGAAGCTTGCACAAAGTTTCATTCCGAACTCCCCTCATCAATATTAGTGCTCCCTGAACCATCTTGCAGGTATATTTCTCAAACACTATTTTTACAACTGCAACATCCATCTTGCCTACAAAAATTAAATTTCTAGCCAATCTAGGAATGTGTAGAACATCGGGAAGTGTTCTAATCCTTGCACCTTGTAACTTCAGGTTGATTTTTCCTGTCCTATGAGTCTAGTCTTCCTATCATCACCTAGGAAGACATAACCACCATCATATTTTGCGTACTTGCAGAAGCACTCCCTATGGGATTCAAATGAAAGGATGCACCTGAGTCAATCAAAGATGCCTCATGATGTACATGTGTATTGGAAGAAGCCAAATACATATCCCCACCTTCATCTAAGGTGGTTTTCACCTCTACATGAGGAGCATCATCAGATCCCTTTCCTTTCTTTGGAGTTTTAGATCTACAATCCTTTTTGTAGTGACCTTCTTTTTCGGATTTCCAGAATACCTTTACAATTTTTCTTCATGATTTAGATCTCCCTCTAGATTTAGATATCCCACTTGAAGACTTATTTCTATTTTTTTTTATGGGAGCATCATCTTATAGACAAGGAATCTCCATTCTAACTTTCCATATTTTTCCGTCTCATCTCCTCTTACAACAAGGATGAGACTATTTCATCAAACTTCAAGGTAGTTATATTACTACCTATAGAAACGACCAAACGATCCCACGAGTTTGGTGGAGAAAATGATAGACTGTTTCACTTATATTCATTAAATTTTCTAATATCAATAGATTACCACTGACTTACCACAGTATTGAAGACATTCAAATACTCTGTCACCTAGTATCCATCTTTAATCCTTAGGTTATACAACTTTTTTCATAGGAATAGTTTGTTCATCGAGGACTTAGATTGATACAAAATACCTAACTTGTCCCACAAATGCTTTTCCGTAGCTTCCCCTAATACATTCTACAATATTCAATCCGAGAGACACAATCATATTGTGCTCTTTTCCTTCTGATCTAACTTCAACTAGTTTTTTGTTGACATTCTTGTTGGTGTTGTACCTAGATCTACAACAATACACTAATATATGTCCACCAAAATATCCTCTATCTTGAGCTTCCACAACTCAAAACTCTATCCTTTGTATTTCTCAATCTTTATCTTTCCACTGTTCACCATCTCCTTTCATCGCAAGAATCAATCCCGCATATCTCCCACTATAACAGGGTCTACCACAGGCCTAAGAAACAAACCCCTTAGCTACAAGGCATCCCCTTAAAGCCAAAACAACTTTGATACCAAATGTAGGTTTTTATCCTGTACAAAAATGACTTACAAATGAATTCTTAAAAAACATAAAAAAATATACAATGGCGAGAACATACAAAATATACACAAAGATTTTCTCCTATAACCCAAAAATAGGAAAACCAGATTGATTTTTCATTATTTTACTTTCAATGTCATAAAACATTATATACATGCTAAAGCATTCGTAAATCCCAATCCACTAACCTTAGATTAGAATATAACTGTAGTTCCCTTGACCAAATCTACAAAATACCATGGGAAAAACCATCAAGCCCAAAACCATGCGCAAAAACTATGCATAAAACCATGGGTGGGTCTTCCCATTATCCTTCAACTCAGCTCTGCTATATGCCCTAGGATCCACGTCAACTTTAGTAGTAGTCTAGGCCACTACAATAAAACAAGAAATTTGCGCCAGATTTAGCACCAGATTTTAGTGCAATTTTTTTTCCAATTAGGATGAGCATCCTGGCGCTAAAACTAGCTCTATTGTACATTTTTTTAAAGTGTCCTTTTTTGCACCAGATTTTGCATCCTTTTTTACACCATATTTTGCATCATTTTTTAGGTTAGTTTTTGCATCAGGATTTGCATATGGTTTTACCACAGGTTTCCTTCTAGTTTTGCCCCATTTTTTGCATATGATTTTTCATTGTTTTTTGCTTCCTATTTTTTGCCATGCTTTGCTTCTAGTTTTATGCCATAATTTGCATCAAGTTTTCCACCATCTTTTGCATGCAATTTAATGACTTTTTTTTTATATCTAGTTAGTGCCAATTTTTGCATCTAGTCTTACGCTAGTTTTTGCTTCTAATTTTATACCTATTTTTGCATCTGGTTTTGGTTTTTGTGCCTATTTTTGCACTATTTTTGGCATCCAAATTCGCATCCTTTTTGGTGTCTAATTTTGCATCCTTTTCAACATCCAAATTTTCATCATTTTTTCTTCCTCATTTCGTATCCACATTTGCATCTCATTTTGTGGCTAGATTTGAGTCTAAATTTGTATCTAGTTATGCATCATTTTTGGCATCCAATATTGTGTCCCTTGTTTCACCCTTTTTTTAGCTCAATTTTGCATCCCAATTTTACACCATTTTTTGCATCCTCATTTGGTATTTAAATTTGTGTCCTTTTTTGTTTCTTTTTAGCATCCAACTTGGCATCCCCTTTTCCATTCAATTTTATGTCTAGTTATTTTTCCTTTTTTACATCTAGTCTAGTGTCCATTTTTGCATCCTTGTTTGCACCCAATCTGGTATCTTTTCATGCCCTGCTTTGTTCCCTTCTGTGTCTAGTGTTGCACCTTTTTTTAATTCTAGTTTAAAACCATTTTTTTGTCCTTGTTTGTATCTTGTCTTGATGCATAGTTTAAAATCTAATTCTACTTACAATTTTTCATCCATGATTACATCCGCATTTGGTTTCTTGTTTAGAGTGTACTTTTCTTTCCATTTATGATCCTCTTTATGGGTTCATTTTATTGTTTTCAATTAGATAGTGAAATACATTATAGTTTATAAATATCATTAAATAAGATATCACAATTCAAATTGATAACATAATGTTTGTAAATAAATTTAAAGGAAATTGAAAACATCCATACAAGAAATAGTAGTATCATCATATATAATAATTCTCCATAAAAAATCATTGACAATTTTCAATAAACATATATGACTACCAAATCAACACCTATCACATATATAATTATTCTAAGGTAAATTCACAACATCCATCCAAAAATAGTAATGTCATCATACATAATAATTATCCATAAAAAAACATTGACAATTTTCAACACATATATAAAGTAACAAGATAATACTAATAACATCATCATCATCTTCAACCAAATCAACTAAAATTCAGATGTGCGATTACCAAATCAGAATCTTTCATGAATATCATTATTCTAAGTTAAATAAAAAACACCATCCATAGATAATAGTATCATCATACATAATAATTCTCCATCAAAATAATGTTGATAATTTTCAAAATATACATAAGGCATATAAAATTTAACTTATAATGTAGTGATATGTGGTGAGCAGAGCACCTAAATAAGAATAAGAAGTGAAGCTATGAGCCTTGATCACATAATTTTTCAACAAATGAAAGCTTGAACACAAGTGGGAGTATCATATTCATAAATTTGGCAACCAAACATCGCTTGTATCATATACATCAATTTTGTAAATAAACATTGTTGGTATGATATACATAAGCTTAGCGACCTTACAAAATAGCCGAGATATGGAGAAAAGTCCAAAGGTTGTAATATTATTTAGACGATATCATATACATAAGTTTAGAGGTCTTTTAAAATAGCTAAGATATGGAGAAGAGTTCAAAGATTGCTATAGGCTTTAGATGGTCTGCGCCTGATGCCTAACCTTTCAAAAGTACAACTTGGCGAAAAAGAGTGGTTGCTAGTGCTATGGATATTTTTTCTATTATCTGTGGTAGTGAAGCCTGAGGCATAGGATCAAAGGTTGTTTCTGCTCTAGCCATTGGTATTGAAACCTCAAATATAGGAGCTTAAGGAGACAAAACAGGCAGAGTAACCAATGGACGAGCAGAAACCAATGTAGTAGAAGTGACACATAGCATATATTGGGGGTATGGATGTGGTGTATCCTAAAGATATGGAGGGGTGGGATATGAAAAGGCCTCCACATGCACATATCCTTGTGCAATCGAAGATGCCACTTACAAATTCTAATGATGCAACCTTGAATAGTGGAAATGAAAATGCATACCATTAAAATTATGCATGCATTTCCCCTCCACTGTGAATCCATTGGGTGGACCTGCATTATTAAAACACATGTATTAGCTGTTAGGTATGATAGGGTCCTATAATCTATAGGATCTCAAGGTAATTGAGTATTGTATCTCAGAAATCTCATATTGTAAATAATTTTCAATCTGCCAATGATTTGCAAATAAAAATACAATAAAAAATGAAAGGAGGTTATAAATAAAAACAGGAAAAACAAAAAATTGAAAAAAGAATAAAAAAAAAAGAGAACCCCATCAAAATAAAAACAGAAAAAGGAATAATACTGAAAGGGTTGCAAGTCTAAATTCCACTACTGATAGATAGTTTTCTTCATCTTTGTTAAATAAAGGTTATGTGCAGCTTGTTCAAAATGCCACAATCACTAGTTATTTGTTTAATCATACCGTGTAATAATGGTTAAACTGGTTTAATTTATGTAAATTAGGTTAGAGAATAAATATTTACTAAACAGTATAATCTAGGTAAATCAATAGTTAGGTAGAAAATGACATTGATTCAACTGTTTAATTTGAATGAATAGGAGAAATAAGTGATAGGATTTAGATAGTTTTTCATTCTATGTAAAAAGAAATAATGTGGGTTTGCTAGTTTAAGTGCACCCTTTAGAAAAAATAAAATGTTAGTTAGTTATGGGTAGGTAAATTAGATGGTTTTATAAATATGTGCTTATGCCATTTTTATCCTAAGTCTAAGGACATTGTAAAAGGGAAAAAATACGTGCGATAGGATAAAGTGTTTTACACATATTTCATACTCCCTCTTATCCTAAGTTCGAAGGCAAAGTATAAAAAATGTAAACGGACAAATCTTGTTTTTTCGTATAGAGTTAATCAAATGTGCTATCAGGGCATCGTGATCCACTCCCTCTTACAATCTATGACCTTTATTTGCCTTCACCCCCCCTCTCCATCCTTCCTTTACTGGGGGGGTCTGAAAAAGTTGTTTCCTCCGTCGGGCCCCATCCTAACGTGGAAGTATTTCTGCACTTCTCACCCCCCCCCCCGAAACTTCTTACCACCTTATAGCCCCTCCAAAGCCACTTTCCCTTCACTTGCTTTACTGTGTTCCCACCACTACTCCTCCATTTCTCACCTCTCGCCATGTCGCCTAGCCATTGTCCACTTAAATTCTCTCCTAGAAAAAAATGAGCATTCAACAATAAATTCATACTTCTCAAGTAACCGTTCAAACTTAACGGTCTCGCACCCTTTCCAATGGGACTTTCGCAACATTGTTTAAAAGCTTCTGAAGCTGTCGCTCTCCTTCTTTTTTACTGCTCATTCTCTATAATTGACAACTTTTGCACAATAACCATTCTCAGAGCTTTTCCTCAACCAAGACCATATCCAAATTGATAGTCCTCTATTTCCTTCACCTGACAATTCGTTACCCAAACAGTTTCCCGGTAAGGTCTTCTATCAATATCTCTTATCTTTCATTAATACAGTCATGCCTCCCAAGAGAAAAACTCAAGATAAACCTGTTAATCCCTTGATCCCTCCCTCTATAGATTTAGATCACATCCCTTTAGCCGATAGGGATTATCAAATAAATGAAACCTAATGTGACTATGACTTTTTAGAGTTATATTGTTGGTTGGAAGACAAGCATGCAGATAAAACTGATGAAATTGGGCTCTAGGAGTCCAATCTTCCCCATTACATCTTCCCTCTGACATTCCAAGCCCCTGAATTTACCAGAAAATGTCAGGCCTGTTATGTCCCTACCCAAAGAGCTATCATGGCCCCATCCGGTGACATTCTCTTTACCATTACTGCCCAGTCCATAGACCAAATGATGTTAGCTCCCTCTGTGGAAAATAATACTCCTTTCTCCTTAGAAGCCCTCACCCAGCTTTATCAGAAGCTGGATTTTGCTACCAGAGCCAAAATTTTCGAGATCTTCTTGCCTAAGAATGCCCAATTACCTAAAAAGAATCCTCCATATCCTTCCTCCATCTTCCCTAATCAAGCCAAACAAATCATATCCATAATTTCCTATATTTTGGGTTATTATTCTGATCAGTGGGTAGATGAGCCCATTTTAGGTTTCCTCTCCATATTTTCCACAGACAGTAAGCCATCCATTATGTTCAATTTTAGTCAATTCTTGGATGACAACATTCATGAACAATTTCTAAAATTTCCCACAGAGCAAGTGTTTAATTACACCTCTATTCTAATCTACATGTTCCTTTATTATCAAGCAGATAAGTTCAATTTTGCAATGCAGAAGCTTGATGATGCAGGAAACCAGCAACCAATGATTTTTTGGACCTCATTGGTCATGAAAGAGTAACAAGAGTTCTCTTATAAGCAGTTTATTGAAGAATTTGTTCACCCAACAATGAACATCCTTAACAGTTCCATACAACCTAGAATTGGTGAAGATATCAAAATAATTTTGCATCTAACAAATCAAGCTAAAACTGGAGATTGGTATTTATACCAAAATTACACAGAAATTAGGGTTTATGGTTGCAAATTGGCACCATATAAACTCCCTAAATACCTCCCCATGAGGATTTTTTCTTGGAGTATATTAGACAAATGCTAAATTCTGATGACATTCATTTTGTAGTGGCCAAGAAGAAATCACAATTCCGAATAAAGACACAGGTGGGCCCATTTATATGAAATACCAGGACATCAGGTGAAGAAGTAGACAAGATGCTTAAAGAAATGAAGTTCAACCTGAGTTTTACATGGTCTTATGACCCTTGTGGCATTATTTCAAAGCTCAGAGTGGAAAATAAAAGTACTCCCTACATCCATACTTCAAGGCCTGAAATAGGAAAATATGAAAATTAGTTAGAATGGATAGAAAACACCTTGTAGGAAGCTGAAGAACAACTCTTTTCTACTTCCAGTTTGTAGACTCCCACTCCTCATGAAAAATCAATTAAAAGAAAAAGAGAGGAGGGATCATCATCAACCATTGGAAGTGAAGCCAAAGAGTTTAGGATCAGTTATAGGAAGATGAAAAAATTGACTGATAGGACAGATGTGGACAAAGAGACAGAAGAGCAGATTGCCATCATAATTACAGACTCACCACCTGTAACCAAAAAATTTGTAACATCTCCTACTGGACCTTCATAATCACAAGGTCACAAGGAAATAGAGCTAGAATCCTTGAATGTCCAAGGAGAGAACGAAAAGACAATTTTTGATAGGTACAGAGAGATTAAGCTTAAGAATGAGATTCTCAAAAACAATACCTATAATCAATTTTGGAAGCAGACCTCCAGCTCATAGAGTAGACTGTTATCATTGTTTGACACAGAGCATGGGAAGATGCAAATGGCTTTTCTTGAAGCCCAAATTCCATAGCAAAAAATAAGAACATATTACAAGAGCGCTACATTTGAGTTCAACACCAAAGACATACATCCCATTGATAAAATGGAGATGCATAAGCAGACTGGTGAGATGATATCTTCGACATTAACTAACACTACTATGTCATTGTCCAAGTTGTAGGTTTCATTTGCCAATGCTCAATCTTAGTTGAAAATGGAGAAGGTATCCTCCTTAGCCAAGGATAATAGGATCAAGTCTTTAGAGGACTTGGTGGTAAAGATAAGATATGATCCCAAAGATGTCAATGCTACATAGGAGACTATCAAGAAGAAGAATTTGGACATTGCAGCATTGAGAAAATAGCTCAAGCTTCCAGCCACAAAGGACCCATTGACAAAGGACATTGAAGAAAATGAGGCACAGAAGGCTAACATGATGGAGTTGATTATACGGTAGAACATACAGATTAGACAGATGGAGGCAGAAATGGAAAAGATGATAAAGGAGAAAGAACTGAGTCATAAGATGGCCATTTTCCCCTTGTATGACATACCCATTTCTTAGCTTCCAGCAACAGGAACAAGCACTGCAACTACTTCTTCCACTCATATTGCAAGTGCTGAATAGGTGACCAAGACACTGGAGAACATGTCAATCCAGTCAAAAGAGATCAAGACTTTGTAGGATCAACTCAAAGCTTTAGAAGTACAAAAAGCCAAAGTTGAAGCTTCTCGTATTATTGAAATGCAGAAATCACAGAGATTGTTGGAGAAGTTGTAGAAGGTAGAAAGGGATACCTCAATTGGTCAGACCTTGGCCCAAGCCAAGGAAACCATTTGGATGAGTATTCTAGACTCTATGAATGAGATTTGGCCATCTATCCAAATCATCTTTGAGAAGAAGGAATTGATAGAAAAGCCTACATTAACCATTGCTCAAGGAAGGGAAAATCTTGGAGAAATGCCCACAGAAGCCTCCAACATTATCAGATTCCGGAATTCTAAGTCAAAATATGAACTTGAAGAATTAGGAATCAGTGACAGAACTACCACTATTTTGGAAGTCAAGAAAGTCTTTACTAAGAGGAACCTTATTGATTAGTTGGAAGAAAGGTGTGAAACACTGGAGCTGGGAGTAAACAGGTTCTGCAACAGAATTGAAGCATTGATCCAGAAAGGGCTGCCCAACATTTATGTAATAAATGATAAATTGATCACTCAAGAAGACTATGTCCCAAAGATGAAAGAAATGGCCAGAAGCGGTATCAAGTTCAGTTGGACAAAGGGCAGTATGACAAAAAAATAGTTTTTAGAAACCATGTCAAATGATTTCTACATACATAATGAGGTGAAACATGTTTTTACAGTGAAACCAACTTTAGTCAAATACACAGAGGTAGATGAAATTTACCAGAGGGTGATTAAATTGACCATACACGATGAAAAGAGATGGGAAGAGCTTTGTGATTTACTATATTGAAGAGTAATTCGGCTAAAGTAAGATAGCAGCCAACACATTTTCCAGCACGACAGTCAACACATCAAAGTAGCACATTTTCAGATTGACTGAGCAATAAAATCCACCAAAATAGAGCCCCCTTTCCTTCTAGTTGTTTACATGGCTTATTTTTCTGCCAGAGATAAATCATATTGTTTGTAATTAGGCTAATAATACACTGTCGGTTTTGACAATGTTTTTGTAATTATTTTGTATAAATACTTCATTGTTTGAAGTATTAAGGGTTGATTTCTGAATGTAATTTCCTTTGCATATTGTAATTTTTCAAAGTACTGGAGCATCAATAATACAGGGACCTTTCACAAGATTCATGTGGTGTACCAAATGGTGATGTGTTTCTTTAGTTTATTCGTTTAAACATTGTTTTTATTTCTTTGTTATTCTGAATATCTGAATTATTTAACAGAAACTATGATGAATAGGATTTGTTATTTAGAGCACCCTATTCTGGTTGTTAATAATTTTCATGTTTTCCACTGAAGTCAAATTAAGGAATTCTTAATTGCTCCTTAATTTCTACTGAACCTTACACTTCTGCTATTTCACAATCCATTTAATTTATGAAAAGATCCAAATAGTGCAACCTAGCTTGCCCCGTGAAATATCCTCTAAAATTTGATGCAAAATCCAATTTAATTTATAGACTCCATAGCGAAATGGAATTATAACACTTAAATCAACCAAACCAATAAAATAAAAACAAAAAGTACAGTCAGAACTAGCCTAAAATTTACATAAAATAAAGCTAAATTTTACAGAGAGATCCCTCTCTAAAGCTCGCAAGGCTAGATCCCAACTTCCAAAGTGGTTTTGATGTTGCCCTATATGTTTACTCCCTCATCCTCAAAAATATAGAACGACAACATAGTGGCGACCATAATGGGGAAGAAAACTCTTTAGATTGAAAAATCATTATTCCCTGGTATTCAATCAGTATTTCTATAAATTAAAGCTAATATATCATTATGAAATACATGAAATGAGGTTGTTATCTTATATATACTTGATGTGTCATTGATTTCGATTTTACTTAGTTGTGTGATGAATTTTAATAGACCTCGCTCCCAAAATAATTTTCACTAGAGCTCACCCTGATCCCAACCCTGTTGAATTTGTAGATAATCCAGAGAAATGGTTGAGAAAGAAAAGTTTTATAGAGAGTCATGGTAGTAAAATTCCTTTGTCTAGGTTCAATTCTCTTCTTGAGAATATCCCTTTGTCAAGGTCTAACTCTCTTCTAGAGAAATTTGAAAATATTCAAGAAATAGAGTTTGATTTTCCTTTCCAGCACAGTTTGTTTAAATCAAAATCTGAGACTTTTGTAGATCAGATTGTCATTGAAAAAACCATACTGCAACCATATATACCCCAAACCCAACCTTTTGAAACATATCTTGATCTTGAATATCTAGTTTCGGTTTTAAACCAAGCCATTGATGAGCTTATATTCAACAATCAATTGAATTTTCAGCTTTAACTGTTGCAGTAGCTTCTTTGTCCAACCAATCTTCCCAGTTTGTTAATCTACAACCACCTAGCCCTACTCATTCCATAGTCAATACTTCTTCACCTGTGATATCTCAGGCTATTATTCCTACTATCCCTGTAGTTATCAAAACTACACCTACCATAGGCCCATCTTCCAGTCAGTCTTTTAGACCAACTATGGCAGGTAGGTATGCACCTTTGGTGTTACCAAGCCAGCTAAATACTATGCCTGGAGATTACCAGTCCAAAATTCTGACCTTTGATAACACTGGTTCTCATACTGTTCAACAACATGTGGATAGAATGAATGATGTGTTTGATCTTCACGAAGTAGATGAAGCTAATGTAAAAATGAGATTGTTTGCTCAAAGTTTAGGAGTTGATGTCAAAATAAAGTTTAGGAGTTTACTTGCAGGAAGTATAGCTAACCTTGATGCATTCCATCAAACTTTTTAGTTAGATGGGAAATCAAGAAAAATCCACTTCAACTCCTAAATTAATATAAAAGATAGAAATGAAAGCCAAATGAAAGTGTGGAAGAATATTGTGAACAATTTAATACTGTTTACAATGCCATTCCTATAGACATCAAGCCCTCCCCTGGCCTAGATTTAATTGATTTTCCTGATGGTTTTGATGTATACATGGAATATCAACTTAGAGAGAGAGACCTGACAACTTTGGAAGAAATGCAAGCTAATGCTATAAAAGTTGAAGCTAACATCTTAGCCAAGAAGGCCAAACTAAAATATGAATGTAGGGTTACCATTAAAGAAGAGCCTTCCACTTCTGCCTCTGATCATAAAATTGATAACCTAGTGAGGGTAGTGGAAAAGATGATGCAAAGAGTAAACATAAATGACCAAACTCAAGTGAGAGAGAACCAAAATGCTCCTCAAAATAGAAACCAAAACTTTAGAAGGAATGTTCCCCAAATCAAACAACGAGAACAAAAGGGTCCAAACCAGCAGGTTCAACCTCCTTTTAAGGAAAACTACACTAATGATGAGGGTAATATTATTGAAGATTTGGATGATAATCAAATAAATTTGATGGGAATAAATGATGACGAAGCAATTTTTCTCACTCAATAAGAGCAAGAACTTTTTCTCCTAGCTCAAACTGAACTAGACTACGAAGAATCAGATGAATATAAACAAGGTTTTGAAAATGCCATCATGGAAGTTCATAAGCAGTATAACCTTAGGAGAAAAAGAATCCAGACACTCTCAACAACAAAAACTCAAATAATCCTGCTAAAAAATCCTCTGAAACTGACCTTAGGAAAACCACAGAAAGTCTTCCTAAGAAAATTGTTGATAATTCTGGTAAAAATAAAGCGGAAATTCCTATCAAAAAGACAATTGACAGTGTTTCTAAAACTACTCAAACATATACCCCAACCACAAGTCAGCGAAAAGAGCCTATGACCAAAGAAATTACAGATCAATTTGAACTTCCCAACCTGGTTAAGATTGAAACATCGTTCAACATTGATAATGAATTATAAAAGCCGAAAATTCCCATTCATGTCACAGAGTTAATGAACAAAAACATGTGCATACCCCAAGTGATGAAAGCTCTAAACATAGGGGAAAACAAAGATTCTGTAAATCTGAATGATGACTAGCCTGAACTCTTATTTGGACCAGAAGTTGAGGGAAAACCACAGGAAGCAGGAGTTCCTCCATTCTATGTAAGCCTAAATATTCATGACAAGATTCTCCATAATGTTATGTTAGATTCAGGAGCCTCCCAAAATTTAATTCCTAAAGTTGATATGGAGATGGTAGGACTTGGCATTACCAGAACTTATAAAGGCTTGTATTCCTTTGATTACAACAAAGTAAGATGTCTAGGTCTCATCAAAGACCTATGTGTTACTTTAGCTCAATCCCTACCAAAAGTCTAGCAATGGACATAGTGGTTGCTGATATTTCCCCTAAGTATGGCATGCTATTGTCACACTCATGGGGAGAAAATTTATTAGGTACCCTACAGATGGATATGAACTTTGCCACTATACTAGTTTTTGGGTAGCAAAGAAGATTATATAGGGAAACTTTGATGAAATTCATGGTGAGTAGTCAAGAGAAGGCTCACAACTATCCACTTTGCTCTGTCCACATAGAATTAGACTCTTTCATTCTTTATAATGATGGAGTCATTAACAATCAGGTGATCAATGCTAAAACTGAAATTTCTAAAACAGATCCAAAACAAACACAAACAATAGAACCAAACACTCTTCCTGAACCTCTTTGGAACATGAGCTTTGATGAATCTTGTAGCAAAGATGGTTCTGGAGTAGTAGTATGGGTGGTAAACACAAGAAACGATCATGCAGAGGGTCACTCATACAAGCTAAATTTCCAATGTACTAATAACATAGTGGAGTATGAGGCCCTTATATTAGGATTGTAGTTATTGAAAAAAATTGGTGCCAAGAGAATCTCCATTCAAGGGGATGCTGAATTAATTATAAAACAAATTAAAGGAGAGTATTCAGATAAATGCCCTAGAATGAGAGCGTACGAAAACGTTGTGCTCGATTTTCTAGAGTTTTCTTGAATCTGACCTTTCTGCAATTCCTAGAAAACAAAATATCATTCCAAATAGTCTGGCTTTTTAAGCAAGCTCCTGTAAAATACCTCATCCCAACCGAGAATATACTATGGAAGTGAAACATCGACCAATTGTACAAGATAATATGAAGTATTGGCAAGTGTTTAGCAGTGTTAAACAAATTGAAAGTTTTCTGCAATCTAAAGATGAATTTCAAGATGATAGTATAGATTTGGAATTTGAATTAGAAAATCAGAAAATTCTACATTCTAGTCTAGAAATGCGGTTAGAAAACCCAAATGTAAATACTCCCATAGATAAAATTATAAATAAATTAGGGTTGCTTGAAATAGACCCAGAAAAATAAGAGTTTGAAACACTTCAGCTGAAGGATAATGTTTTACCTAGAGGCCCAATTCCATTAGAAGAATTATTTGATTTCAATGATGTGGCTAAAAAGCCTAATATTGAGCGCACATGAACAGAAATAGAAGATTGTAACATAGATAGTGAAAAAGACCCCAAAATCATAAAAATATCTAAATATTGTGCTAATGATGAACCACATAGTTTGGTTCGAAATGTGTCGACCTAATTCTTCTGATGTGATTTTCTCCGAAAATGTTTCTATTATTCAGAATATGGATCACAGAAGCTTAAATTCAAATATCACTCCCCACTGTTGAAAAGCAAAAATACATTGCTTTATTCAAGGAGTTCAGTGATGTTTTTGCTTGTAGCTATGAAGATCTTAAAACATACGATACAAAGATTATACAACACAAAATTCCAATTAAAGAGGATCAAAAACCATTTAAACAAAAACTTTGAAGAATAAATCCAGTTCTAATGCCTTTAATTGAGAAGGAAATTAAAAGAATGTATGACTCTAAAATCATAGTTCCTCTTAGGTACTCTAAATGGGTTTCCAATATTGTGCCAACTAGGAAGAAAACAGGTGAAATTAGATTGTGCATAGATTTTAGGAACCTTAATAAAGTCTCCTTAAAGGACAACTATCCTTTACCAAAAATGGATCATATTCTATAGAAGGTAGTTGGGTCTTCTATGATTTCTTTACTAGATGGTTTCTCAGGTTATAATCAGGATTTAGTTCACCCTGATGATCAAGATAAAATAGCCTTTACTACTCCATGGGGTACCTTCATGTATGTGAAGATTCCTTTTGGGTTAATGAATGTTGGAGCCATATTTCAAAGAGAAATTGATATTTCTTTTGCTAATGAAATTGGAAAAGTTATAGTGATCTATTCTAAAACTGATCCAAAACATTTGTTACATTTGAGAAGAGTATTTGAGAAATGAAGATGGTTTTGGATTTCATTAAATCCCAAGAAAACATTGTTTGGCCTTGAAGAGGGAAAACTTCTTGGTCATATCATCTCTAAGGAAGGTATTAAAATCAATCCCAAAAGGATTGAATCTATTCTGCAAATCAATCATCCTAGAAACATTAAGGAACTTCAATCATTTATTGGTAGAATAAACTTCCTAAGAAGATTCATCCCTAACCTTGTATAACTTCTTAGAAACATAACAAATATGCTAAAAAGAGATTCAGAAATCATATGGAACATTGAAACCAGGCAATCATTTGATCAAGTTAAGCAAGATTTGACAAAATCACTAGTTCTAATCAGTTCAGGCTTTACTAAGGGTTTTATAATCTTTTCATTTTCTTTTGGACACACTGTTGCAATTGTCCCTTTACAGAAAAACGATGAGGGATTTGAACAACCCATTTCTTTATTTAACAAGGCTTTAAGGGATGTTGCACTCAAATATAATCTAATGGAAAAATAGGCCTTTGCATAGATAAAAGAAATTAAATATTTCAGAGGGTATATCCTCCATTCTCACATAAATGCTTATGTACCAAATGCTATAGCTACAGATATTTTAACACAAAATGGACCAAATGGCAAAAGAGGCAAATGGATTGCCATTATTCTTTAGTATGACATGGAAATCAAGCCAACCAAGCTTATCAAAGGACAAGGATTAGCCAAATTTATGGTTGAATCTAACTTTAAGGCTTGGATATCAACTTTGTAGCTGCATTAAATGATCAAGAGGAACAAGCAACCCCACAATTAGATGAGGCTTTCATGACCTCACCGTGGTATGCAGACCTCATGTTTATTTTATTCAATTTAAATGCTCCTCCTGGTTTAACTAAGACAAATGCTAGATTTCTAAAGTTAAAAGTAGCAAAGTTTTTCATCATAGGTAATGCTTTATATTGGAAAGATGTTGTTTGATCTGAAAATGAGATCTTAAATCAATATTAAGGTATTACAAACTCATGTGCAGGAATTCCTATATTACTTAGTGCAATTGATCGAAAAGATTGTGAATAATATAGACAATGAGAAGTTAGAAATCATAACGGTCACACACATCAACACAACAAATAATCAAGGAGTTCACCAGACTTCTTGGCTACATCTCTTGGTCTAGCTTTCAGTGTCGACCTCTATATTAAGTCTTTAAGGGCAATATATTACAAGTGTGAGCTCAAGCAGAGCTATAAACAACAACAGTGATATTACATAGGGATTTCACTCGAAAACCTCGAGTTTAAAGAGTAAACAGACTCTCCCTATTAGTGCCTCTGATCCATTGTTCGTAGTTTTGTTTTCTCTGACTCTTTGTCTTTAAGTAACTGCCTCCCCCTGTCTCTGCCATTGAATGGCTTTTAAGCATATCAGCACTGTCTAATTGCATTCCTTTCTGGGGCTTTCTAGCTCCTGGCCCCTATCCGTTCATCTCCCTTTCGAGCATTAAACAATCATTGTAAAATGTTGAAGGTATGGTGGCCACCTGTTTGTAACGGAAAGGACCACTGGCCCGGGTGAAATCCCCGGGAATACGTTTCTCATTTAGAAACAGAAATACACTAAAATAATGGAAAATTCGACCAATAGACCAAAGCTTGGAACTCAAAAGATAATGAATCCGACATATAATCATATTGGGTTCATATTATATCACTATCGCAAGCCCATCGTTGAACTGCGACCTTCTAATCCGACGACTGACAACCATTTCAGGCAGCTCATTTGCACGAAGATTACCCGCTCGAAAAGGTGGTTTTCTCTCTCCTACGGAGTGCTACGTGTCAGCCAGTGTATGGAATCGGGCGGAGCCCGTCCAATACCACTTACCGCCTGAGGCTTGCCCAAAATCTCGCTTACCACAGAACTCAAATAACATAAAGCCGCATTTATAAATCTTTCGGGTCCAGCTTTATCGCTTCAAGTCATTTCCTTTTGTATTTCAGTTTTATAACGGAAATGCACTAATACACAGAAAAAGCCTGACAAACACTTTTATATCAGAACTCAAAATTTATAGGGCCGCATTTATAAACTCCTGTCGAGTCTACCTCGATCGCAATTGCAAGTCGCATCGGCTATGGGTCTTCGCCCCTTTGTATTGTTGTCATGCGATATTGCGATGCAATATATCACAATCGCATATTGCATGGTCTTCGGGCTTTTGGTAATTCCTCCCTTTGGAAATATCGCGACATGATAATGTAATCTTGGTCGTTGATCTGCGTGCTCGATCAACGGTCCATGATGTGTCGCTGGATTGCAATCACAACTTCCATAGGGTCGTCTTCGATACACTCTGCCGATCGCGATATCGCCGATCCCTCCTATGTGATTCGTCGATTTGATCTGGACCATTGATCAGTCTGATTTGACTGCTCTAGTTCAATGATAATTCAACCTTCGCTTTACTTTGTTTCTGTCAATTCTTCAGTGTTTTCCTCTTCGATAAGGTTTTCTGATAGTTTTAAAGAATTAGACTTAGAGGGTTTAGGATCCATTTTGGATCACACCTTCCCACTGAAAAGCTTTTGGACCACCAAAAGTTGGTTTTTAGGCATCGATCAAGTGAGGATACAACTCCCTCACTTGTTTAACTTTTATCCATCGTGCTTTGCTTGGATTTGAACCTTTGATTCCTACTCTCAGGTACTCAACATCCCCTTGATGCGTAGTTCTTACCTTCCCGTCCAAAACTGTGTCTTCTGGTAACTCATTGAGATACTCAGGCAACAAATCCCCAATAGAAGGCAACTGACTTTTCTCTTTAGGATCTTCAATCAATGAAGGTTCATACAATCTCAAGTTTTCTGCATTAACGATTGAATAGATCTGCATATAGGCTGGCAAATCAAGGTGAAAAACATTTTCACCAATTTTATCAAGTATCTTGAAAGGTCCATACCTTATTGGTTTTAGCTTCTTACCTTCACCTTGCATTCTATCTTTGCTGATGTACAGCCAGACTTGATCACCAACTTGAAAACTATGCTCAACCCGTTGCTTGTCATGTCTTTCCTTGTACTTGGCTTGACTTCTTTCCAGCTGTTCCTTTATTGCATGGTGAATTTCCTAGATTTGTTCAATGAACTTGGTTGCTTTGTCCACATCATTGTGTCCATCAACTGCTATGTCTTTACCAAAGACAAAATCCAAGGGAGACTTTGGTATAAAACCAAAACAAGTCTCAAAAGGAGATCTTTGAGTAGAAGTGTTATGAACCAGCTCAAGAAAAATATAGAAAAGATAGATCAACGCCTTAGAATTCAACCTCTTCGAGGGGGCAACCTCCTTTACATTACATAAATGAACAATTCTTCGATGATACAAATGAAAAGACCTCATTTCTATATATAGGAGTCCAAGGGGTCATAACATAATCAGAGCCGACATAACAATAATAATGTAAGGGCACAATAATAACAATAGTGGGCTTCTATGGGGCACAATAGTAACAATATGGGCACTACATGGGTATATCAATATAATAAGTGGGTTGTACTAATAATAATAAGGGGTTACACTAGTAGTATAGGGGCCTAACATGCCCCTCTCCTTCAAAAAGTGTTGTCCTCAACGCTTGAGTAGTTCTTGATGCTTCTGTATAAAATTCTTGTCCTCCCATGTGGAATCTTCAGCGGGTAAGTTCTTCCACTTGATGAGATACTTTGAAATTGATCGATTTTGTAGCTGTCGGGCTCTTGTTTTTGTGACTGCTCCAGATTCCAATATGATTTTTCCTTCCTCTTCAATTTCTGGCAATATTGTTTGAATTGGGATCTTTTGCAACTTTTGAATAAGTGGCCATACTTCTTCGTCCTTCTTCCATTCATCCCTTGCTTCGTTTATCCAATCTGGTTGGATAATAGAAATAACACAAAACAATGCTTCTACATCCTCATCCTTGAAGATTCTTCCCATTCGATAAGGTCGCCATCTTTTAAGTGCATGTAGTATTGCCAACATTTCCTTCTCATAAATAGCTTGCTTGAGATGTAGCAGTAAAAATACCCAATCACCTACACCAAAACATCTTTCACTACGATGTTGATCTACCTATTGTTTCGTTTGATTTTGCACCGAAGTGGCGTTATCCTTTAAAATTTGGAGAACTTGTTGTTGATGCTCAATGTGATCTTTCATTGCTTGAAACTTTTTCTTCTTGATATGTCCTTTTATCTCTGGAGTTTGAGGAGTGGTAATTTCTTCCAATCCTTTACAAGATATGGTCGGATTCATTTCTTGATGCTCGATGTGATCTTTCACTTCTTGAACATTTTTCTTCTTGATATGTCCTTCTATCTTGAGAGTTTGAGGAGTGGTAATTTTGAACAATCAATTACAATATATGGTTGGATTCATTTCTTCTTTCTCGATGTGATCTTTCACTTCTTGCACCTTTTTCTTCTTGATATGTCCTTCTATCTTGAGAGTTTGAGGAGTGGTAATTATTTCCAATGCTTTACAAGATATGGTCTGATTCATTTCTTCTTTCTCTGGGGTGGGGTCCTGGCGTATATCTTCTTCTTTTGATGTTTCTTGATCCTTTTCTTCCTCCTCTTCATATTCTATGTAAAATAATTTCTTCTCGACACACTTATGACCTTTAGTGCATTTGCTATCACAATTGTAACAAAGCCCTTTTTCTCTTTTTTCTTCCAATTGTTGTGGTGTAACCCTTGTAGGTTGTGGAAGGCTAGGAGAAACAACACTTCCATCTTTATAGTTGTGAGGGGTACGCTTCCTAGTTTCCATAATTTTGCTTTCCACTATGTCACAAAGCCCTTTTACTCTTTCCAATTGTTGTGGTGTTGCTCTAAAGAAGGTGTTGCTCTTTGTATCCTCATAATGTGCTATCATTTCCTCCGTGAAAATTGACCACGTAACAAGTTGTTTATGAGAACAAAGCCCTTCGTACCGTAAAAATTGATCTGGTTCTAAATATGAAGATGCAATACATACCTTTTGTAACAATGGTACACCATGTCGATCAAAATATTGCTCCATCTGAAGTATCCAATTTACCGAATCCTTACCATCAAACTTCCTCATCTTGCTTTTTCTTGATTTTAGGAGCTTGATCTTGAAATGACTGTAACTTTGTACTTTCAGATCTTTAAGTTCTCAAATTGCAACCTATAGTAGCCCTCTGTGTCCTCTTTCCAATTCCACTAGTCTGATCCAAATTGGATTCTCTAAGGAAAAGTTATGCACAATCTCCCAAGATGACCTGATTATAGACCTTTCCAGAAGAGCGAACTTGTATGAAGTGCCAGGTGTCACTGTTTTGACCTTTGGCTCTGAAAAATATCTACAAGAAACTACAGTCCATCCTCTTTCTGTACCTTCTTATGAAATTTCAATCTGATCCCCAGAGAGAAAGTTATGACGATTTTCCCCAGGTCACCTGTTTGGAATGTAATTCAGGAGTCTGCAAAAAGACTAACTTCCTCAGATCATATCTCCGCAAATATAGCGCGAAAAGCTCTGAAATTCGAACCCGAGGTTCAATACGATTTCTTCTCAAATGGGTTTTTTTTTGCAACTTCTGAAACATCGCAGAAAAAAAGTTATAGCGAAAATTCCACGATGACCTGTTTGGAGCAGCGAAACCCTAGAATCCAAAGCTCTGATACCAAATGTTATGGAACCAGCTCAAGAAAAGATATACAATACAGATCAACGCCTTAGAATTCAGCCTCTTCGAGGGGGCAACCTCCTTTACATTACATAAATGAACAATTCTTGGATGATACAAATGAAAAGACCTCCTTTCTATATATAGGAGTCTAAGGGGTCATAACATAATCATAGCCGACATAACAATAATAATGTAAGGGCACAATAATAACAATAGTGGGCTTCTATGGGGCACAATAGTAACAATATGGGCACTACATGGGTACATCAATATAATAAGTGGGTTGTACTAATAACCATAATGGGTTACACTAGTAGTATAGGGGCCTAACAAGAAGAGTGCTTGGCATGGTTGTAAGCATGTTGCACATAACACAAATGCTCATCCCAAAGCTTGGGATGCTTGTTACAATAGCCTCTAAGCAACTGGATCACTGTCCTGTTGACCACTTCTGTCTAACCATCTATTTGTGGATGAAATTTTGTGCTCTTCTTCAACCTGGTGTCCATCAACTGCTATAAACTTGACCAAAACTTCCCAACAAATCGAGAATCTTGATCAAATACAATAGAAGTGGGTAAACCAAAATGAAACCATACATTTTGAAAGAAAAACTTTGTTGTTTGTTCAGCTGTAACCTGCTTGTTACAAGGTATCAACATACACATTTTACTAAACCTATCCACAACACCATACAAATAATCGTGTCCTTTTCTAGATTTTAGCAATCCCCCAACAAAGTCCATGGAAACACTTTCCCAAGGACGAGAAGGAATTGGAAGTGGAGTTTTCAAGCCTAATTTTCTATTACTGGGCTTGCTTGTAGCACACATAGTACACCCTTTGATATATCTAGAAACTATCTCATGCATTCTTGGCCAATAACAGAACCTTTGCAATTGTGCAACTGTTTTACTCACACCAAAATGACCTGATATTAGAGAAGTACGTGCTTCTCGAATTATGTTAACTCTTTCAGTTTGTGGAATGCATAACTTTCCAAAATGAAATAAGAGTTGGTCCTTTACATAATAATCCAATTCTTCTACTTGCTTTCCATGACTTAAAGTTTCATATACATCTTTAAAATCAACATCTTGAGCATATCGTTCAATGTAACTTTCATGCATTACTAAGTTATGCTTAAGTATAGTAGATGCATTTATGATTGGTCTTGACAACATATCTGCAACCTTATTGTGTATGCCCTTCTTATATCTGATGACAAGATGAAATTGTTGTAGAAAACCCATCCACCTATAATGTCTTGATTGCTGCAATTTAGTTTGTGAGTGAAAATATTGAAGTGGTTGATGATCTGTATGTATGATTGTTTCCTTACCCATTAGGTAATGTTTCCACTTTTTCACACTTTGTACTAATGCATACAATTCTTTATCATATGTGGGATAATTAACTACTGCAAAAGTAAATGTCTCAGAATGATAACATATGGGTTTTCCGTGTTGCATCAACACTGCTCCCATGGCATAGTCACTGGCATCTATCCCAATTTCAAATGGATGTTGAAGATCTGGCAATGCTAGTATTGGTGTTGTACTGATTTTCTCTTTTAAGGTGTTGAAGGCTTTCTGCTATTTGCCTCCCCACTGAAACACCTATTTCAATCCTGTTAAATCATGTAATGGAGATGCAATCAAAGAAAGGTTAGTAATAAACTTTCTCCAGTATTGTGTTGCCCCTAGGAAACTCCTAACCTCTGTAGCAAATTTGGGTTTAGGCCAGTTCACAATGACTTCAACCTTAGAGGGATCTATCTTCAATTCACCACCCCCTACAATATAACCCAAATAATTTAAAGATGTTTTGCCAAATTCACATTTTGACAGTTTTACATAGAGATTTTCTCTTTTTAAAACATCTAAAGTCTTCTTTACATGCTTTACATGGTCTTCCCATGTCTTACTAAAAACAAGAATGTCATCTAAATAAACAATTACAAAATCATCAATAAAAGGTCTGAGTACATCATTCATAACTCTCATAAATGTAGCAAGAGCATTAGTTAAGCCAAAAGGCATAACCAACCATTCATACAATCCTTGCTTTGTCTTGAAAGCAGTCTTCCATGCATCATGTTCTACAACTCTAACCTGATGATAGCCACTTTGTAAGTCTAACTTAGAAAAGTAAACTGCTTCTTTCAATTGATCTAATAGATCATCAATACGAGGAAGAGGATAACGATTCTTGATCGTTATTTTATTTAGTGCTCTATAATCAATGCACATTCTCCACGATCCATCTTTCTTTCTCACCAGCACGATTAGAGATCCACATGGTGATGTGCTTGGTCGTATAAACCCTTTATCGAGCAACTCTTGTACCTGCTTCTTTATCTCTGCATTCTCTAATGCTAACAACCTGTACATTCCAATGTTAGGTAATGGAGCATCTTGCTGCAAAGAAATATCATGTACTATTTCTTGTTTGGGTGGCAGACCTTTTGGTTCTTGAAATAGAACATCATACTCTAAAACAACTTTAACTAAATCAGCTTTCTATCTAGAATCACGGCCTTCAAATGCATTGGATTTTTCAGGATCCTTTGTCTTTACAACCATTAGTAAAAATTGCTTACTTGAATTCACAATTCTGTTCATCTGTCCTGAATTTATGAGAGAATAGTTATTTTTGAGTTTATGAGCTCTTACAATATATTCAATTCCATCTTTAGTGGGTTGATACTTATTCTCAGCTCTATAGAAAATAGCTTTCTTATCATACAAGTATGGACTTCCCAAAACAATATCACATATATCCAATGGAACTATATCTAACTCAACCTCATCTACAAATGTTGATCCAATAGCAAAGCTAAGTTTACATTGTCTCGTTACTTGTAGTTTTGTTTTATCACACACCTAACCTAATGGATATGGCTTCTCATGAGGTTTTGTTTGTAATCCCAACTTCTTTACAATTGTTTCAGAAATAAAATTTACTTGTGATCCACTATCAAACAAAGTATCAATCTTATTGTGCTTGGAAATTACTCTAATACAAAAAAGCTCATTTCTTTCTCTCTCATTATTTTCATTATCAACAGATTGTGCAGAATTACTTGTGGATGCTTCAGAATCCTTACCTTTAATACCTGTGGTTGTAATTGTTGTTTCATCGCCTGAATCTGATCCCAAGTCCTGTTGAATAGTTGCAGCATTCTTTTTCTCCTTACCACTAAACTTCATAGGTCTCTGTTATGGATGCAAAGACCAGCAGTGTGCCTCATCGTGTCCTTCTTTCTTACAATGAGTGCATGAAGGTTTATCCTTCTGTACAGTGTTTTCTTTCCTCTCCTTCCATTTCAGTTTCTTCTTTTCCTTGCTCTTGCTTACAGAATATTTAGATGTTCCCCCAACCTCTGGGTTTACATTCTTACCTCTAGCTTCTAGATGTGTGGCTTGAACTAATACATCATCTAAGCTAGTGGGATTAAACATGAGAATGGTATGCTTTAAATAGCTATGAAGACCACCTATATACTTCAATAAAGTCTCTGGTGAGTCTAATGATATTCCTAGAGTTAAAGCTCTCTTTCTGAATTCCTAAGTATAACTTTGTACACTCTGACCCTTCAACTGGCAAAGACTTTGCCAACTCATCATTGCCTACTCCATGTAATCTAAAGGATAGAATTGCTTTTTCATAGTAGAAACAAATTCATTCGAGGTAGAAATGATTTTACCATGTTTTTGCAGATCATCTTGTGTCTTGACTTCCCACCATACTAGTGCAGTTCCTCCATGTTGAAGATTAGCCAGCTGAATATTCTTCCTTTCTGAATCAATGTTCTGCACCTTGCAATATACATCAATCTGTCTTATCCAATTATCTATCTTTTCTACATTTAGTTCTCCATCATAAATTGGTAAATCAAACTTCACATCTAATTTAATCAAAGAATTTTTCTTCTTTTTCTTATCAGGGCTAGTTTTTATGCGAAGAAGTTGATGAGGTTGATGAAGGTGATGATGGAGGAGATGGTGGAGAAGGTTTTTATCCTTTTCCTTTGCCTTTTGGAGGGGCAACTAGAAAAGGTTCCTCTGCTCCTTTGTCTAGTTTGGGTGTTGAAGTGCTTCCACCTCGACCCTTCTTAAACTCCAGATGCATCTCTTCCACCATGGCTCGCATGGCCATAAAACTGCCCATGAACTGAGATTCTGATCCGGGTGGAGTTTCTTCTGCCATTCTCATCTAATAATAGACTCTTCCAATCTCTGGATTAGCCTCAACAAGTTCTCCTTCTCCTAGTCTGAGCTTTAATCTAGTTAGCATTCAAAATCCAGCACAAGCTTGTCTAACCTTAACAAAACCAAATGCTCTGATACCACTTGATCTGAAAATGAGATCTTAAATCAATATTAAGGTATTACAGACTCATGTGCAGGAATGCCTATATTACTTAGTGCAACAGATCGAAAATATTGTGAATAATATAGACAATGAGCAGTTAGAAAACATAACAGTCACACACATCAACACAAAAAATAATCAAGGAGTTCACCAAACTTCTTGGCTATGTCTCCTGGTCCAGCTTTCAGTGTCGACCTCTATATTCAGTCTTTAGGAGCAGAATATTACAAGTGTGATCTCAAGCAGAGCTATAACACAACAACAGTGATATTACATAGGGATTTCACTCGAAAACCTCTAGTTTAAAGAGTACACAGACTCTCCCTCTTAGTGCCTTTGATCCACTGTTCGTAGCTGCGTTTTCTCTGAATCTTTGTCTCCGAGCAACTGCCTCCCTCTGTCTCTGCCATTGAATGGCTTTTAAGCCTATCGGCGCTGTCGGTTTGCATTCCTTTCTCGGGCTTTTTGGCTCCTAGCCCTATCCTTTCATCTCCCTTTCGAGCGTTAAACAATCATTGTAAAACATTGAATGTATGGTAGCCACCTGTTTGTGACGGAAAGGACCACTGGCACGGGTGAAATCCCCGGGAATAAGTTTCTCATTCAGAAATGGAAATACACTAAAACAATGGAAAATCTAACCAACAGACCAAAGTCCGGAACTCAAAAGATATTGAATCCAACCTATAATCCTATCGGGTCCGTGTTATATCACTGTCACAAGCCCACTGTTGATCTGAGACCTTCCAATCCAACGACTGATAGCCATTTCGGGTGGCCCATTTGCACAGATATTACCCGCCCAAAAAGGCGGTTTTCTTTCTCCTGTGGGGTGCTACGTGTTGACCGGTGTATGGAATTGGGCAGAGCCCGTCCAATACCACTTACCGCCAGAGGCCCACCCGAAATCCCACTTACCACGAAACTCAAATAACATAAAACCGAATCTATAAATATTTCGGGTCCGGCTTTATCGCTTCAGGTCATTTCCTTTTGTATTTTGGTTTTATAACGGAAATGTGCTAATACACAAGAAAATCCCGACAAACACTTTTATATTGGAACTCAAAATTTATAGGGCCGCATTTATAAACCCCCTCGGGTCCGCCTCAATCGCAAGTCGCATGGGCTAAGGGTCTTCACCCCCTTGTATTGTTGCGATGTGATATATTGTAATCGCATATTGCATGGTCTTCAGGCTTTCGGTAAGTCCTCCCTTTGGAAATCTTGCAACGCGATAATGTAATCTTGGTCGTTGATCTGTGTGCTCGATCAATGGTCCACGTTGTGTTGTTGGATCACGATCGCAACTTCCATAGGGCCGCCTTTGATACACTCTGCATACTGCGATATCGCTGATTCGTCTGATGCGATCCGCCGATTTGATCTGGACCATTGATCGGTCTGATCCGACGGCTCTGGTTCAACGATACTTCAACCTTCACTTTATTCTGTTTCCGCAAATTATTTAGTGTTTTCCTCTTCGATAGGGTTTTTTGATAGTTTTAAAACTTAGAATTAGAGGGTTTAGGGTCCATTTTGGATCATTGGTGGTGTTCTACTAAAGTGTCTGTTGAAAGATGATGCAAAAAGAAAATGCAGGAATTCCATGAAGGTGATTGTAGTGGCCATCTATACTGGAAAACCACTTCTAATAAAATCCTTAGAGCCGGTTTTTACTGGCCTACCCTTTTCCCAGATTTTCATAAGAAGGTAACGTCTTTTCATAAATGCCAAATATTTGAGGGGAAAAGAAATCTTTTGCCTCTACCTTTGAAACCCGTATATGTTGAAAGTCCTTTCCAACAATGGGGATTGAATTTCATTGGAGAAATCCATCCACCATCCTCTGCCCAACATAAATGGATTCTCACTGCTACTAACTACTTCACCAAATGGATTGAGGCTGCACATTCCAGACTAGCCATGGATGTTGTTATCATCAAATTCTTAGAAACCAATATCCTGTCTAGATTTGGATGCCAAACAAGCTCATTACAAAACAATGTTGCAGCTTTAGATCTAAGAAAATGATATATTTTTGCAACAAATAACATATTACTTTGGGACATTCAACTACTATTACCCACAGGGTAATGGGTGGTTGAATCTTCAAATAGGAGTATGGTAAACATTATTAAAGTTGCTAAAAGAGAACAAAATATCATGGCACAAAAATTGATAAACACTTTGGGCTGATAGACTCACAATAAAGAAATCAATTGGCATGTCACCATACCAATTGGTTTATGGAATGGATGTTGTTTTTTATGACCGGGAGTTCTAGTCATGAAGATAATTCAGGAATTGCAGTGAGCAAATGACATCCAAAGGAGAATTGATCAAACAATCCAATTGCAACAATCTAGAGAAGAAGTCTATAAAGGCTCAGGTCATCCAGGAGAATACCAAAAAGGTTTTTGATAGAAGAACTAAAACAGATGTTTCACTCTGGGTGATAGAGTTTTAAAGT